>CM066329.1:359244319-359976819 GCA_033807585.1 Hydrophis major | reverse complement strand
TCTTATTCTGATTGGGTGACATCTAGTTCAGGAGTATCAAACTCATGGCCTGTGGGCCAGGTGCATCACGCGCTGACCATGCCCACCCCCAGTTTAGTGAAGGGGAAAAAAGTTGTGATACATGATGACATGTCACCGCAAGTTTGACCCCACTGATCTAGGTGGAGTGGGGGGCGTGACGGCTCAGCAGTTAAAGACAGAAAGCAACTCAGGTTCAAGACCGAAGCATTGTGTGACAGGCTGAGTTACCATGCCTTGCCCCAGGTCCTGTCCACCTAACAGTTTGAAAGTTCATTTTCATGTTCTAAAATAATAGATAAATAGGTACCACTTTGGTGGGAAAGTTATTATTATTATTATTACCTTTATTGTTAGAGTACAACATGTGTAAAATGAGATTGACTGAGCCTCCCTTTGTGCACCTCCCCCCAGGGTTGGGATTCAAATTTTTTAACAACCAGTTCTGTGGGTGTGGCTTAGTTGGTGGGCATGGCTTGGTGGTCATGTTATTGGCTGGGCATGGCCAATTCAATATCACTCACATCGAGGCACGCATCTCCTCGTCTGGCCTCTCATGACTGTGGGGATGCTGCAACGGTTGTAAGTGTGAAAAATGGTCATGTCACTTTTTTCAGTGCCACTGTAACTTTGAATGGTCACTCCACACAAGCAAAGTACCAGCAAAGGAGGGGGGGAAAAACTCCAGAAGAGTTCCTGAGATAGGAAGTCTAGTCCTGCCAAGAATGTAATAAGGGTTAACAGAGAGGCAGTTTCTGTAAGCAACACCAGAATGGTTCCTTCCTGCCTTCCTTACAGGATTAGGCCAGTAATTTCTTCTAACAACCAGTTCTCCAAACTGCTTAGAATGCTAACAACCGGTTCTAGCGAATAGGTGCAAACTGGTAGAATCCCACCCCTGCCTCTCCCCGAACACAACTCACAGAAGTCCCTAACCCAGTCCAAGTCTTATTACACTGTGTGATCTTGTTACACAACGCGTCGGCCCTGCAAGTCTATCATACTATGTTGAAATGAAGTTATTTTCTGTTCAGAAGTCTGACAACCCATGGGAAGAGACTGTTCTTCAGCCTGTTGGTGCAGCTAACTATGCTTCTATATCTCCTACCCGATGGTAGGAAAGTGAAGAAGTGCTGACCAGGGTATGAGTCATCCCTGGGGATTTTCCTCACTCTTCTAAGGCATCGAGCCCTAGCGAGGTCATCTAGTGATATCAGGGGACAGCCTAAGATGTTTTGTGCTGTGCTCACCACCCTCTGTAGTGTCTTTCTATCTGTGGCTGTCAAACCAGCATAACACACTATAATGCAATATGTGAGGATGCTTGCCATTGTGGACCGGTAAAAGGAGATCATCAGTTGTTGTTCCACTTTGTTCTGTCGCAAGACCCTAAGGAAATGGAGTTTCTGCTGGGCCTTTCTGGCTACCTGAGTTATATTGATTTTCCAGGTAAGATCTTCGCTGAGGTAGACTCCCAGGAATTTAAAGGAGGGAAGTAACAACGTCCCATGCATCTTTGGCTTAGAGGCTCCCTCCTCTAAGAAATGGAGATGAGTATCACCTCCTAGACTCAGACACAATTGGACAGGGGAAATCTTTATTTTTACCATCTAGCTACCCAACACAGTACTTCTTGCATGGGTTAAAAAAGGGTAGCAAGATGCAGGGTTTTGTAGATCATGGGAGAAAGAAAATGGGATAAAAATACAGTTATGGGCCTGTGAAAGATACGTCAGAGATTTCCAGCTCTGACCTCTTGATCCAGTGACACATAATCATTGTTGCCATTAAAATGAAATAGAACACATTCCATACTGGAATTATCACAATGGTGAGATACAGCATATGCTGAGAGGTGAGAGAGTCCCATATAACCCTTCACCAAGGACCATCAAGCCAACTCGATATGTTTTACCCTATAATAGGACAATGTTTTATGTATGGGAAGCTCCTCTGGCTTTGTGCCATTCTTCCGCTCCTATGAAAGCTAAATATAAACACGGTAGCTAAATAACAGCGTAAGAAATAATGATGGCAAAAGCGATCAAGGATATAAATCGAAGCTGAGGCTTTCTTTGCCAAACTATAAACAGGAAAGGATATGTTTTTTTTTTTAACTGAACCAATTTAAAGAAAGAACAGACAGGGTTTTGAATACAGTGCCAAAAATTTAACGTGTTAATTTAGGTTAAATGTTAACCCTTTAATGAATGGTACAATACAAAGAATAAATGCTATATTAGAGCTGGATCTTGCTATAAATTAGGGGTTTCCAATCTTGGTAACTTTACAACTTGTAGATTTTAACACCCAGAATTCCATGGCTGGTTGAGGAATTCTGGGAGTTGAAAATCCACAAGTCATAAAGTTGCCAAGATTGGAAACTCCTGCTTTATAGCAAGATCTATGCCAGCCCTTTCATACTGGCCTAAATTTCCTGAGTTGCATTTGACTTTTTAAAACAACAGGGCAAGAGCTGATTTCTAAAAATGATTTTTTTTAATCTGAATAAATTACAGAAACATATTTAAAGAATGAATGGATAAGGACAAAATATAAATTCACAGTGAGTTTGGCAAATAGTGTTCAAGAATGTTTAGCAAAAAAAAAAAAAAAATTACCCCTAACCAAAGCGTCATTAGTTACTAATATACATAAAATTAATGACAGTTATATTATTCATTCCATATCCATGTTATCCAATAAAATAAATAAATCTCAGTTTTATGCCTGAGAAACCCTGCTTTAGGGCAGTACAACTGGATCTGGAAAAAAATGTATTTTATGTCTGCTCCACAAAGCAGATGCCTAATGATCAAGGCCAATAGATATCCCTGTCTCTTTCTGTCTGTCTGTCTGTCTGTCTGTCTGTGTCTCTCTGTGTCTGTATGTATGAAAGAAAGGGGAGAGTGTGTTCATCTTCCCACCAGCCACTTGCTTTTAAGAAATCATGTTCTTCTCCACAGTTCTGAAGTGGTGGTGGCTGAAATGATTATACATTATACAACAACAAAAACAAAACTTCCCAGGATTTTCCCAAGATAGATTTTTGGACATGACAAACTCCCCTCAAACTATTCCTGGCCCAGCCAGGCCAAAACAATTGGCAGATAAATTTCTAGGGTAGAGAATTTACAGCTGTTCACATGTTGTGAACTAAGCTTCCAGGAATCCCAGCCAACATAGCCAGCAGACAATGGGAATTATCATTAGGCAGCATTTGGAGGGTCATAGGTTCCCAACCATACATAAGGTGTAATTTTGCTCCAGTTACAACCAGAAACCAGACAAAGCTTTGAAAACTTTCTCTGGTTTCTCTTTGTAAAAAAATCGGAAGCAAATGAAGACCATATAAAATCGCAGTAGTGAAATGCCAATAGGTGTCACTGTTGCCCAATGTTTGTGTGGGAATAAACTTTGACTTCAGTATTGGGTAATGATTAGTCTAAGACCTTATACATACATGTCTGTCTAAGGGTCACTGAGATAAAGCAAGGAAATTAAAAGCAAACACCAGAAACATTTAAGCAGCTCAGACGACTGTAAACAATTCTGTGTAATTATTTTAATCCACAATGTAAATGCTTACTATGTACAAAATTCTCAATAAAAGGGAGCACTAGGATTTGCTCTGGACTCCCATCCCGAGTACACCAGCCTGTGTCTCATTCTTTCCTTGGGAGACCACCACAGTTTGTATTCCTGCCTCTTGATCAAGTTTAACAGCAAGGAATCCATTGGTCCAAAATCAGTCTGTTTTCACACCTTACTTCTATCTTCCCTTGCATTTAATCTGTTTAAAGGATATACATTATCATTTCATTAGAAATGTTGATACTACGGTATAATTCATCACTCAATATCATTGTACAATGTACCTTTCAAAAGAGCTTTCACTTGTAAAGCAATCAAAAAACTTTTGCCAAATCAGCAAAATATATTTCCAAGAATCTGATCAAAAATAAAAACAATATATCACACATTATTTCTATAAGACGCCATGCACACTCCTTCCAACAGTTAGGAAAGAATGAAGGTTACCATACTGTCTCATTAGCAAATGGAAAAGAAGTAAGGCCAGTACAAAAAAATGGTAAGAAAAGGAAAGGGGGAAAAAAGGAGTTTCAAAAGTTCCCATTGTCACAATGACGAAGTTAGGCATTATAGTCCAACACCTGTTAGAGCAGTCCAAATTCATTTTTAAGCAGATTGTCCTACACTTTTAACAACATCAATAACATAACAGCAGTACCAACAATGATGATGTCCAACTCTTGGCAATTCTATGGGCCAGGTTTCCACATCTTTCAATCTTGCACAGCTTCTTTGAGTTTTTCTATGCTCTGACTGGAGTCAGCTTTGATGGTGTCTGGCCACCATATTCTTTGATGGCCTAGTTTCCTTTTACTGTTAACTCTTCTCAACATAATTGTTTTCTCCAGTGAATTCCCCCACATGACATGGACAAAATAAGAGAGATGCCGTTGTGTGGTTTTGCCTTCCAGTGACATGTTTGGTGTTACACTTGGTTGTTGGTCATCTTTGCCATCCAAGGAATACACAGGAACCTTCTCCAGCACCACAGCTCAAACAATTAGATTTTCTTCCTGTCTTGCTTTTACAGCCCAATTTTTACAACCATGGGTAGCTACCAGGAACATGATAAGCAGACTAAAGTACATTTGGTTGCCAGGCTGATGTCCTTGCTTCTCCATATTTGCCTCATGTTCATCATTGCTGTATGACCCAGTCCAATCCAACAGTTTATTTCTGGGCTAATTTGAGCTATCTGTGATCCCAGTACCAACATTAGGTAAGCTGGTTGGATTTCTATAACTCTGAATGGTCATTTAGACTGGGGATCCAAAAATCTAAACATGAATCTAAACATTTTGGAAAGGACTAGATTAAGAGAAGAATAGTCTATTGTATTTAGGAATATTTCTCCAAATCTCAGGCACAACCCATTCACAATACTTGCTACCTTGTTTTTGAGGTAGGGAAGATTACTAAATCGAGCACTTGTTATTTCTTCCTTACCTATAATATTCTAAATTCATTGCCAAAGGTCATCCAGTTTTCTCATAGATTGTCCAACAGCATGGGAAAATCCCTGAGATGAAGACTTTGTAATGAATAAGAATCTCAGCTGGTTTCATTTGAAATTTATCTCATCTGATGACTTTCTTCTTATATGATGGAGAAAAACTGATACTTTAAAAAAAACTGGATGTGATCCCAAACTGAATTATAGAGAAATACCTTGAATAGTGCTGAACTTTTGAAACCAATCAGTTTAGGAAAGAAAACACCTGCTTTATGGACTAGTTGGTCTTGTTGAAGACTGCTCAACTGATGCATTTTTTAGTAATAAATTGTGCCACCACTCCAAAGAGCAAGTTCATAAATAAAATCAAAGATCAGGGACTAATCAAATGATAGAATCTACAAAGAAGAATATAGAAATCAGAAGCTTGATGGGTCATTCATTTACTAGATAAAAGAGATTGAGAGGGCTTCATCAGATGCCTGTATCTAAAGGATGTTATTGAAAATCACTAATTCTCAAATGGAAGTTTGGTGTTTTGTTTTTAAAGAGAATTATACTTGAGAAATCATTCTTTTCTCCAAATTTTTGCCTGTTCCAGCATACCTCAGGGACTGAATAATGACTCCCTTTAGAGTCCTCCTATCAGATCATCTTCTGAATTCTGTTCAGATAAGACTTCCACCTGAGTTCTGGATTTCAATCTTTCTGCTGGATTTTGAATCATGAAAATCAATTTGCTGTATGTCTGCAACCTCAGAATTGACATCAGAAGAGGAGCTGTTTTGTGAGGACTGCAGGTGACGTAAACATCATCTGTCCAAAATTTTTGAGAGATATTTCCACACAGAGTAGCCAATATAAGATTAGATGGGCTATTATCATCCAACCTGTGATGCACAGATGCTTCTTCCATTGCTCTCATGCTGCAGAACCTAACTGGAAAATAACTGAACAATATCACAGTTCTGGTTAGAGGATCCTGACACTAACTTGTGCCTCAACAGATGACATATTTTGGCTAACCTTATCTGGGCTCAGAAGCTAAGCAGGACCAGATCTGGATAATACTGTATAATCAAGGTCCATCCCACCCCTGAAAGGACCTAATGGTAAAGACTGCAACAACGACACTATTAAAGCCAACCTCTTTAACACATTCTTTGGCTCAGTATTTGTAAACAGCAATAGATCATGCTCAGTATTTCCTAGTCGAACTACAGATAACTATAATGATCTAATACATATCGATTTTACAGAAGACAATGTTGAAAAAGCACTACACGATCTAAAACCATCTTTATCTATTGGACCGGATGGAATATGTGCCTACTTCTTCAAAAAGCTATCCACTGCCATAGCAGAACCTCTAAGCATAATCTTTGAAAAATCTTTCAGGACCAGCTCCTTGACAAAACTATGTTCACAAGCCATGGTCATCCTCATCTTCAAAAAGGGAGACCCCAGCCTAATTGCAAATTACAGACCAATCTCTTCATGCTGCGTCACCTGTAAAGTCATGGAATCAATTATTAACCAACCCATCATCATCCACTTAGAAACAAACAAACTACTCTCTCATAAACAATTTGGTTTCAGGAAAAAACTATTCTGTAATCTGCAACTCTTACACTGCAAAAACATATGGACTACACAACTCGATCAGGGCAAAGCAATAGACCCAATCTACATAGACTTCTCTAAAGCCTTTGATTCAGTGGTACACGACAAACTATTCCTAAAACTAAAATCTTATGGTATCTCTGGACACCTGCATAACTGGATAGAAGCATTCCTGTCAAACAGACAACAAATGGTCAAAATTGGGAGCATCCTATCAAATTCTGTACCTGTCAACAGTAGTGTCCCCCAAGGCAGTGTTCCAGGACCAACTCTTTTCATACTCTATATAAATGTTCATAATAAGAGCAGTTGCGTTCTCTTCGCTGATGATGTAAAGCTATTCAACACCACAGACAATACTGTTACCCTTCAAAAAGACCTCGACTTTGTATAAGAATGGTCAAACAAATGGCAACTTCAAATCTTAAAAAAATAAATGCTCTGTCCTACATACTGGCAAAAAAAATTCAGAAAATAAAATACAGGCTGAATAGTCAAGATCTTGTTGATGATCCAAACTCTGTAAAGGACCTTGGAGTACTCATCTCTAATGATCTAAGTGTTAGAACCCATTGTAACAACATAGCCAAAAAGGTGTTAAGAGTTGTTAACCTTATCTTATGTAGCTTTTTCTCTGGTAATATTTCACTACTAACTAGAGCATACAAAACATTTGCTAACCCAATACTCGAATACAGCTCATCAGTCTGGAACCCACATTATATATCTGGCATTAACACAGTTGAGAAAGTCCAGAAATATTTCACAAGAAGAGTTCTCCACTCCTCTACTCATTGCAGAATACCTTATGCTACCAGACTTGAAATTCTAGACCTAGAAAACCTGGAACTACGCCGCCTTCGGTCCAATCTAAGTATAGTATATAAAATCATACACTGCAATGGCTTTCCTGTCAATGAATACTTCAGCTTCAACCATAACAATACAAGAGCAAACAATAGATACAAACTCAAGGTTAATCGCACCAAACTTGATTGCAGGAAATACGACTTCAGCAACAGAGTGGTCAATGTCTGGAATATTCTACCTGACTCTGTGGTTTCTTCCCCAACCCCCAAAAACTTTAACCTTAGACTGTCTACTATTGACCTCACCCTTTTCCTAAGAGGTCTGTAGGGGGCATGCATAAGCGCACCAACGTGCCTACCGTCCCTGTCCTATTGTTTCTTTTATATATTTTTTTATTTTTCTTATATGTATCCGTGTATTCATAACTATATTTTTTCCTATATCTATTATCTTGTAAGCAATTGACAAACTAAATAAATAAATAAATACTTTAACAGGATTTCTTCAGGAAACAATAGAGCTGTATACTAAACCGGGAACTTGAAAAGCATCTCAGAAAGATGACTTTGCGCCGCAGTGGCACAGTGGTTAGAGTCAGTGGTGGGATTCAAATTTTTTACTACTGATTATGTGGGCGTGGCTTGTTGGGCATGGCGTGGCTTGGTAGGTGTGGCTTGGTGGGCATGGTGGGGAAGGATACTGCAAAATCCTATTCCCTCCCCACCCCACTGACCTGATTTCCAGCTCCCGTTCTCCCGTGCAGGGCAACCAGCTGGGACTCGGGAGGCAGAGAATAGAGGGGGGCAGGGCCAGTCAGAGGTGATATTTGCCAGTTCTCTGAACTACTCAAAATTTCCACTACCAGTTCTCCAAAACTGGTCAGAACCTGCTGAATACCACCTCTGGTTAGAGTGCAGTACTGCAGGCTACTTCTGCTGACTGCCAGCTGACTGCAATTTGGCTGTTCAAATCTCACCAGGCTCAAGGTTGACTCAGCCTTCCAGCCTTCTAAGGTGGGATCCAGAATGTTGGGAGCCATATACTGACTCTGAAAACTGCTTAAAGAGGGCTTTGTGTATGCCACTGTGAAGTGGTATATAAGTCCGGGGGGGGGGGAAGTCCCCAGGAATTAAGCTGACCCATCATTTAAAGCTATTACCTTTGCCTGAATTCATACAAAGCATCATTTTCTACATGAAGGTATCTAGGATATTTCCAGGTCCTCTTCTTGCTGGCGTTGGTAATACTATCTTAACATGCCACCAGTGTCCATCATTAGCATACTTTTCTGGAGTTTATGGCCAGCGTCCATTCTTATGGACCCTGGAATTTGAAGGGCATTACTTGCAAGGAGAATATTCCTATCACCTCTGTCCTTGCTTCATGTGTTCAAGAGGCCAAGCGGCAAGCTTCCTTCCCACCTTCTTTAAAACATGCCATTGCCAAGAAAATAAGACTAGGGGAACAGGAGCTTAAATGACATCCAAACCAGCATTCCCCACATGTGTCAGTGGGCAGAGGTTTCTGAAGATCAGGTTGCCTCCACACCCCAGAGTGATATGACATGCTAAGCATAGCTGCCCTGGGCTTCACCCCAACAGCCTGGGTTGTTTTGTCTCAGTTGGAGAATGGCCCAGTTGTGCTTGACACCTGTTAGGAGAAAGTTGACTGCCCTATATTATCAAGAGATCGTGTGTGCCAAGAAGGGTTTCTGGATTCCAATGCTTCCCCTTTGCTCTGCACTAGTGGGGCTGAACTAAGATGTGTCTGCTTGATACACGAGTAGCTGAAGTTGGAGGAAAGAATTTCTGGGTCATGGAAAGGAGCCAATCCTGTCCTTCGATTAACTTTTTATTTGTGCTTCAGGATTCTCTTTGGGTTGAGTTTGACATGGCCATTGAGTTTCTCCCTGTAAAAGAAGTGTTTTGATAGTCTGCACACACATACACACACAAATACATCTGTCTCACACATACGCACACATGCCACTAGCCCCAGCCAGGTAGATCAGATTTTAAAAAAATCAATGCTGCAGGAAGGGTAAACTTACTTTTATTGAGATTAGATTTCATAACAGAATCTTGCAAGCTTTCTGTCTGAGCCTCTTCTGAATATTTTCTCTTTTAAACTTCCTTATTCTTGGACTTCCTTATTCTCTCAAAGGTGTGTGAGAGAGAGAGACAGAGAGAGAGAGACAGAGAGAGAGAGGGAGGGAGGGAGAGAGAGAGAGGCAGAGACAGAGAGAGAGAGAGAGACAGAAATAGAGACAGACAGACAGACACACAAACACATACAGAGACACAGAGAGAAAACTAAGAAAATCCAGTTGCCTTTTTGGGGGAATAAAGCAGCTTTGGAGCAACCATAACATTTCCCAGAAATGTTTTTTTTTTTTTTTTTGACATTCCATTCAAGCCTAAGCCATAGGATTTCTTGGTAGTTTCCTATCCAAGTACTAATGAAATCTAACCCTGCTTAGCTTTTTAAGGTCACATCTCACATTTCCCAGAGTGTTGGGGGTAGTCCATACCAGAGGTGGTATTCAGCAGGTTCTGACCAGTTCTGGAGAACCGGTAGCAGAAATTTTGAGTAGTTCGGAGAACCGGCAAATACCCCCTCTGACTAGAGATTTTACAGTATCTTTCCCCTGCCACACCCACCAAGTCATGCTCACAGAACCGGTAGGTAAAAAAATTTGAATCCCACCACTGGTCCATTCATAGAAACAGGTGTAGGTGAGACATTGGTTCTGTTTTCATTTTGATGCAAGATTTATCCACCAAGTCTTTGTTGGCAGTGGTGGATTCAAACATTTTTACTACCAGTTCTGTGGGCGTGGCTTGGTGGGTATGGCAGGGGAAGGATACTGTAAAATATCTAGTCAAAGTTGGTAATTGCCGGTTCTCCAAACTACTCAAAATTTCTGCTACCGGTTCTCCAAACTACTCAAAATTTCCTCTATCGGTTCTCCAAACTACTCAGAATTTCCGCCACCAGTTCTCCAGAACTGATCAGAACCTGCTGAATACCACCTCTGGCTGAGTCCTGCATTCTTTTAGGGATTATATGAAGGGACAAAACACAAAGGGCTGGAATGAAGCAAGAAGGGAATAAGAGTGGGACCAACAGTAAGCAAGAGCACATATTCACCTTCTGATGTTCTTCTTTTTTCCTTCTCCTAAGCACCAGTTTGCAGAAAAGGAGCCGAAACTCTGCCTGAATTCATTCCTCTTAGGCCAGGAGCCAAATGAAACCAGGATTAGAGCTATAAACTGCTCAGCTCCAGTAATACCCAAGCCACCTCTATGCACACAGAACCTCCCCCAAAATGGATACTCAGGGATTGCATTCAAAAGCCACACAATAAATGCCCCATTCTTGTGTACCCCATCATCAAACCTCTGGCCATAGAGAGCCAGGTGTCAACTCATAAAACATTCCTATGCCTGTTTTAATAGTTGCCATTAAAAGAGGGGGGAGGAATATGGAAGAGCAGTTGAAAGTACATTCCACTCTTATCTTTAAAAGATTGTAACTAAAATACCAGAGTTTTTGCCCGCCAATATAGTTAATTGGAGAAGGTGAATGATGACACCCAGCCTGTGAACGTGCTCAATTGGTGAATCTGGTTTATGAGACACCCAGAGGGCAGGAAAGAAACAGGGTCACAGGTGACTGTAAATTACATGTGCCAGAGATGGCTTCATACAGGGTAGCGCCAGTAGGTCGCCTCTAATGAATCCTTTGAAGTTTTTTGAAGTTTGTCTCAAGAATCATGATTTAATTAGAACAATTGCTGGAATCTTGATACCAGGGATGTGTGTTTGTCTCTCTCTCTCTGTCTCACACATACACACACATGCCACTAGCTCTCTCTCTCTCTCTCTCTATGTGTGTGTGTGTGTGTGTGTGTGCATGTGATTTTCAAGAGTCTGATCCAGTTTTGAGGTGAATAAACAGGCAGGTTCACCATGAGAGAGGCAGTCCTGCAAACAGTCAGTAGATATATTACCATAGTAGTGTCTGTTTACTACAGGTAATCCTCGACCTACAACAGCTCATTTAGTGACTGTTCAAAGTTACAGCAGCATTGGAAAAAAGTGACTTATGACCATTTTTTCACACTTACGACCCTTGCAGCATCCCCAGGGTCAAATGATCCAAATTCAGATGCTTGGCAACTGACTCGTATTTATGATGGTTGCAGTGTCCCGGGGTCAAGATATCATCTTTTGTGACCATCTGACAGGCAAAATCAATGGGGAAGGCAGGTTGACTTAACCGTGTTACTAACTTCACAATTTCAGTGATTCACTTAACAACTGTAACAAGAAATGATGTAAAATGGGACAAAATTCACTTAGCAAATGTTTTGCTTAGCAACTAAAATTGTGGTCATAAGTTGAGGACTATCTGTACTAAATATAAATATCTGGGGTCCTTAGCGATCTCCAAACTTGGTAGTTTTCCTGCAGATGTTTCATGACCCAACTAGGTAACATCATCAGTGCTAGAAGGGAATGTTTATATACAAGTAGCTGTATTCAGGATTTTTTTTAATTAAAAAGAGAGCAACTTTTACCCCAAAGCAGGCAAAGCAGGCAGATAGATTGAATTGCTCACAGAATCACAGATTCACTCAGAGATCTACCTTTCTGAAATCTGCTACCTGAATCTCCACTGAAAAATAGAAAATTCCTTCAGTCCTACAGAAGGTTCAGCTCTACTTTTAGATTAGCTAGAAAGCAAGAAATCCAACAATTTCCTGCTTTCTAGCTAATCTAAATATCCAGGCACAGCTGATAGCCAGAACAGCTGATGGTTGGGGTGAAAAAAAGGAAAAATAGCAACTTACCAAAAATTAGGTGAAGGCACAGTGCAAGTAAGTTGGATGGCACACATGCCAATTAAGGAGTGAGTGGGCAGGGAGGAGAAGGAGTTTCTCTGAACTGTGCAGAATCATAACAAATGATCCCATACAACCAGTCTGACCAAGTAGAATCCCACCCCTGGCTGTATTAGATTGGGATATTGTTTAGTACCTAATTGTTGTTCTTGCATTAATCTTGATTTTAATCTCTGCTGATCTGCGTGGCAATTTCTGCAAGGTGGTTTTGTGATCTTTAAATTTTTCATTGTGTCTTTTGAATAGAAACGTATGTTTGTTTCTGCATGAATGCAATTCACACAAGGCCTCTTCCACCTGAGCCTCACAGATTCTTGGATTAGTGATGGTTTCTAGCCGTCTTTTAAAACCTCAGGGTCACATTATCGTTATTAAAAACCCTTAATGCATTTTTGTTTTTGTCCAGCTTCTTCAACGCGTAGATGGAAAAGAGGGTATCAAATAGCTCAGACTGCATTCCCCAGCGAGCACTTTCCAGCTGCATCGTGAGTACAACTCGCAACATTTCTGGGCACTCAGTCAGACCCACCACGACAAATTCCAGCTACATTCTCACATTTTTCCTGGGCAGTCATGACCTGAGATGATACAGGCTTTTGAGGACTGCACAGATTCCACTGCTTAACCTGCAGATCAGTGTCGGCTTGCTCTTAACAGCTAGAGACAAGGGAAAGCCCCCTTTTTGGATATAATATCTGCATTCCTGTGCATTTACAGGGTGACACCCTCACACCAAGAATCTGAGCCCTCTTCCCCATTAATGCTAAACAGCTCGATCAACAGCAACCACAAGTCAATAAGAGGGTTACTATTTATCCCAGTGTTGTGAAATGGCGGTCTCTAAGGGCCGCTCCATTTGTAAGGAAGAATGAGCCAGGGCGGTGGATGAGGGGTGCGCAGCGAAGTAGTTATGTTTATTCAGTGCCTATGTGTGTAGCAGGTGATCTAAAGTTACTGTGAAATATATACACACAGAGGCACACACATACACACACAAATACATCTGTCTCACACATACACACATGACACTAGTCCCCAGCCAGGTAGATCAGATTAAAAAAAAATCAATGCTGCAGGAAGGGTAAACTTACTTTTATTGAGATTAGATTTCATAACAGAATCTTGCAAGCTTTCTGTCTGAGCCTCTTCTGAATATTTTCTCTTTTAAACTTCCTTATTCTTGGACTTCCTTATTCTCTCAAAGGTGTGTGTGAGAGAGAGAGAGAGAGAGAGAGAGAGACAGAGAGAGAGAGGGAGGGAGGGAGAGAGAGAGAGGCAGAGACAGAGAGAGAGAGAGAGAGAAATAGAGACAGACAGACAGACACACAAACACATACAGAGACACAGAGAGAAAACTAAGAAAATCCAGTTGCCTTTTTGGGGGAATAAAGCAGCTTTGGAGCAACCATAGCCTGGATGACTGAGAATCTCCATAGACTTCCTTATCTATTTCTCTACATGCATTCACATACATCCAAGAGTGGAGGGAGTCAAAATGGCCACCTCTCCTATGCAATAAAGCCTTACCTCTATATCTCTGAAAACACCCACATACTATAGACATAGCAATAGCGGTTAGACTTATATACATAAACATAATGCTTTACAGCCTTCTCTAAACAGTTTACAACAACAGCATATTGTCCCCAACAATCTGGTTTCTCATTTTATTGACTCGAAAGGATGGAAGGCGAGTCAACCTTCAGCCCTGCCAGAATCAAACTCCTGGCGATGGGTAGAGTTAGCTTGAAATACTGCATTTTAACCACTGCGCCATCACCATCACCGCCATTCAATTTTATTCTATTTGAATGAAGGCATCTAAAGTAGGTTGAAATACTTTGAACAAAAATAGGACAGTAAAATTGATCAGATGTAGCAAAGGCCTTCAGTTAAGATGTGTCTTAAAAAGAGATTATCCATATTTATTAATCTTGATGATGGTATATATTACTGCCCACATCACAGGCAGTAAACCTTAACTACAAATTGCTATGGAGGAAAGTGAATGGAATTAAGACCCCATTAGCTTCTGAGCATCTCACATGCAACTGGTTGGTGTAACAGAGTGGTACCCTTCTTGATATATTAAAACCACAATCCAGAGGGGGATATATTTTAATCCTACCAAAAGGAATATTTAATTTATCTATTTCTATACCACCATAATTCTATCAAGATTTCTAAGAGATAAGCAAAAAGCAACTAAAAAAATCTTGGTAAATTGCATAAATACAAAAATCCATAGCAAGTTAATGAGAGATAATAAAAATAAATCAACCAACAACACACCACCACCTGATTTACCCCATCATTTAACCTAAAGCAAATCTACCCAGCAGGCCTCTTCTTCAATGCTTCACAAAAAAAGTTTGTTTTCAAATCATTTTCCGAATGACATTAGCAAGGGAGTTGGGTTAGGGTGCTGTTTGGGAGATCATTTCACTAAATACTTCTACCTCTTGCCCTCTGCTTCTTCATATCTGGAAAATAAGGCACTATTAGCTGTTCTCCCGCAAATCCCCTTTTTGGTCAATAACTGGAGTATCTGAAGTGTGAGGTGTATCAAGTATTACAAGGCACAGCCTGCCCTTTAAATTATGCCTGGAAACATCCTGGAAACCAGTGCATGACCTAAAAGAAGGATAGAATATGATTCTGGTGATGTGTATCAATTAACATACAAAGACTGCTGCATTCTGGACCACATGCACCTTTTGAAGGGACTTTGAAGGCAGCCCATGCAGCATAGACTGTGGTAATCCAGTTAGGTAGTGATAAGGCCATATCCTGCTTTGGTAGGTCCTCCCTGTCATGTATTTAAATAAAGGCTTCTAGGACAATGGTCCTATTGGCTAGCAGAAACAACAATACGATTGGTTAGTAACATTAGCATCTGATTGGCCACCTGTAGTGGTGGGAAGTTCAAGTAAATGTCATTGGTTACGAGCCGCGGAACAGCTGCTATAAAAGGGGCTGCCGCAGCTCGACTGCAGTTGGAGTTACTGAATTGCATTAAAGAGCTGAATTCAACTCTGGTCTGTGAGTCTCTTATTTGGCGACAGAACACTCCCCACACCAGGTAGGGTTGTAACTGGGAAACCAGCCAAAACTATGTCAAGGGGCCCAATAGCCTTCATCATCTCTTTCTGCTTTAGTAGCAGGAATGCATCTAGGAGAGGCCCCAATGGTACAAGGTAACTTAGAAAGCAGTGTTGTATATCAAAACCTCCACCATTTGTACTGTCACAAAAAGGGAGTAGTAGAGATATCCAGCATGATTCAGATGGTAGCAATGGCCGTACAGAACATATCATTCCTTCAGAGGCTAAATATCAACATTTGGAAGAGATCCAATAAAGGGATCTGTTAAGTCTGGAGCATGGGTGCGAATGATGGAGACGAGCCGGTAGAAACTGTGAACTTCAAACTCTTTATTTACATATTGTGACAGCTCGACTGGAGGGCTGCTATAGCCTTCCTTATATAGGCAACTTGTTAACTCTTCAACCAATAGCAAAACTGGAGCGCTAGCTCCGTTAACCAATGGGAATGGCCTGTTAATGGCCAATCGGATGCTCCTGAACAGACCAATCCGATCCTGCCAATAACAGCCAATCAGAAGTGCAGGGCCAGAACCCTGCACTTGACTTCAAGCTCAATGATAACTTTATTGGTATTATTCATTCACAACACCCCTTTCCCCCGGCTTCTGCCCACGGGGCGCGGTTACATAGTCTTTAAGGTAGGATGGCTGTTTTACAAGTCTTTTCGATTTTCGCAAAGTGCCTGGTGGTTTGCTGCACTTCTGCTGAGGTAGATCGTTGTTTAGCGATAGGGGTGCCTCTGGTTCCGAGTTCACATTCTCGTCACCAATATCACTGGCCACTCCCTGAGGTGCACTCTCTCCAGTCCCTGGTTCTTGTTCCTGCGTTTCAGTTCCATTATCAGTCTCTTCGAAAAGGTTTTCCTCTAATAGTAATTCGCTTTCCTCTGTATCTCCCCCCCCCCTCAGTTTGGTCAAAAGGGAGTTCGGAAGTGCGAGATGGTAGCCACGATCGTAGTTGATCTATGTGGCACTTCCAAAGTCTTTCGTCAGGGCACTGAACGAGGTATGATCTTGGGCCGGTTAAGCAGATTACGGTCGCCTCTACCCACAGCGGATCACCTGATAAGTTTTTAGCGAATACTAAATCGCCTACCTGGAAGGTACGGCATCGGCCGCTGGATTCGAGTGGCTTTTCTGGTTCATAGGCTGGGTGTAACCGATCGAAGTGGGAGTGGAGCTTTCATCCCATTAGCAGCTCGGCGGGAGTTTTGTTGGTGACACTGTGAGGTGTGATGTGCTGCAGGAAAAGGATACGGTTGATTTTCTCGTCGATGTTGTCATAGTTTATCTTTTGGAGAGTCTTTTTGACAAATTGTACCATGCGCTCAGCCCTACCATTGGCAGCAGGATGCTCAGGCGAAGTGAGCGCATGTCGAATACCGCGGTCAGCCAGGTACTGCTCAAAAGACAGCGCAGTAAATTGGAGCCCGTTGTCGGATACCAGAACATCTGGTAATCCGTGGGTTGCAAAAAGTCTTTCCAGTCTTTTGATGACCGCGTCAGTGGTCGTGTTGCTCATTCGGTGAATCTCGAGCCAATTCGAGTAGGCATCGATGGTTATCAGAAATGTGTGGCCTTTGGTTGGCCCAGCAAAGTCCAGATGGATGTAGGACCAGGGTCCCCGCGGCATCTCCCATTTGGTTGGGGTTGTCTTTGGTGGAGCATTGCTTACTTCTTGGCATCTCTTGCAAGTTTTAACCCATGATTCAATTTTTCTGTCGATGCCTGGCCACCACGCGTAGCTTCATGCAAGGCCCTTCATGCGCATGATGCCAGGTTGGCCATCGTGCAAGGTTCCCAGCAGTGTCTGTTGGAGTTGTTCTGGGATAACGACTCTATCGCCCCAGATGATACAGCCCTTCTGCGAGAACAACTCTGTTTGACGACTTTTGAATGGTGCAAAGTCATCTGGTACTTGGTCCAATGGCCATCCGCGTTCCACCCATGTGAGGACTCGCGCCAAGATGGGGTCGCATTTTGTTTCTCTCGCGATGTCACGGGCAGTTAATGGCGGCGTGTGGAATGTTTCGATCTGCAACACTGTCATCGTTGGCGCAGGATCGTTGATAGTTTCAGGGAGCGGTGTACGGCTCAGCGCGTCGGCGTGGGGAATGGCTTTACTCGGATGATATTGTAGCCGATAATTGTAGGCAGCCAAAAATTCTGACCAGCGGGTCATTCTGGGAGAAAGTATGTAGGGAGTTGACTTGTCCCCAGCGATGATCCCCATCAATGGTTTGTGGTCAGTTACAATGGTGAAAACCTGGCCGTACACATACTCATGGAATCTTTTAACCCCTAATACAATCTCCAGGGCTTCTTGATCGATTTGGCTGTAATTTCGCTCGGTTTTCGAGAGCGTCTTTGAGAAGTAAGCAACAGGGGCTTCGTTACCATTAGGTAACACCTGGCTCAAAATGGAGCCCACTCCAAAAGGCGATGCATCACATGTTATGTTTGTTGGCAAAGTCTCATTGTACTGCATTAGTATGGCATCCGAAGTCAGTAGTTTTTTTACATTACGAAACGCCTGGTCTTCTTTATGACCCCATACCCAGATTGCTTTTTTATCTAATAGACAATGTAAAGATTCAGCGACAGTCGCCTTGTGTGGCAAGAATACATTATAGAAATTGATGAGGCCTAAAAACGCCTGGAGGTCGGTCTTGTTCTGGGGCCTGGGAGAGTTTTTTATTGCTCTCAATTTGCTATCAATAGGGTGAATACCCTGACTGTCAATTAGGTACCCTAAGAATTCAACATGATCGGGACACATTTTGCACTTATTTTTTTTGACTTTCAGGCCTGCTTCCTGAAATTTTCATAATACCAGTCTGAAACGCTCCCGTAAGATTTTTTGAGTGGGGGCAGCAATGAGCACATCGTCGAAATAGGGGACAATGCCCTTGATCCCCTGCAATAGTCTCTCTGTTAGGCTCTGAAAGATCCCTGGGTGGGAGGCCATTAAAAGGAAGAAAACAGATCAATGTTTACTCACTAAATGGTTATTAGTACACTTCTAGGAACTTAGTGTGAGAAAGAAAGAGGAAAAACGAGTCATGAATTAGAGTCAAACTGGTGAAGTCTTCAAGCTCTGTGATTTGCTGAGAGCATAACTATCAGCTTTGAAGCCATATTAACCAGAAATTTCCATGCTGCCACATTCTTATGCCTGGGAAATTAGGAGGGGGGATATTTTAGAGTGTATGTAGTTAGATATAATAGCATTCTTCCTTTTGGTCAAGGTCATGTTATTCCTGAACCTGGAAGAAGAGTGGTTGAAGGGATACTTATTTATTTATTTTTTTAATTTGCCAATTGCTTACAAGATAATAGGTATAAGTAAAAACATAGTTATGAATACATGGATACATACAAGAAAAATAAAAAATATATAAAAGAAACAATAGGACAGGGACGGTAGGCACGTCGGTACACTTATGCACGCCCCCTAATGTGTCAAGATGGGACAAAAGGTGATTGGGCCATGTGATTGATTGATGTTTTGGGTTTTGATTTTTGATTTATTGAGGGAAAACCTGGACCTCTCAGATTCGGGTTTTCCCCACATGTGCCAATATGACTTTTCCAATAAAAGGAAACTTTGAGAAAATGCTTGTCTCTGAGTTGTTGATTGGGATCTGGTTCTGCTGGAATTCTGACAATAACATTGCTGGACTATATAGCCTGCAAATGTATTATGCTAATCCCAACAGTTTACTAAAATAATATATGAAGAAGCTTTTGTCCTGAATAGTCCTGTACCTTCACGTAATGAACAAACAGGTCTGGAAATTGTCTAGCTGTTTCTTCTGATAAGGAATGAGATTCTGACCTCAGGGTGAGATACCTTCATAAAAATGGTGGCCTCTACTATATAACTGCTATGAAAAAAAAATGTTTTTTTTTTTTTTTTAGTCCAGGGAATCGTTAGGAAAGGGGTGGACAGCAATACTGCTGGTATGATGTCTTTATATAAATCAACAAAATGCATGTGCATGGAACCACCCTTTGTTTCACTTGCTGCAGCTGAGAAAATATAAATTGTATACTATATGTCTAGAATCTAGATGGATGTATTGAAGGCTGACTCCACTGGTATGGACAAGTCCAGAGAGCAGCATCTTTCACCAAGACTGCCTACCAAGTAGAAGTCAATGGCAGGAAACCTCACGGGCATCCAAAACAGAGATGGCATGATACCATTAACAAAGATGACCATGCAAAGTGGTGTTCAATGATTCAAAAATGGACCCTGCACCTGTGGGAGTACATTAGGAAGAAGAAGGAAGAAAGGAGAAAGTGCAGGATACAAATGAGAAGTTACCAGGACTGTAAGGTGTTGGCTACTTGGTTGACCATTATGCAGAAAAAACACTGACTGGGTAGGCCTTCAGTTGAAGATACTCACTTCTTTGTCCCATCTTACCATCGGTCTGGGGCTGTTTGGGGTCCAGATGAGGAAGTACAGACTTAGCCCAATCCTGTTGAGATTGAATGGCTTTCGCTGTTTGGCTTCCCTAAATTGGAGGCACTTTTCATCATTAGCCTTGGATGAGATAGCAGTTCTTCACTGAGCCTGGTGCTCAATTTGAATGTCCTCCTCGATTTGCAGCTAATTCTCAAAGAGCCAGTGGCAGCTGTGGCCAAGAGAGCCTTTGCATGGGTTCATCTGGTATGCCAGTTGCACCCATCCTTCAGCTGGGAAGCTCTTGAGACTGTCCCTCATTCCTTGGTCACTTCACAATTGGAGTACTGGAATGCATTATACACAGGATTGTTCCTGAAGACCACCCAGAAAAGATACAATTGGCTCAAAATGTACCAGTACAAGCAATGACTGGTACTTCTCATGATGGCCATGTGCCATTGGTGCTAGGTGAGCTGCATTGGTTACCATATGACTTTCAGAGGCAATTCCTGCACAGAATTGCCTTGAGATAAGATGGGCAGCCTATACATTTTATAAATAAATACATTCAATTTAACCTTGTTCTTAATTCTATTTTTAACTGTACTTTTATTCATGTATGTATACTGTTGTAAACTGCCCAGAGTGATTTTGGCGTGGAAATAAATAAAAGATAAGATAAGATAAGATAAGATAAGATAAGATAAGATAAGATAAGATAAGATAGGATAGGATAGGATAGGATAGGATAGGATAGGATAGGATAGGAGAGGAGAGGAGAGGAGAGGAGAGGAGAGGAGAGGAGAGGATCAGAGGTGGTATTCAGCAAGTTCTGACCAGTTCTGGAGAACCAGTAGCGGAAATTCTAAGTAGTTCGGAAAACCGGCAAATACCACCTCTGACTGGAGATTTTATAATATCCTTCCCCTGCCATGCCCACCAAGCCACACCCACAGAACTGGTAGTAAAAAAAAAAATTAATCCCACCACTGGGTAGGATAAGATAAGATAAGATAAGATAAGATAGGATAGGATAGGATAGGATAGGATAGGATAGGATAGGATAGGATAGGATAGGATAGGATGAGAAGAGAAGAGAAGAGAAGAGAAGAGAAGAGAAGAGAAGAGAAGAGAAGAGAAGAGAAGAGAAGAGAAGATAGCCTGTAGTACAGCATTCTAACCACTGCGCCACCATGGCTCATACCTACACCCAAATACCTACACTTTTAAAAATTATACCGGTTTAAAATAAGTCATAAGTCACTTTTTTTTTTAGTGCTGTTGTAACTCTGAACAAAATGAACTGTTGTATGTCAAGGACTAGTACTTAGATACATTAGAAGTTCTCTGTGTTTGAGGTAGGAGAGTTTTCAGCCACGCTAGGAAATGCTGGGTATTAAAAGCCTGAGATTTTCTGCATGAAAAGAAAGATTCCCTCATCATTCTTCACACAGACTGAGGAACTAGGAGAGGGATACCACATTCCACCCACAACACTTGATTCTCTTGCAGGAGCAAATCTCGGCCCTGAGCAGTAAAACCATCCTATGTACACTCACCAGAATTTCTCTGCAAAGACACATGCAGAATCATGACCTCATGACCTTCTTATCTCACCTGAGCAAAGAGAATGGAGAACCCTCTCCTCCTTCTATAAACATACATCTCTGACATACGCCCGTGACTCATTCTTCCACCCGACATTTACAGCGGAGGACAAGGAAAAAAATAAAAGTCAAAACTTGTGTCCAATGCTAGACCTTTTATGGGAAGACTGCAGGGCAAGCAAACCTTTCTGGAGCTCATTTGCCAGCCAGCTCAGTTTCTTTCTTTCTTTCTTTCTTTCTTTCTTTCTTTCTTTCTTTCTTTCTTTCTTTCTTTCTTTCTTTCTTTCTTTCTTTCTTTCTTTGATTTGATTTATCAATCGCTTACAAGATAATAGGTCTAAGTATAAATATGAGTAAGAATACAGGAAATCCGTACGAATAAATGGGGACAATAGGACAGGGTCAGTAGGCACTTGTGCACGCCCCCTACAGACCCCTTAGGAATGGGGTGAGGTCAATAGTGGATAGTTTGAGGTTAAAGGGGTAGGGGATTTGAGGATGTAACAACAAAGTCAGGTAGCGCATTCCAGGCATTCACTATTGCTGAAGTCGTACTTCCTGCAATCGAGTTTACAGTGGTTAACATTGAGTTTGTATCTGTTGTGTGTTCTTGTATTGTTACGGTTGAAGTTGAAGCAGTCGTTCGCTGGTAGGACATTGTAGCAGATAATTTTGTGTACTACGCTTAAGTCCAACCTTTGGTGGAAGTTATTATTATGGTTATTATCCATAAAGCAGCCTTTCCTTCCGACCTTCAGCTACTCTTTCCAATGAAAGAAGATTTCACCTGGTTGTAGAAGACAAACAACACACATAGCCCTCAAAATCAGTGAGTCTGTGGAGATTCTCAATCATCAGGTCATGGTTGTCCCAAAAGTGTTTTTGCAAAAGGCACCTGGACTTGGTTAATTGTCCAAGGCCAATTGTCATTCAGAAAGGACCTTTGGGTCAGTGTGGGAACACAGCTTAGTCTTACTCTTTAATACCTAATCTAACCTACTACAATTTGGTTCTTTGCATCTATTTTGAACTAACCCCTCCTGCCTTATAAGAAGGAATAACTGATTTTGGGATCAGCTTGAGAGCATCCAATTAAAGAACTGTGGTATCATTTCAATAGAGCAGCTGTGGTGTCACAAACCGTCTATCCTATAGGCAAATTATTTCTTATTTATATTTGTTTTCTTATTTATATTTATTTAGCCAGTTTGGTCTAGTGGTTAAAGCACAAGGCTAGGACGCAGGGGATTCTAAGTTCTACTCCCATCTTAAGCATGAAAAACTTGCTGGCGTGATTTTGGACAAAAATCAATCTTTGTGTGTGTGTGGGGGGGGTGTTTTTGGAAAGATTTTCAGAAATGGAAAGTGACTGGTCTAAAGTCACCCAGCTGGCTTTGTGCAAAAGGTGATACTAGAATTCATGATCTCCTGGTTTCTAACTGATGCTTTAACTCAGGGGTGTCAAACTCAAGGCCTGTGGGCAGTGGTGGGATTCAAAAAAATTTACTACCTGTTCTGTGGCTGTGTCTTGGTGGGCATGGCAGAGGAAGGATACTGTAAAATACTCATTCCCTCCCCACCCCACAAACCTGCCTGCTTTCCAGCTCTCTTCTCCCATGCAGGGCAACAAAAGAAGATACTAGATACTGATACTAGATCCATTAACTCTCTTTGTAATGATGTAACAGTTAGCCCTTTCACTTCTTGCAGGAAAAAGTGATGGATATGGCTCAGCAGTTGAATAACAATTATTTGTTGTTATTTGTTCAACTATTCATTGAACTCCTGTGATTTCTGCTGTTGGAAGAAGTACCCATCTGGTTCAGTTCCAAGTGGGGAGAAAAACACTGGAAACATGGAGCTGATTAGAAAGATGGTTTAATGGAGCAGAACCATCAAACACATGGTCTTGGTGCAGCTGAACATATGGAGTAGAGAGTGAGTGTCATTTATACCCTTTCTTATGCCTTGTCCTTGAGCTTCCTGTTCCTGTGGAAAGGGGATGAATTCTATTGGTTGGTGTCAGACTCCCATGGGGCGATGTGAGGTCATGTATGTCTGAATCAAGTTTGGTTGGAGCCTGGGCTGATGTAATGTCCTTAGGAGGTTTTGCAATGCAGTGAGCCCGGCTGCTAGATGGGTTAATCCTATTATGTCCTGGAGGGTCATGTCTTAATCTCATCATCCTGGAACTGAAGGTCTTTTGTTTTGTTGATAGGCTGCTCCAGTCCTTCTCAATGGACACCAACTATCTGCTGAGGGCAGGGAGCTGAAGCACTGAGATTCTGTCTTTAGAAACATGTTTCTCCTTTAGGGAAACTATAATATTCTGCCTTTTTAATATTCCCTAAAACATTTCCTTCTTCTAAGTGGGGTGGGTGCTAACTTTCTACACTGGGAAAAGCTCAGATTTGTCATTCTTTTTCTACATTTATTTTTCCTTCTTTAATATTCAAGAGTTCCCCTAACATGCATGACCAAGATTTCCTGGCAGCCAATCAGGTCACAAGGGATCAACAAATGGGAAAGGTGATTGGCTGCCAGGTCATGCATGTTAGAGGAACTCCATAAGGAAAAAAAAAGTCAACATTAAAGTCTTGTGACAAGCTGCTAAGTTTCTGCCTATTCCTTCTATTGTGACTGTCTCTGCATAGCTGGCTGGGGAATTCTGGGAGTTGAAGTCCATTTGTAGCTTAAAGCTACCAAGATTGAGAAAGACTATCCTAGAAAGCAAAAGGAGCTGCTCAGAGGTGGTCTTCAGCAGATTCTGACCAGTTCTGGAGAACCGGTAGCGGAAATTTTGCGTAGTTCAGAGAACCGGCAAATATCACCTCTGACGGGAGCTTTTACAGTATCCTTCTCCTGCCACGCCCACCAAGCCACGCCCACAGGACCGATAGTTAAAAAAAATTGAATCCCACCACTGGAGCCGCTGCTAAGCTCTCACTCCTTTCCCTATGCGGGTTGAAAAGAAAAGCAGAGGTTGCAATAGTTTGTGCTGACCTATCATTTTGACTGTGTGCTGAGAAGATATTTTTGTGCACAGAGCTAGGTATCCTAATAGGTTTCTTCCTGCAAAATCATACCAGGTGCATGCATGATGCAATGCCTTCAGTGTGAAGATGAGGAACAAAAGAATGCAGAACTTGGGGAGAGTCATAATTAAGTGAGGCTCTAACCATCTTCCTTTATTTGCACATATCCTGAAAGACAGATGCTTTCAGACATTCTTAAATTCTTTTTAGGCACAACCTGTTTTCAGTGATTTCAGAAAACCATTGTCTCAGAAACTATTCTCAATCCAGCAATCCCTCCCAAACTATTCATTTTTTTTTTCCTCGTGATTCTTAGAGTGAAGTTTAGCAGAATTTCTCTGTATGGACATCTTAGATGCTTCACTTTTGAATACACACTTGATTTTGCATTTCTGAGATAATAAATGAACAACAAATTAAATAATATCTCACATTCAAAAGCCTGCAAATTTTACCATGTGTCTCTCAGGAACAGATTAAGGTCAACTGATGTCCTAGGCAAGGCCCCAAAATGGTGGCCCTCAATGGAAGTGAAACAGAGGTGGTATTCAGCAGGTTCTGACCAGTTCTGGAGAACCATTAGCGGAAATTTTGAGAAGTTCAGAGAACTGACAAATACCACCTCTGACTCGCCCCGCCTCCATCTATTCTCTGCCTCCTGAGTCCCAGCTGATTGGTTGGGTCTTCTTTTGTTGCCCTGCACAGGAGAATTGAGCAGGAAAGCAGGTTAGTGGTTTGGGGAGGGAATGGGATTTTGTAGTATCCTTCTCCCAGGACTGGGGAGGGAATGGAGATTTTACAGTATCCTTCCCCTGCCATGCACACCAAGCCACACACCCACAGAACTGGTAGTAAAAAAAAAAAATGAATCCCACCACTGAAGTGAAACTGTCATGGTGTGAGAGAGAAACAAATGAGACACCTTCAAAAAAAATTTTTTTGAACTTTATGCACTGTGCCAAAAGAATTTTAACATCCCAAATTCAGGTTACACACAGCAAATAAGAACAATTATTTAAAAAAAAGCAACTGAAGTCAAGCGTGGCAGTAAAAGGGTTAAGAGCATGATAGCTTGGGGAAAAAAACTCTATGTGACCTTCCCTTGAGGCCCTAAGATTGTTTAATGGTTAATCCAGGGCTGATGTTACAAGTGTTCACCACCCTTTTGCTTGCCAGGGAAATCTGGGAGTTGAAGTCTATGTTGCTGAGGTTGAGAAACAATGGATTAGATGACCCCTCCCCGATCCTTCCAACCCTATGACTTAATTATGAAGAGATGACCAATATCAAAGGAGTGTAAGCTTGTCTGAGCACAATCTATGTCAAAACATTGTTCATGAAATGAAAGCTGCAGCTGCATAATTCTTCCCAGATGTTTCTGCTGCAGAAAGCTGGCAATGAAAGCCACAATGGCAATCTATAGCCAAGTGACACATCAATTATTGTAATTGTAAATTGATTGCCAGGTACCCACACATCAAAAATCATGCAATGGATGTTGCAATGGCTGCAACTTCACCAGCTGGTCATAAGTCTCCTTGTTCAGCACTGTTGTAACAGATAACAGATAATCAGAGTCGAAAGGAACCTTGTAGGTCATCTAGTCCAACCCCTCGCCCAAGCGGGAGACCCTACACCATTTCTGACAAATGGCAGTCCAATCTCTTCTTGAAAGTCTCAAGTGATGGTGCTCCCACAACTTCCAAGAGCAACTTCTGTTCCACTGTCAGAAAGTTTCTCCTTATTTCCAGGTTAAATCTCTCCTTGTTCAGTTTCCACCCATTATTCCTTGTCTGGACTACAGGTGCTTTAGAAAATAGCTTGACCCCTTCCTCTCTATGGCAGCCCCTCTGATATTGGAAGACTGCTATCATGTCTCTCTTGGTCCTTCTTGTTGTGTCCGCGAAATGATGCCAGGAGTCGGTGACTTTCATGCAAGCTCTTTATTCGTAAGATGGAACCGAACTGGCGAAAGGAAAAAAGCCCGCGGCTTTTATTCCTTTCGCCGCGGTGGCCGCGGCCAATGGTACCACTTTGAATCTCCCGCGATCCGAATGGACCAATCACGGGAGATTCCTAGCGAGCCAATCGGCGCAGCTCGCCTGACCAATTGGAGAGCCCCGCACTTTGGCCAATCAAAGCGCGGGGATCTCGAGTATGTTAATTAAGGACAGAACACCCCTCCCCTCTTGGTTCAGTCCTTACGTTGCGTAGTCACGTAGGTAGGCGGGGCTCCGTCTGGGCCTACTTGACCTGCGCAACTCAGTTGTAGGCTGGATCCCGGCCGGTTCGGTCGGGATCTCTGCTGCTCCTGCTGCCATCGTGGGAACCGGCTGGTCGATCGGGCCGGTCCTTTCTCCGTAGCTCCCTCCTGGGCCTTCCGGGTTGGTTGAGCTGCGGGTTTCGCCGCTCCCGCTCGGTCTTTCCGGGTCGGTCGAGCTGGCCTGGCTGTTTCTTCCTGGCGCGGGGTCGTGATGGCTGCTTTCCGGTGAGTACTGCTGGTTTATTCTTCTTTGGTTTTGGTCCCCTGGGTATTCCCTCCCCCCTTGGTTTGTGTTGTGGGGGTTGGTTTCGCCTGTTTGTGCGTCGGTGATTTGTTGGTTGGTAGTCCTTGACCTTAGTTGGTCGATGTGGCGTTTCCACGCTCGTCCGTCTGCTGTTTGTAGCTGGTACAAGTGTGGGCCTGTTGCTTGTGTGATGACGGCTGGAATCCATAGTGGGTCTCCCATCAGGTTTTTTGTGTATACGGGGTCGCCGGGTGCGAAGGTTCGGTGTTTGCTGTTTGAGTCTGGGGGCCTCTCCGGGTTATACGTGGGGTGTAACCTGTCGAGTGGGGACCTTAGTTTCCTGCCCATTAATAGTTCAGCTGGGCTTTTATTGGTTGTGGTATTTGGGGTTATGTGTTGGGTGAAGAGTAGTTTCTTTATTTTCTCCTGGATCTCCCCGTGGTCTATTTTCTGGATAGTCTTCTTAGTGAATTGGACCATCCGTTCCGCCCTACCATTCGCCGCCGGGTGCGCCGGTACTGTCAGCGCGTGGCGGATGCCCCTTTCCGCGAGGAATTTTTCGAATTCCAGCGAGGTGAACTGGGGCCCGTTGTCGGAGACGACGACGTCTGGGAGGCCGTGTGTTGCAAAGAGTTTGCAGAGTTCCTTGATCACGGCCTCCGTGGTTGTCATCTTCATGTTGCTTACCTCCAGCCAGTTGGAGTAAGCGTCAACTGTTATGAGGAAGGTGTTTCCTTTTGTGGGCCCGGCAAAGTCTATATGGATCCTAGACCAAGGTCCCCTTGGGGTTTCCCACTCTAGGACGGGTGCTGTGGGTGGGCTTGGCCTAGTTTCCTGGCATCGTTGGCACCTAGCTACCCAGGCCTCTATTTGTTTGTCCATCCCTGGCCACCAAGCGTAACTTCTGGCCAGGGCTTTAGTCCTAACGATGCCAGGATGCCCCTCGTGTAGCAGTTCCAGAACCTTCCCCTGTAGCTTCTCTGGAATGACCACCCTATCCCCCCATAGTATGCACCCTTTTAATAAGGAGAGTTCCGTTTGGCGGTTCCGGAACGTTTTGACGGACTCGTCGTTGTCCCTTTCCGGCCACCCTTTCTCCACCCAATGCAACACTCGCGCCAGACGTTTTTCTTTATTAGTCTCTTGGGCCAGTTGCTGCTCCCAGCTGTCGTCGGTGACGTGGTTGACTCCCGTGAGTGCGATGTCGAGCGGGGCGAACCATTGCAGTCCCAGTAGACTTGGGCGGTCGCGGTCAACGATTGTCAGGGGAAGTCATTCGGTGTGCCCCTTATAAATGATGTTGAAGTGTTTGGTTCCGACTACCGGGATGCGGTTTCCCTGGTAGTCTTTTACAATGAGTCTCTGGCTGTCTACGTTCCTCCTTTGGAGGGTAGGCACCAAGCGCTTTATTTCCTGCCATGCAATCATGGAGAGGTAGGACCCGGAGTCCACCTCCATTTTGCATGGCTGGCCCTCGATGCCTACCTCCACGTGGACCTTCCGGGCGTTGTTGGTGATGGCGTGGCCGATGGTGACTGTCTGGTGGGTCTCCTCTCTCCGCCGGTTGTCGCCGCCTCACGAGGATCGTCTGTTCCGGTCCCATCGGCTGTCCGAAGGGCGATCTCTGGTCCAGGGTGGTGTGCTTTCTCTCCTCTGGTCGTTCTGGTCCCATCATGCCGGCTGCGATTTTTCTTCAGGCGGCAGACACGGGTGATGTGTCCCTTCTTGTCGCAATGCCGGCAGATCGATTCGAAAAACCAGCATTCCGACCTGGGGTGGTCGCCGCCACAACCGGCACAATTGGTACTCGACTTACGACCTCGCCGGCTTCGTGGGTCGCGGCCTGTCTGGAGGCGATGGATATCCTCCTCGTCATCGGAAGTGCCCGATGTCGAGTGGAACTCGCCCTGGTGGGTGGTCGTCTCGGGTTGGGGCTCGGTCGACCTCGCCGGGTTGTTGTTTCCGCTGCAGTCCCCAGTGTTCGGTCTGCGCATGCGGTCGGCGGAAGTTCGGGTTGCTTCGGTGGCTGCGGCTGCGGTGAGGGTGTCTGCTAGGCTGATGTTGCCCTTGGCCATCAGCCGGCTCTGGAGGACGGGGTCCCACAAACTGAGCACGATCCGGTCTCGCAGGGCGTCGTTTAGGTTGTCGAATTCGCAAAGCCCCACTAGACGCCGCAGCTCGGCGACGAAGTTGCTGAAACTCTCCCCCGACCTCTGGTCCCGCCGGTAGAACTCGTTGCGCCGGATCAGGATGGGTACCTCTGGAGCGTAGTGCCGCCGAAGTATGGGTTCGAGGACATCCCAGTCCATCGCGGTCGCATCGGCGGGTTTGGCGAGCGCCTTGGCCATCTTGAAGACCTCGGTCCCGCAGTGGGTCAGGAAGACGGTGCGCTTCATGGGGCCGGTGGCATCCTTCAAGCCGCTGCACTCGAGGTACATGCGGAATCGGTCGGAGAACGATTCCCAGTCCTCGGTGGCGGGGTTGAAGGCTGCGGGTGGTGCGATTTTCGCCATCACAGTGGTTCGTCTGGCTTCCGTCGGACACGTGGTTCGGTTCAGGGTCTGGATCCCATCCTCGTCGCCAGTGTTGTGTCCGCTAAATGATGCCAGGAGTCGGTGACTTTCGTGCAAGCTCTTTATTCGTAAGATGGAACCGAACTGGCGAAAGGAAAAAAGCCCGCGGCTTTTATTCCTTTCGCCACGGCGGCCACGGCCAATGGCACCGCTTTGAATCTCCCGCGATTCAAATGGACCAATCGCGGGAGATTCCTAGCGAGCCAATCGGTGCGGCTCGCCTGACCAATCGGAGAGCCCCGCGCTTTGGCCAATCAAAGCGCGGGGATCTCGAGTATGTTAATTAAGGACAGAACACTTCTCTTTACTAGACTAGCCAATCCCAATTCCTGCAACTGTTCATTGTATGTTTTAGCCTCCAGTCCCCTAATCATCCTGGTTGCTTTTCTCTGTACTTTTTCTAGAATCTTAACATCTTTTTTATAATGCGGTGAACAAAACTGGATGCAGTACTCTAGGTGTGGTCTTACTAAGGCTTTATATAGTAGTATTAGTACCTCCCTTGCTCTTGATTGTATCCCTCTGTTAATACAATTTAGGATTGCATTAGCTTTTTTGGCGGCTGCTGCACACTGCTGGCTCCTATTTAGCTGGTTGTCCACTAAGACTCCAAGATCCCACCCACTGCTATTGAGCCTGGTTTCACCCAGTCTGTATGTGTACTTTTGGTTTTTCTTGCCTAAATGTAAGACTTTACTTTTCTCTACATTGAATTTCATTTTGTTAGATATGGCCCAGTGTTCTAGTCTGTCAAGCTCCATCTGGATCTTGATCCTATCTTCTTGGGTGTTAGCTATTCCTGCAGCTTAGTATCATCTGCAAATTTGGTAAGTTCCCCTTCTATTCCCTCATCTAAATCGTTAATGAAGATATTGAAGAGTACTGGGCCTAAGACGAAAACTTGTGGCACCCCACTGCTTACTTCCCTCCATGTAGACTTAGATCCATTAAGGACTATTCGTTGAGTGCGGTTTGCCAGCCAGCTGTGAGTCCATTTAGTAGTGGTACTATCTATTCCACTTTTTTCTAGCTTATTAAGAAGTAGGTTGTGGTCTACTTTGTCAAATGCCTTGCTGAAATCTAAATATACAGTATTATGTCCACAGTATTTTGCTGGTCTACTAATTTAGTCACTGTGTTGAAGAATGAAATAAGATGGGTTTGGCATGATCTTTTTTTAACAAACCCGTGCTGACTGCTAGTTATTACTTTACTTGTTTCTAGATGTTGGCAGATCTGTTTTTTTATTATCTTTTCCAGTATTTTCCCGGGTATTGATGTTAGACTGATTGGTCTATGGTTTCCTGGGTCTGTTTTTTTTTCCTTTTTTGAAGATGGGAACCACATCAGCTCTTTTCCAGTCCTCTGGTAATTCCCTGGTGCTCCAGGATTTTTGAAAGATATGGTGCAGTGGTTCTGAGATGACCTCTGCCAGCTCCTTTAAAACTCTGGGATGTAATCCATCAGGTCCTGGTGATTTGTTTTCATCAAGATCAGACAGGTGTTCTCTTACTATTTTTTTGCTTATTTTAACTTTTATTTCTGGTCTGTCTTTTACAGTTATATTTTTGGTGGGTTGAGCTACAGTTTCTTTTTGTGTGAAGATGGATGCAAAGAATGAATTAAGCAGTTCTGCTTTCTCTCTGTTGCCTGTTACTTCCTTGCCATCTTCTCTCTTTAGTGGACCAACTGTTTCCTTGATTTTTTTCTTGTTATTTATATGTTGGAAGAAACTTTTCTTATTATCTTTGACTTTTGTTGCAAGTCTTTGCTCGTTCTGAGCCTTTGCTATCCTGACTTCGTCTTTGCAGATTCTGGCTATCTGCTGATATTCTGCCTTAGTTGTATGCCCTTCTTTCCATTTTTTGTACATGTCCCTTTTTTCTTTCAATATGCCAGAGAGATCTTTGTGTAGCCATGCTAGTTTCTTCTTGGATTTCTTGTTTTTCTTTCTCAGTGGTATTGTGGTAACTTCAAATAATTGCTGAATGAGTAGTTGTTAACTGAGGACTATCTGTAGACTTTCTCCATCTGGTGATTTCCAGAAGTATGAAATTACCCCTTCCATTATTTCCCAGCTAGCATGGTTAATGGTTGTGTTGAATGGGAAATGATAGGGCTTGCTGTCCAACCTATCTGGAAAGTACCAGTTGGAGATTTAAAAGTGGTGTTCTTCAAGTTGAACTATGTTGTTTGGTGATGGCCAAGTGTTGCTTTCTTGACTGAAATCCACTGCTGATTATGGAATGATTTTTCAACTTCCATTCTAGTCTACAGCCCTGATATATGGAAGTGGTCTCCATCCAAGGACTAACCAGCTGAAATCCTGCTTAGCTTTCAAGGCCTACCAAGGTGAGCTAAATGCCACCATCTAGTGGTTCAATTTCCAAAGAGTTCTAAGCTAAAATATAATGTTGTCTCCCATACAAAATGAGACCGATGTGTTGCATAAGAAACATGTGTTTGTTTTTTCTTGTTTCTTATTGGAGGGAGTTCATCATCTCTCAAACCAGGAAGCTGAAATGAAAGCAAACCTAAAAACTTGCTCAAAAATCTTCCCCGTTTTCTTGAAGCCAAATCTGTTCAGAATAGTGTCCCATCAATTACCTGGGGATTGTGCTAATTAAATTGAGCAATCATGATTAGAAAGAGGGTATCTCAGGTTAGCAGATATTGGAGAGATAAATGGCTCTGGGCTAATCATGGTTTCCTGCCACAGACACATGTTTAGCTAACAAAAACCTGGACTGTAGGAAAGCACTTTGTTATAAGCCAATAACGGTATTGTTACATTACATTGTAAAATGCACATGGTCACTGGTACTCATTTAGTTAAACAAACATTAGCTATGTTCCTCCCCCTGTGTAGAGTACTATTTCAAACTCCTCCCTCATGCAACGGTGGAAAATGCTATCATATAAAGCCAACCTTTTGGACCTCAGGGACCACCACACTCATAATTTTAAATCCCGTGAACCACTAATATGAATTTTGACTGATGGTGGCTTGCTGACGTTGGTGGGAAAGTTGGTCCCATATTCCAGAGCTGCAGTAGTCATAGGACTGACCTTTTGGTAATTCTGGAGTAGCTGCTCCTCCACCCAGGTGCACTGGCCTGCCATGGATTGGAGGAGTTGTTCCGGGATGACCAAAGGGCCAGTCTTGTGACTACTGCAGCTCTGGAATATTGGACCGACTTGCCTACCCAACATCAGCAAGCCACTCTGGGGCAGATTTCCATCCCCTGCTGTTGGTTTTACCTTCCAGTTCCAGCTCATGTGGCTCTACTCAAGGTAAAGTTTGCAATCGGCCGCAGGGTGGGGGCCAGCAGGTGGACGGGCCATGTGGACAACACAACCTTGTGTTCCCGCACAGCCTGGACTAATTGCTTTGGGGTTGACATTTCTCTGCAGACCACCAAAATTTTCTCGTGGACCACCAGTGGTCCCCAGCCCACCAGTTGGCGACCACTTATATAAAGGGCTTCCAACTGCCCTGGATGTTGCTGGAGACCTCTGTTTTGGAACTTATTTTAATTACTGATAGGTTGTAAAGATGAAGATGAACTCCACAATAGAAATCTGTGCCAGATGGAGTTTTAAGTGGAGCAGCCATTGCAAAGGAGCTGTCCCACACTCTCAAAAGATGATACCTTAATCCAGTGACACGGACAAGTGTCATGGCTGGAGACTTTTCTTGCTGCAGTGGATGACCAGGATGTCTAAGAGTGTTGTCCTGCTCTTTAGCCGTCTGCAATGCCTGCTTGGCTGGACCTGGCTTCTTGGCCATTGGACCAGCAGTGGGATGCTATAGCTGTTCCACTGTTGGTTTGGTGATCGTGTTCATGTGCACGCATGCCTAATACCCATGCACAGCTTTCCCCACCCCAGCTGAGGCCTGCAGTCAAGGGGTGGATTCAAATTTTTCAACAACCGGTTCTGTGGGCGTGGCTTGGTGGGTGTGGCTTCTTATTTTTTTCAGCACCCTCTCTATTTTTTTTTGCCTCCTGGGCCTCAGGGAAGCCTCTTGGGGAGCATTTTTGCTCCCAGGAAGCTTCCTTGGGGCCCAAGAAGGCAAAAAACAGAGCATGGGGGCAGGGGGGAGCTGTGCCCCCCCGTACTTCATTTTTTGCCTTCCTGGGCCCCAGGAAAGCCTCCTGGGGGAAGCAGTAAAGCAGCGAGGGGGATCCAGGCACAACTGATCATCGGAACAGCTGATCATCAGCAGGTGGGGGAGAAAGAAATACCTTAAGGCGTGACTGGGGAGAATGCAGTCACTGGTGTCACGCATGCACGTTAAGGACCAACTGGGTGGGGAGGGGCCAACCAGCGACATGATTTGCCATTTCTCCGAACTGCATAGAATCATAACAACCGGTTCTATAGAACCAGTCCAAACCGGTAAAATCCCATCCCAGCCTGCAGTGCCAATCAGCTGAGAGGATAAAGAAGAGAAAAGCTGAGGGTTGGGTGGGAGGGCCAATCCTGAGCTTTTCTCTTCTTTCTCCTCTCAGCTGATTGGCAGAGGCTTTTTTTTCCTCCTCTCAGCTGATCGTGGGAGCCAAACTGATCTGGACTGGTAGCATACCACCACTGCATTGGACCATTGAATGGTCTCCACTGCTCAATCTGCCAAGGCCAGACTTCACATGCTGTGATAGACCAATCCCCCACCTCACAGAGGGTTAAACTTGAAGACCCATTGGCTACCCCCACCTAGTTTGGTCCAGTTGCTGAGACAGTTTACCGGGGTGTGTCCGGTGGATGTGTTACAGCTATCTGGAGTGACAGGTGGGTGCAGAGCAGCAAGTAGAAACCAAAGATGGGCAAGCAACTTTAAAAGAGGTATGGCAGCCTATCCACCAAAGATACCACCCCTCTCTGGATACCCCACAATCCCCCAGGAGAAATAATTGCATATTAATTGCATTTGTACTGCATGGTAAGTGTATTGGTTGTGAATCTTTCAAAGTTTTATGGAACTGCATATTATGCAGGCTATTTGAATGACTTGCAAAGAGCTGAAAAACTGTATTTATTGAATTATAAATTGAAATGGATTGTACAGAAAGCACTAAGGGTTGGCGAGAGGCCTTGAGACTTAATCAGAGGACTAGTCCTGCTGCGTATCTTGTTAAATATATAACAAGATTTGTTGCAAGGCCAGATCAGTTAACTGTGTAACTTTTGTTTTATCTCATGTTTATTCTGTATATCTCTTCATTACTACCAATATAGGCATATAGTTATATCAAGCTATCTTGAATGAAGGAGAATATACGTGTTCCAGGATAATATTGCAGGATCCATTCTGGGTCAGTCACCAGGACCAGATGTTTAGTTTTAGTCTAAACCAAGGGGCTTCAAACTTGGCAAGTTTAAGACTTGTGGACTTCAACTCCCAGAATTCCTGAGCTAACATGACTGGAGGAGGAATTCTGGGAATTGAAGTCCACAAGTCTTAAAAGCTGTCAAGTTTGAAGACCCCTGATCTAAACAGTTGGCCTTCAACACCCCAATCAACAACTAAAAGCTGCATACAACTAGGCACCATATAAATACCACACATAGAATAGCCCAAAGCACAGCTGTCAAACTCATGACATCATGTTGCCATCATGCAATGTATCACAACATTTTTTCCTTTCCCAGAGCTGGGGTGGGTGTGGCCTGTGCATGACGTATCCGGCCCACAAGCTGCCATTTTGACACCCCTGGCCCAAAGCATATTCTGCTAGAGAGTAGTTCTCTCAGGATAGGCTCCAACACAAATCGAAAGCTTGGAAGACTAAATCTCTGGTTCCAGTGATCGACCTAGATTGGATCCTGCAATATCTATCTTTGCACAAACACTCAATGCAAAGCCTTCATTGACTATACCAGGACCATATCCATGGCTGGTTGGAGAATTCTGGCAATTGAAGTGCACCCATCTTAAAGTTGGCAAGTTTGATAAACACTGGGCTACACACTTACAGATATACAATCCTTGATGTCAGTTACTTAACTAACTAACTAACTAACTTTGATATTAAGTTTTATTTTATTTATTTTGTATCTACGATTATGTTTTGTACATCTTTGGACCTGCTTTTATCATTCCCTGGAGCCAATGTTCACAACATGTGGCTACTAACTGAGTTGGGTTTTCAGACACAATTTTGAAAGGACATCAAACTATGGAAGACTACCCAGGTGATACTCTGATGATTGGACTATTTGGGAACTAATATATGATTGACATCAGTCAGTTTTTAATGGTTCGGAATGATTTTATGATTTTTTTACAGTAACTCAACAGAGTTTCTCAATAGCTGAGAAAGCTTCTCCAGATAAAGAGATGGGTGAAGGAAACAGGCAGGTCAACTCAGAAGATTTGCGCATTTCCTCTTGAATAAAGAGTCAGTTTTCTTTCAAGTAAGAATGAAATTCTTCCTAAGTAATGTGAGAGTCTCTCAAATCAAGGTGAGATTACTTTCCACATAAGAGTGAAATGTCCTCTCAGATGAAATTTTCTTCCAGGTTTAAAAAAAAAAAAAAAAAAAGAGCATCCAGCTGTACAATTGTCCATTTTCTGTCCTTCTGCAATCTCATGAGTGTGAGCAAAAAGAAAAAAGAAAGAAACACACAATGAAATGTTCCTCCCCATATGTAACACTGTAGTGCAAATGCAAAAAAAAGAATAAGCATTGCAACATTGTGAGGTATGTTTCAGCATCTCCTCTGTCCCCTTAAGCCCATGGACACCCATATGCAATATCCCACAGTCATACATTCCTATTTGTTTGAATATATTAACAAAGATTTAGCAGTAATGTTATATTAAACATTGTAGTTCAACAAAAACATATCTCCCTATTTTAAATTTGACAAAGAATTCAGGTTTGCCATTGCAGTGAAAGATGTTTAGAAAGACACGCAGACACACACAGTGACAGACAGACGGGCATGAGATTGACATATTTACAACTATTTGTATATACAGGATCTGTGAGCTTGGTGGGTTAATAATTAGAAAAACAGAAACTGTAAAGCCAGAATTCCTCAAAAACAACAACCTCACAATCTGTCTTTGGTGCACAAGTTCTCAGTGTACATAAAAATAGGATAAATCCTGATCATAGTCATCATAAATACATTCATCATGAATCCTAAGATACAACATTTAGTGATAGTCATAGGATACTAAATAAGCAATCAACATAAATCATACTAGGAAACTAAATAAACAATATAAATTGTAATGATACAAGCAACAAAGTTATAGTCATAAGTAGAAAGGAAATAGGTAATACGAAGGATGAGAAGAATAATAGTAATACAGTCTTTGTCAATAGTTTGACAGTATTGTGGGAATTAGTTGTTTAGCAGAGCGATGGCATGGGGAGGGAAACTGTCCTTGTGTAGTTGTTCTGGTGGGCGATGCCTTATATCATTGTTTTGAGGGTAGAAGTTGAAACAATTTATGTCCAGGATGTGAGGGGTCTGTAGATATTTTCACAGCCCCCTTTTTGACTCGTGCAGTATAGAGATCCTCAATGGAAGGCAGGTTGGTAGCAATTGTTTTTTCTGCGGTTCTAATTATCCACTGAAGTCTTTGGTTGCAGAACCAAACCAGACAGTTATAGAGGTGCAGATGACAGACTCAATAATTCCTCTATAGAACTGAATCAGCAGTTCTTTGGTCAGCCTGAGCTTTCTGAGTTGGTGCAGAAAGAACATTCTTTGTTGTGCTTTTTTGATGATGTTTTTGATGTTAAGTCTCCATTTTAAGTCTTGAGATATGATAAAACCTAGAAACATGAAGCTCTCTATTATTGACACTGGGTTGTCTAGTATTGTAAGAGGTGGTAATATAGGAGGGTTTCTCCTAAAGTCTACCATCATTTCTATGGTTTTCAGTGTATTTAGTTCAAGATTGTTCCGGTCACACCACAAGGCTAGTTGTTCAACCTCCCATCTGTATATTGATTGAGGACTTCAGCCATAAAGGTCTTGAAAGGTAATAACAAGCATTCAGAAATCTATTGGTGACCAGTTCATTCACTGCAACATAGATGTTACTCTGCTAAACTGAATCCCAGCAGAAATTAAGTAGGTATCTAAGTCCCATGATTCCTGCAACTTTCTGGTTGCTTTCAAGGAGACTGCCATGTAGAAGACATGAGGTTGTCCATTTTCAGCAGGGGTGATCAGAGGGAGCTTTTGCAGATGGAGTTGGAAAAAGGAAGGTTGAGCGGGAGCACTTAAATCCTAAAATTAAAGATTCTTCGCTTTTTCTTAATAAGGGCCCAATAGGCCAACAATTCTATTCTGCACTAGCCTTCTCAGGCTAATAGCTTTAATTATGGTGGGATTATCTATTTAGAGACCAAAGTTGATCTAGTATTTAAGACACCAAGCTGGAAACGGGAATTCTACTCCCATCTTGATCACAAAGCCAGTTGGCTGATCTTGTGTGCCACAAGACACAATGGCCAACCACTTTCGAAATTTTTTTTAAAAAAATTTATTTATACAAACATTCCATCTTTCATTTGAACAGTGTGTCATCTGAGTAGACATATCTCATGCAATAACCATTATAGTTTATACATATTCATTGCTTTCACTTTAATATTCTATGTCAGCTTTGAAAGCCATATTGAGACTAGATGCTCCCATGCTGCCACATTTTGAACCTGGGAAAATGGGAGGGGGGAATTTCTTGGAGTGTATGTAGTTAGACATCATAACATTCTTTTTCTAATTCAAGGTTCTAATTCAAGCGCATAAGCAGGGGAAATCGCAAATTGGGACTGGTGGTGATTGGAGCATGTGATGTGATGATGGGTGCAGGGAATGGATTTGTAGTTTTTACTTATTGCAAGGAAGCCCAGAACTTTCAGATTCGGGATTTCCCAGTTGTTCCAGTTTACCATACAAAATAAAAAGAACTTTTGAGAAGATATTCGTCTCAGAGTTATTGGTTGGAGTGGTGGTTTTCTGGAACGCTGACACTATTCTTACTTCATACTAATCTACATCATATACCTAATTCTTCTAACGTTCCTCATCTTAACATTTTTAATAGTTACTACATTTTTACTATTTTACGCTAGTCTTCTCTAGTTCCTAAATTCCATTTTTATTTTCTAACCATTAATAAAATAAATCCCATATCATATAATATTCAGTTTGTTCCTTCTCTTGGGTTGCTAATGTTAACCTATTCATTTCTGCACAGTCTAGTATTTTTCTAATCACATTTGCACTTTCAAAATCTTGTCAAGAAAACAGCAGTGACTAGTCCAGGCAGTCACCGGGAGATACCCTGATACCAGAACCAAAACAAATATTTTATTTGTCTACTCTACAGAGATTCTCAGTCATCCAGGTCACGGTTATCCCAAAGGTGCCGAAAGGCAGCTGGACTTTATGTTTGTTTCGAAACGTCTTCCAGAAAGAAACAAAGAAAGTCCAGTTTCCTTTTGAAAAAGCACCTTTCGGATGAATGTCCTACTTTGTACTCCCAGCTAGCCACGGAGCAAACCTGCTTCTGCTGGTTGTCCGCTCCATCCAAATTTCATGTGCGCGTGAATGCATGATGAAACCAACACACAGAAGCCCTTTTGAAAACACTGAGTTTCCTCATCTCATGATGATATGTGCATGCCCCTTTCTTCTTCTTTGCAGGCTGGGGGTGTATTTGTGTAGGAAGGAGTGCTGTGCCACTGCTAAAGCTTTACTTTTACCACAACCCATGCTTATATTTAGACTACAATGAGTCATTCTGAAGCTTCTGTAAGGGGCCTCCTTCCTGTGGCCTCCTGACTCTTGGAGCTAACAATGACCTCATCAAGAATAAGTCCTTCTCCTCCCCAGGCAGGTGTAAAGTTGCTGCATTTTTCTCTCCTGAGGCTATTTACTTTGCTGAGCTGAGTTCGGCTTTTGCTGTAGTTTGCTTTTCTTCTTTTCCAATAATAAATCTCTTCTGCAAGGGCCCTGCTGCCCTCCATCTCCAAATCTTTTCTCCTTGCTCTTTTTTTTTCCTTCCCAATGTCACAGCAATGATATTTTTCCTCCTCATTCGTTTTCTAAAAACCGATGGCCTCTTTCCCCAACTGGGTGCCCTCCAGATGTGTCAGGACAATTCCCAGCATGCCCAAGTCTTAGCACATCTGGAGGATATATGTCTATGCAGATTTTCAGTCATCCAGGTCATGGTTGTCCCAAAGGTGCTTTTTCAAGAGGCAGCTGGACTTTCTGGTGTGTGTGTTTTTTTTCCTTTGAACAAACTCAAAGAACGCTTCAAACTCTCTAAAAGAATGCAAATGACCAGCTGTCTGAAAGGAATGGATGGAGGGGACAATTTCTTCTTCACCAAAATGTTGCCCTTCAGCTGAATGGAATGGAAAAAGTAGACTTATTTTTATTTTATTTTTTATTTATTTGATTTGTCAATCACTTACAAGATAATAGGTGTAAGTATATACATAGTTATGAAAACTATGAAATGGGTACATATAAGAAAAATAAAAGAAACAATAGGACAGGGACAGTAGGCACGTTGGTGCGCTTATGCACACCCCCTACAGACCTCTTAGGAAAGGGGTGAGGTCAATAGTAGACAGTCTAAGGTTAAAGTTTTGGGGGTTTGGGGAAGAAACCACAGAGTCAGGTAGAGTATTCCAGACATTGACCACTCTGTTGCTGAAGTCGTATTTCCTGCAATCAAGTTTGGTGCGATTAACCTTGAGTTTGTATCTATTGTTTACTCTTGTATTGTTATGGTTGAAGCTGAAGTATTCATTGACAGATAGGACATTGCAATGTATGATTTTATATACCATACTTGGATCAGATCAAAGACAGTGTAGTTCTAGGTTTTCTGGGTCTAGAATTTCAAGTCTGGTGGCATAAGATATTCTACAATGAGTAGAGGAGTAGAGAACTCTTGTGAAATATTTCTGGACTTTCTCAACTGTGTTAATATCAGATACGTAATGTGGGTTCCAGACTGATGAGCTGTATTCATGTATTGGTCTAGCAAATGTTTTGTATGCTCTAGTTAGTAGTGTAATATTACCAGAGTAAAAGCTATGTAAGATTAGGTTAACAACTCTTAATGCCTTTTTGACTATGTAGTTACAGTGGACTCTAGCACTTAGATCATTAGAGATGAGTATTCCAAGGTCCTTTACAGAGTTTGGATCATCAACAAGGTGTTGACTATTCAGCTTGTATTTTATTTTCTGATTTTTTTTGCCAATATGTAAGAAAGAGCATTTATTTGTTGAGATTTGTTGGCACGCTGAGATAAAGTCACATTCTGGTGCCTCCTAAGATGCAGCTCCTGTTTTAATTTTGAGGATATCTGAACTGCAGATATTCTCTTTTAAAAAAGAGCACCTTTTTGAGGAAAATATCTGTAGTTCAAAGTTGAACAGTGGACTCCTTGGGGTCCTCTGAGCTTGTTGGTTTGCTTGCAGACATTTTGTTACCAGGCTAGATTACATCTTCAATGCTAGAAGTGGGCGGGGTTTGCTCTGTTTATATAGTAGCTTGCCCTGCCAAGTATTGGTGTTGTTGTTGTTTTCATACAGCCTGTGTTATGAGTCCAGAGATTGGTGATCCCATGGCTGTTTGTCTGATTTCTTCATATAAAACTGGGGAAAAAAAGATGGTAAATATTCCAGCTACTGTGCCTCAAAGAGCTAATAACAGAAAAAGGTGAGACTACGATTTCATTTGATGTCAACATTCTATAGACCCAAACTAAGCAAAAAAAAAAAAAAAAAGCCATGGCAGCTGTACTACACAACACACCCAACCTAACTAAAACACTAAGATCAAAATATCCAGAATTATGGATCTCATCAACTTTTCACCTACTTTCAGTTTGTTACCAACAAATAAAAAAACCACCCATGGACTAGCACTCTCACTAAGAAAACAACAACAACAACACACACACACACTACTAATACTGAAAGGCCAAGCTACTTTATGCAAACAGAGAGTAAATCTCATTCTGTTGTAGCATTGAACATGCATCCTCTCGTTTCTTGTTTTTCTTTGAGTTTTTGAAGTTTACAGTTAGGAGTTTCATCCTCAAATATCTTTTCTTTTCTCAGACACTTTCATGCTATATTTATTCTACAAATTATATTTAACTCTGAACAGGTGTGTTGGTTCACAAAAAGAACAGTTACAACTTGTTACTATTTAATGGCCTTTTTGGAATTTTCAATTTTAGGAACTGCTAAAATTTGCCATCTCTAGGGCAATACCTACTCAGCCTCAGTTTGGAGCCAGCCCTGCCTTTCAAATGTATTTGGTCAGCAGCTCCCAGAATTTCCCAGCTGGTATAAAAATGTAAAAAGTTGCTTGTGTTGAATTAAAGGATATTTATTCTTTAATAACCAGCCAGGTAATTATTTCATTGCATGCAGTCATATCTATGCTATTCATTGCAATGGATATGTTAACTGATATGCAAAGGTAAAGGTGAAGACAGATGTGATTGGTTTTAGGTCCTGGGGATTTGATGGATTAGGCATGCAGATTATTTTTGGCAACAATATTGAAGTGACTTGCCCTTATCTTTGATAATCTTTTTTTTAAACTACTTTGTTTAACTTTCAATCTTGGCATTTCTAATTCGGCCTCCTTTCAGCTACTGATAGGCTCTGCATCTGCTTTCCTGTTCAAAACCAGCCAAAATTGGCTCCGTGCTGCTACCAAGCAAGGCAGCCTTCAAATGTGTAATCATTTCATTAATTATTAAGTATTTCCTTCTTGCCTTTCCCTCACATACAGTTATATATCAGATGATTTAGAGTTAATGAACAATCTACAAAAACTATAATCTGAAAAATCAGGTATGACCACAGTTATTAAAAAAAACCCTAGGTCATGCTGTCTAAAAATAGCTCAGCTAAGCCCATGAGTTCATCGGAACAAAATGATGTAAGATACAGCTGGTAAACTTCTCCCTCCACTCTCTTCTTCCCCATCTCTTGTCTTCCTAAGCTGCTGCTTCTTCTTCTTCTTCTTCTTCTTCTTCTTCTTCTTCTTCTTCTTCTTCTTCTTCTTCTTCTTCTTCTTCTTCTTCTTCTTCTTCTTCTTCTTCTCCTCCTCCTCCTCCTCCTCCTCCTCCTCCTCCTCCTCCTCCTCCATCTCCTCCTCCTCCTCCTCCTCCCCTCCTCCTCCTCCTCCTGTCTCCTTCTTCTTTCTCCTCTTCCTCTTCTTTCCATCTCTCTCCCTCTGTATCTCTGAAACAGGTGCAACCTTTCCTGTATCTGTGGGCTGTACTTCAATTTTTAATTTGATAACTCTCTCAAGGAGTGGCCAGATTGAATTTCCAACGAGGAAGGATTTTAAGATGCAAAAGAGACATCTCAAAAGATTTATATATCCCCAGATCCAAAAGATCCAGATATTTTGGACCTGCCTCTTTGTCAGAGCTCCAGCTACCAGTGGGGCATATGTTGTATGCCAACTACGACCTGCTTTACAAGTGTCATGCCTTATGACCATAATTGCCAGGTTCAGTTATGGTCATCAGTTGAGGACAACCTGTACCTTCACTGTCAATTCTGGTTAGTGCCCTTAATCCAGTTTATTAACGTAGCAAGGGCAAATAATTAAAGTTGATCACTAGATTGACCCCTCGGTGCATATTTACAGCATGACAAGAGGGGAGCAGAAATCACATCACAACCAAAAAGACCCAGAAAAAGGAGGGAAACAAGTTCACATAGAAAAATCCCTTAATTTGTGTGTGTGTGTGTGTGTGTGTATATATATATTGACACTAAACCAGAGGTGGTCTTCAGCAGGTTCTGACCAGTTCTGGAGAACTGGTAGTGGAAATTTTGAGTAGTTTGGAGAACTGGCAAATCCCACCTCTGACTGGCCCCGCCCCCATCTATTCTCTGCCTCCTGAGCCCCAGCTGATTGGCTGGCTCTTCTTTTGTTGACCTGCACAGGAGAATGGAGCTGGAAAGCAGGTTAGTGGGGTGGGGAGGGAATGAGGTTTTGCAGTAACCTTCCCCCAAGAGTGGAGAGAGAATGGAGATTTTGCAGTATCCTTCCCCTGCCTTGCCCATCATGCCATGCCCACCAAGCCACGCCCATCAGAACCAGTAATAAAAAATTTTTTTTTTGAATCCCACCACTGCATTAAACAGTTGGATGAATTAAATTGAGTTGATATGCCAGAAAGATACAGGTCATACACAGCCCCAGCTGCATAATTGTGGCTCTCTAATATTCAGCAATAAAATTATGATGTTATGAAGTTTTTATCATTTTTGGAAAATGTTAAAATAAGTTATTAACATCTTCACCCTTTCCCCCCCCCCAAAAAAAAAAAATCAGAGAAAATCTCCGGGTTCAACAATATGTCACTGTCATGCTTCTTTGGTTCTTAAATGTTGACATGTGGATGGATCCTGGGAAGCAAACCTTTTTTCTCGAGATACCTTTGCACTGTGGAATAGATTTCCCTCTGCCTTCTAGAAGGTTTCTAAGACTTGGCTTCCCCCCAGGTGCTGGGAGTGGAGGAGAGGGAAACTGAGCATTTGTAGTTTTGCCATGGGACTGTCCAAGATCAGAAGATGTGGAAAGACCTGACTCATAGAATCCCCAATAATTGGACCTGACTGAATGGGTAACATCATCATCACCATCATCATTGTCGGGATTCTTACTCCCAAGTCGCCCCTTTTTGTCTTAACTGTTCTTGCCTTCTGGCAGCTCTGTGCAGGTGCACACTGGGAACAGGCTCCCTCTGGTCCTCTGCCTCACTGATGTCATATTCTGGAGGCTCTGGAGTCAGCACATAACTCCCAAATGGCCCTGGTCCCATCTCTGTGTCAGATGCAGGACCCTCGTCCGAGCCCTCCCCAGACTTCTGGACTAGCCTATGTTCCTCCCCACTGTCTGACTCTGCTGCCATCTCCACAGGCTGCTGGGGGACCACAACAGTTATGGTACTTGATAATATAAGTTCTCAGCTTATGATCATAATGGAACATGTAATGCTTCTCTCTGCCAGGGCTGTATTATTTTACACAATAGCCATGGAAATCTTACAAATAAATACATACACTTTTAAAAATTGTACTGCGACTTTAAAAAAAACCTCCATGAATCCTGATGGTAGTAAGGAAGTACCAGAAACACAGTCCAACACATATGGTAACAAAAGTTGACTTACGCCAAGAGGGAGACTCATTAGAAGATCTTTCTATGGCTAAGTGATACGTTAGTTGAATCAATTTAGAAGAACTCTTAGTCATAGTTGTGTCTTGCTTTTCCAAATGCCACTCCATTTCTCAGAATATAGCCAACCTATGTCCCAAGCTTGCAGAGGAAATGCAATGCCAGTCAAACTAGGCTGCAACTCAAGCCAGGATTAGCAGACATACTGTATATTAGCTGCAATGTGACATCATCTCTGCTTCATGAGCTGCACTGGTTGCCAGTATGACTCCAGGTGTCACTCAAAGTGCTAGTCGTCCCTTATAAAGTCCTACATGACATAGAGTTAGTGGTGCTATGCTTCCGGTTCACACCGGTTCTAGCGATCCGGTTGTGCTAGTCAGCAGCTGGCCCTGCTCACCTGCCCCCGTTCTTTCCTTGCCTATATTTGTTTGTAGCTCAGCTGATAGATGCGGCCGAGCAGATTGCTGCACCTCAGCTGTTTTACTCCCCAGTGCTGATGGTAAGGTAACTTTTCATGCTTAGAGTTGTCCGTTTTAGAACGTTCCATGCACACGAGTGCCCACAGAACCTGTAAAATATTTTGAATTCTACCACTGGAAAGCCAAGCTTTTTGAGGAGTCACCAATGCCCCATACATTCTGCCTAACCAGGAAGGTTGGCAAGATCCAAGTCCCTTCAATCGAAGTACCAGGTCTCAGAACCCAGCAACTTCTCTGACACAGCACCTGCTCTCTGGAAATTCGACTGGCTTCCACCCTGTTGACATTTTGCAAGGCTTGGAAGATCTGATTGTCCTCAGACCTTGGGTTGAGATGGAGGAGGCCTCTTGTTAGAGGTGTTTTGTCTCTGTTTAGGCAGAGCAACCAGATCTCATATTTTTAAAAATTTTGTATTGTGATAGAATTCTTTATTGGCCAAGTGTGATTGGACACAGAAGGAATTTGTCTTGTGCAAATGCTCTCAGTGTACATAAAAGAAAAGATACATTCATCAAGAGCCAAGAATCATAAGGTACAACACTTAATAATAGTCATAGGGTACAAATAAGCAATCAAATCATACTAGGAAACAGTCAATAAAAATCATAAGGATACAAGCGACAAAGTTACAGTCATACAGTCACAAGTGGGAGGGGATGGGTGATAAGGAGTGATGAGAAGAGTTTGTAAATAGTTGGACAGGGTTGAGGGAATTATTTGTTTAGCAGAGTGATGGTGTTCGGGAATTTTATGATTTTGTCAAATTGTGAACTTTCCAGAGTCAGTTTGGAACCAGGTGGGTGGAATTAAATAAATAACTAACAAACAAACAGAAAGCCTTCCAGCCCAGTTGGACTACAATCCCCCCAATCCCCAGCCAACCAATGGAGCATCCAAGATACTCAGAGAGCGTTTCTCACTGGAATTCCTTTTGTGATATTTTTCAGCCTCATGTTTGTTGAAATGACAATTTTTGGCCAGCTCCAGCACAAGGAAGCTGGGAAGTCCCATGGCCCTGAACTCAGGGATTGGATCCCCTCTCTTTCTGCCTTTCCCTTATAAGGTAATCTCTGCATACGTCAATAGATTTGCCTCATGCATTCATAAGCTGCTCAAGGAAAGCTGCACTATAAGATCAGCCTCCTCTATAGCCTTTTTGTGTTTTGTTCAAAGTCCAGAGGGCTGATCACTCTTGGGAGAAAGGTTTGGTGTGTGTGTGTGTGTGTGTGTGTGTGTGTGTGCCCTTCTTCCTTTGCATTTCATCTTCAGTGACCCGTGCTGTCAAAGGTGAGAGCAATGAGAGAACCTCATTGTGGGAAGAATGTGTGCAAAGTGGCCAGAATAAATATTCAGAGAGGGCCTCTGCACAAATCCATCCGTTAACACCTTTTCTTCTAAATTTGTTCTGAAAAGCTCCAAATTTTGAAATGGGATATTTAGAATGGTTTGCCTGTGAAAGTTGTTAGTGCTCCATCACTGGAGCTTTTAAAGAAGAAATTGGACAACCATTTATCCAGGTCTCCTGCTCAAGCAAGTGGCTGGACTAGAACACCTCTAAAGTCCCTTCCAACTGTGTTATTCTGTATTCTGGTATGATTCATGGAAGTCACAATTCAGCTTATGAATAATTAAGCAGAATGATTCTGTCCATACAAGGAGAAAAGATGGAAGAACCACTCCATCCCAAATCCTCCTGGGTTCACACAAAGAGGAACCACAGAAAGGTATTTTCTTTTTCCCCAACTTAAAAAGAAATCACAGTTGCCTTTCCATTGTTTGCTCATTTTTAGGCCTTTAGCAACTTTAAGATGTCTGGATGTAATCTCCCAGAATTTATTTATTTATTTATATTTATTTCTTCTTTAGATCGATCTATCTATCTATCTATCTATCTATCTATCTATCTATCTATCTATCTATCATCTATCATCTATTCAGAGGTGGTATTCAGCATGTTCTGACCAGTTCTGGAGATCTGTAGCGGAAATCTTGAGTAGTTCAGAGAACCAGCAAATCCTCACCTCTGACTGGAGATTTTACAGTCTCCTTCCCCTGCCATGCCCACCAAGCCACACCCACAGAACTGGTAGTAAAAAAAAATTGAATCCCACCACTGCATCTATCTATTCTAGCTGGCTGAGGAGTTGAAGTCCACATCTCTTAAAGTTGCTGAGATTGAGAAATGAGGATGAAACAAGAGGGTGAAATAAAATTGTAGAGGGATTGCGAAATGAAATGGCAACTTCTCTTTTTATTTCCTTTCTTTTATTCAGACTCCAGATTTTGCAACCTCCTCTGGGCCCTGCAATTACCTGTAAAAGGCCAACAGGATTGCATTGTCAATTTCCTAACATATTCCCAGTCTGAAATGACTATGAAAATGTGCAGAAGCTTGGTAGACTGAGAGAAGTCATGAGAGGGAGTGCAAGAGATTCAGCAACATTTTCACTGAATGTGTGAGTTCAGTTCTGCAGAAATCGAGATGAGAAAATCGCAAGGTTTGCAGAATTAGGCCAGGATATCTGCAATCAGGCCAGAAACATTACATGTTGTAATTAAGATTGCATGTTGTTGAGTTGAAACTCAGCTCCGCAGGAGTGGAATTGTTAAAGGGTTGGACTGCACCCGGGGAGCCCAAGATTCACGTGTGTAGTGGGTTTCATTGGAAGAGTTATTTTTCTTTACCTTGCCTACCACACAGGATAGTTGCTCAAATACACAAAAGCTGCCTTGAACTGAGGGAGGCCAGGTGGGTTCAAACCTCACCATTGTCAACATCCAAGGTGTCACAAAGCAAAAGGGAAGACCCAACTTGGAAGGTAACTGTTTTGCATCGATTGGCTGAGAGAGACCTTCCCCAATTATAGAATAGAATAGAATAACAGAGTTGGAAGGGACCTTGGAGGTCTTCTAGTCCAACCCACTGCCTAGGCAGGAAACCCTACACCACTTCAGACAAATGGTTATCCAATCTCTTCTTAAAAACTTCAGGGGTTGGAGCATTTACAACTTCTGGAGGCAAGCTGTTCCACTGATTAATTGTCCTAACTGTCAAGAAATTTCTCCTTAATTCTAGGTTGCTTCTCTCTTTGATTAGTTTCCACCCATTGCTTCGTGTCCTGCCCTCAGATGCTTTGGAGAATAGCTCAGGGGTGGGATTCTACAGGTTTGCACCTATTTGCTAGAACCAGTTGTTAACATTCTAAGCAGTTGGGAGAACCAGTTGTTAGAAGAAATTACTGGCCTAATCCTGTAAGGAAGGCAGGAAGGAAACATTCTGGTGTTGCTTATAGAAACTGCCTCTCCGTTAATCCTCATTACATTCTTGGCAGAAGTAGACTTCCTGTCTCAGGAACTTCTCTGGAGTTTTTTCCCCTCCTTTGCTGGTACTTTGCTTGTGTGGAGTGACCATTCAAAGTAACAATGGCACTGAAAAAAGTGACTTATGACCATTTTTCACACTTACGACTGTTGCAGCACTCCCACAGTCATGAGAGGCCAGGCGAGGAGATGCGTGCCTCGATGTGAGTGATATTGAGTTGGACACGCCCAGCCAATAACATGACCACCAAGCCATGCTTACCACCTAAGCCATGCCCACAGAACCAGTTGTTAAAAATTTGAATCCCACCCCTGGAATAGCTTGACCCCACTTTTCTCTGTGGCAGCCCCTGAGATATTGGGATGCTGTTATCAGGGCTCCCCTAGTCCTTCTTTTTATCAGACTACACCTGTGGTGGTGAACCTATGGCAAGAGTGCCGGAAGTGGCACACAGAGCCACTTCTGCTGGTACGGGAGAGGTTGCCTGGAAGAGCCCCACTGTGCATGCACCCGTGCCACTGCCCACCAGCTGATTGTCAGGTATCTGGCGTGCATATGCAGGGGGCGGGAGAGATGCACGTACATGCCATGCCCAGAGCCACACAGAGTGCATGGGGGGACTCATGTGCATGCACTGAGATGCGCAGGGCATGCGGGGGCCTCACACACATGTGCACAGAGGCATGGAGCATGGGGATCACGTGCATATGCACAGGGGGCACGGGAGCATGCGCATTGCCTTCTGAGTGCTAGTGCACATGCAATTTTTGGCACACGAGCTCAAAAAAGTTAGCCACCACTGGACTAGACATACCCAGTTCCAGCAACCCTTCTTTATATGTTTTATAGCCTCCGGTCCCATCTTTGTTGCTCTTCTCTGCACTCTTTCTAGAGTCTTGACCTTCTTGTTTACATTGTGGCTACCAAATATTGCTATATTGTATGGGGTTCTCTTTATGGGTACAAGGTTTATGGGTACAAATGGCAACTTCAAATCTCAACAAATAAATGCTCTATCTTACATATTGGCAAAAAAAATATCAGAAAATAAAATGGAAGCTGAATAGTCAAGAACTTGTTGATGATCCAAACTTTGTCAAGGACCTTGGAATACTCATCTCTAATGATCTAAGTGCTAGAGCCCACTGTAACTGCATAGCCAAAAAGGTGTTAAGAGTTGTTAACCTAATCCTACATAGCTTTTTCTCTGGTAATATCACACGACTAACTAGAACATACAAAACATTTGCTAGACCAATGCTCGAATACAGCTCATCAGTCTGGAACCCACATTATGTATCTGATATTAACACAGTTGACAAAGTCCAGAAATATTTCACAAAAAGAGTTCTCCACTCCACTCGTTGCAGAATACCTTATGCCACCAGACTTGAAATTCTAGACCTAGACAAACTAGAACTACGATGCCTTAGGTCTAAGTATAGTAGATAAAATAATACATTGCAATGTCCTATCTGTCAATGAATACTTCAGCTTCAATCATAACAACACAAGAGCACACAATAGATACAAACTCAAGGTTAATTGCACCAAACTTGATTGCAGGAAATACGACTTCAGCAACAGAGTGGTCAGTGTCTGGAATACTCTACCTGACTCTGTGGTTTCTTCCCCAAACCCTCAAAACTTTAACCTTAGACTGTCTACTATTGACCTCACCCCTTTCCTAAGTGGTCTGTAGGGGACGTGCATTAGTGCACCAACGTGCCTACCGTCCCTGTCCTATTGTTTCTTTTATTTTTCTTATATGTATCCATGTATTCATAACCGATGTTTTTACTTATACCTATTATCTTGTAAGCAATTGACAAACCAAATAAATAAATAAAATAGCCTTAAGGGGCAAGTAAAAAGTACTTTCACGCCAGAAAACTTGCAGCTGCAATACTTACAACCACAACTGGGATGAGAATTTCCATTGCTAAGCAAGGCGGCTGCTAAAGTGAATCCCAGCAGAGTTTACAACCAATTTTGCCAGGGTAAAGCAAATTATAGCAGTTGTTTAAGTGATTCAAGGGCTTGTTAAGTGAATCTAGCTTTTCCCATTGTCTTTGCTTGTGGGAAATTTGGCTGGGCAAGGTAGCAAGTGGCAATCATGTATCTACAGCTGTCAAAACTATGTGCTGGTTGCCAAGTGCCCAAATGTTGGTCATGTGATGTTGCTACAGCTGGACATGCAAAGATCAGTGGTTGCAAGCCACCTTTTTTCAGTACTGTTGCAATTTTGAAAGGTGGCTAAACGAATGACTGTAAGTCAAGAACTAGCTTTATGTATTTTAAAGCCAACCCGTTGAACAAAGAACCCTGAAACCAGAACTGGAGGAGTGGTCAGAGTTGAGGGTCTCTGTGCAAAGGTGGTTTTTTTTGGAGAGGGAACCCTTAGCCCAAACTTCTGGGAACCTCTCTCAGTTTCTCTTCTCACCTGCTTGTTTCCTCTTCCTGGGCCTCCCTCCCTTCCCTCTGTAGGAAGAAAAATCCAATCTGCTTTCAAGCTGGGAGAAAGATGCTGGAAATAAAACTGGAGGCTTGATTGGAAAGAAGGACTCTGTTTATTGATGAGCAGAACCAACAATAGCATGTAGTTCTTGGACAGCTGACAAATTGGTCTGATGAATATGTGGATTTTTATTGGGTTCTGAGATGCTGCAGGGGGTTGTGCAAAAGCCTGGTGCCTTTTGCTACTCGAATGGTGGTGGGTTAGTCCTATTAGGTCCTAAAGATCATGTCCTGCTCTTAGAGGGTTTTTTTGGGGGTGGGGTGGGGTGATGTAAATTCTTAATCCCATCATCTGGACATGAAGGTGTTTTGTTTGTGAATAGGTTGGCCCGGTTTTCTTAATGGGTATAACATATCCATCTCTAAAGACTTTGGCCATAAGCTGGAGGCTGTTGGGGGCTGCTTCACACTGTCTTTGTTAAGATTTTTCTCCATTTCTCCTTTGGGGAAATATAATATTCTGCCTCTTTTAATATTCCCCAAAACATTTCAGCCTCTCTGACTCTGCCTGCCTGTCTGCCTCTCTGTGTGTGTGTGTGTGTGTGTGTGTCTGTCTCTCTCTCTCTCTCTCTCTCTCTGTGATTACTTCTTATAACTCTTTCCTTTCCCTTGAAAAGGGAAAGCAAGCCTCTTGCTGTACTACTCAGACAGCCTGTTTAGCCCGGTAGGAAATGAAAAAAAAAAAAAAGGCTCTTTTTGTTTGTTTGTTTTCCTGGATGTGCATAACCAACAGACAGAGCCTCCATCTCATCGGAGGGGAGACCGAGCTCGCTTGGCAAAGTTGCACCCATGCCGCTTCCTGAGGGTTGTGTTGTGAACACAGCCTTTCCGCGGTTCCTGCCATTTTGGGCCCGCCACCGCGTGCTGTCGCCCCCCCCCCCACACCTACACCTGGCACCTCCCTGGCCATTGGCTGCCCAGGAGGGGAAGCACCTTTACGGGGGACAGGTGGGGGTTTGTTTTCTTCCAGCTCCTGGGCCTTTTTCCTTTTCTCTGCCGTGGAGCAGCCGAGGTCAGGCTCAGGGTGGGACGCAGGGAGGGAGGGAGAGAGAGAGAGAGGAAGGGAGGGAAGGAGAGAGAGGGGGAGAGAGGGGGGAAGGGAGGGAGGAAGAGAGACAGGGGGAGAGGGAGGGAGGGGGGAAGGGAGGGAGGAAGAGAGAGACGGGGAGAGAGAGAGGAAGGGAGGGAGGAAGAGAGAGGGAGGGAGAAGGAGGAGAGAGGGAGAGAAGAGAAGGAAGGGAGAGAGGGAGAGAGAGAGAGGGAGAGAGAGAGAGAGGAAGGGAGGGAGGGAGAGAGAGGGAGGGAGAAGGAGGAGACAGGGAAAGGAGAGAAGGGAGGGAGGGAAGGAGAGAAGAGAAGGAAGGGAGGGAGGAAGAGAGAGAGAGGGAGAAGGAGGAGACAGGGAGAGGAGAGAAGGGAGGGAGGGAAGGAGAGAGAGAGGAAGGGAGGGAGGAAGAGAGAGAGAGGGAGAAGGAGGAGAGAGGGAGAGAAGAGAAGGAAGGGAGGGAGGGAGGAAGAGAGAGGGAGGGAGAAGGAGGAGAGAGGGAGAGAAGAGAAGGGAGGGAGGGAGGAAGAGAGAGGGAGGGAGAAGGAGGAGAGAGGGAGAGAAGAGAAGGGAGGGAGGGAGGAAGAGAGAGGGAGGGAGAAGGAGGAGAGAGGGAGAGAAGAGAAGGGAGGGAGGGAGGAAGAGAGAGGGAGGGAGAAGGAGGAGAGAGGGAAAGAAGAGAAGGAAGGGAGGGAGGAAGAGAGAGAGAGGAAGGGAGGGAAGAAGAGAGAGGGAGGGAGAAGGAGGAGAGAGGGAGAGAAGAGAAGGGAGGGAGGGAGGAAGAGAGAGAGAGGAAGGGAGGGAGGAAGAGAGGGAGGAAGAGAGAGAGAGGGAGAAGGAGGAGACAGGGAGAGGAGAGAAGGGAGGGAGGAAGAGAGAGGGAGGGAAAAGGAGGAGAGAGGGAGAGAAGAGAAGGGAGGGAGGGAGGAAGAGAGAGAGAGGAAGAGAGAGAGAGGAAGGGAGGGAGGGAGGGAGAGGGAGGGCGAAGGAGGAGAGAGGGAGAGAAGAGAAGGGAGGGAAGGAGGGAAGGAGAGAGGGAGGGAGAAGGAGGAGAGAGGGAGAGAAGAGAAGGGAGGGAGGGAGGAAGAGAGAGGGAGGGAGAAGGAGGAGAGAGGGAGAGAAGAGAAGGGAGGGAGGGAGGAAGAGAGAGGGAGGGAGAAGGAGGAGAGAGGGAGAGAAGAGAAGGAAGGGAGGGAGGAAGAGAGAGAGAGGAAGGGAGGGAGGAAGAGAGAGGGAGGGAGAAGGAGGAGAGAGGGAGAGAAGAGAAGGGAGGGAGGGAGGAAGAGAGAGAGAGGAAGGGAGGGAGGAAGAGAGGGAGGAAGAGAGAGAGAGGGAGAAGGAGGAGACAGGGAGAGGAGAGAAGGGAGGGAGGAAGAGAGAGAGAGGGAGAAGGAGGAGAGAGGGAGAGAAGAGAAGGAAGGGAGGGAGGGAGGAAGAGAGAGGGAGGGAGAAGGAGGAGAGAGGGAGAGAAGAGAAGGGAGGGAGGGAGGAAGAGAGAGGGAGGGAGAAGGAGGAGAGAGGGAGAGAAGAGAAGGGAGGGAGGGAGGAAGAGAGAGGGAGGGAGAAGGAGGAGAGAGGGAGAGAAGAGAAGGGAGGGAGGGAGGAGAGAGAGGGAGGGAGAAGGAGGAGAGAGGGAGAGAAGAGAAGGAAGGGAGGGAGGAAGAGAGAGAGAGGAAGGGAGGGAGGAAGAGAGAGGGAGGGAGAAGGAGGAGAGAGGGAGAGAAGAGAAGGGAGGGAGGGAGGAAGAGAGAGAGAGGAAGGGAGGGAGGAAGAGAGGGAGGAAGAGAGAGAGAGGGAGAAGGAGGAGACAGGGAGAGGAGAGAAGGGAGGGAGGAAGAGAGAGGGAGGGAAAAGGAGGAGAGAGGGAGAGAAGAGAAGGGAAGGAGGGAGGAAGAGAGAGAGAGGAAGAGAGAGAGAGGAAGGGAGGGAGGGAGGGAGAGGGAGGGCGAAGGAGGAGAGAGGGAGAGAAGAGAAGGGAGGGAGGGAGGGAAGGAGAGAGAGAGAGGGAGGAAGAGAGAGAGAGGGAGAAGGAGGAGACAGGGAGAGGAGAGAAGGGAGGGAGGAAGAGAGAGGGAGGGAGAAGGAGGAGAGAGGGAGAGAAGAGAAGGGAGGAAGGGAGGAAGAGAGAGAGAGGAAGGGAGGGGGAGGGAGGAGAAGGAGGAGAGAGGGAGAGAAGAGAAGGGAGGGAGGGAGGGAGGAAGAGAGAGAGGGAGGGAGGGAGGAAGAGAGAGGGAGGGAGAAGGAGGAGAGAGGGAGAGAAGAGAAGGGAGGGAGGGAGGAAGAGAGAGAGAGGAAGGGATGGAGGAAGAGAGAGGGAGGGAGAAGGAGGAGAGAGGGAGAGAAGAGAAGGGAGGGAGGGAGGAAGGAAGAGAGAGAGAGGGAGAAGGAGGAGAGAGGGAGAGGAGAGAAGGGAGGGAGGGAGGAAGAGAGAGAGAGGAAGGGAGGGAGAGGGAGGGAGAAGGAGGAGAGAGGGAGAGAAGAGAAGGGAGGGAGGGAGGGAGGAAGAGAGAGAGAGGGAGAAGGAGGAGAGAGGGAGAGGAGAGAAGGGAGGAAGGGAGGGAGGAAGAGAGAGGGAGGGAGAAGGAGGAGAGAAGGAGAGGAGAGAAGGGAGGGAGGGAGAGAGGAAGAGAGAGAGAGGAAGGGAGGGAGAGGGAGGGAGAAGGAGGAGAGAGGGAGAGAAGAGGAGGGAGGGAGGGAGGGAGGGAGGAAGAGAGAGGGAGGAGAAGGAGGAGAGAAGGAGAGGAGAGAAGGGAGGGAGGGAGAGAGGAAGAGAGAGAGAGGAAGGGAGGGAGAGGGAGGGAGAAGGAGGAGAGAGGGAGAGAAGAGGAGGGAGGGAGGGAGGGAGGGAGGAAGAGAGAGGGAGGGAGAAGGAGGAGAGAAGGACGAGGAGAGAAGGGAGGGAGGAGAAGGAGGAGAGAGGGAGAGAAGAGAAGGGAGGGAGGGAGGGAGGGAGGAAGAGAGAGGGAGGGAGAAGGAGGAGAGAAGGAGAGGAGAGAAGGGAGGGAGGGAGAGAGGAAGAGAGAGAGAGGAAGGGAGGGAGAGGGAGGGAGAAGGAGGAGAGAGGGAGAGAAGAGGAGGGAGGGAGGGAGGGAGGAAGAGAGAGAGGAAGGGAGGGAGGAAGAGAGAGAGAGGGAGAAGGAGGAGAGAGGGAGAGGAGAGAAGGGAGGGAGGGACGGAGGAAGAGAGAGAGAGGGAGGGAGAGAGAGGGAGGAGAGGGAGGAGGGAAGGAGAGCCGAGCGAGCGAGCGAGCGAGAGAAAGCGATCACCTGCACCCCCCAGCCTGCTGTGGGACGCGCTGCCACCCGCCCAGCCCCCCCTCCCCCTTCGGGGCCAGCAACTTGTCCCCGCTTGCCCGGGTACTCGCCTCTGATTGGCTGGCAGGCGAAAGTCTCGCCAGGGAAAGGAGGCGAGGACTCCGCGGTGACGTCATGGGGAAACCCCCAGCCCTGGCCTTAGCTCCGGGTGGCCGCGCTGGAGGCGGCTTTTCGGAAGCTGCCAGCGAGCCGAGCGGACCTGCCGCCCTCCCTCCCACGCCGGCCTTCCGAAGCGACGAGTCGAAGGGAACCGAGCCTCCTTGTCCGAAATGATGCCGACCAAAACGCCGCGCAAGCCCGCGCTGCAGAACCCGGCGCCCTCAGGTAAGGGCAACCGGGCGCGCCCCGTCCCCCCCCCGCAAGCCCGTTGGCTTCCAGGCGGGCCGGGCCTTGGAACCACCTTGGAGAGGCGCCTCTCTGTGTCTGTCTTCGGGTCCCGGGAGCTCCCCCGATGGAGCAACCGGGACCCGGCTTGATGATCTCAGGCTGCGCGGGTGAGTGAAGAGGCAGCGCTCCACCGGGGATGGAGGGATCGCTGGGCGAAACGGGAGCGCCGAGACCGCTTCCTTCCCCACCCGGAGCCCAGCCAGTTTCTTCTCCTCGGAAGAATCGGCTCTCGGCTCTTGAATTATTCGCCCCCTGGGCCGAAGGAAGCGGGTGCCGGGACCTGTCCGCCTCTGAGATCGAAGCCTTCCCGCCTGTCACCTCAAGTGCACAATGCAGAATTCATTATCTGGCTCTCCCCCCACCCTCCTCTTTCTCTCCCCAGCTTCTCTCCCAAGATCACCAAGCCTAAGAGAAGCAGGTGGTCCCTGGGCTGAAAGTCAGTAGAGATTCTCAGTCATCCTCCAGGTCGGAGTTGGCCCAAAGGTGCAATTTGTTTGTTTGTTTTTTTCTTTTGAAGAGAAGTGAAACGTCTTCAAAAGAAAAAAATAAACAAACAAACGAAGAAGAAAGTCCACTTGCCTCCTGAAAAAGCACCTTTGGGATACCTTGGCTGGTTGCTACAAATCACCTGCTGCCTGGGCTATCTAGGAAACGCCACCCCCCACCCCCCACCCTGCCTCTCTCCAAGGGGGCTCCATTAGGAGATAGTAGACCCTATTATTCAGAAAAAGCGCCAAATTCAATATAGTAGAGCAGAGGTCCCCAAACTTGGCATCTTTAGGACTTGTGAACTTCGATTCCCAGAATGCTGGCTGGAAAATTCTGGGAGTTGAAGTCCACAAGTCTTAAAGTTGCCAAGTTTGGGGACCCCCGTTGTAGAAGGACATTTGACCAGCTCTTCTGTGTGTTCTGAGATGGTTGCCTTAGATCAGGGGTCTCCAACCTTGGCTCCTGGAAGCCTGGCGGACTTCAACTCCCAGAATTCCACAGCCAGCTGGCTGTGGAACTCTGGGAGTTGAAGTCCGCCAGGCTTCCAGGAGCCAAGGTTGGAGACCCCTGCCTTAGATGCCAATTACAAAGAGAGCAAACCTGGCTGTGGGAGCTTCATTGCTGGAGGCTTTCAAGAAGAGATTGAACTCTGCCATTTGTCAGAAATGGTGTAGGGTCTCCTGCTTGGGCCAAGGGGGTTGGACTAGATGACCTAGACAGTCCCTTCCAACTCCGTTAATCTAACTTGGAGCTCACCGTTATTGACTCTTGATGTTCTGCGTGACTTTATTCTTGGAGGTTGTTTCCCCCACCACTGTTGGTTTGGGTCTACATTGGCCAGTTGCTAAGACCCAACAGTCTGAGAATAAGAGGAAAGGGGCTCACAATCTTCTTGGAAAGGCTTTATTATTTGTTGAAGGGAGGGAAGGAGAGACCAAGAATTGCAACTTCCACTGAAGGTAAAGAGAACTTTCTGTGGGAAGTTGTAGAACTTTAAGGACGTTAGGAAGTTGCCTTGACGTAGAGAGTGTTCCCAACTCAGTAATGTCTGCTCTGTGTAGGCTCCTTCCAACCTTCTTCCTATCTGATCTCTTAAACAGGAGGTGCTAGGATGGGATCTTCTGCAAGTAGAACTCAGTTCTGCCCCTAATTGGTGTTAGCCTAATTTCTACTCTGAATATTTCAGTGCTTGTTTGCTGTCCATCCTCAACTTCTTGTTAAAGAGATCTCTAACTCCAGCACAAAGAGGTGTGAAGGGCGTCATGTTGACCATTGTCTTCTGGGTAAATTTTTCAGAAAGTACTTTCAGCAGCAACATACCACTAGGGTTAGCAGTGACCCCTATAACCTGAATCCTAGGCTCTCCCTTGCCTGAAGACTCTCTGTTAATTTAACTCAGGGAGTCTTCTCCCCCGCCATTTATTCCCCTGTATTTAACTGAATCGGGAACACACACACTCACACACACCCCACTGCAGGAATTCAGTCAATGCACGACAAGAGCATTCTTAGTCGGGATGAGTCCATTAGGGAGGCTGCAAGAAACACGATTGTTTCATCAATGCAATTGGCAATACCGTGCTTTTGTCTGTTTTACAGAGTGCTCTGTCGTGATAGCTTTGCAGCTACGCAGAATTGGGGATAAATGGAATCTCCAGCAAAGAATTCTAAACCTCTTCTCCAAGCTCTTCTGCCCAGGAACTTGAAAAAGTCTCAAAAGGAGAGAAAAGGAAATCGAAAACAACAACAACAACCACAACAGGAAGAGGAAAAAAAAATGTCTGTGAAGATGCAAACTTTTTCTACTCGAATTTATGAAAGAGAACACCCCTGAGGTGGAAGAAATGAAATGTTTAAAGGATTTTGTTGCTTGTTGTTTCCATCAACAACCACAAAAGCTCCTGTGTAATATTCTCAGATACCATTTCGGGAAGTTTGTGAGTGAATGCAAATGGAGCTACTGAGACAGAGGAAAAAACTGGATGTTACTGTTGACTGAATTGGTCCTGGAAGATGAAGGAGCCATAAGAGCTGAAACCATGTTCAGTATTGGATATTAAGCATTGTTTCACGTGTAGGGAAAATGATTTTTGGGTGTGGCTTCTGGTTTTCTTGACAAATGCAAATCAGTTCTTTTGTTCTTATTTTGGAGTTTGGAAACCGACCTGGAGAAAACCAGAAGAAGTATGTTACATATGAATTTGTTCTGTTGAAATGAATATAGTTTGTTAGAGGTTCATTTGTTTTATAATTACTTGTATTATATTGCAGTGCCCTTAAATTATGATTGGAGCTGGGTACGACTAGATTACCAACTTTATAACATATGCCCTATGGGTAAGATGTTTTTAGTATATTTATTTTTGTGCGAACTTGTTTTCAGGTTATTAACCATGACTAAAGATTCAGGATGAATGTTCAAAATATTCTGTCTCTGAGTAGATTTTAACAGGTTATCAAATCTTCTTCAGTTTTGAAAGTAACAGTATTTTGGATTTTACAGAATGAATTGGTACATGTTTAGTTATGAGTTAAGAAAATAGAGGTCTGTTTATGCATTATAGATGATAGATTCCTAAGTGTTAGAACTATATAAATAATATAAGCTTTAGAAAAGAAAATGCAGATCAAAAGTTACATTAAGATGACAACTTTGGGAATGAAACAATGTGCTGGTTTTTCACTAAGCAAATGAATTATTCAATGTATGTCAGCTGGATGAAAAATGTCAGAACATTTAAAAAACATGCAGGAGTCATATTCAGTCTAGAAATTCACATGAGATATCTTGATATGGATCTGTTTTCATACACTAACTATTGTTTAAGAAGTTGAATTGCACACACAAAAAAAGTATCTACAAGGATCAAGTGCTAATTCTGAAATCAACCACGAAGATTTTCAGCAGATTTGTTAAGTTTGAAACACATTTCTGAGTTGGGGGCTCAACAATTTCAGTATTTATTCTGCAACATTCTTTAACATAAACCTCTAAAGATATTTCAGTTGAATTCATAAGTAACTTAGTAGTCTGACCATGGTTACACTAACATATATCAAAATCAGGCTATGTTCCCTAGTCATTGCCCAATATTGGTTGAATAAAAATGTAAATAACTAGAATTGTTGAATATATCATCTCAAAGTCAGCCTCCCTTTTTTGTAAATCTCTTCAACTGCTCTCTTTATTTAAAAAAAAAAAGTCTTCTTAGCATTATTTTAATTGTGGAATTATGAAGTCTCATTTGAAGGCCATGGTTCTTCAATAAACAGTCCTAGTATTTTTTTTAATTGAGAACAAGCAAGGGGAGTCAAAAAAAATCAAGATGGCAGCTGTCAGAGCTGGGGCAAAACCCTTTGTTTTGACTGAGAGATAGCAATATTTTTTTCTGTGCATGTTTTTATATGGGAGTATTGCACACTATATTGTTTTGCTAAGCTTGGGTTAGGGTCAGGAGCATAGTTTACAGCATCCAATCTGTTTCATCCAGTACAATGAACTTGAATGCCAGAATTTTGTTCGGTGGTCATGCTACCTAATAAATCTGGGCCTGGAAGTTAATAACTGGAGCTCATCACATTGGTGAAGATGTGTTTACAGCAAAAGAACCAGTTAGTAGTATTTAAGGAGCACCTTCATAGCCATCAGGCTACATTTCTGTGCCAGCTTTCTTGAAAATGTCGTACATAGCTTTCTGTAAGAATCATTGTTTTTGTCCCTGTCTTAAAAATTATTCCTTCTGTGTGGTGACTGTTAAGTTAATAAACTTGTTTTGTTGTTCAAAAAAAATGTGCTTCAGAATATAATTTCCATGGAATTTGAACATGCTTCCTGCCTTTCTGTGGTTGCTGATATTATATCTATTATACATGGTTTTTTTTTAAAGTTCAGCTTGCTAGCACATCTGCACGGACTGAGTTGTCAAAAAGAGTCAAGATGGTGGCCAGCATCTTGCCTTGTTTAAGCCTCCTCTTAAATAAAATACAGCTGCCAGTTTCCCATCAGAAGTGAGGGAGAGGTGTTCAACACAAGACAACACCTGATATTTGCTTTTTTAGCAGTCGTCTTCAAACCAGAGCAATCTGGAAATGTTGACTTGCTATGGATGTTCCAGCAGATCTGGAACGTGCAGATTCAGTTTGGCTGCCAAAGAGCTTACTTGTTCTTCGAACACTACCACAGCAGCTCAAATCACTTACAGGATCATGAAATCACAAATGGTGGTTTGCTTTATCCATCCAGGCAAACGTTAGTTGAGGCTAGAATCTGACAATCCCTTCCCCAGAACAGAACACTTAAGGAAGGGAGATAACAACCGTGGCAAGAACATTTTTTGGGGGGTGTTGTCAGTGTTTGCAGAAGACAGTAACACCCAGAGGTGGACTGCTGCTGGTTCGCACCGGGATTCTGTGCAGCAAATCCCACCACTGGCTGGGCCTGCCCCCAATCATTATTGGAGCTGTTTTCCAGTCCATTTTGGCCATTTTTTAGGCCAAAAATTTTGATCGTGTGACCTGCAATGGTCATTAAATGTGAAAAATGGCCATAAGTCACTTTTTTCCAATGCTGTCATAACTTCAGGTACTTAATGAACTGCTGTAAGTCAGCTTTACTCCCTGTAGGATGTTTCAAAGGTTTGCAAATGTCGCCCCTGTTTAGTTTAGTTTACTTTATTGTCATTGCACCTCATGCAATGAAATCGAACACCATCTTCAGGGCACATCATGACCATGAAAATAAACACAAACGCACATCCTTCACACTCCAGACACTGAACGGAAAACCCCTGATACTGCACCAACACTGCACTATACAGTAGAATTAAAAAGAGCTACTGCCCTGTGATAGATGCTGTTTTTCGGCCTGTTTGTCCTTGTTTTTAATTATCAAATAATTATTTGTTATTCCATTTAAACATGTGGGTTTTTTTTTTAAACTTTCCAGCGAGGCTTGTAAAGAGACCTCAAATGCCCACATCCCCATCAGGTCCTCAATAGCTCAAGTGGCCATGGTATTATTGGCTCTCTAACAGAAGTTCTTAACTTTTGGGGTTTAAAGCAGAGGTCTCCAAACTTGGCAACTGTAAGAGTTGTGAACTTCCACAACTTACAGTTGCCAAGTTTGGGTACCACTGGCTTAAAGGATGAAATATTTTGTCATACATATTTCCTATCAACCCAGCTTGCTTGTGAAATGGCTTCAGTTTCCCACTGAATCCTCTCTGCCTATCCCCACCCCTCGGCACTTTTACGAGTGGTAGGCAAGTGGGCAACACAGAAACAGATCCAAATTCAGAGAGATGAGTCACATCTGATACCTCCTATCGGCTGGGCATTTCCTGGTTCCCTGTCCTCAAAACAAGAAGTAACTCTTGGGGTTGAATTCCAAAATTCAGAAGAAGGAGGCAGCTCGTGGAGGGGGGAGAGAGAGAGAGCGCTGAAGGGTCCCCTGGGCCAGAAATCTTTCAGAGAATCCCTCAGATGCCCAGTTCTGTCCATGCCACCCTGCGGTGTCCAGCTTTCCCCTTCCGGTACTTTCTCTTGCTCTCTCCTCACCAACACAACCTCTTCCACCACTGGTGGGATTCAAAATTTTTTTACTCCTGATTCTGTGGGCGTGGCTTGGTGGGCGTGGCTTGGTGGGTATGGTGTGGCTTGATGGGCGTGGCTTGGTGGGTATGGTGTGGCTTGATGGGCGTGGCAGGGGGAGGATACTGCAAAATCTCCATTCCCTCCCCACCCCATCAGAGGTGGCATTCAGCAGGTTCTGACCAGTTCTGGAGAACCGGTAGCGGAAATTTTGAGTAGTTTGGAGAACCAGCAAATATCACCTCTGACTGGCACCGCTCCCCTCTATTCACTTCCTCCCAAGTCCCAGCTGATTGGCTGGGTCTTCTTTTGTTGCCCTGCACAGGAGAACGGAGCTGGAAAGCAGGTTAGTGGGGTGGGGAGGGAATGGGGATTTTGCAGTATCCATCCTCTGCCATCTCCACCAAGCTACGCCCACCAACCACAGAACCAGTAGTAAATTTTTTTGAATCCCATCACTGCATTCCACTAACCTGCTTTCCAGCTCTGTTCTCCTGTACAGGGCAACAAAAGAAGACCCAGCTGGGACTCGGGAGGCAGAGAATAGATGGGGGGTGGGACCAGTCAGAGGCGGTATTTGCTGGTTCTCTGAACTACTCAAAATTTCCTCTACCGGTTCTCCAGAACTGATCAGAATACCACCTCTGTTTTCCTTGCTCTTTCATGCCCATTGGGATATGATGTGTCAAAAAAAGGGATGGATGGGGTCACATGGCTGCAGCAGCCCTCTTCACTGTTTAACCCCCTCCTCACACACACACCTGGCAGGGACAGAGTCGAAGTTAAAGTAAAGGATAAAGAAGGCCACATGGATTTTATTCTCCTAACAGTCGACTTTAGGGGCCAGTGCTCATGGTCGTTTCAAGGCAGGGGTGGGATTCACATTTTTTAACAACCGTTACTGTGGGCGTGGCTTAGTTAGTGGGCATGGCTTGGTGGGCATGTGACTGGCTGGGCATGGCCAACTCAACATCACTCACATTGAGGCATGCATCTCCTCGCCTGGCCTCTCATGACTGTGGGGATGCTGCAACAGTCGTAAGTGTGAAAAATGGCCATAAGTCACTTTTTTCAGTGCCGTTGTTACTTTGAATGGTCACTCCGCACAAACAAAGTACCAGCAAAGGAGGGAAAAAAACTCCAGAGAAGTTCCTGAGACAGAAAGTCTAGTCCTGCCAAGAATGTAATAAGTGTCAATAGAGAGGCAGTTTCTGTAAGCAACACCAGAATGTTTCCTTCCTGCCTTCCTTATAGGATTAGGCCAGTAATTTCTTCTAACAACCGGTTCTCCAAACTGCTTAGAATGTTAACAACCGGTTCTAGAGAATAGGTGCGAACTGGTAGAATCCCACCCCTGTTTCAAGGCCTTTGAGCCAACACAGTCTGAAGATATTTCCGTGGTCACATGGGAACCATGACATCACGCAGCAGGGTAGAGCGTGCAGCAAAACACGGAGTGCTATTATCTTCCCACTGAAGAGCTACCTGTTTATTTACTCATATTTGCATGCTTTCGAAAGGCTAGATTGGCAGGAGCTGGGGAAAATAACAGGAGTTCGCCCCATCATACAGTACTCAGGTCTCAAACCTGGCCTGTCGGTTTTCCAGTTGACATGCTCAGCCTCTCACCACTTGGCCATTCAGAAGGCTCCTCGGGAAGTATTTATATTGGAATTATATTGGAAGCAGTGGTCATATTCCTCTTGGCAATTGTTTTTCAAATCCACGAGTCACTGGGTTGTCCTTTTGTCAGGGCAACCAGAACTTCACAATCCTCTTCACTTGAGTTGGGGGTGCCCTCCCTGACCAAGCAGCCTTATGTAATGGCATACGGGAAAGACCTTGGGAGATTGTGGCTGCCTAGTGAACAATCAGATAAGAGACAGCACAGCCTGCAGCTGCATAGTGGGTGGGGGGAAAGGTACAGAAGAGACCCTCCCTAGTTTCTCAGGCTGTAAAGGAGACAGTGGGAGATTTGTATTTTCATGCTTGCAAGATTCTGTTAATGTAGCTTTACAAACGAGTAAACTGAGCTTATCTGGCCTACCTAGTAAGTAAGCTGACACCTGAAAGTCCCAGCTCCAGCATGGGTGGGAATTCTCAGTGGGGCAAGCCTTGATTTATTGCAAGGGTCTTCAAACTTGGCAGCTTTAAGACTTGTGGACTTCAACTCCCAGAATTCCTGAGCTAACATGACTGGAGGAGGAATTCTGGCAGTTGAAGTCCACAAGTCCACAAGTCTTAAAGCTGCCAAGTTTGAAGACCCTGGTTTACTGGTTCTTCAAATGCAATGCCCCTTAGAAAGGAATATTTATAGTTTAGGGTTGAACTATGGGGTCCCTGGTGCTCTCTGAGCTTGGCTATTTTCTTGCAGACATTTCATTACCAAACTAGGTAATATGTCATTAGTGCAAGAAGCAAGTGGGGTTTGCTCTCATTTTTATATTTTAGGGACATGCCCTGTTGATGCCCCCTCTTCCCAAAAGGACCAAGCCCTTGTTGTTGGTCTGGTCAGAAAAGACAGTGGGATGGTCCTTCCTTAATCTACCTGACATTGTTTTCAAAGGAGTTCATTGACCTGTTCTGATGTTGGGGCAGCTACTATGCTCTGGAGTTTCCTGTTTTCTGTGGTATCGATTCAAACTGCAACCAATTCGGGTTGTTTTCGCTTCCTGCTTGGGCACTGCTTGTGGCTGGAGAATTCAGGAGCAGCTGATAAGTGTGTTCCTCTGAGACACTTCCCCCTGCCTCCCTCTCTCCCTCCCATCACTGAATAAACAGGAATTAACATGGAGATGACTCTTCAGCTAGCCACACCTTACTCTGAAACGGGTATAAATATTCCCTGTTGCTTTAATAGCCACATCGCATCATGCTTCTCACAACCATGAGCTCCAGTGCCTTAGATATGACTCAGTGCATAACCTGCTAGTTCAGAGTCAATTGGCAGGTGCCTTCAGGCAGAGCTCGAGAGCCTGTGTCTCATTTTTGTGACTCGTTTCTGTGTCTGTGGCCCACATTCCTCATCTAGTGAGATGAGCCTTGTTGTGGGTGTTAATGTGTTGAACTAGCACAGTGTAGAGCAGGGTTGGGCAACTACGGCCCTTTTATAATGTGTGGACTTCAAGTCCCACTATTCCCGAGCCAGCCATGTTGGCTTGGGAATTCTGGGAGTTGAGGTCCACATGTCATAAAAGGGCCCTAGTTTCTCACCTCTGATGTAGAGGGTGAGAGTAGAATCTGACTAGGGGAGTGTAGCAATCACTCACAGGGTTATTGGTGCAGGGGAAAATGGAAAGTGAGGTCCCCACTTTGGCTCCTGAAGAAAATAGAATATAAAACTGTTAAGTACTTGGACATGGGTCGGAGTAAATGGAGACAGCTTCTGAATAGTGACTTTCAGCTCTTTATTAGCATAGTGACTTCTCTAAAACAACAACAGTGAACTCTGCCTTATATAGGCAACCCTTGTGAGAATTGTCCAATCCCGAGCTACGAACGCTAGCTCTTTTAACCAATACGAATCCCCTGTTAAGGGCCAATCGGATTCCTCAGAACTAACCAATCTGATCTGGCCGCCTAACAGCCAATCAGAAGTGCAGGGCCAGAACCCTGCACTTTATCTCAAGCTCATACTTTATTAACTATGGTACATACACAACACCCCTTCCCCCTGGCTTCTTAATTACGGTGTAGTTATATAGTCCTTTAGATAGGACGGTTGTCTTTTAAGTCTTTCGGATTTTCGTTGGATTGGTTGGTTGCAATCCTGTTGAGGTAGATTGTTGTTTGGCAGTGGCTCTGCTTCTTGCTCAGGTGCAATTTCTTGCAGTGCAAACGATTCTCCTTCCTGCTCCATTTCCCAAGTATCACTTAGTTCGTCGCTCCCTTCGAGCAGGTTCCCTGGAACTTCATCTTCTTTCGTACCTCCCCCCCCCCGGTTTGGTCATGGGGGAGTTGTTGACTGGCCATTGTGAGTCGTGACCGTAATTGGTCGATATGCCGTTTCCACAGTCTATTGTCACAGCATTTCACTACGTAGGATTTGGGGCCGGTCACTCGTACTACTGTCGCCTCTATCCATAACGGATCGCCCGATAAGTTTCGTGCATAAACGAGGTCTCCTACCTGGAAGGTGTGACAGCGGCCACTGGATCCTATTGGCTTTTCCGGTTCATAAGCAGGGTGCAACTGGTCGAGGTGGGAGCGGAGTTTTCGTCCCATCAGTGGTTTGGCGGGAGTTCTGCCCGTGACGCTATATGGAGTTATGTGTTGCAAAAAGAGAATTTGGTTGACCTTGTCATCGATATTGTCATAGTCCACTTTTTGCAAAGTCTTTTTAACAAATTGGACCATGCATTCCGCTCGGCCATTGGTCGCAGGGTGCGCAGGCGAGGTGAGCGCATGGCGGATGCCGCGGTCAGCGAGGTACTGCTCGAACATTAGTGCCGTAAACTGTGGCCCGTTATCAGACACCAGGACATCAGGCAATCTGTGGGTTGCAAAGAGTCTGTTTAGGATCTTGATCACCGCCTCGGAAGTTGTAGCCATCATACGATGAATTTCTAACCAATTGGAGTACACGTCAACTGTCAGAAGGAAAGTATAGCCCTTGGTTGGCCCCGTGAAATCCAGGTGGATTCTGGACCAGGGTCCCCGTGGCGTCTCCCATTCAGTAGGCATGGCTTTTGGTGGGGCGTTGCTGACTTGGCAATTGGCACACGCTTTGACCCACTGCTCGATTTGCCGGTCCATGCCCGGCCATCATGTGTAGCTTCGTGCAAGTGCTTTCATCCACACGATGCCGGGGTGGCCCTCGTACAGAATTCATAGCAGCATCTTCCGGAGTCATTCTGGGACAACGACTCTATCGCCCCAGATGATACAGCCTTTTTGGGAAAAAAGTTCAGTTTGTCGAGATTTAAATGGTGCGAAGTCATCTGGTACCTGGTCCAATGGCCATCCACGTTCTACCCAACCTAGGACTCGAGCTAGGTTGTGGTCTCGTATGGTTTCTCTCGCGATGTCTCGGGTGGTCATAGGCGGCGAGTTGAATGTTTCAATCTGCAACGTAGTTGCCGTTGGTGCGGGATCGTCGAGAGTCTCTGGAAATGGTGCTCGGCTTAATGCGTCGGCATGGGGAATGGCTTTCCCCGGGCGATATTGCAGGCGATAATTATAAGCAGCTAGGAATTCTGACCATCGGGTCATTCTAGGGGATAATATGTAGGGGGTTGGCTTGTCCCCGGCTGTTATCCCTAGCAACAGTTTGTGGTCAGTTATAATGGTAAATGTCCTTCCATACACATATTCATGAAATTTCTTTACAGCTGAAACGATTGCGAGAGCTTCTTTATCAATTTGTCCATAGTTCCACTCTGCTTGTGAAAGAGTCTTCGAAAATTATGCAACAGGGGCTTTGTTCCCATTAGGCAGTACATGGCTCAAAATGGTGCCCACCCCAAAAAGCGATGCATCGCAGGTTATAACTAACGGCAAAGTCTCGTTATACTGCGTAAGCACAGAGTCAGATGTGAGCAGTTTTTTAACATTCTGGAATGCTTGCTCTTCCCGGTAACCCCATACCCACAATGCTTTCTTATCTAATAATCGGTGTAACAGTTCAGCGACAGTTGCTTTGTGCGGTAAAAATACATTATAGAAATTAATGAGGCCTAAGAATGCCTGGAGATCATCCTTGTTGCGTGGCCTGGGAGCGTTTTTGATCGCTTTTAATTTACTCGGTAGGATGAATGCCCTGGCTATCAATTCAGTATCCTAGAAACTCAACATTGTCAGTATATAAGTGACATTTATTTTTTTTCACCTTAAGTCCAGCCTCTTGGAATTTTTTAAGAACTCATTTCAAACGATCCTGCAAGTTTTTTTTGGTAGGGGCTGCAATTAATACGTCATCAAAATAAGGAACCACGCCCTTGATTCCCTGTAACAACCTTTCCATGAGGCTCTGGAAGATCCCCGGGGCTACACTAACTCCGAATTGCAATCGGGTACATTTAAAGGCACCTCTGTGCGTTACAATTGTTTGGGCTTGGGCCGTTTTTTCATCCACTGGTAATTGTTGATAAACTTGAGCTAAATCTAATTTAGCAAAAACCTTTCCGCCCCCCAAGGAATGGAGGAGGTGCTGCACCACCGGAACTGGATATGCATTCTGCTGTAGGGCGTGGTTTAAAGTGGCCCGGTAGTCCCCACAAATTCGGATTGACCCGTCTAGCTTAATGGGTGTTACAATAGGGGTTTCCCATGGAGAGTGATCAATGGGCTTCAACACCCCTTGAGCAATTAGCTTGTCGAGTTGTTCGTCGATCTTTGCTTTAAGAGCGAATGGAACTCGACGGGGCTTCAAGCGAATGGGGGCAACTTTTTGATCTAGACTAAAAAAGATTGGGGTTCCCTTATACTCACCTAAGCTGTCCGCGAAAACGTCACTGAACTCAGAGATAAGGTCTTCCTCCCACTCACAACCACCGACTCGGTTCACGCCGGCCACTTCAATGCCGAGTGGCGCGAACCATTGGAGGCCTAATAGACTAGGCCTATCTCTATCGATGATCGTTAGAGGTAAGTACACTGTATGCTTCTTGAAGGAGACTCGGACTCGGCAGGACCCGACAACGGGGATTCGATTTCCTTGGTAGTCCTTGAGGATGAGGCGTTGAAATTGGAGGTCTTGGCGTTGAATTGTGGGGATGAGTTGCTTGAGTGTCTTCCAAGACACCATCGAGAGGGACGATCCTGAGTCGACCTCCATGTGGCAAGGCTGGTTCTCGATGGCTACTGTGACTCGGATTTTCTTAGTGTCCAAAACTGAGGCGTGACCGATAGTGATAGTATGGTGAGCCTCTTCTTTTTGCAAAGCTCGATTTCTGTAGGAGTGGTTTACTGGCTCTCGCCTTACAGGACGGTTTCCTGTCGATTGGCGATAGTTGGCCCCTTTTGAGGCCTGGCTGGGTCCTGGTAAGCTGCGGCAGACCTACCGATGTGGCCTCGTTTCCCGCACTCATGGCAGAGTGCGTCGCGGAATTTGCATTCGGACTTGGCATGGTTTGCTCCACAGCCAGCGCAAGGGCGTAAGGGCTTCGGGCGAGGGTCCCGGTTGGACCGCAGTTGATGGACCCCTTCTTCATCGTGGTCTGACGACGAACAGAGGTCCTCGTGGTGCGTTGTTAGTAGCTGCCCTTCTGAGTTGGGTAAGATTTTGCTGGTCGGTGGTGTTTGCCGTAATTGTGCAGCCGACTTTTTGGTCGCCTCTGCAGCCGTGGCTTCGGCGATGGCGTCAGCAAGGCTGATGTCGCCTTTTGCCATCAGCTTGCTTTGCACGCCTAGCGCATCTAATCCCAGAATTACTCAATCTCTTAGTGCCTCTTCTAAATCCTTGAACCCGCAGAGACCCCCTAAATTTCGGAGGTCCGCCACGAAATCGGCCACGCTCTCCCCTTTTCGTTGGTTTCTCTGATAAAACTCGTGGCGTCTCACGAGTGTAGGCACGGTTGGCGCGTAATGGTCTCTCAGGATGGGTTCGAGATCGTCCCAGCTCATGGCTTTCACTTCTCGAGGTTTGGCGAGTGCTTTAGCCATCTTAAATACAGCTGGGCCGCAATGAGTCAGGAACAGTGCCCGCTTCTTTGCTGGTGTGGCGTCCTTCAAGTTATTCGTCTCGAGAAACATTTGGAAGTGATCCATGTAGGATTCCCAATCCTCTTGGTTTGGATCGAATGGGGCGGGTGGTACGATGCCGCCGGACATGGTTCCGTTGTTGGCGTCATCTATCACGTGCTCAGTATTGCTTCCTGGCTTCTTCGGTTCAGACGTCTCCACATCCCACCTTCGTTGCCAGTGTTAAGTACTTGGACATGGGTCGGAGTAAATGGAGACAGCCTCTGAATAGTGACTTTCAGCTCTTTATTAGCATAGTGACTTCTCTAAAACAACAACAGTTAACTCTGCCTTATATAGGCAACCCTTGTAAGAATTGTCCAATCCCGAGCTACGAACGCTAGCTCTTTTAACCAATACGAATCCCCTGTTAAGGGCCAATCGGATTCCTCAGAACTAACCAATCCGATCTGGCCGCCTAACAGCCAATCAGAAGTGCAGGGCCAGAACCCTGCACTTTATCTCAAGCTCATACTTTATTAACTATGGTACATACACAACAAAAACAGTGTTTTTTAAACTTGGCAACTTTAAGATGAGTGGACTTCAACTCCCAGAATTCATCATCCAGTATGGGGCTTGAGGAATTCTGGGAGTTGAAGTCCACTCATTTTAAAGTTGCCAAGTTGGGGGTGGGGGGGATGAAATAAAGCAACCAACTCTATCCCACCTCCCCAAAAGAGCATGATAGTGTATCATAGTGATATTCCTGTGTGTATATCAAAAGCTGCAGATTTTCACACACCCTCCCCCACTGCCTGCACATCACAAGGCAAATTGCCAGTGTATTGAAGCAGCAAGATTCAAACAGCTGCAGCAACACCAATGATAAAGACATCTAATTACTGGATTTATAGGCTCTTCAGATCTTGAGAAATGTTGGCTTAAGAATGATGGTTCAAAAATCATCTGGATTTTTTCCTGGACTTTGGCCATTAACCGAAACACCTTGCTGGTTCTAATATACTGAGGGGAGGGAGAAGTTAGCAGGAAGAAAATATCTGTGTGGGTTTCCCCCCCGCCCCCAGGAAGAATGGAAAAAGTACAGTGTGTAATCTGAGAATTTGGGCTGAGGAGGTATAGTGCCCCCCAAAAAGAGGAAGAAGAGAGGATTGCAACATTTGTAAAGGTTCTCTTGCATCATCCTGTTTTATTGTGTCCTACTGAGTTGCAGAAAAATGCACAGCAAACTTTTGAAACACTGTTTTATGGTTATCTTTTCATGCCGAGAGATGGGGGGGGGGAAGGAAGGGAAGGAGAGAGAGAACGCAAAAGGAAGAAGGAGAAAAAAGAAAGAGACAAAAAACAAAAATAAGAAGGAAGAAGAAAGAAAGAAAGAAAGAAAGAAAGAAAGAAAGAAAGAAAGAAAGAAAGAAAGAAAGAAAGAAAGAAAGAAAGAAAGAAAGAAAGAAAGAAAGAAAGGCTATTTGTAGCCTGGGAGTTATTTTAAAAAATTGTTTCCCCAAAGGTCTCTGTACTGTATGTCTAAAAACAACATCAAAGTAGCAAAAGAATATGGAAAATAATGACACAACAGCCTGGCTAATTCAGGAGGGAAGACTTTCACCTGAGTCAGAGATATAACTACTTGCAATACCGGTTTTTCCTCTCCGCTCAGCTTCACCCAGAGTGCAATCCTCAGCTGTTTTAGTCAGTTGAGTCCCAGCAGGGGAAAAATGCTGTTCAGCGGTATCTGAAATCAAAAGTCAAGACATTGGTACAACTGAAGCGCGATTTTCTTTTTATGCATCTTGTATGTGTGTGATGCACATTAAATCCATGTAGAACTTTGATGGTGACATCACAACCACCTCCCTGACTTTTTCCTACCATGTCCTGGAGACATCCTTAGTGGCTGTCTTAGTGTGTTGAAAGAATGAAGGATCCCTCACCAACCTACATCAGCCTCCTCTCAACACTTCAATCTTCCAGAAGCTTTGGAATGACTGTTATTTAATTGTTTGTCAATTGCAAGGACATTTGCAGGATATGGTAAAAAGATAGATAGATAGATAGATAGATAGATAGATAGATAGATAGATAGATAGATAGATAGATTTAGATTGACTGTTTCCTAGTATGATTTGATTGTTGATTGTACCCTATGACTATCATTAAGTATTGTACGTTATGATTCTTGATTCTTAACGTATGTACCTTTTCTTTATGTATACTGAGCTTATTTACACCAAGACAAATTCCTTGTGTGTCCAATCACACTTGGCCAATAAAGTATTCTATGTTCTAGATAGATAGATAGATGATAGATAGATAGATAGATAGATAGATAGATAGATAGATAGATAGATAGATAGATAGATAAATTGGCAGCCATAAAGATGGGAAGGAAGGTCCACAACCGAATAAAAAGCAACCAGATCTTTGCACTATTGTATATGATTGAACTATTGACTTTCTTCACAACCCATGCAATCACTGCTGACAGTTTAATTAAAAGAAGGACTAGGAGTGATATGATAGTGTCCCAATATTTTAGGGGCTGCCACAAAGAAGAGGGAGTCAAGCTATTCTCCAAAGCACCATAAGGACAAGAAGCTAGAACTAAGGAGAAATTTCCTGACAGGACAATTAATCAGTGGAAAAACTAGCTTCCAGAAGCTGTGGATGTTCCAACACTGGAGGTTTTAAAGAAGAGGTTGGATAAACTTTTGCCTGAAATAGTATAGGGTCTCCTGCCTGAGCAGGAGAGACTGGACTAGAAGACCACCAAGGTCCCTTCCAACTGTCCACCCTGGAGTGAACCTTAATCTGGAGTTTTGTAGCCTAAATATAACGTTTTCCTGTGAGAACCAAGGACGTTTCAGTAGGTGGCTGGAAAGAGGAGCAGTAGAGTAACCAAGCAACCAGCCAGTTGCCATTATATATATATATATAATCATACATTGCAATGTCCTACCTGTCAATGAATACTTCAGCTTCAACCATAACAACACAAGAGCACAGAATAGATACAAATTCAAGGTTAACGGCACCAAACTTGATTGCAGGAAATACGACTTCAGCAACAGAGTGGTCAATGTCTGGAATACCCTACCTGACTCTGTGGTTTTTTTCCCCAAACCCGCAAAACTTTAACCTTAGACTGTCTACCATTGACCTCACCCCTTTCCTAAGAGGTCTGTAGGGGGCGTGCATAAGCACACCAACGTGTCGACTGTCCCTGTCCTATTGTTTCTTTTATTTTTCTTATATGTATCCATGTGTTCATAACGATGTTTTTACTTATACCTATTGTAAGCAATTGACAAATAAAAATAAATAAATAAAATAAGTACATCCTTGGTACTTTTGGGTGGTCCCTTAAGGCCATTGGATGTTCCTGGCTGTCTTAGGACATTGGGTGTTCTCCAGTGGTGGGATGCTGCCAGTGCAACAACCATTTCAGGGATCACATGCTCCATGGGCGTGAATATCTTTCAGAAAAAAATTACCTGCTATGTTACTACTGGGGAGTAACACAGCTGAGGAGTGGCAATTTGCTCTGCTGCACGAATCAGCTGAGAGGATATACATAAATACACGATCGTCCCAAGGAACCGGTTCATTGCCAGCTGATTGTTGGAGCTGATTGTTGGGTTCTTCCGAACTGGTAGAATCCCACCCCTGGTGTTGTTCTCCCTGGCGACCTTCCATGGCCTTGAAGGTTTGCGGATAATGGAGCCATCTGCGCATATATATACCTTCTAGGCGCTCTCCAGATTCCTTGTCAGCACTTGGAATACCAAACTTACGACTACAATTGAGCCCAACTGTTACCCAAGTGAGACATCTGTTAAATGAATTTTGCCCCATTTTTACAATGCTTTCTTTGTTTTTGGCCACACTTGTTAAGTGAACCATTATTTGTTAATTTAGTATCACCGTGGTTAAAGAATCTGGCTTCCCCATCGACTTGGCTTGTCAGAAAGTTGCCAAAAGGGATCCCAGGATCCCTGGACTCTGTAACCGTCATAAATCTGAGCTAATTACTACCAAGAATCAGAACTTTGATCCCCTGACCGTGGGAAGGCTGCAATGGTCGTAAGTGTGAAAAACGGTCGTAAGCCACATTTTTTCAGTGCCGTTGTAACTTTGAACGGTCACTAAATGAAGTGTTTTATGTCAAGGACTTCCCGTGTATTTCTCAGGAGGAGAAAAATCATGTCTCAGACAGTAGCAGCTGATCAAGAAACAGTTGTTTATTTTTCCTCTGGCTGCATAGGTTAACGGAGCTAAATTTTGAATTTCTGAGTGAAATTGCCACTAGTACAGGTAGTCCTTGACTTACGAACATAACTGAGACCTGTTTTTAAGTGAGATATTTTGTTCTGTGAGTTTTGCCCCATTTTATGACCTTTTGTACCCCAGCTGTTAAGTGAATCCCTGCAGTGGATAAATTAGTAATCTGGTTGTTAAGTGAAATCTGGCTCCCCCATTGACTTTGCTTGTCAGAAGGTCGCAAAAGGGGATCAGGTGAACCTGGGAAAACAGCAATGGTCATAAATATGAACCAGCCTTTGAATTTTGATCCCATGATCGTGGGGATGCTGCAAAGGTAGTAACGGTCGTGTTTTTCAGTGCTGTTGTATAACAGTTATAGGAACCAGGCATGGCTAGTCTAGTGAAGAGAGGGCAGAGAAGAGCAACCAGGATGATTAGGGGACTGAAAACTAAAACATCTGAACAATGGTTACAGGAACTGGGCCTGGCTAGTCTAGTGAAGAGAAGGACCAGGGGAGACAGGATAGCAGTCTTCTAATATTTGAGGGGCTGCCACAGAGTGGAAGGGGTCAAGCTATTTTCCAAAGCACCCGAAGGCCAGACAAGGAATAATGGATGGAAACTGAACAAGGAGAGATTCAACCTGGAAATAAGGAGAAACATTCTGACAGTGGGAACAATCAACCCATGGAACAAAAGTTGCCCTCAGAAGTTGTGGGAGCGTCATCACTTGAGACTTTCAAGAAGAGATTGGACTGCCATCTGTCAGAAATGGTGTAGGGTCTCCTGTTTGGGCAGGGGTTGGATTAGATGACCTACAAGGTCCCTTCCAACTCTGATTATCTGTTATCTGTTAACTTTGAATGGTCATTAACAAACGGTTGTAAGTTGAGACCTACCTGTAATTCTTTCATCTGGAGGCAAAGCCTGCAAGACTATCAATAAAAATGAAAGGAAAAGAAGATTCGGACTATTTCATCACATGGGAACTATTCTATAAATCAGTGATGGCTAACCTTTTGGTCGTTGCGTGCCGAAAGTGCGCATGCATGCTTGGCTCCCATCATACAATGCATGCGCCCTTCACTCCCCTCACCCCCTGCTCATGCATGTGAGACCCCCTGCTTCCCCCATCCCTCTCCGCATGTACATGCATTTCCTGCATGCACCCTGCCCCTCACACATGCACGGCAGATACCCCAAAATCAGCCAGCTGGCAGGAGGCGCACACACACGCACGCACAGTGGAACTGAACTGGGGCGACGGCTCGCGTGCCCACAGAAATGGCTCTGCGTGCTGCTTCCAGCAAGCACGCCATAGGTTCACCATCACGGCTATAAATGGTTAAATGACAGATATTGAGGATAGAGGAGTGGAATTAGGTGGAATATTATTTATAGGAGAAAGAGAAACAACGAAGTAAATATTTGATGGTTATATAATCCATACTGTAATGGAAGATAATATATGTTATAATATGATTGATGTTATCATATTTGTTTATATATTACTACATAAGGAACCCCTGTGGTGCGGTGGTTAGAGTGCAGTACTGTCGGCCACTTTTGCTGACTACTCGCTGCCTGCAAGTTGGCAGTTCAAATCCCACCAGGCTCAAGATTGACTCAGCTCTCCATCCTTCCGAGGTGGGTAAAATGAGGTCCCAGATTGTTGGGGCCAATAGGCTGACTCCGTAAACTGCTTAGAGAGAGCTGTAAAAGCACTATAAAGTGGTATATAAGTCTAAGTGCTATTGCTATTGCAATATTTGTGTGTGGTACAGGTATGCAAGTTTTGGTGTGTTTGGGTCTATTCCCATGTAAGATTGAGAGTATCTTGGCGACGTTTCGATGAGGTCCCACTTGCCATCTTCAGGCTGGTGCTTTCGGCTTCGTGCTTGGCACCAGCCTGAAGATGGCTAGTGAACTGAAACTGAAACGGCTGTGAAAGTCTGACTCACAGATGAACACAATACAGAAGCCTGATGATTGTGACTCATAGACAAACACCATACAGAAGCCTGATGATGGCAGATGAGATTCTGCTGAAACGTTGCTACAACTTTAAAAGCACCACTATTATGACGTGGGAAAATACCCGAACATCTCATCTGCCATCATCAGGCTTCTGTATGGTGTTTGTCTGGGAGTCAGACTTTTACAGTGGTTTCAGATTTAAATTTGGGGCAGCCTATTGCTGTGTCAGAATGGTTTTTTCTTCCTTCTGATTGGTTGAGAGTCTTGGTCTGTGTTTATTGGTCTTGGAGTTTGCTGTGTTCTGCTACTAGTATCTTCTGTCTGTTTTTTTTTGGGGGGGGGCTCTTTTTGTATCTTGATTGGCTGGCAACATTGTGTTACTTTATTGGAGGCCTTTAGTGCAGCTTGGCTTCGGGTAAATGGACGGCTATCATTGGTTAGGAAGCTGGGTTTCATCTGGGTGCCTGGTTGGGGTGTGTTTGAGCTGGAGGTATCAGGGGGGATCTGTTTGTGCCCAGGTGTTTGCCTGGCTTGCGGCGTGGAGATTTTTTTGTTTGTGAGTGCAGGTTTCCAAATGATTGACAGCCTGGTGGAATCATCTCTTCTGTTCATGCTTTCTGGTCTTTTTTCAATCTCTATGGCTTCTCTGATGATTCTGTGGCTGGGATTTTCTATGGTGGCTAGGGTTTTGGTGCCATTGAAGTTGATGTTATGACAACTTCAATGGCACCAAAACCCTAGCCACCATAGAAAATCCCAGCCACAGAATCATCAGAGAAGCCATAGAGATTGAAAAAAGACCAGAAAGCATGAACAGAAGAGATGATTCCACCAGGCTGTCAATCATTTGGAAACCTGCACTCACAAACAAAAAAATCTCCACGCCGCAAGCCAGGCAAACACCTGGGCACAAACAGATCCCCCCTGATACCTCCAGCTCAAACACACCCCAACCAGGCACCCAGATGAAACCCAGCTTCCTAACCAATGATAGCCGTCCATTTACCCGAAGCCAAGCTGCACTAAAGGCCTCCAATAAAGTAACACAATGTTGCCAGCCAATCAAGATACAAAAAGAGCCCCCCCCCAAAAAAACAGACAGAAGATACTAGTAGCAGAACACAGCAAACTCCAAGACCAATAAACACAGACCAAGACTCTCAACCAATCAGAAGGAAGAAAAAACCATTCTGACACAGCAATAGGCTGCCCCAAATTTAAATCTGAAACCACTGTAAAAGTCTGACTCCCAGACAAACACCATACAGAAGCCTGATGATGGCAGATGAGATTCTGCTGAAACGTTGCTACAACTTTAAAAGCACCACGTGGGAAAATACCCGAACAAAGCTGAATGCCAGACATATATATATATATATATATATATATATATATATATATATATGTCTGGCATTCAGCTTTGTTCGGGTATTTTCCCACGTCATAGTAGTGGTGCTTTTAAAGTTGTAGCAATGTTTCAGCAGAATCTCATCTGCCATCATCAGGCTTCTGTATAGTGTTTGTCAAACAGACAAACACTATACAGACAAACACTATACAGAAGCCTGATGATGGCAGATGAGATTCTGCTGAAATTTTGCTACAACTTTAAAAGCACCACTACTATGACATGGGAAAATACCCGAACAAAGCTGAATGCCAGACATGTAAGTACCCGCTTAAGAAAACAAATATATCACTCTGAGAAGCACAGAGCTGAAGACCAAGCCTGAAGATGATGAATGAGACTTCATCGAAACGTTGCCTAGATACTTCCAATTTTATGCGGGAGAAAACCCGAATAACCAAAAATCCACATACAAATACCCGCGAGAACCTCAGAAAACATATATATATATGTATATGTATATGTATATGTATATGTATATGTATATGTATATGTATATGTATATGTATATGTATATGTATATGTATATGTATATGTATATGTATATGTATATGTATATGTATATGTATATGTATATGTATAAAATAATAATGATGATGATGTTTGTATGTTAACACCTTGGACACCTAGAGAGCACACTGCTCAACACAGAAAAGAAATGTATGATATAAAACAATAAAAAATATTTCACAAAAAAGGAGATAATAATAATAATAATGGAAAATTTTCCTTGCTTTAAATTCTATTTTAAAACAAGTGTTCACTTGCGCTTGTAATGCTTAAAATAATCTCGGTAATAGCAATGAGTCTTGTGGGTGTCTATCCAGAAGGAAGGCCTTCTGGCTTTGTTCCAGATAAAAAATCCCAGATTGCAGGCTTCAAGGCTATGTCATTATCTTGGGATCAAATACTAAGGCTCTTTTCCCCAAGCAGTGAGATACGTATATCAAAGGCAGAGCAGATAGGGATAGGGAAGGGTAAGATATGCCAGCAATTAACTCCCTTGTCTTGGGAGTCTATATTTGTTCTAACTGTAATTCATCTTGCTTATATACTGGAATGAAAGGTGGAGTTTTCAGCAATCTGCTATTCAGATCTCCCTGGTCAAAATCTAGCAATGTAAACTTTGAAATCATAAGGAGGACAGTTTCTGCTTTTCAGGGGTGCTGAACTACAGCTCCTGCACAGGGGTAGGTGGTCAAAAAAGTCAAAATAGTACCCATAACTGGGGAATCAAAGCCATGCCTTTCTTTTTTCTTTTTAACATGTGGCACACATATAACGGACTTTAAAAGGCCATTTCATGGGCTTTAAAAGGACTTTAATTGCTCACATAATTACAACCACAATCTTTACCTTATGACCTCCACCTTGCAAATGCTCAGCTCTGTAATCTTGCTTGTGACTGGCAGAGCTGGTTCAGATCGCTAGGAATTGTTCTGCAACTCCTGAAGAGCCACAGTTACCTCACTTGCAATTTTCTTCTTCTTCTTCTTCCTAGTGAATTCCTGCAAGTGCAGTGTCCCCTTTTCATATCATTGGACGCCACTTTGCACACTCAGCTGCATCTCCAAGGCGCATCTCCAAGGTGCATATCTTGTTTTGTTAGTGTTTTACCGTTTCTGTTTTGGATGCCCGTGAGGTCACCTGCCATTGATTTCTAGTTGGTAGGAAATCCTGGATGGTGCTGCTCTCAGGACAGGTCCATACCAGTGGAGCCCAGGGGTGGGATTCACCCAGTTCAGACTGGTTCGAGCGAACTGGATGTTAAATTTACATCTCGTTTGCGGAACCGGTAGTTGAATCAACCAGCTGGGCCTGCCCCCCCCCACTCTGCCCCTCCCTTCCCAGGTTGATGTAGCCTGACAATAAAGTAGAATTAGTTCATTCCTGTCTGGTATATAGATAGCCCTGTGATTTACAACCACTACTGAGTCCAAAATTTCTGTTGATAAGCAGGATGGTGGTTAAGTAAGTTTTGCCCCATTTTACAGCCTTTCAGGCCTCAGGTGTTAAGTGAATCACTTGCAGTTGTAAGTTATTAACACAGTTGTTGAAATAATCTGGCTTTCCCATTGATTTTGCTTGCCGGGGGGGGTCGTAAGAGGAGATCGCGTGACCCACATCATAAATATGAACCAGGGGCCAAATGTCTGAATGTTGATCACGTGACCACGGGGATACTTCAATGGTCTTTAAGTGTGAAAACAGTCATAGCTTATTTTTTTCGATGCTGTTTGAACGCTCACAAGGTGTTGTAAGTCGAGGATCGGCTGTACGGGGGGGAGGGGGGGAAGGGTGGCTGACCAGTGGTAGGATTCAATTTTTTTTACTACTGGTTCTGTGGGCATGGCCTGGCTTGGTGGGCATGACAGGGGAAGGTTACTGCAAAATCCTCATTCCCTCCCCACCCCACTAACCTGCTTTCCAGCTCCGTTCTCCTGTGCAGGGCCACAAAAGAAGACCCAGCCAATTGGAGGCAGAGAAAAGATGAGGGCGGGGCCAGTCAGGGGTGGTATTTGGCAGTTCTCTGAACTACTCAAAATTTCTGCTACTGGTTCTCCAGAACTAGTCAGAACCTGCTGAATGCCACCTCTGGGGTTGACCTTGCTGTAGCTTTGACTCTTTCCTAGGCATTCTTGTAAGCCAGGAGTCCCCAACCACCGGTCCACAGACCGGTACCAGTCCGTGGATCATTTGGGACCGGGCTGCCTACTTTGCTTCGGTGCCATCTTGTTCTGACGTGCTGGATCAAGCGCTGGTTTTGATGCCATCCCTCAGCCTCGCTTGACCAAAAATGTCAGCTCCACGCCGTGCATGGCTGGAGAAAAGGGGGATGTGTTAGCCACGGAGAAGCTGCTCTCCCTAAGAAGGAGGCTCCCAATTCGCTGGGCCTAAGCCAGGAGTTCTGCGAGGCTACGCTGCCGCCGATTACCTCGATTCCAGCCTGCATGAACTGTCCTTGCCCTCTTCGGAAGCGGACAGTGACCTGGTCAAGGCTCTGGTGAAGCTCATCTTCGATCGCCTCACCGACACGTGGCTACAGGCCACTCAGGTGAGCAGCAGGAAAAGGGAGCTGGGCAGCCACAGAGCAGCCATCTCTCCGTCTGACGGCCTCGGCTGAATCTCTGCCTCCCAACGCGCTTGGTCCTCCGCCCGCAGGCTTCCCCAGCCCCTTGTTAAGCGGGTTTTCTGCCCCAGCCCGGCAGGGCCCTCGCTGCCTTCCCCTCGCCTGGCCGGCTGGGTTCCTTGGGCAACCTGGCTGCCTCGTGCTGAGAAGCGTGCTGCCAGGCGGGAGCCACGCAGCGCAGGGAAACACGCCACCGCCCGGCCCTGGTGAGGGAAAGCAGCGGGCGCTCCCCAGGCGGCGGCCTTGGCCCCGCCCCTAGGGAAGCGGCTGCCCAGCTCTGGAGCTGATCCACACCTGATTGGCTGAAAAGGGTATGTAGTGTTGGTGTTGTGTGTGCGATTTCTTGGTGTGCGGCGCGGGGTCTCTTTTGGCTGGCCCCGATTTTTTTTTTTCAGAGAGGAATATCATGCCTGCATTAACCATAATTATTAAATCCAATCCAACTTTGATTATAATTAAGTCATTAGCTTTTCAATGAATGGAATATATAATAATATAATATAATATAATATAATATAATATAATATAATATAATATAATATAATATAATATAATATAATATAATATAATATAATATAATATAATATAATATAATATAATATAATATAACATAACATAACATAACATAACATAACATAACATAATATAATATAATATAATATAATAATATAAAAAATAGAATAAAAAATAAATAAAATAAAATAAAATAAAATAAAATAAAATAAAATAAAATAAAATAAAATAAAATAAAATAAAATAAAATAAAATAAAATAAAATAAAATAAAATAAAATAAAATAAAATAAAATAAAATAAAATAAAATAAAATAAAATAAAATAAAATAAAATAAAATAAAATAAAATAAAATAAAATAAAATAAAACCCTAACTGGTCCTTGAAGAAGTGTTTCTGCGTGAAACCAGTCCCTGGTACAAAAAAGGTTCAGGACCACTGTTGTAAGCCATAGAAATGACTCAGAAGCCACATGAACGGAATTGTGGTTGAACTGTGGCCACAGCAATGAATGACACAATAGCACTTGGATTTTCCCCTTAGTTTCTATGTATAGAAAAATAACTTGAACTTGAAACAATAAATAGGTTTTCTGTTAACTCTGCTTCCTGTGTTGTTTGCCTAGGCCCAAAGTTAGGGAGAGAGGGAGGCGAAATTGCAGTGTTATCTAAATCCAACAATTTCTCTCACCTAGCACAGGTTCTAATGTGTTGCAATCATCTGCATAATCTGTTGTTTTCATAATCTGTGGTTACCTTTAAACCCATGAATACCTCTAGTTTTGTAAGCTTTTTGAAAACGTATCAATAGCTGTTGATTCTCCTCACCCTCAAAGAAAGCTGTGTCAGAAACCAAAGTGCGTCTCAAGTTAGTTAATTGATGTATGTCAATTTGGGGCAGCAAGAATCAGAAAAATGCCTCCCTCCAGGGCTTGTAAAATACTGTCAAAGTATTGCACAATTGCTGATCTCCCCCCTGCCCCACTTTCCTGTGTTCAGCCTTTTGTAATGAGATATCTGCTTATGTGAATGTGTATATAAATAATATGTGTTTCCTGAAATATGAGGTATACTTGTTTAGAGAAATAACCAATACACAGAAAACCCCAAATAATGCTGAAATAATAGCAAAATACAGCCCTCTCCAAATAACGAGAAAATGTAAAGAAATAGTTAACAAGTACTTAGTATTAACAAAGAATTATTAGATGAATGTTGGATGACCTGAAGGACAAAGTTAGGGACAGATCATCGTAGAGATAATCTATTTGTATGCTAGCTAGGAGTCGAAAACTAGTTGATATCAATTAGTGGAATTATTAACATTTAATTATCAACACTCTGGTTATGTTCATGAACATAGATGACTGCAAATCTCCCATACATTAGAAAGTAGTTTCAAAGCTGCTGTTAGTTTGAGAAAGTGTTTCTGTTTAAATACCCTGAAGTTTGAAATCTATTGTTAAACCAGAACTGCAAAACTACTTCTGTATATATAGTTATACCTATATGTTGCTGTATCTATTGCCACCTAGTGGGTAAAGTGTTTCTTTTTCTTTTCCCAAAGGTGCTTTTTCAAAAGGCAATTGGACTGTATTTTTTCTTGAGACGCTTTGCTTCTCATCCAAGAAGCTTCTTCAGTTCTGATTGAAGCTTCTTCAGGTCAGAACTAAAGAAGCTTCCTGAGTGAGAAGTGAAATGTTTTCACGAAAAAAACAAAGTCCAGTTGCCTTTTGAAAAAGCACCTTTGGGACAACCAAGACCTGGATGAGTCTCCATAGATGTTCTTTTTTTTTCTGTTCAATTGTGTCTGATATTCAGACACTGCCTGGAAAAGTCCCTGTGGTTCTCTCAGCAAGGTTTTTTTTTTCCATAATGTTTTGCCATTGCCTCCTTCCTAGGGCTGAGAGTGAGTGACTGGCCCAAGATCACCCAGCTAGTTTCATGCCTAATGTTAGGACTAGAACTCACCATCTCCCAGTTTCTAGCGTGATGCCTTAAACCTTTACACCAAACTGGCTCTCCATTTTTTTATTTATTTTTAATCCCCTTTTTTCATGTACAACTCAACTTGGTGAACATAGCTAATATGCCTTCCTCCGCTTATTTTCCCCACAACAACCCTGTGAGATGAGTTGGGATGAGGGACTGACCCAAAGTCACCAAGTCTGTTTTCTTGCCTAAGGTCTCCCAGTAGCCTAGTTTCTTTAAACAAACTGAGAATATTGGATATGTATGGAGAGTTCTCAATCCTTGTTTGCTATTCCCTAGATTTTCTATATTGACTGAACTTTTTTTTAAAAAATGTTTCAATAAGAGGTAAACAAATTGGAAGCTAACATGTTTCAAAGCAAATATAATTTACTGCTTTGCAAGAATAGATCTGAGTCTCCTAAAAACCTCACTAAGATAGTAGAAATATCAGGAGGGTGGAGGGGGAGTTAATTTCCAGGTAAAATCTGCTGTTTCGGTGGATATGCCCTCCATGAGGGAAAACGGCCATTTTTGTAAATAGAAAAAGAAATCTATTTTGACACCTTTGTGAGGGCACTCCCGCTAACAAATTTATTTGTTTATTTAATTATTTATTAAATATTTATGCTGCCTATTTTCCCTATAAGATGACTCTGCGGGGCTTACAAATTACACAAGTAGAAAAATAATTAAAATATTAAAGATTAGGATTTTAAAACTATACTGAAACTAGAACAAAGAGACAGATGGATGGGAGGTCTTCTTAGCTCATCAGGCACCTCCAGCATTGAGCAGCTTTCTTGGGACCCCTTTTTTAGGTATATCCATTTGAGTATAATGTGGGCCTTTCAACCATCCTGTAGTCCAAGGGTCTTCAAACTTGGCAGTTTTAAGACTTGTGGACTTCAACTCCCAGAATTCCTGAGCTAACATGACTGAAGGAGGAATTTTGGGTGTTGAAGTCCACAAGTCTTAAAGCTGTTAAGTTTGAAGACCCCTGCAGTATAGTCCATACTTGATAAGCTAGTACATTTTCCAAACCTAGGCCACTATGATTTAAATAAACCATACTGAAGTAAATTAAAAGTTTAGCACAATGTGTCAACACTGCAAGATGAGTAACGCACTGGAAAATAAAAATTACGTTCAAGATCCTGCATTTCAACACCAATAGTAACCCAATAAAGGAACATTATTATTTATTTTCAGAAGTCACTAAAAAAAAATGCAGTGAAAGTTTTTTTTTAAAGAGATGTTCATTCAGACAATTGGAATAAAGCACACTTGGAAGGGTACACAGTCTACGTCCTATTATTGCACTTATCTTTTTACAACAAGGCATTTAAAAATAATCTGAACACAAAGGACATATTTATAAAAATGACAATGTTAATATACAACATCGTACTGGAAGTAATGTGTTGCGGTTTTAAAAAAAACCCACGCAGAATTCTGGCCTGTTTCATACAAAAGGGTAAGAGGCAGTGGTGTTGGCAGGACAAATCAAGATGACAGCTGTAGCCCCCCAAAAAATCAAGATGGCAGCTGAAGCCCCACAAAGCCCTGCCCCCTTTTTACATGTGTTTTGATTGCCTGGTTGCAGAGATCATTTTGACTCTTTTGACACACACTGCCATACTCCCTGGGTAAGAGGGGGTAGCAAACCTATGTGTGAGTGTGGCTGAGTTCCCTAAATGTTCCAAAGGTAGAAATTAACCTGCTAAGCATCTAGTTTGCTCTCTATAATCAATGTTTACTATCTCCTCAATTGTGGTTTTGAGTTCTCCCAACTTCTATTGTGTTTCTATACAACTTGTTTGCTCAATTAATTCCTACAAGATGCCACTTTCTATAACAGGACAAATATATATTCCACACAGCTTCTGTGATATGCTAATTTCAGATCCCACTAATCCAAAATTATTATTATCAAGATGACATCTCATCAGTAACAGGGACAGATAATTGATGTCTAGAGCAAGGTAAAAAAACCCCAAAAATAAAATTAATCATAACTTTTAAATGATATTCATTTTTTTCACATAATTAACTTTTGTGTCTGGCAAACAGATGGACTTACACAGTCTGAATGCCCTTGTCATGATTCCAAATTAATATTTATAAAATTACAATACATTAAGTTCACTTTTCACATATACATCAAGAGTCAGATCCAAAACATCTTGATTTAAAAGTGTCTATAGTCTAGCAATTCAGGAAGGAAACACAAGCATGCCCACACTGCAATGGTAGACAACGTATCAGCCAGTGCTCACATTTAAACTTTGCTGCCAGTGCTCTAATTTAATATTATATCAGCACTACAAAGTAGCAGAATTCCTTTGGCCACGTTAGGCTACAGAATTGTGAGGTTTGTAGTCCCTCTGCTTCTGCATGGCACTAGCTTGGGATAACTCAACTCTTTAACAGGAAAAAAAATGGAAATAGCAAGCTGAGGAAGATTTACAGATGGTGATTCAGAATCAGAATTTAAATGTAGCATTTCTGTATAAGGATGCAGGTAGTCCTTGACTTACAACTGGTTGCTTAGCAACTGTTTGAAGTTCTGATGGGATAACCTTGAAGGAGGGGGAGTACTTATGATCTGAGTGCAAAGTTTTGATGGTAGCCCCCCTCTGGTCACATTCAGAACTTCAAGAGCTTGGCTACCGGGCCAAACGGCCATTTGTGACCATTTGTGACCAACCTGAGGCCTGATGGTTGTGCTTTATGATGGTTTTTCTGAAAACCAGCATTTACTTCTGGTTTTTGGCAAAACTGGCCAATTGGAAGCCATGGCTTCACTTAATAACCACACCAGTTACTTTACGACTCTGGCATTTGGTCATGTGACCAATTCATTTTATGACCGTTGTGAAGGAGGCTGAAGTATTTTATGGAAATGGTCTTTTATGCAAACATTAATATGGGAGTGAAAATGGGTGTTTAAGCTCCCTTCAGTCTCAGATTGCAAACTGCCCCAACCCTCTGAGAAAAAGAACTGAATACATTGGTTCTGGGGGGAAAACTAATTTTTCCTTTGCAGAACACTCCTTTCAATCATTGATTGGTTGCACAGTCCCAAGTTCCACCTTCTGCTGCCTGCCTAACCAATAGGGAAGGGACTGATGGTATAATGAGACTTTGCCTTGCCAACCTCATTATAGTGGTTTGTGGCCTACTAAATCCATCTTGCAGAAAGTGAATAGGGCTATGGAATACAATCATGCTAACTGGTTGAAATGGTGATTTTTAATAGAGCTAAGCATGATGGTGAGCTGTCCAAGGTGCTGGAAAACATATGACTTGAAGTAAGGGCAGGGGTCTGCAACCTTAAACACTGAAAAAGCCATTTGGACTTGTTTCCCACAGAAAACACCAGGAGCCAATAATTTAACAACCGGTGTGACTGGGTGGGCGTGGCCAACTTGACATCACTCACTCCCACCCAGTTACCTCCTGTTCTGAAATATGGAGCGAGTCTCCATCCCTCGCCATCACCTTTCTTAGGCCAGGCGAGGAGTGACGGGGTGGGGAGGGGCCAGCCAGTGGTGGGATCAGCCAACAGGAAGCTGCAGCAGAGGGCCGAAAGAGCCACATGCGGCTCCAGAGCCGTAGGTTGCAGACCCCTGAGTTAGGAGCTAACCAGATTAAATACTGTATGTTGTACCAACAGGGGCAGTAAAGTAGATTGCAATCCGTTTGCAATACATCTCCATTAAAGGCATTTTTTCTTGTAAATGCCCATATGGATTGGGGTCATCTGTAGGGGGTTCCCCAAAAGTCAAAGCCCTGCCTCTATTTAGATACATTCTGATGCACATAAAAATGAGGTTTTGCTTGAATCCCAATGGTTGCAGCTGCCATTTTGACTGTTTTCAGTCCCATCCTGTGAATCTGTGGCTTCGAACAAATATACAAAATAAATCCACTCACCACGAGGGTGATATGGCTCGGTGTAGACGATCCATCATAAATATAAATCTCATTTGGTGTTCAAAATCTGGAATTGAGGGTTTGATACTGACAAAGGAATTTAAGGCAACAGGAACAAGATATATATTTAATTAATTTCCAGTATTTATCATTTCCTTGAAAACGAATCCCCCCCAATTTATTTAAGGATTATCATACCGCTTTGTGCTGATACCTGCCTCTCCCCAACCCCCCATCATCCTGGTTTATTTAAAAACAAGACAAAACCAAACCAGGCCAACCTCCCTTACATTTAACTCTTTGCCTAAAATAATTTCCCCACTAAAATGATTTGTCAGGCATGTGCTTTGATTATGTGAGTATTCAGAAGTAGTGCGTGTGATACTGTGATGAAGCGAATATATAGAAGTAATATTTGTTCATTTTGAGATGGTGAACTACATACACATTTTCCACAATCTAGAGGGAACACGTGCAATCGCACAGAATCTTTAAGTCTATTTAAGAAACTGCTACCACAGAGGCACAAAAAAACTGCTAAAACCAATACTTTAGAATAGAATTGGAAGTTATGGCCATATAGAATTGAAATCCAGAAAACCCACATTTACAAGCCAGGATTTATAATTTGTTTTCTCTTTGTTTTGAAAGCCACAGCAGGTGGCAACACCTGGCAGATCTTCAGAAAGACAAAGCAGATCAGACCTGGTGATCTCTTACATGAGGAACAATCTGGAAACACAAGCTGTAGATGAGAATTCAAAGTCAAGGACTAGGAAGTAAAAATGAAGTGGATGACAGCAAATGATTTTGTACCATTGCAAGACAAAAAACAATGGATACATGCATTTAGTAATCAGGAATACAGCACAACTAAAATAATCTTCACTTTCATGACTGAAACTGTCTTAATCAATTGTTCCTTCCATTTCATCTTAAAAGTATTGAATGCAATTTTAGGCAAATCAAGAGTGTACTTTTTAAAAAATGTGATCTTGGATTACTGCCTTATTGTAATAACATCCATCTCCCTCAATATTAGGAAGATGCTAGACTCATTTTTCTAAAATTTGTCTAATTTAAATTCTAAAGGCCAAAAAGTGTGATATTGAATGATAAACACTGAACATTATATTCCTACTAAACTGTCCTAGAAACACAACATTTGTTTCTAATTATATTTTCTCCCTGTATCTATTCTCCAATGTGCATATAGTGTCACATCCAGATTTGGTGATTTAATGTTGAAAATTGAGACATTTTCATCAGCATTCCCCAAGTCCTCAAAAAATTCTTACCTCCACAATAGAAAACACATATTTCCCACCCCCCAGTCATTCTCATTTTTTAAAAAGTAAAAGCATGCTGGATCCACAAAAGCAGCCGAAGTCAAAACTGCCTGGTATATCTAGAAAACCCTTGCAGTCATCCATATTGGACAATTTCATCACTCAGTTTGAGTTACAAAATGTAAAAATTTCAGACAGACACATTCAAATCACTCAGACATTTTAAAAGACACTCAGGTTTCCTAATACATAGTACGTTTCCCAATAAATAGTTATCAGTTTACAAAATTTACGGCAAATACTTCTCTTTGAGTGCTAAGAGTTTAAGAAGGACCATGAAAATGAGTTCATGGCTAAACCTGAGGTGTCCTTTGTGGAGGGCCAGTGGCTTCCAGATCAATATATGAAGCTGTCTTTCACCGAATCAGGCCACTGGTCCTTCTAAGCTAAGCATTTGTTGTTCTGATTGGCAACAGCTCTTCTGGATCTTTGGCAAAATCCTTTTCCAGGTCTGCAGGTTCTGATATCCAAGACCGTTGAGTTGGTGATACCCAGAACTGAATCTGAGAGCTTCATTTTCAGTGAGTTACAAATGCTGAGAACAATCACCCCATGTGATGGAAAACAAGATACCAAAACTCTTCGTTGTAATGAGAAGAAACCAAATGCAATCCTTTTTTTTTCCTTTTCTTTTTTTGCCCCCTGTATACTACCGAACTTTCCATAGAACCAATGCAAAATATTTTATTGTGCCATTTTTGGCATTAAAAGCAAAAGAACACAGACACCATTGATTTAATTTATAAAATGCAGGGATTTCCCCTTCCACTATTGCTCTGGATTTATCTAGTTGGTATCAGGCTACGTGGCAGTTACATTCTGCACCCACTCCTTCGTAGCCTTTTCATATCCTATGTTCCCCCACTTCCTGGGTGTACTGAAGAGAGAGAAGACTGTAAACACAAAGCAATGCTCCTGAGGGTCTGTGGCAAAGAATGAGGAAGAATTCAGCAAGAAGGAAGACATTATGGCACCTTCCATGAGGGTGAAAAGAAAGACACCGTCTGCAAAACCAGAACACATTAAATCAGTTCCTTGCTTAGGTCAGCTCCAGGGTTTAGGGTAGGAGTCCCCAAACCTGGCAACATTAAGACTTGTTGACTTCAGCCACAAAGTTGAAGTCCACAAAGTTGAAGTCCACAAAGTCTTACAGTTGCCAAGTTTGGAGACCGCTGGTTTAGGGGATTCTCTTGGAGATGTCTCAGTTTTTATGAGCTGCTGCACCTCCTATCCAGACAGCCAGTGCAGGCAGCAGCCACTGTGATATCTTGTGTTCCTGCTATTACGTTCTGGTTGGTTTATCTTTTCTCTTTTGAACAAGTCGGTTGCAATTAAAAGAACCAAACTGTGCCCATCTAACAAACTCCAAACATGGAGTAGCTGCCTGACCATATTGATGCTCGACACCAGTCTTGCAATTGATGCTTCTCGGCTGATAAAACCATTCTGACCTAGGAAAATAACATCCCAGATGCCAACATTACGGCTCCCGGCAAACAAAACTGGTGAGGTTGTCGCTCGAAAGGGAGGCGGAACTCAGGGGTTGGGATCCGTCATTCCGGCGGCCGATGCTTCCTGATCATCAGGTGAATGGGCCCCTCTGGGACAGACTTGATGACGTTCCACGCATCGTAGTGCATGAGTCCAAGCAGGGATTTCCCTCCAATGGCGAGAATTTCATCGCCCGCTTCCAGTTTCCCAGCTTGTTCGGCAGCACCACCTGTTGGCAGAAATATCCAAGTGCAGATTGAAATATCCAAGTGCAGATGGGTAGAAAACAGAGGGCCGGTGTGTGTGTGTGTGTGTGTGTGTGTGTGTGTGTGTGTGTGTGTGAAGGGGGGCATAGCCATAATAGGCATGGCTGGGCATGTGCATGGCTGTGGTGGGCATGACAAGGGACTCATATTGGGGGCACCTGTGGTAAGGCTGAACTTCCCCCAGACCCTCACTCACCCTCATTATAATCTCCTACCTTCTTTCTTTCTTTCCTTCAATTCCTTCCTTCGTTCCTTGGTACTTTCCCCTTCTTCTTTTTCCTTCCCTCTTTATTCTCCTTTCTTCTTCCTTCCCTTTCCTTACTTGCTCTCTTCCCATATTCTCTTCTTTTTCTTTTTCTTTCCTCCTTCCCTTTCTCCTTTCCTGTCCCTTCTTGCATGCTCAAATGCAAAAGGGGAAACATTTCTCCTTTTGTTTCATTTTTAGTTTGTTTTGATAGCCCTCTGCCAGCAAAAACGGAGCTCGGGGGGGGGGGGGAGCATGCACTGCCATCGAGCCCCATTTCGCTGGCAGAGTGTTGCAGGAAGCTGGGATAAAAATGGGGCACGGGGGACCGCATGAGGCCCCCCCCAGGCTCCGTTTTTGCTGGCAGAGGCACCACTAGCCAGTCTTTTGCTCTTTCCAGACTGGCCCCGTTGGCCAGATCTAAGCACTCCATGGGCCAGATTCGCCCCCCCCCCGGGCCTTGAGTTTGACACTCCTGGCTCAGAGAAAGCAGATTAGGAATTGGCTGGTCTGTTGGGTGAGGTCTAACCAAGCTGGAATTTTGGACAGTACAAATCAGTGATGGGATTGAAAAGTTCCCACCACTGGTTCTGTGGTGTGGCTTGGTGGGCGTGACTGCAGGGGCGTCACGCAAGTCAGGCGCATGCATTAAACAGTAAAAACTAAGCTACTGTGCTTCCCAGCTGTTTAGCACAGCAACCTGCTCTGCCATGCCAAACAGCTGACAGGTTACAAAGGACCAAGGAGCAGGGGCAGGCAGGTGAGCCCAACTGTCGAGTGTCAGAGAGACCAGTTGTCTGTCAGCTGATTTTCAGCACTACCGGTATGCCAGAACTGGGCCAAACCGGTAGAATTCCACTAGGACAAACATCAGGGAGTGATTGCGGAGCGCGTAGTTTTGTTAATGCCGGCATCAATATTTTGTGCGGGGGAAGAGAGGTCTCCTTTTTGATTCTGCAAAAAAGAATCAAATCCGTGCACCGAATCGGAGACATTCAGACTTGCAAAGAGGGCAGTGCGTTTTCGGATTGTCTTTAGCAGAGGAGAAAAAAGCAGGATTTTCTGAAAACTGTCCAAGTTACCTTTAAAAATTCTTTTGATGAGCAAAGGCCTGTCTCCGGATATCGAAGCTTTCCCACCATCCAGGCTGAAACCCAAGCCAGCAGAAGTCTTCAAAAGTTCAACACAAATGGCCCCATTCAGGTCTCCACTTGAACCTTTGGAGAGAGAGAGAAAAAATTCAGAAAACTCGTCTAATGATCAAATATAGCTTAACCACCTACGAGAGGTCAACCACAGACAGCACAGAACAGACCTTGACAAATACACCAGAGATATGTCTGGTTCTCCAAATCTTTGTAAAGTATACATCATATTTTGCAGTCCTTCCTTCCTTATGTTATTTCTATTCTTTGAAATGGAGAGCAGACCATCGGAGATTTCTTTTTTAGCTGTGACAGCAGGACTTCAGCTATGCTGTTGGAATACTTGGACTTGGATTATGCAAATGCCTATAAATCTAAATGTCTCTGGGAATAAAATATTTCATATTTATTATCTGATTTATAAACCAAAAGCTACTGTCTGATGTCCAACTGCTCTGCGTGAAAATCTAGCAGTTCAATTTCTGCTTTGGCCTGAAATATTTAAGAATCTTCCCATTTTTAAAAGGATTATTTGGATACTAAAGGATTCCAATTGACAATTGAATGTATTTTCATATTTTCACTTATTCCATCCAAAAATTCATAATTGGTGTATGAATCCTATGGAGGCAGCTCCCCCCACCATTGCTATGATTTCTTGAGAGAGTAGAGGGCTGGGCGAATTCATTTCAAACACCACTTAACCAATGGTGGGATTCAATTCTTTTTACTACCGGTTCTGTGGGTGTGGCTAGGTGGGCATGGCTAGGTGGGCATGGTGATGTGACTGGGTGAGCAGGGCATTTTGCAGCAACCCCCCCCCCATTTGGGGGTCCTTCCTGGGCCTCAGGCAAGCCTCCTGGGGGGGTGTTTTTGCTCCCAGGAAGCTTCCCAGGGGCCCATGAAAGAAAAAATGGAGCCAGGAGGGGCCGTGCAGCATCCCCCCCATTCCATTTTGGGGCCTTTTGGGCCTCAGGGAAGCCTCTTGGGGGTGTTTTTGCTCCCAGAAGTCTTCCCTGGTGCCCAGGAAGGCAAAAAAATGGAGTGCAGTGAGCAGGGGGGCTCCATTTTTGGCCTTCCTGGGTCTCAGGGAAGCCTCCTAAGCGAAGCAGTAAGACAGCGAAGGGAATCCCGGCACAACTGATAGTAGGAACAGCTGATTGTTGGGAGGGTGAAAAAAAAAGAAATACCTTAAGGAGTGACTGGGCGGGGCGAGTGTCAGGTGGGCGGGGTGAGTGAGCATGGGGTGGGAGGGACAAGTGAGCGAGAAGCGACCAGGCGACCAGGTCAGGGGCATGGCCTGCTAGAAGTTACTACTAATTCGGCAACCCATGCCAAATCTTTGCTTCCAGTTCACTTGAACTGGTGCGAACCGGCTGAATACGACCACTGCAATTAACTCATATTGTACAATACCTGCTTCACTTCCTGTGGCTGCAGCTACCAAAGCTGGCCTATCTGAAGTAGGGATTTCATTGCTCTGAGGAGGCATTCTTCCTCTGTCTTTCTCTTTCTTGATGACCACGATGGCATATTTATGGAGCCTGGCCTGATGGAGTGCGTTGAGGACATCCCCATGGACAGAACCCTCCAAACAAGTGCCATTGATAGAAAGAATGAGGTCACCACGGTGAATTTTCCCCTCCTGGGAAGCCACGCCTTTGGAAAACACCCGATGGACCTTCAAGGAGACACATTAGGATGAAGATTGTCAACGGATTGAAGAACTGTTAGCAGATTTAAAAGGTTCTCCTTTAACTAATTGATTCGTGAGTGCCTTTGAATCAGTTTTGACTCTTGGCAACTTCCTGGACAAGACCTTGCACATTTTTTAGCAATATTTCAGAAGTGGTTTGCCATTGCCTGCTTCTTAGGGATGAGAGACAGTGATTGGCTCAAAGTCACTCAGCTGGCTTTGTGCCCAAGGTGAAACTAGAACTCAAGTTCTCCTGGTTTCTATAAATCTTCACAAGAACAAGAAGTTCAGCAATGGTGCCTTTTGAACTGTTGGAAGAAATGTGAGATAATATCCAATTTAACAGAATCTGGCTCCTATTAAGAACACCAGCTGTAGCATTTCATTTGTCAATTATTATGAAATATAAAACACCCAACCTACAGCAAAACAAATGTTAAAGAAACAAAGGCATGTTGAATGATCAACTGATTAAAAATGAAGGCCAATAAATCTAGCGAATATGTAAATTGGCAGCCTAATTTATTATGGAAAACTTCTCTGATACTGTTAGTTAGAGACATAGTTTTTGGAAGCTAACCATCCTGTATTTCAGAAGGTTAAGAAAAGGTAAAGGTACAATTTGCCCCTGTCTAGTTGTGCCTGACTCTAGGGTACAGTCCTCATCTCCGTTTCTTCATAAGGGAGCCAGCGTTGTCTCAAGACATTTTCCATGGTCATGTGGCCAGCATGGTTATATGCCAAAGATGCATGGAATGCTGTTATCTTCCCACCAAAGTGGTACCTATTAACCTACTTGCATTTGCATGTTTTTGAACTGCTAAGTGGGAAGGAGCTGGGGCAAGGAACGGGAGCTTACCCTGTTGTGTGGTGTGCTCGGGTCTCAAACCCAGGCTATCAGCTTTTCAGCTGACAAGCTCAGTGTCTTTAACTTCTGAGGCGTTGCACTCCTATGGACTAAATAACTGGAGCTACCTAAGGGCCAATCTAGGCTAGCATTCTGTCCTTAGAGAAGCTTTCAAGCCAGGAAAAATACAGAGAGTAAAGGAATGTGTTCTCTTGCCCAAAGGGTGCCAACACTAGTGAAATAGACCAACTCACCTGGCCAATTCTCGAATAGCTACACAATGCAGATGAGTTTGAATATGTGAGCCAAGTCTCTGTGGAAGTTGATGGAAAGATAATATAGCACTCTGTAGGAATGTCAGCCAAACTCAGAAACAAATGCTTCTAATGTTTAAAACAGATGCTTCTTGTAATATTTTGAGCCAAATTCCCAAGACAGATACACACTTTTTGGAAGATGATTTTGAGTGGAAAGGGAAAAGGGAGCTTGTTAACTTTGGGTTAACAAGATTCTTTGCTCCACAAAATCGATGCTCTTTGCCTCATTCAAGGACAGAAATTATGCAGTTTGCCTCCAGGCTGGTTTGAAGATTTCTCCATATACTTTCAGCAAAGGGAAATACCAGAGGAAATCCCAAAATAATAAGCAAAGTAACATGGCAGCTTCAACTTTGCTCGCAGCTTCTCAAAATTTCATCTGAAGCTTCGCTGAAGCCAAACCAACCCCCCCTCCTTTGACACAGTCCTAGTGTCTGAGTGTCCCAGCAGGTGGCAGCATTTAGCTGACCTTGGCTGATTTTGAGAAGCTAAGCAGGGGTTAGACTTGTTTAGTATTTTGATGGGAGGCGCCTGGAAGTCCCAGGGCTGATGGGGAAGTTGTAAAACACCAGAAAAGAGACAATGGCAAACTACTGAACTTCACTTGAGAAAGGCTTTGCCTTTAGTCTCAAGGAATTCATCTCTACCATCAAAGAATTTCTGCAAAATGAATGGAACCATTTAGAAAAAACACACAGAAATACTAGGCAAGTTGCACTGAACTCCCAAATGGACTATAAAATAAAAACAAAATAAATTCAAATTCACCCAAAGGTCAAAAGGCTGTAGCTGAGCCAAAAATAAAATTATCTAGGTATTCACCTAGAAACGAAACAAATTCAATAAATAAATTTGGATCACATAAGTAAGATTTCATTTTGATATTGCCAAAAATCTAATGATCCTAAAACATTGCTGTACATTGGTAAGCAGTTGCAATTCATATAAAGCCGCAAATGTTTAGTTAATGTAATTTCTTGCAGCCCTTTTCAAAGTTTTTTTCAGGTCTCAGTAGAAAGACCAAGTCCAGTCTGGGAATCTTGGAATATGAAGCATATGATTTGGAACTATGATAAGGCTTGGATGGAGCTAATGTTAGGATTTCCGGTTGCCAAGATCTGTGCGAGCCTATCACAGACACGTAGCTTGGCAAACTTGCATGCATCAGGGTTTATCTGGCACGCAGGCCCACTTTCCTCTCTGAGAGCATCAGCAGATGGGATACAAAATGAAAGCAAACGTTCACAATAGGATTGTACAGCTAACACATGACTTGACAAATGAGTTCTCGATCTAATTTCCAACTGGCTTTGCAGCCCACTTAGAAGAAAGAAAGCAGTCACCACTTACGATGATGGATTTTTGTTCCAGGTCTATTCCTCCAGCCACACTAAAGCCCAGGCCAGAACCTTCCTCTTTATTCAAGACTACAAAGTGAATATCTTCTTTGCTCTGAGCCCCCGTAAAAATGGGGGAGGAGAAGGAAGAGAAGGGAAGGGAGACAAGACAAAATATCCAAAGATTAAAAACCCTTGAAATAACATACCCCACAATTTACACAAAATGCCTGGAAACAAAATCTGGAATTTTTATTTTTTTTTAAAAGAAGAAGAGTCTAAATCTTAAAATAACGTCAATTTCAGAAATTAAAGGGAAGAAGAGATTTGAGTACACTTAACGTCATTAAAAAAAAGTATAAGAACCCAAATAAACTGCCTCTTCCAGAGTTCAGGCCTGGAATTGATTTTCAGTGCCCAGGCACAGACCTCCATCCATCAAGTCAGTAATAAAATGAAAAGTGTCATCTGCACATGTAGCCAACCTCTAATCTCACCAAGCAGAAAAGAAGAAATGGACCGGCAGGCACATGTGGATTACACAAAGCAAAACATGTGTCCAGCCGTTCAATTTTGAGTTGTCAAGGTGCCTCACATTGTGCAACTTTACCCTGTGCACAAAGTCTTGGATTGGATTTGATGATGGGAACCCATCTCATTATGAACTGAGCTACCTCTAAGCAATTTAAAGCTTAGAGAAATCAAAATATTATTTGATAGGGATTCCTATCTCCATCACCCATTTGTGCTAGGAGATGATCAACAGACAATCTTTTCCAGATTTGTGAAAGGCAAGGTGAATAAATGGTGACTACTAAGGTCTTAATTTTTTTTGAGATAGCACCCAATTTATGGGAATCTCTGTCCAGGGAAATTTCACCAATTTCTAACTTCAGGTAAAGACCTATAGCTTCTCCCAGTCTTATTTTAATTTTAGGTTAATGTTTGATTACTTTTTCATACTATTTTCTGAACATTTTACTGCTGAATAAAAGAATGGGCTATACCCAAGAGCAGTTTCACCTTTCTGGAAATCATTTCTGCAGGCCCGCAACATAACTTCTAATGTTTAGCACTTTCAAACCTGTGATACAAAAGAATCCAAAAAGGGGGACAGGAACAATGAAAACATGACTTGACAAGTGACCCCTTTGATTGTTTGTTTTTATTGTTCTTTGTTACTTTAAGTCCAATCTGGAATACTTACATTCACATGGGGTATAAAAATGAAGCATAAACATGCTAAAATTCAAGTAGTACTTTGACATAGTCCAATATAAAACAACAGCTTCCAATCTTTAGAACACCAGGGACCGGTTCCGTGGAGAGAGGTTTTCCCACGGACCAGAGGGGGCGTGGTTGCGTGTGCTGCCTGCATCCCGCAGATGGGATTTTTGCTTGTTTGCGCAGCCCAGTTTCTACCATGCCAGAGTGGTGCCAGTCCCATTGGGAGCTTGGGAACCCCTTGATAGAAAGAATTCTATTACAGAAGCCGTTCAGCCAGACCAGATAGGGCACGGGTGTCAAACTTGCCACTTCACATTGTCATCACATGATGTTTCTCAACATTTTCCCCTTTGTGGAGCTCAGGTGGGCGTGGCCTGTGCGCGATGCATCTGGCCCTCAGGCTGCCACACCCCTGAGATAGGGTTTAACTTGAATCCTAATTGCCAGAGATGTGGCAGAATCTGCTAAATAGGCAAACTTTTGTGGCCCAGAAGCCATACATTTTTCTTTTGTCACTTTTTTCTTCTTCTGGTTGCTCAAAACTACAGTAAGCAAAGTTGGCATTTTTCAGGTAATTAGCCTTTATTTCGGTGTTTCACTAAAAAAAATATTTTAAAAGTGTGCTAAGATACTTTGATGGCTCCTGCAATTACTTTATTTTGTTCCTTGTTCAAAATATTGCTATTTTAACACATATGAACCACTTGGAATCCATGAGGATTGAGATGGTAGACAAATAAGTTGCACAAATAAAACCTGTTGGAAACTTGTTGCTTGTTGGTAAATTTCAATGGTATCGCACAGAATTTTGAGGGAGCAAAAAAAAAAAAATGATGCCAGCAAACCCTGAATGGATAATTGGTCAGTTCCACATTTGGACTTATTCCTTAAAAACAAAAACAAAAAAATATTGCGGTCTTTCTGTTATCTGTATGTACATATTTTGACATTCCAAACAAAATGTTCCATTTTTAATTTCTTTAAAAGCAGAGAATGAGCCAAACATGAAACCAAGATGACAAATCTGGCTCAAGATTCCTGAGATGAAAGACAAGATGATGAAAAATTAGAAAACTTCTGAGAATTGTCTTGCTCTGTACTCAAAGGACAAGTTCTGAATTGCATAATATTTTCCAGCTCCCATGCCACTTTGGACTTAATAGCAGATGTGAGGAAATATGCAGACACTGCCCATTTTCCAAAAAGCATTGAGTTTCATAAATATTTGAGTTCTTGGACTTTTGCAAACTGGCATGAATAAACAATTTCCCTCGAGACCCATGTGAAAATACTTAAAATGACTCTGGATTATTCTTGATTGAGAACATAATCCAGTCTTGGTATTTTGGCATAATATGCCAAGCCTACCTGACTCAATTAAACTTGCTTTAAACAGGTACTGGAATAAAACCAAGGGACTGTGGGAAGTCTCCTACTCAAAGAATTACTCATATATGAATCCTCAAGTTTGGTCTACAGAAAACTCATCAAACAGCTTGAGCATTTACTCTTCTATGAAGAGAGACTGAAGAAGCTGGACATGGTTAGCTGGAGGGGAAGGAGGAAAGCCTGTGGAGAAATAATATTTCAGGAAAAAAAACTTTTAAAAATATCACACAAAGATCAAAGCCTACTGCCTCTTATTCCAAAGACAGGTGGTGATTGAAGGTCAGAGAAAAACTTCTGAAAAGTTAAGAGCAGTTTGATGGGAAAACCAGCTACGTAAAGAGTGGTGATCTCTCTTTTGTTGAATATCATCAAATGAAGACGTCCAACTGATTCTTGCTTTCAGCAAGGGATTGGTTTTTTTAAAAATGTATTTATTTTGATTATAAAAATTTCTTTGGGTTTTCACAAAACATAATACAAGTAATTTTTTTTTTTAAATAGCATGGTCCCGGGTTATCACTTTTCCATACAGACACAAATTCAATTTCATATTCATGTTTGTGTTCTATTCCATATTTTATTACAATTTTAACATTTTCTCAATAATTTTTCCCTTCCCTTAGTTTTCTCAATCTTACTTTTAATTATCTCATTCCTTTCTAAATTCAATTATATATATCTTTTTCTAAGTTTCAATACCTTTCTAGTCATCATATTTATACTTTTGTCTGTCTTCTTTCAATTTCATATTTCTTTTCTCATTAAACAAAATTTTTCCCTGTAGTTACTAATTGGAGTATGATACCTTTGTATCTTTTAAATTTTATCCATTCAACTCTTATTTAAACTTCAATTTATGCCTTTACAATTATAACATTCATTATAACACATAACTTCCAGTCAAATTTTGCTTGGTACATTCTTAAAATAGACGCTAAGTTCTTAAAGAGAAAAATATATCTATAACAATAATAAATAAAATACTTATTCTATTCCAATTCAGCTCTATCATTAATATTAGTTATAATCTTTGACATCTTTAACATTTCTTTTCAATAGGATATCACACTTCTAGGAACACACTTATAATATTTCCATAATTTCTTCATGTTTCTTTCATATTCCTCTTTACTTAAATTTTTATAACACATTTATAATTGTTTTTGATGGCCAAATTGCAACCTCTGAATTCTCAGATTCAATGAATTTGCACAGAGACACTAGCTCAGTGGGTGTTAAGCCCAGAATTGGCAGACGGTGGTTTGGTTGTTTCCATAATCCATATTTTTTTGTATTTCCTTTTTCCTTTCTCCCTTTGCAGAATTCCTCCCACCCCCCTGAGGAGAGGAAAGATTACCGAAACAAGCTATCTTTTCCCGAACCTGCTTGCTGGTTAACAACCTCAGCTCTGTGACTTGAATTAGTTAACTAGCACTCTCAGCTGGCTTGCACTACTGCCTGAAACTGGCAAGACCCTAATCAGTTTCACCCTAAAGCACAGATGTCAGACTTGAGGCATCACTTTGCTGTCACATGATGTGTCACAAAGTTTTTTCCCTTCGTGGAGCTGGGGTGGGCATGGCCTGTGCGTGACGCATCTGGCCCAGTTTGACACCCCTGCTAAAGGCTTTCTTTTCCCTAAGCAAGAGGTGGGGAACTATGGCTGCTTTATGACTTTCCCAGAATTCCTGAACCATCATGGCTGGCTCAGGAATCCTGGGAGCTGAAGTCCACAAAGGGCCATAGTTCTCCACCCCTGCCTAAGTCCTAAATGGTTCCCAGCTCCAGTACAATAAGCAAACAGCCTGGGCTAAGGTATTCTATATGTATTTCCCATTGTGTATCTGCTTACTTGTTTTATAATCACTTCCTGTCCAATGAGCGTTGATACACAGGGGTGGGATTCTACCAGTTCGCATCTATTCGCTAGAACTGGTTGTTAACATTCTAAGCAGTTCAGAGAACTGGTTGTTAGAAGAAATTACTGGCCTAATCCTGTAAGGAAGGCAGGAAGGAAACATTCTGGTGTTGCTTACAGAAACTGCCTCTCCGTTAACCCTTATTATGTTCTTGGCAGGACTAGACTTCCTGTCTCTGGAACTTCTCTGGAGTTTTTTTCCCTTCCTTTGCTGGTATTTTGCTTGTGTGGAGTGACCATTCAAAGTTGCAATGGCACTGAAAAAAGTGACTTATGACCGTTTTTCACACTTACAACTGTTGCAGCATTCCCACAGTCATGAGAGGCCAGGCAAGGAGATGTCTGCCTCGATGTGAGTGATATTGAGTTGGCCATGCTCAGTCAGTCACATGACCACCAAGCCATGTCTACACCTAAGCCACGCCCACAGAACCGGTTGTTAAAAAATTTGAATCCCACCCCTGTTAATAGAGATATTAATTGCCCCTTGTTAGTGATCTCAGAGCCAAGGTGAGGACTCCAAACTGGGGGGTGGGGGGGTGGGGGGAAGTAGAGGAAAAAGAACCATAAGATTTACCCCTTTTTCCCACCTTAATTGTGAGTTGTGTTTCAGAACCTTTTCTCCCTACTTCAGCTCATAACCTTCTGATGCTGTAAATTTGTTTAAGGGTGATTTCTTAATAAACACTTTTCAAGATTTACTACCTTCCTTTACTTTACTTTACTTTATTGTCATTGTACCTTGTACAATGAAATCAAATACCATATTCAGTGTACAATTTATGACTATGAAAATAAACACAAACACACATCACTCACACTCAATACGTTGAATTGAAAACCCCTGACATTGCATTAATATTGCAGTATACAATAGAATTCAAAAGAGCTACTGCCCTGGGATAGAAGCTGTTTTTCAGTCTATTTGTCCTTGTTTTTATTATCCTGAACCGTCTGCCAGAGGGTAATAGTTCGAAAAAAGGGTTCCCAGGATGAGATGGATCTTTCAGGATGTTTTGAACTTTCTTAGGGCAGCAGAAGATATACAGCTCTTCCAAAGAGGGGAGAGGGCAACCAATGATCTTCTGGGCAATGACATTAACCCTCTGGAGTGCTGTCCTGTCTGCCACTGTGCAATTGGCAAACCATACAGAGGTGCAGTAAGTAACGATACTCTCTATGGTGCAGCGGTAGAAGGTCACCAGCAGTTTTTCATTCAGTTGTTGTTTCCTGAAAAGTCTCAGGTAGTATAATCTCTGCTGGGCCCTTTTGACCTTTCGGTCCTTTCCTGGCGTCGTTCTTTTGTATCCCTCTTGTAAATAGAATAGAATATAATTCATTATTGGCCAAGTGTGATTAGACACACAAAGAATTTACCTCCAGTGCATAAGCCCTCACAGTGTATGTGCAAAATCACAAAGTACAGGTCGTCCTTGACTTACAACAGTTCAATGTAGTGACTGTCTGAAATTTTACACATGTCTTCTCCCAGATGAACAGATTATCAGAGTTGGAAGGGACCTTGTAGAACAAATTACAACGGCACTGAAAAAAGTGACTTATGACCATTTTTCACACTTAAGACTGCTCCAGCATCCCAATGGTTACATGATCAAAATTCAGACACTTAATGACCGACTCCTATTTGTGACAGTTGCAGTGTCTCATATTCATGTGATCAACCTTCTCACAAGCCAAGTCGATTACCTTAACAATCATGTTACTAACTTAACATCTGCAGTGATTCACTTAACAACTATGGTAGGAAAGGCTGTAAAATGAGGCAAAGGTCAGTTAGCAAATATCTCACTGAGCAACAGGGGCTCAATTGTAGTCGTAAGTCAAGGACTACCTGTAATAATAATCAAAATCACCGTCTTCTTTTAAAGACCCTGTAATCCCTTGAAGGGTGGAGTCTTGGCAACTGAATGGAGCTGAGTGTTTACTGGCTGGATGCCCTTCCTGTCGCCAATGCGGAGATTGTTTCAGCAGATATATTCTCATTATGCCCAGGCAGAGAAATATCTGCCTCTACCTAGGATCAAACTCGCAGCCTCCTGATTGTGAGGCGAGAGCTCACAATCTAGGAGGCCTCTAGGCCAGGGGTCTCCAACCTTGGCTCCTGGAAGCCTGGCGGACTTCAACTCCCAGAGTTCCTGGCTGTGGAACTCTGGGAGTTGAAGTCCGCCAGGCTTCCAGGAGCCAAGGTTGGAGACCCCTGCTCTAGGCTATTGCATCACGCCTAATAATAATCAAAATTAGCAAAAGATAATAATCATAATAACGATGCCAACAAAGAAGGTAATGAAACTATTGCAAGCATACACATATATTTATAAGCATTTAAAGTTAGATGGGTGACATCATTCCACACCAATGGGTTTTTTTTTGCAAGTCTCATTTGGAAATTAGAATCAATTGATTTCTGACTTTATTCTGATTTGTTGAAAACCCCAGTGAAGGTTCTCCCCATCCTCTCAGGATAATTGCAGCTCTGCAACCCTCCTGAACAGCTTCATCCTCTCCTTGGTGGCAATTTCTTCTTCATTCACTTCCAGATGTCTGGCCTCAAAACTTCACAGGGCCATCCCACCTCACTTACCACACAGTAATTCTGTGGCTTGTTCCTAAAGCTGGTCTCTTTCTGTATAAATGGTTTCAGATTTGTCTTCTCCCAATCCACTCATCATAGCAACATTGAAAGACGATCCTTGCTGCTAGTTTCAGAACTGTTTTCATTTCACCTTCACAGCTCACAAGGGGATTTCAAGGCAATAATAGGATTGTAGAAAAAGGACCGCAAAGCCTCTGGGAGATATCAGTACTTTTATTGGTATATTTTTTTTTACAAACATAGCTTCCCAAACATAGCAACCCTTCTGAATTTTTCCCCCAGTTATAAAACGCAGAGAAATATATCTACTGAAAACACAGGTGCGAGGAAGAGAATTTTATTTTAGCTTTGGGTCAATGAAAGAAGGTCCTTCTGTTACTATACAATGGATGGGGCTAGCCACTGACTGAATTATAGACTTGTTTTGGTGAGGTGAAAGGAAAGTTGAGGAACATATAATTGATTCATTGTGTTCTTTACACCTTCCCTGTGTTGTGAGGCTAAAGAGAACTTAAGGTGTTCTCATACTACTTTCCAACAGCTTTGCAAGGGATTGGAGTGGTCTATACACACTCACACCCACAGAGTAGTGTGGTGGCCTAGAGGTGGAGCTCTCGCCTCACAATCTAGAAGCTGTGAGTTCAATCCTAGGTAGAGGCAGATATTTCTCTCTCTGGGCACATTGAGAATATATCTGCTGAACAAAACCCTGCATTGGTGACAGGAAGGGCATTCGGCCCGTAAAATACTCAGCTCCATTCAGTTGCCCAGAGTCCACCCTGCAAGGGATTCTGGGCTCATTAAAAGATGATGATACACACTCACAGCTGTATATCCAAAGCTTACCTCTGCTTGTGCTTGGATTTCCTGAAGTAAAGAAGAAACATCGCTTTTCGTTGTCACCAAAGACAAAACAGACTGCAATTTCTGCTGATCCAGAGAAGAAATCAATAATTCATCCAAGCTAAAATATAAAATATACAAAATGACATTGGATGAGGCTGAAGAAAGAAGATGCCTAGTTTAGTAATTAACAGATAATAGAGCTGTGATGGCGCAGTGGTTACAATGCAGTACAGTAAGCTATTTCTGCTGGCTGCCTGCAGTTCGGCAGTTCAAGTCTCACCAGCTCAAGGTTGACTCAGCCTTCCATCCTTCCGAGGTGGGTAAAATGAGGACCCAGATTGTTAGGGGCAACAGGCTGTAAACTTTGTAAACTGTTTAGAAAGGGCTGTGAAGGGTATATAAGTCTAAGTGCTATTGCTATAATATCTCAAATGGCTATTTCTAATATGGAAAAGACCAGGAGGTGTAATTGGAATACCCAACAAAATCTGGTTTCATAGAGAAAAAGCCACCTAAATTCTATTTGCAGATATTAAGACTTTGATTCCCTTCATGGTGATATATATATATATATATATATATATATATATATATATATATATATATATATATATATATATATATATATATATATATATATATATATATTTTTTTTTTTTTCAAAGAGAAGGGGAAACAAAGAACCCACAAAAAGTGCTTTAGCACAAAAAGTGAAAGAAACACAACAATGATAAAAGAAAAGATAGGTCATTATAACAATAAACAGTTATGATGATACATTTCTAATGCAAATATTATTCAAGCATGTATATATTTCTAGTGTATTAAACAATTGTCTTTTAATGTTTTCTTTTTCTTCTCTTTGGCAATGCTTTTTTCACCATCGCTATTATTTTTGAAGTTTGCTCTTTTTTTCTTATTAATTAAAAAGCAATAAAATTTTTTAAAAGACTTTGCTTCCCTTTATCTCGGTCTGGAAATGATTCTCCTTTTTTGCCTCTGCTAATTCTAAGACTGTGATTAAGAACAAAAGACAATCCTTTGAGGAATTAGGTAGAAAACTGAATCCATGGTTCCTTTTCTTTCCCTTCTATTTCTGTTCCATGCATCTAAAGGAATGATGGTGAAAATATGGTTTTGAACCTTACAAAGTTTGAATTAACAGACTATTAAAATTTTGGAGTCACAAACGGGAGTCAGGCCCATGGTGGAATCTATTGCAATTTAATTTACAGGAAATGAGACTGGGAAATCAAGGAAAGGAAAAGAGAAAACTGATAAGAGAAACAAAAAGAAAAGTACAGACGTGGTAAAGATGTTTTTGGAAAGGAAAAAGTACAGGTAGTCCTTGACATGATCATTGGTATCAGAAGTTCTGTTGTTAAGCAAGCCATGCCTGATTTTATTATCTTTTTGCAAGTTATTAAGCAAACCACTGCATCATGTGGTTGTTAAGCAAGTCTAGCTTCCCCCCATTGACTTTGTCAGAAGCCAGCTGAGAAGGTCACAATGAGAGATCATGTGATCCTGGGACTCTGCACTGATCGCAAACACATGCCTATTGCCAAGCATCCTAATTTTGGTCATGCAACCATAGCTGTGCTGCAACGGTCCATACAAGCATATGGATCAGTCGTAAATCTCTTTTTCCAGTGCCATGTAACTTTGAGTGGTTGCTAAATGAATGGTTATAAGTCAAGGACTACCTGAGCTGGATGTCAATCGGGAGGGACTATGGCAACTCATTCTGCAAGAGCGGCAGAAAAAAGTATAATTGGGTACTGTGTGGAGAATATGGCTTCAAATAACCTTTACTTGTAGTTTCTTTAAGTATCTAAGTCTGTAATTCTTAGAACTCTGAAGTGCCCGAGCACTCCTGGTAAAATATCAGGAGCTGACAATTTGTTGAGTCAGACCTTGGGGAGCTGGGGTGAGCATTCAATGCTTTGATCAAGTCCTTTCACAGAGCTTTGACATTAAGAATGAAACTATACACATGAAAGGAAAACATACAACTTGCCAACTATTGCAATATCCCGTTTTTCTTGGTGCAAAACTCAAATAAGTTGGGTTGAGAATTTGTGTATCTTAATGCAAAGTACACAAACCAGAGCAAATCTTTTCAATTCTTTCCTCCACCCATGAAATATTTGCTTTCAAGTTTTAAACCTTTGCCTTCTCCTAGTACAGAGCTAATATTAAGAAAACGTTAAAACTAACCTGATAGACCAGCTCTTCCCTGAGTTCCCTTTATTCAGACCGCCATCATACTGTAGCCCTTCCTCATCAGAGGTTGATCCAGGAGTTCCAGAGCCACTATTCCAAGGACTGGTTTCTTTTGAAGGTTGCCTGCTTGTCATCCCAGCACTGGATAATCCCGAGCATTCATTCAGCTTGGAAACCTTTTCAACGGGAGCATCGAAGGATCTCACAACAGAGGGAAGATGCAGCTCGGTTTTGAGGGGTGAAGGTTGAGACTCCATAGAGAAGTCCTCACTGCAGAGCTTATCAAGATCTGGCATGCTCAGAGCTCTCAGCTCCCGGAGTTTGGAGCGAGACAAAGGCATGTGTCTAATATGCCCATCTGAGGCTCTGCTTCTTCGGACATTGGTGGTAGATGGTGGTAAACTAACCGGTTCTTCAAAAGCGTGCCTTTCACTCTTCTCCAAGTGACCATTGTCTTTGCTGCTCTTGGGGAAATTCTGTTGCACATTTGTTAATGTTGAGCTGGTTGAAGATCTGGTGACCCTTGGAGATGTTGGGGCTTCACCTCCACAGTACGAACTCAAGCTCCGTCGCAGGGCATGGACCGCATCATTCACGCTGGTAGCTGAAACTGCTGAAATGCCACTGGACAATCTTCGGCCAATGGGCAGTTTAGAGTTCAGGGTGGTGGAATGGAGGTCTATGGCTTTGACCATAGGCCTGTCGAAATTAGCCAGATTCTCAAACGATTTGATCCTCTGCTTTACAGAAAAAGAAGAAACGGGATCATGTGGCCAATTGAGTTCATAGTAGTAATAGTTCCTCCTGCCCTTTTTCAGTTTTGGGGCAACGGAGCTGCCATTGTCACTGTTGGGTTTCAGGATGCCAGCTGATGTGGCTTTGGCATCCTGATTACTCAGACTGAGGTGGACAACTTTCAACATGCCCAACTCTGCATCGGAAGGGTTTGCGCTCGAAACATTACCCAAGGTATCCTGGATACGATGGCCTGGTTGATCCCTATCATTGCCGTTTTCCCTTAAGTGATTGGATAATTGTGCTGGCACCGAATAGGTCCTTGTCACGGGTTTTAATGCCCTGAGAGCATCTTCCTTGTGGAAAGCGCTCTCCCAACAATCCAGTGCCTTGCTTCTGAGTTGGTTGCTCTTATTGTCATCCTCTTTCTTCTCTAGGGGCAAGTCAGGAATGAAGGAGGAGGAAGATAACCTGACTTCAATGAAAGTGCGCTGGATTTCCTGGCTGGGCTGCTCTTGCCAAGCAGGGGAATGAATAGGGCCGGAGGACTCCTTTTTAAAAAGCCCTGCATGGTCAGATTTTAATGGCTTCATTTCTAATCCATCATGATTCAAACTTATCCCCTTGTTTTCGGTTCTGTCATTCGGACAAGCTTTGGGTATGGCTTCAGAAGGCGCATTTGACTGAGCAGGGCCATCTCTTGTTGGGCAATGATCTGTGCTGGCCTTCCCCCCTTTTTCACCGCTCACCACTTCCCACTTGGCAACCTGTGCTTCTTTTTCCATTTTAGGAGATCCTGACATTCCAGCCCTGCCAAATTTTGGTTTGATGGTGGATTTATTTTTATTTTTCGTAACGCTGCTCTCGCCGTTCAACACGGGCAGAGTGGGGGCCTGGGGCTCCAGCAAAGAAGGTTGAACTTCCTCCTGCTGCTGAAATATCTTAGAACCCATAGAGAGGCTCCTGCTGGGTGGTTCCAGATGTGTGGCTAAGTTATGGAGTGAGGAACCTTTCTTGGAAAGGAGCCTGGGTGAACCTTGAGCAGGGAGGGTTATCTTCTTTTGATCAGTGCCCTCAGCTTTAGCAGGAGCAGGGCCAAGAGCATCAGAATTAGCCCTGGGCTTATTTTTATTATTGAGAGCCTTTCCTTTAGGCCCTGCTTTGTTTTGGTGATTATTTGAAAGCGTTTCTACCATACTCTTTGGTGGAACACCTTTAGTTTCGTGAAGTAATTTAGGGGAAGAAGAGGGGCTGTATGTAATACCAAAGCTCTTGCATTGAGCAGAATTCAGGGTTTTGGTATTTGAGGGTTTCAAGATAACAGTGTTTGTTTTTTCATTTTTTCCTAGTAAATAGTGAGCAGAAGAGACCTTGCCCAAATGTTTTGGTTTGGGCAAAAGGGGAGATTTAGGACTGTTTACTATTTTTTGTATTGCACTCTTCATAGTATAACTGTCCGTTCTTCTTAACTGGGATGAACCACTGGTTCCTTTCCCCATCACAGCAGAAGGACTACCAATTACATTACTTCCACAGTCCACCATTAAATCATTTTCCACCTGCAACTCTTGGGCTTTCCCCGGTTCATCTTGGCCTAGCATGTTGCCATCCCAGCGGTTGATATTTTCTGTCAGACAGCAGTGTACATCTGGCGCAGAATGTTTGCATATTTCCATCAGATTTCCTTGGTTCTGTAGACCATTTCCTCCTTCACTCCACGAACAAACATTCTCAAGGGAAGAGCAGACTGGCCTGTCTTGAGCCAAACTGTCTACTGCTTGTGAAGAAACATCTGGAGAAGATTGAAAAGCTGTTGACGGAAGCATATGTTCTGCACTGGGGTTTTTCAATAAGTGCGATTTTTCTAATGTAAATTTTCCTTTGGATATTTCCAACGAATCTATTTCTGTTTTGCTTTCTGCCTGCAAACAGTTGTTCAAAGAATGGTAAATTGGTGGACGATGAGATGATTTTATGGGAGATGTGTCCAGCTGTTTTTGAATACAATGTTGGTCATAATTCAGACTGCAAATTTCTATTTGCTCCTCATCTGATTCAACTAGTTTATGGGTTGCCAAGGGATTATTACAAATAGATAGTAAGAGTGATGAAGTGTCTCCAGGATTCTCGGCTAAGGATTCTGTGTCTGAACTAGAATCTTCTGCAGCAGCATACATAGATTTTGGAATAGTGTTGCTTTTAGTTTCAATTTCAGGCAAATGATCATCATTCAGGCTGCTAAAATTCCTTGAATAGGTACTGAGACAGCTTCGGTTTACAGTTAAAATTTCCCTCGCGTCAATAGAATCCAGGACAGAAAAACCCAAGGTCTCTTGTGTATTAGTAACAAAACTCGCAGCTCTTTCTATAAGATCATTTTTAATTATATGTGATACAGAATTCAGCTGAGCTTCTTCTGCCATCCCCAAACTATTTTCCCTGGTGTGCCTGTCACCATCTTTTTCTTCTGGGGAATTCCTTTTGCCAGAGAAGTCATCAATCTCTTCTAATAGCACCACAGAAGTGTCTTGAATAGAGTGAATTTCTGAGGGATCTGCTAGCATCACCTTAGTATTATCATCGGACACGAATCCTGTCTTTTCTGCCATACAATCCAGAGGAGATTCCAAAGATTCTTTCTTACATGCAGAGCTGTTTTCTTTGATCCTAACAATGTTGCTTGATTCTTTCTGAACTGCCTCATCTGCCTCTGAAGACACAAAGAGATTTGCAAAGTTGTTAAAAGGCTGCATAAAGAATCAAGGAAATAATTCCATCCTCTCAATTACACAATTATTAAAACTTTACACTAGCTTTTAATTTTAGAGGTTCAGCTGGATTCAGCAATGATTAAGATGTTGGAAAGTTAAGTTTTATTAACGATCTACTTATCACTATCTTTCCAGATACAATTCAGCATGCTGATTAAGACCTTTAAACATTCATTTTCTGGTCTTAATATGGGTAGCCTTGACTTACAACCATTTGTTTAGGTGTTCAGTTACAATGATACTAAAAAAAAGTGACTTACATCATATTTCTGATGTTGCAGCACTCCCACCATCATATGATAAAAACTTGGGCGCTTGACAACTAACATTTATTCAGTTGCACCACCCTGGGGTCCTGAGATTCCCACTTGTGATCTTCCCAGCTAGCTTCTGACAAGTGAGGTCAATGGGGGAAATTTGATTTGCTTAATGATTGTGTGATTCACTTAACAACCATCTTACATAGCAACGTAAATTCTCATCCAAATGTGGTCATAAGTTAAACGTAAGTTTAAGCATGGTTATGAATACATGAAATGGATACGAATAAAAAGAAACAATAGGATAAGGACGGTAGGCATATTGGTGCGCTTATGCACTCCCCCTACAGACCTCTTAGGAAAGGGGTGAGGAGTTGAGGGCTACCTGAATATTCAACCAGTAAGACAGGTAAGACAGATTTCGCTATGAACCCTTCCTCTCCCGAAGCATCTTAAAATCCATACACAAACCATTTCAGAAACTATTCCCTACTACTTTTTCAATTGAAACTCTTTAGCTCAAATTTTCTCAGTTGGGGGCAACAAAAAAGTGCTTTTATTTTCATGGTTTTTCATGGATTTTAACATTTGGTAGATTTCAATTTTTCAGTATTTTCTTTGTATATATTGAATCCTCCTCTTGGAGGATTTCAATTATTTGTAAGGAAAAAAGCAGGATGCCCATGTTTCAAATATAATAAAGTCTTCCAGGATTTAAGGATATTAATTATGCTAGCAGTGAGAATATATTTTGGTTGCAAAATGAAGTGTTACTTCCATCCAAAACTGCCTTTTGATTATAGAGGCTACAAACTCAACTGTCCTGAACTCCGCATTGCTAGGTGGCTATAATTTATGCTGAGTCTGTCTAATAAGCTTAAGAGGTATCCTCAAGTCATTTGGTTGTTTTAAGTGAGAGAGATCTTGACTACAACAGCATGAATGACAGTAAAATATGGAATGCTTTGGTTCCTGTCCAGACATGTGATTTCTCAAAAAAAAAATGTCTTGAATTAGTTCAGTGATACCTATATACATCTGCCCATTGACCATAGAAGAGAAAAGAAAGACAAAATCTTACGCAAAACGGCTTTCTGGATGTCCAGGGTAATGGAAGTGGGAAGACTTCTTACATATTGACAAGCTTCTTCATAAGAGAATCCATAGATGGGGATAGCATTGATAGAAAGGATCTCATCTCTTGGAACCAGCCTTCCCATGGATGCCTGTTAAGAATGCATTTATTAACAGAATACTGTCATGGTCTCACAATTTTAGGATGTGGAATAACATGAAGCTCAATTGCTTCACCAGGAAAGGGGAATGGATTCTATATTCAGGGTCCTTCTGGCAAGAGCCCAGAGACCTTTTGTCATCCTCTGAACCAGAGAAACCACCAACTCCTTAACCTGGCAAAAGTCTAAGAGGGTAAAATCAAGTTGAGGTAATTACCCCTCCAATGTATGGAGATTCTCAGTCATCCAGGTCATGGTTGTCCCAAAGGTGCTTTTTCAAGCAGTTAAGTGGACTTTCTGGATTTTTTTTTCTTTGAAGACACTTCACTTCTCATCCAAGAAGCTTCTTTAGCTCTGACTGAAGAAGCTTCCCCACCATCCATTTAGAGCTGAAGAAGCTTCTTAGATGAGAAGTGAAACGTTTTCAAAGAGAAAAAAAACCAGGAAGTCCACTTGCCTCTTGAAAAAGCACCTTTGGGGCACCCCTCCAATTCTTTGCAAAATTGATTGTCTTGCAAAAGGCTTCAGTTGGTTGCTGTCTCTTAGGAAGAGATTTAGCCATCAGGAGTCACTCTTTACAAGCCTGTTTCTGCCTTTCTACAAGCCAACCTTGTACACCACACCTGACTTACCTATCTTATCTACCTAGAGTACTATGCTAAATTGACTGGATTTCAATCAGTTATAATGGGGCAGGCTTCCCCTACGTTATGTGCCTTGGGGGACACAATATGTAGGACAGAATCACTGCAATGTTCATAAAGTTGTAGAAATATTGTTAACAGGGAAATGTGCAAATGGTAATATACCTTGGGCAGCTGAGATACTATCTGGGGAGGCAGAATACATGTAGACCATTCTCTGCAACGTTTTGTCAGGTCTTCTCAAACATTCACTAAGGTCTCACCTTTTACCCATGGAGTAAAACTCATTCTTGTAATGCAAACGAGTGAGTTGCCTTTACACCCAAACATTGTTCACCTAATGAGAAGGAAGGACTCACTGGAGAAGAGCCTAATGCTGGGAACGATTGAGGGCAAAAGAAGGAGGAGACAGCAGAGAATGAGGGGGCTGGATGGAGTCACTGAAGCAGTTGGTGTGAGCTTAAATGGACTCCAGAAGATGGTAGAGGACAAAAAGGCCTAGAGGAACGTTGTCCATGGGGTCGTGACAGGTCAAACATGACTTTGTAACTAACAACAACAACAATCGTTGTTGGATTTTATGCAGTGTAATATTTAAGCACTGTATTGTATTATAATCCAAATACTGTATATATACTGTAATATAATCCAAATAATAGTAACTGTCTTGTTGAATCAGATTACAGCCGAAGGAGCTCAGATAAACAAATGGGATTTTCCTATTTGTTCCCATTGCAGAAATTCCTTTTTATAGCCATCACAGATCTTCTATGCTGTCACTAATAGAAATATTTTGACTTAACAAATCAGCTTCCCAAAAGATGCTCATTTTGAGATAATCTGAAAATCCTTGAATGGCAGTATAGTTGTTCTTTTTTGTCAACAAGCTGCATACAGTACCTTTTAAAACGTAATGCCTTCTGTTTCTAAATGAGTTAAGTTTTTATAAAGTGAACAGTATTTACTAATGAAATGAACAACAGTGTGGTCTCCTTGCCCTGAGAATTTTAAGATGGTAGGGCGGGGAAGCAGGGCTCAATCAATTCATTGACTACCTATTTGACTAGGTTTATAATAAGACATTTCTCCTGAGGTTACTATGTCCATTTCTTGCATGATCTCAACTTCCCTCGAAACTGAAATTCTATGAGGGATAATAAAAACATTTATTTTTTACCCTTTCAGCTGCTCCACCTGGTTGCAAGCCTGTTATGACGATGCGCAAAGGGTTGGCATGGATTTCGAGATCCAGGCCAAATGACTCATTTTCATTCCGGGATAAAGTAATGGATTCCACATGGCTCAGCTCCAGGGGAACCGTTTCTTGAGCTTCATTCTTCTGGATGGTTGGAAGGACCTTCCCACTGGCTCTGGTGCAGGCACTGTGCTCCTTGTTCTTGGGCCTTGGGACTCCGTGGTATTCAATACTCATCAGGCTTTTCACTCGGGTGATGGCTTTATGTTCCAATTTGGGAGACCTCTTCGTTTCTAACGGTTCCTCCTGAAAGTCCTTCACGTTCAAGTAGCCCGGATGAAGCTCTGGAAGATGAGGAAGCTCTTTAGCTGGGAGAAAAGGGGTATCCCATGTATGCTCCCCAACGGTCTCTGCCAGATTCCTAGCAGCTAAGTTACTGCAGATATTTGCCGCAGATTCTCTCTCCTGGCTGGTATCTCCATTTTGCACCGAAGGAGCTGCAGTGGAAATATTACAGTCATTGTCTCCTTTCCTTTGACCTTTCGACCTCGACCCTCTTTGGAAGGAGTCTCCATCTTGTTTGGCAAAGTCATCCTCATCACTCACGTCTCCATCATAAAAAGCAATCCTTCTCTGCCGTTGGAAAGCAGACTGGGGCCCTTTGGGGCTGTCACTGAAACTAACGTGCCGAGCAGCTGTCTCCCTTGGCTTGCTGAGAGGACCCGGCGAGCTATTGCCAGTAGCTGGGGAACTGCACAGACTCAATTCTTTGGTAGCTAAGAATAAACACATGGTAGATAATTTGGCAATATTATCTTAGAATGTAATGACCTAATCTATCACTATTTTCCATATTCCTCTCTGTTCTTACTATTCTCTCCTAAACAGCAATAAAAATGACTTTGTAAAAAGAAAAAAAGAAAAAGAAAGAAAGATGGGAAACCAGAGGGGAAGGCATCTTTTTAGCAGAGGTACCTGTACTCAGAAAGATAAGAAAGGTTGGCAGTTCGGTGGTTCGAATCCCTAGCACTGTGTAACGGGGTGAGCTCCTGTTACTTGTCCCAGCTTCTGCCAACCTAGCAGTTTGAATGCATGTAAAAATGCAAGTAGAAAAATAGGGACCCCTTTGGTGGGAAGGTAACCGTGTTCCATGTGCCTTTGGCATTTAGTCAGGCCAGCCACATGACCCCGGGGACGTCTTCAGACAACGCTGGCTCTTGCCTTTGTAACGGAGATGAGCACTGCCTCCTAGAGCTGGAAACAACTAGCACGTATGTACGAGGGGAATCTTTACTTTTACCATTGAAATGCACTCAGGGCTCCAAAACAGGCAAACCCATTCAATTGTAGGGTTCTATTTATGGAGATGGTTCCACCTATCTTCTCAGGTGCTTATTCTTGGGGACTAGGGTAACACACACATTATAATTTGTATAATATTATTTTGATTTTATGCAATGCTTTCTGAGTATCTGCCTTCAAGTTGGTGTTGAAGTTTCTTTAGTTTTCTTTTTGGAGGTGATTTGTCCTTGCCTTCTTCCTACGGCAGAGAGAAAGGGGCTGGCCCTGGGTCACCCAGCTGGCTTTGTGCTTAAGGCAGGACTAGAATCCATAAATCTCCTGGTTTTTAGCCTGGTGCCTTAACCAATACACCAAACTGGCTCTAACCCACACCCTCTCTTGTTGTGTTTCTCTCTCTCTATAATAGTTTTTATTCATTCTTATTTGCATGCATTTTCACTGAGTTATTTATACATATGCTTTACCCAACTGCTGTTTCATTTTTTTTAATCTTGTAAATAATTCTGCAATCTACTTAGCAAGCTCTAGTTACTGGGCAAATTAAGGCTAGGATGCTATATAGCAGGAATGGGGAATGATGGTCCTTCTATTACTTGTGGACTTCAACTCCCAGAATTCCTGAGCCAGCATGGCTGGCTCAGGAATTCTGGGAGTTGAAGTCCACAAGTCATAAAGAGGCCATTGTTCCCCACCTCTTCTACAGAATAATACTGCATTCTATGCAAAAGAAAAGGACAATAAAGTCAGAAGTATTACCAATGCCTCCTGTAGCTTACCTGGATTACCAGAAGAAAGAAGGCTCTCTTCTAGGGAACTGCTCCTACTCTTGGGCCGAAATTGCTCCTCATCACTGGATCCCGTCACAGTAGTCTCTGAGAGAGACAATTGGCTCACCCCATCTTGTAAGAAGTATTGGGAAAGCTCCGTTTCAGAATTGAGAGAGCTCTGCTGAAATAAACACAGAAAAAGAAAATGCCATGTTGCAGCAATCAGTCCCCAAGACCAGTGGTCCCTAAATTTTCGAGCTTGGCAGTCCAGCGGTGGGGAGAAGGGGAAGTATTGTGGCCCATCAGTGGCCAATGGAGTTGGCGGCACACTTGGACAGTGAGGAGGTTGGGGAGGAACATGGATCAGTCCTGGAGTCTGGGGAAGGCCCTGATGAGTGCTCTGCATCGGAGGCAGAGATAGGGCTGGGGCTGTCCGACAGTTATCAGCTGCCTTCGGAATTGGACATCAGTGGGGCAGAAGAACAGCTGGAGCCTGTCCCCAATGTGTGCATGAGCAGAACTGCCAGGAGATGGAAACAGTTAAGGAACAAGGGTCGACTTGGGAGTAAAGGAAAAAGTGGATAGTGAATGGTCCCTCCCATAGGGAATAAAGAGGAGCGAAAGGGGAGTGGTGTTTGCAGGAGACAATGAGTTCATTTAATTAGGGTGAAAATTTGTTCCTGACTCCTTGCCAAGTATTTTCTGGTACAGCATTGCACTTCAAAGCTATCGGCCTGGCAATTCTCCAAGCCTGATAAAGGTCTGTGGTTGTAAATCACTCTTGAAAGGCTGTTTGCGACTTCCGGTTTGAGCTTCTTCAGCGACAGACCGAAACCTTGTCTCTGCAAGGCTTCGATCTGTGCTTGCCGCTGGAGCACCCCGAGCTGGCTGGTTTCAGGGCTAAGACACCCCGTAGAGGTGGTGAAGAGAGGGGAGACTGCCTGCAGGATTGAGGAAAGCCGCATCTCTCCTCCTCAGCTGGCCATTACTCCCTTTCCCGAAGGCAGTTGCAGTGGTGGTCAGAAATGGCCACCACAAAGAAGAACTCAACTGGAAAAGAATGTGCAGGAGGAAGATAAGAAGAGAAAGTTTTGGTTGACCGGGTCAAACAGCAAAAGCAACAAATAAGGTACCCTGGAATTGAAACTGTTAAAAAACAATAACATTGTTCCCTAAGAAGATTTTTAAGCTGCGAAGGAGAGAGAAAAGGGAAAAGATTTGGTTTTCTCCTTTTCCTATACTGACAGCTAAGAGACTTGTGCAAGAAATTGGAAAAAAATCCACTTTAACATCAATAGGCATTTAATGCTGAAAATAAAAAGTCAAAGGGATAATAAAGATTTCTGGATAATTAAAAGCTTTTGAAAACAGAAAAGGAGAGAAAAAGAATAAAAAGGTAGGATCTGGAAGGGAGGAGACTGCCTGGAATTAAAAAAGAACTTACAGCAAAATCTCAACAAGATTTCCAAAAGATACATTCTAACTGAAATATCGCAACAAACACCCCAGGAAGAGAAAGTCGAAAAAGAAATAAGAAGTTATAACTCAGGACTATCTGGATTACTTGATGATTTCTGGATTTTTGGTTATTGTATTTGAATGACTAAAATCAATTGGGTGGTTGTTTTAAACTGTTTAAAATGGCTCCACTTTTAGAAGAACTGAAAATGGAACTTAAAAAGTACAAAGAAGATGCACAAGAAGGGAGAGGTTCTTTTGGCTTTGTATTTCAGTTTTTAGAAATGGAGATTTGGAATTATGAGAAACAACAAGAAATGCCTGCAGAACAAGAAGATTGCGACAAAGAAGAAGCCATCTTAGGTGGGGGGGGAAGGAAAGGGGGAAAAGAGAATGGAAAGTTTAAGATTGGGAAAAACAACTCCAAAAAAAAAATAGAGTGAAAAATAAGTATAAAATCAGAAAGCAACAGAAGAGGGAAATGCAGAAGAGAGAATTAGAAGTAGAGAGACAAGGGGGTAAAAATGGGAGGGAGAAGATGAGAGGGAAGAAAGGAAGGAAAAGAAGTTATAAAGGACAGAAGCAAAATATAGAGAAACAGGGCCTATTTAGAGATAACGGGTGAAAATTTAATGGAAAAAGGGATTCTGCAAAGGTACCTAAGATAGTATTGTTATATTAGAAACAGAAATAATTTTAGAAAATATGAAACAATGTATGATTAAAATGTTTGATAAAATAGCTATTGTAATTCAGTGGAATGCTTGTTAATAAATAAATGTAACAAAATGAATATTTAATGATTTACAAAACATGTGAAGAGAAATAACGGCAAAATTAATTATGGAGATTATATGTGTTTTTAAGGAAGTATGATATTTAATTGAAAAGAAGTGTTAAAGATGTTAAGATTTTAATGATTATTAATGATAGAACTGAATTGGAATGGAATGGGGTTTATAATGACATATATTTACAATCTTTCTTTTTTAAAAAAAGAATATAGTGTGTATTATAAGAATGTACCAAGCAGAATTCGATTGGAAGTTATGTATTATGTATTATATTGAAGGTCATAAACTTAAGGTATATATTGAAATTTAAATAAGAGTTGAATGATGTAATTAAAAGATATAAAAGTGTCATACTCCAATTAGTAACTATAGGAGAAAATTTGTTTAATGAGAAAAGATAATATGAAATTGAAACAGAACAGACAAAAGTATAAATATAATGATTTGAATTGAGATGAGATAATCAAAATAAAATTGAGAAAATTAAAAGAGGGGGAAAATTATATAGAAAATGTAAAATAGTATAAGATATGGAATAGAATACAAAAAGGAGCATGAAATTGAGTTTTGTGTCTGTATAAAGAAGTTCAACCTGGGACCATGCTATTTTCAAAAAAGATGTTTTACTTGTATTTTGTATGTGTGAAAACCCAAATAAAACTTTATTAAAAAGAAAGAAAAAAGAAAGGCTGTTTGCTGGGACTTTGCTGGATGTGAATGAGAGGAAATCACATTAGCCTAATAAAAAGGGGTTTTGTCTACTCCCTTTAATCTACTCTTTGTCTTTAATCTAATCTGCTTTGTGATTTTGTGAAGCCTAGGTCAGAACAGGAAGTGGGGATGGTACTGTGTGAGTGGCACAGACAAGTATGCACAGCTCCATTTATACCAGTGTGGAGCTTTGCATGTGAGCACTGCCGCTTGCATAAGTGGAGCTTACTTGCATGGCCAGCTTTGAACAGGCCGCAGCCCAGAGGTGTTATTCAGCAGGTTCTAACCAGGTAGCGGAAATTTTGAGTCGTTTGGAGAACCAGCAAATCCCACCTTTGACTGGAGATTTTACAGTCTCCTTCCTCTGCCATGCCCACCAAGCCACACTCACGGAACCGGTAGTAAAAATATTTGAATCCCACCACTGCCGCAGCCTAGTAGCAGGCTGCAGCTCGGAGGTTTGGGGATCCCTGCCCAAGACAGGAGATCATCATCCATGCTAAAAGTTCTTGCTCTATTTCCTATTGTTTTTCTTTCTCAAATGGTTCGTTCCTTTAAATCCGTCTTTCTCAACCGTGGCAACTTTAAGATGGATGGACTTCAACTTTCAGAATTCCTCTGGATCTTTCATTCCATGCTGGCTGGGGAATTCTGGGAATTGACATCCACACCTCTTAAAGTTTGCCAAGATTCAGAAACACCGATTTAAGATTCCGCCATTCTTTTTTTTTTTTTTTAACTACCATTTGATTCATTTTCCAAATTATTCAATTGCCTTTCACATACTGTTGAATGTTGCTCAAGGAGACTCACTGTAAATAGCAACATGAAACAAAGGGGAAAAAAGGCTGGAAACCAAAACGAAAAAAACCTGATTGCTCCTTAATGTGGTAAAGTCTGGCTTTTCCATTGAATTCAACTCTTTGTCAGCCTTCTCCCTGAACAGATGAAGGCTTAAAAAAAAAATGAGGGCAGAGAGCAAGAATGAAAAAGCAGGCCCTACAATCTCTGTTTCTGACCCTGATACATTTTGCAGTGAAGGACCTTGCACATTTGCTGGAACGTGCCCAGAAACTTTCAGACAGACAAGATGACCTTCAGGGACTTTACTGTTTGATTATTGAAGCTACGAATAGGAAGAGGGACTCGGCTCTGTCATGCATGGGAACTTTCTGGCAGGTGTTGTGTTCCGATGTGTATTTTCCTCTTGTGAGAACAGTAACCTCTGCAACAGCCTTTTGACAAAAGAAATCCCCTGTGGGACAATATAACCAATGAGAAAAGCCACCCTCCCTCCCCCAACTGTTCTCCTGCTCTTCCCCTCCCTGCTCTACCTACAAGACAATAAGCAGAAGAATTACTGGACCTTCTTTTGTCTTGAAGGACACCCATGGATGTGTATGTGTGTTGTATGTGTGTATATATGTATACAAGGAAGTCCCAACTTTTTCCAGGCCACAGAAACCACCCCTCCTTTAAAGTCTTGTGGTGGAATCTCAATAGGTTTACCCGACTCGCCGGCTCCAAGAAACGCTTCATTGTCCAGCTCAAAGGCGAGGAGGCTTCTGTCTGTTTAGACTTCACGCTTGGAGATGGACTTTTTGGCAGGTTTCCTGTTAAAGACAATTGAGTTCGGCAAAGAAGACGTTAGCATGTGACATAACACGCCCACAGGGTTTCCACATTTGACTTGACTTGGGAGGGAAGGCTGGCTTCTTATTATTGTCTTTCTAGAAATGACTACACCATTTCACATCGCTCGCTGACTGGTGGAGATCCAAAGGTGCTTTTTTTCCAACTGGACTTTCTGGTTTTGCTTTGAAGATGTTTCACTTCTCATCCAAGAACAATTGACTGGCCGAGAGTAGCACACAGATCACAGCTTGCACAGCATGAGCTTGTGGCTGTTCAAACCCGAAGGAAAATTAGGCCCCTTTGAATTCTAACTCTACCCAAGAGTATTTCAGTGTTGGATCAGTTCCTCCAAAGAGTCTAGAATCTGACGATGCTGGCTCGCCAAGAAAGTGTTCTCCTCCAGGACAGCCACTGTCAACAGAGCCAAGAGTGCAGAACAAAGGGAAGCCAGAGGTAAAGACGAACGAGACATTCCTTTTCTCTGTTTCCTACTGCTGCACTGACCACATCTTTCCCCTCTTGGCAGTAAGAACAGAAAGAGACAAAATTGACCATGAAAAGCTGCAACTTTTAACCAGGCAGCTCTGTTGCTATACCAGTGCACTGCTCTTTGATGAGTCCAAACTGAGCAGGCTTCTCAATTGTGCAACATTAAAAAATGTCCATAAAAATGCAGCATGAAAAGAAAAGGATATGTTTTCTGTTAAGTTTGGAGAAAAATTCCTTTTTGCAGGAGGAGGAGGAGGAGAAAGAGGAGGAGAAGGATAATTCACCACAAATCATTTTGAGCCAATCTAGTTTTAGGAGACTGGGATCCACCGTGACTGAATTTTCATACCAGCAAGCAAGAATATTGCCCTGGATCAGGGATGCGTAGTCTAACAGGATTACATGCTTCTTCCATAATCAATCGTTCATCTACATGTGATAATTTTTCATTTTTAATGTGACTAAAAGGGAAAGCTACTGGAATCCATGTGCAATTATTGTGTTAACTGGATTTCTTTTTTATTTTCTTATCCCTATCAACCAGAGAAGTTTAAATATGTGCAAAAGAAGTAAAAGATCCACAAACCTCAAATTGACAAGCAGAGCAATAAAGAAAAAGTAGGGGTGAGAATTATCTTATAAGGAAGCCTTCCAGAATTTGTAGCCATATGTAATGTCAGTTAAATCTGATTTAGTTCTGTCCCTCATCAGTTAAAGGACAACTCTGCTCTCAGCCTGGAGAAAGTTATATATCCCCTAATTAGTTCATCATCCCTTGCTGAATATGGACATGTGAATTGCTTTCTATTTTATTCCACTGCTTTTTGATGAAAAAAGTCGGCACTAAACATGTGTGGACTAATAAATCAGTTCACCTTTTCAGCAAAGATAAAATTGGTCATATATGGAAAAGGTGGTTGCTAGGTTTCTAAATGCCTAACCAGAGAATTATGAGTAAATAAGAGCCAATTTTACAAGCTGTTGTGCTAAGGTAGAATTTAAGAGATCCAGATGCTCCAATTATACTGTATTACAACTGATCCCTGAATTTTTTCTTTTTTTATGGTGTTTGTGTTTATGTGTTGCTGTTTGTATGTATGTGTGTGAGGGGGGAGGGAGGGAGGGAGAGGGGGGAGTGGGAGGGAGGAAGGGAGGAAGGGAGAGGGGAAGAGAAAGAGAGAGGGAGAGAGAGAGGGAGAGATTTTCAGTGGAACAGTTTGCCTCCTGCAGTTGTGGGTACTTCATGGTTGGAAGTCTCCAAGAAAAGATTGGACAGCCATTTGTCTGGAATGGAGACCTCCGAGGTCTGTTCCAGCCCTATGACTCTATGATTGCATAGCTATGGCTACCATCTTGATTATTTTTTTTTTGCTCCCCCAGCAGATATTTCTGCTCATTTGTCCAATTAATTAAAAATAAAACGTAACATTCTTTGCCATAAAATGTGCGTAGAACAAACTTTCTAGAGATGTATCTATGCTGTAAATCAAGAGCCAAATCTGATGCCATTTTAGAAACAGATGCATACCTGAGGAATGAGGAGAAGAGACGTCCCTGTTTTCTCTGTGGGTGGTTCGTGTTATGGCTTCATCCATCTCCTGTTCAGAAACCTATTATTAAATTGGAGGGGGGGGGGGTAAAATGGATCTAAAGGTGTATTCAGGAAATAACAAAATGTACTACTTCAAAGTTCATGTATATTCTTTTAATATGGAAATTGGAAATCTTGAAAGTGCTGATGTAGGCTGTGTAACATAGATTTTTCTTTCTTTTTTTTTCTTTTCATGATTTTGAAATAAACCTTCCTGCTAACCACATTTTAAAATCTAGCGCTGCATGGAGTGGCATCGGGAGCCCCCTCCCCCCCCCAAAAAAAAACAAACCCCTCTCTGAACTAGAGGAGAAAAATGAATCCACCAAAGAACATCTTGGCTTAGGCAACTTCAAACATATAGCAGCTCTGAGAACAATTAGTTCTGCAAACTATTTACTCATTTGACGTTATTAATTGTATGGCCCTTGTTTTTCAATTACAGTGGGATGGCTGCGCAACACTGTCAGACATAAAGAATGTCTCAATAAGACATTCTGTTCAGACTAGACACCAATGGGATGGTACCATAATCAAATTAATCAATGGTCCTTGTTTGTTGTTATTGTCTGCATGTTCTGAGCATTGGGTTTAATTATGGCAACCATTTGAATAATGATGTACAAACTGTGGTATGTACCAGTTCTTTTATTCCTGTGCCATTTTCTAAATTTGCGCAGCTGAGGGTGCAGCAAAAGTCCACGTTTTAGCAGTACCGTATTTACATCTTTTTTACATGTAGAAATTTAAATGTAATATATTGAATTTTTCCATGTTTGTGGCTCTGGTGCACATGGAGTTGAGAGTGGGGGTTTTGTTATACCTTCTCTTAGGCTTTGAACTTGAGCTTCCTGTTCCTGGATATAATGCTTTTACTATGCCTTAGCTCCCCAGCATCAAAATATCAAAAGGACTAGAAGATCTCCAAGGTCCCTTCCAACTCTGTTATTTTTTCTATTACTCCATGCAATTCCCACAACCATCTCCCCCAAACCATCACATATCTTTTCTTGTATGTGTCTCCTAGATGCCACAAAGACTGCCATCAAAATAGATACTGCTCGTGGAACTTTCTCCTTCAGCCCTTTGCCCGCTCCCTCCCCAGATCTCCTCTAGGGAGTTAGTAGGTCTGGATCCTTGAGGAGGAAGGAGAGGAAGTAAATTCCCAGTAGATAAACACAAGCACATCTGCATAATATGAAATTTTGTAAAACTGTAGTAGAATTGAATTCGTGAAGAGGAAAGACCATGAAGAATGACTAAAGAATCTGGAGGTATACAACCCACAGAAAAGATGATTGAGGATGGAATTGCAGAAGCTGATGCTTAGTTGAAAATATGCTATCACAATGCTCGGAGATCTTCTAGTCCAACCCGCTGCTCTGGCAGGAAATCTTCTACCATTTCAGACAAATTGTTGTCCAATTTCTTCTTAAACTCTTCCAGTGTTAGAACACCCACAACTTCTGGAGGCAAGCTATTCCACTGATTAATTGTTTTAACTGTCAGGAAATTTCACTTTCGTTCTTGGTTGGTTTTCTCTTAAATGGTAACTGTCTCCAAGTCAGAATGAAATTCATGTATATGATTCCATTATTAGAAATATTCTAATGGATTCTGCACTAGGAAGGGAGTTAGGTTAGTGGATTCCTAAAATATCATACAAATGTATGGAATTATAGCAATAGCACTTGGATTTATACCGCTTTAGAGTGCTTTACAGCCCCCTCTAAGCAGTTTACAGAGTCAGCCTATTGCCCCCAACAATCTGGGTCCTCATTTTACCCACCTCATATGGAAGGCTGAGTCAACCTTGAGCCTGGTGGGATTTGAACTGTCAAATTGCAGGCAGCCGGTAATCAGCAAAAGTGGCCTGCAGTACTGCACTCTTAACCACTGCACCACTGAGGCTCATTCTAATTGAATTTATCTGAAAAGATCACATTTGTTGTTATAGTTTCCTTTTCCTTGCCCAGCTGCTTTTAAAAAATGGAGGTGGGACACTAGTCTCCAACAAGCCATCTGCAGCATTTCGATTTAAAGGTGGCAACTGCAAAGGAAAGGGTTGTATATGTAGAACCAGTCTTTTTTGTTTGACTTTGGGGTAACTCAAAACTCAAGGCACACTCCTATAACTGAAAGGAACTGTATGCATTCCAAAATAAACTTAGTAGCTTAAATCAGCTTTCAGAGTCATATTTACTCAGAAAACAAGGAAAGAAAAATATATTCTGTGGCACTAGTTTTGGAAATACTTAAAAAAAAGAAGAATACCAAGTAATTTGGGAACAAAATAATTCTGTCTGATGGAATGTACATTCGCTATAAAATATGTATATTTAAAAAGGGTAGTTTGTGTTCATAAAATTGTCTATAAAATGAAATAGAAAGGGTAAGAACAACACCCCAAATTTAATAAAGGAACAATGATAAGAGAGAATTTTATATATACAAATTAAAGCAATTACAAAGTGCAAAATAGCAAAAAGTAATCTCTAAAATAATAGGCCAAACTAAAACATTCAAATTTTTATTTATTAGCAGGATATGCTTTGGAAATCAGCCTGACATGAATTTCCTTTGAAAATTCCTTCAAAGGTATGAAGAAGAGTCCAGGCACCCCTCAATTAATGTGTGATCTTCGTATTTAATGTTTTTTTTTTAAAATACTTATGTTACAAAGCGCAGAACAATACCTATTTGTCTTATGATCTTTTATAGAAAAAAATGTATCTCAATATTCTATTTTAGAACATCAAAGGATACAAATCCTTGAACAGAATAAGCCATACAACAGATAACAGATAATCAGAGTTAGAAGGACCTTGTAGGTCATCTAGTCCAACCCCTTGCACAAGAGACACCCTACACCATTTCTGACAAATGGCAGTCCAATCTCTTCTTGAAAGTCTCAAGTGAGGTTGCTTCCCCAACTTCCCAGGGCAATTTCTGTTCCATAGGTTGACTGTTCTCACTGTCAGAAAGTTTCTCCTTATTTCCAGGTTAAATCTTTCCTTGCTCAATTTCCATCCATTATTCCTTGTTAGGTGCTTCAGGTGCTTTGGAAAATAGCTTGACCCCTTCCTCTCTGTGGCAGCCCCTCAAATATTGGAAGACCGCTATCATGTCTCCCCTGGTCCTTCTCTTCACTAGACTAGCCAAGGCCAGTTCCTATAACTGTTCTTCATATGTTTTAGTCTCTTGTCCCCTAATCATTCTGGTTGTTCTTCTCTGCACTTTTTCTAGAATCTCAATATCTTTTTTGTAATGTGGTGACCAAAACTGGATGCAGTACTCTAGGTGTGGTCTTACTAAGACTTTATAGAGTGGTATTAGTACCTCACTTGATCTTGATTGTATCCCTCTGTTAATGCATCTTTTATATGTTATGTTTATATATATGTTAATGCATATAAATAGTATAAGGGCAGATAGAGGCTTCCCTCCTCCCCTATACTGAATAAATGGGCAAACTAGGTGCCTTACAACTAAATTCACATGATACTAAATCAGATTTTTTTTAAAAAAATCCAAGTTTTGCTCAACCTGAACAAGCCATAGATGTTTTCTGGAATCTTTGGAAAACGATAGACAATAAAATAATATCAAATCAGTAAATAACCATGATAGGTTCATACACAAGCTTTAGAGTTTCATGTGAACCCAGCTGTGGAAACTATAACTTTTGACCCACAGAAACCTGATAAGTCAGCTTTTGTATATGAATGTAAATAGGCAAGTACAAATATAGAAAAGGCCCTTTATTAAATATTAATACAGGGGATAGCAATGGACTGTAGAACTCTTAGTCTGGGGTATTATAAAGATCATATAAGTTACCTGCTTCTGCCATAGGGGACCAGAATAAATCATAAAATGAGTGGTGTAAACTATTTACACAACAAAGAGCAAAAATGTTTAAAAGTATAAAACACAGTAAAGTACCGTGTTTCTCCAACAATACGGCCTCCACCAACAGGAAGCCCCACCATGTTTTATTGGCATAAAATCAAATTAAGCCCCTCCCCCCAAATTAAGCTCCATATTAAACATGTGAAATGGGAGGGAAGCGGGGGGGGGGGGGGGGGCTTGCCGTTAGGAAGTACTTTTGTTGCCTGCCTGGATATGGTGCTGTCTGCGTTGATGGGGCACTTCATATCGGGAGACCTTCTACCGTTGCTTTCCCTTCTCCCTTGCTGCCCCTTCTCCCTCGCTGCCGCAGCGTTTAGAGCAACTCCGCGGCATTTGGCGCAGCCAGTCAGGGCTCCTCCCTGCAACCGGAGCCCCGAGGAGACACTTGGCTTCAGGCGCTCCCATCTTCCCTTTGCTTTCGAAGGTAAAGCGAATTATTTTACAAAGCCTCCCCTGCCCCAGAGGGCAGCCAAACCCCACATGGGGAGGCTAATTTGCTGGGGCCTCTTCCATTCCTCCCCGACCTCCCTACACTGCGCGCCTCTGACGCGCCGGTCCCTTCAGCCCAGCAAGCTTTTCCACCTCAAAGAAAGGCCAGGCGGGTAGCTGCGGAGGAGCAGCGGGTCTGAGCTGCTCGCAGCGGAAACAGCTACCACCCAACGCGGGGAGAACGAGCGAGGTTAGAGCCCGCCAGCCTGTCCTTCCCGCCTCCGTGGCTCGGTTTCCCCTACCGGCGGGTCCTTCTTTCGTGCGGAGGGCTGTGGGGGAAGGCGCTCGCCCGAGAGGATCTCTCCCTCTCTCTCCCCGCGAGGTCAACGTCTGCGCTGCGGAGGAGAGGGCTGCAGCTGGTTCCTCCTGCTTGCTGAGAGGTGAGGTGAGGAAGCCACGGCTCGCCCGGCGAGATCTGGGAACGAGGGGCAGGAGGAGGCACGCACACACCCGCAGCTCATTTTCCCAGCTCTTACGGCTCTGGCGCAGCCCTGGCAGGATGAGTGGAGGGTCCGGCGGGGTGGTGCTCGCTGTCCACCAGGGCTGCAAGGGCTGGGCAGAGCTGGGAAAGTGAGCCGTGGGTGTGTGCCTGCCTCCTCCTGCCCCTCGTTCCCAGATCTCGCCGGGCGAGCCGTGGCTTCCTCACCTCTCAGCAAGCAGGAGGAACCGGCTGCAGCCCTCTCCTCCACAGCGCAGACATTGACCTCGCGGGGAGAGAGAGGGAGAAATCCTCTCGGGCGAGCGCCTTCCCCCACAGCTCTCCGCACGAAAGGAGGACCCACCGGTAGGGAAAACCGAGCCGCGGAGGCGGGAAGGACGGGCTGGCGGTTGCTAACCTCGCTCGTTCTCCCCGCGTCGGGCTAAGGGTGGTGGCTGTTTCTGCTGCGAGCAGCTTGGACCCACTGCTGCTCCTCCGCAGCCGCCCGCCTGGCCTTTCTTTGAGGTGGAAAGGCTCACTGGGCTGAAGGGACTGGCGCGTCAGAGGTGCGCAGTGTAGGGAGGTCGGGGAGGAATGGAAGAGGCCCTGGGAAATTGGCCTCCCCACGTGGGCAGGGGAGGCTTTGTAAAATAATTCGCTTTACCTTCGAAAGCAAAGGGAAGACGGCAGCGCCTGAAGCCAAGTGTCTCCTCAGTGCTCCGGTTGCAAGGAAGAGCCCTGACTGGCCCCACGTGGTTGCGCCAAAAACGCGGCAGCAAGGGAGAAGGGAAAGCAACAGTGGCCCGAACCCGAAGGTCTCCCGAATATCCAAGCTGCCGCCACCCACCCACCCACCCGAGGATGCAAGTGGGGGGGGGAATTAAGTCACCCCCGAAAAGACGTCCTAGCTGTTTTTTAGGGGGTCAAAAAAAAATAAGGCCGGCCTTATTATGTGAGAAACACGGAAGTTACTCTCTGAGATTTTACAGTGATAAGGCTGCTTAGGGCCTGAAAAAGCCTAATATGTTTATTTGTAGATTGTGAGAAAAAAATAAAAATATATTAACCCAGGTTTTCTAGATACCTTGGTTGTCAATTATCACAACTCCAGCCACTGTGGGTTTTGGCCATGTTAGCAGAATGTTAAGGGGGTTGATCCATTCAGGTATATACCAAATTGGGCAATCCTGCACTAATCAGTAATACCAATTCTGCTGTTTTTTAAACTGGGGTACATCCATGCCTTTTTGTTCTAATATATACTTTTTCACATGTAAAACCATTGTGCAAGGCTCAGGGGGAAATGCTACAGAGAAAAACTGAATATCTTCCATTCTGTTTCATACCTTTGGGTTAGGATGCCGGCTAATAATAAGGCTAACTGGGCCGGGTCCACATTCACTCAAGATGGCATAAGCTTCACTCAGCGCTGCGTGACGCAAACTGACCGAATCTGCTTCCAGGATCTGATCACCACGGCTAAAGAAAGATGGACATTAACTTTAATAGTGCCATTTCACAGACAGGATGTAAGGAAAAAAGGAGAAAGCATTTACAACTTAACTATAAATCCAAAATTCAAAATTGGAAAACATACATACATTCAACACTAACAACAATAACTACAAAGAAAAAAAATGTGTACAAAAAGGGAGGAAATGATCCAAATATCAAATAAGTTTAACATTAAATATAAAAAATCCATCCCGGCTGGATGCTTAAAAGAATTAAAATAAAAACAAAAACAACAACAACAAAACAAAATAACAACAACAATAATACCTGATAAATTATCCTCCCCTTACATTATGGGTCTGCAAATAGTTTTAAACTTTCATCTTTATTTAATAAGACTATATTATATAAACAAATTCCAGATAAGATCTTTATTTAATAATCAATTTGACCCAACATCTAATCAATACACACACACATATAAATACACACATATACAAACAAACACACACACATATGAAGACACACATACACACACATATATAGCCCAAACATTACAACAGTCTTCAAATCCCTCTAATAACCATCAGTTATTGTATTTAACATGTAGAAAGTCCATAAGCAGCTTCCAGTCTCTTATTAAGCTGTCTAGTCCATTGTCTCTAATCAAACCAGTTAGTTTTACCATCTCTGCTAATTCAATTTTTAAAAAGAAACCAAATTCTAAAGATCTAATTAGAAGCAGAAGAATTTCCTCTTCGGTGGGCTTCTCTAATAGCCAGCTAAGCGACAAGCCAAAATCCTTTAAAATCGGAACTGAAACTCTAAAAATTGCATAACTAGCTAGAAATCACTGGAGCTGTGAAATTACTTTTCTAGTTGTGAAACAGACTGATCTACAGTAGTTGCTTTCACAAGCTGATCTGAGCTGTTAGGATCTTGTTTTGTTTGTGTCTATGTGATCCTTTTCTGAGAGGGCAGCCAGCTCCTGCTTTCCAATTAGTTTGTCAATTCTTCCTTGTTTTCCTTTCTCCTTTGGTTCTCTTTTAACTTCTATTTAAATTCTCAACTTTTATGTAGATAATAAAGACTGACCTGAATTAATGAATCTCACCTGAAGTGATATATATCTAGTCTAAAAGAGTTAAATAACCCAGTTATGCCATAAGGTTGTAATGCAAGTGATTAATTTAGGAGCATGGAAACACTGGCTGGCCCCAAGGTCAGAAAGAAGTCTACAAACCTTTTGGATGTAGCTCCCAATTTCCCTCTCAAGTTAATAATACAGCTAATCTTTCTTTCTTTCTTTCTTTCTTTCTTTCTTTCTTTCTTTCTTTCTTTCTTTCTTTCTTTCTTTCTTTCTTTCTTCATTCAGCGACCATTCCAATTTATGGCAGTGCTGAACAAACGGTAGTTACAACCAGTCCTCATAATTATAGCTAGTGTAGCATCTTACAGTCATATGATAGTTATTTGTGACTTACCCTGCAGATTCCCACAATGCAAAGCAACAGGGGAGCAGACAAAAAGTCACAAGCCATGGTCAAGTGAGGTCCTCACGGTCCTTGCTTAACGATGGCAACTAGCATTGCCAGAACTGCTACCACTGAGTGATGCAATCATGCTAATTTTTTTTTGTACTTATGATTGTATTGTTTCCCAATGGAGTTTCCAGTCCCAATTATCATTGTTAAGCAAGAACTACCTGAAATAGTAATTAAATGTGTATGCCACTAAGGCTTCCAGCAACAAGTTGTGGCCATCTTGTGTCTTAACGTGATCCAAAACAAAGCTTAAAGAAAAGAGAATGAAATATCTAGAGATAATCCAGAACTACTATTAGAACGCAGTCATGGCCAAGTATCTTGGACTGCCACAAACTGTAAGAAGAGCATTTCCTAAGGGTTCAAAAATACGAACTGGGTTTTCTGTGGCTTTTTTGAGCATAAAAGGAATCTCACTGCAAGCCCTTCCTACCACTGTGACAGCCCCACAGATAGACCAGATGAGGAAATCAACTCCAGGAAGCTACAATTACAATTGTTCTGTATCTCCTTCTCCATCTTATAGTTCAGTGAATTAGGAAGGCATTTGGAAATGAAAGACTTCCAAACCATATCTTATAGCAAAGGTAAATGTTTTCCTTGTCCAGTCATTGTCCGACTCTAGGGGGCAGTATTTATCTCCTTTTCCTAGCCAAAGGAGCCAGCACTATGGGAAGATGTTTCCGCAGTCATGTGGCCAGCATAACTATATGCGGAGGTGCACGGAACACTACTTTCCCACCAAAGTGGTATCTATCTACATGCATTTGCATGCTTTCAAACTCTTAGGTAGGCAGGAGTGGCGCAAGGACAGGATGCAGCATTTGGGTCTTGTTAGTTTTCCAGCTGACAAACTCAGAGTGTTTTAACTGTCTACCTTGTGGTTGACAAGGCCAGCATCTTAATCATTAGGTCACCACACCCTCCCTATGCCATAATTCTGAACTTAAGCTATGTTTCAGCTCCATCTGCTAAGGTAACGGTTTTAACAAATTAACAGAGTTAGAAGGGACCTTGGAGGTCATCTAGTCCAACCCCCACCCACCCAAGCAGGAGATCCTACACCATTTCTGACAAAAGGCAGTCTAGTCTCTTCTTGAAAGCTTCCAGTCATGAAGCTCCCACAACTTCCGAAGACAAGCTGTTCCATTGGTTGATTGTTCTCACTGTCAGAAAATTTCTCATTTCCAGGTTGAATCTCTCCTTGTTCAGTTTCCATCCATTGTTCCTTGTCTGGCCTACAGGTGCTTTGGAAAATAGGTTGACCCCCTCCTCTCTGTGACCTTAACCTTTGTTCCTGGTACTTTACTGTTCTCTGCTTTTCATGTCATAAGTTGCTCAGAGTTTTGTGAAGCTGGGTGACCCCTAAACTGAATGACCAAATGAACGATGCATTGGGGTGGGGGACTTTCTTTAAGAAAACAGTTCAGGACTAACCTTAATCTTCCATCCATTTTAGCCACAGATCCTGGAGCCAAGCTGTGAATATATATACCCGGAAGGCTGTTCTCCAAGGTGAGGCAACAAACACCAATGCCCAAGCCAACCCCAGGCTCTGTGATGAAATGAAAATAAAGTTGTGAATAGTTTAACTTATTGTTCACTGGAACAGTCATAAGGCATAAAAGTACTTCTTAAGAATTGTTCTTTGTAAAAACCCTTCTATCCTGGCCTCTTTTTACAGAGGCACTATTGAGAATGTTTTAACAAACTGCATCATTGCCTCAGATAAAAAGTCCATACGGAGAGTGGTAAGGACAACCAAGAAGATTATAGGAAGCTTGCTTCCTGTCATTCAGGTTACTGCTTATAAGTGCTATGTCAGCATTGTCAGAGACCCCACATACCCACTTTATGGTCTGTTTCTGTTGCTCCTCTCTGGGAGGAGGTTTCGAAGTATTTCTAGCAGGACAACCATATTCTGTTGCAGCTTTGCTCCCTATGCCATCTGTCTGGTAAACTCGCAAGATTCGTTTTTGTCTTGCCATGCACATGTATACATGCAAACTAGACTGTTGTTTCTCCATGTCATATAATAAATGTGGGTATGTGCATAGCTTTTATTTATTTATTTATCTTGTCATGTTTATGTTTATATTAGAGGTGGAGACCCTTTGAGACCTATATGCAACATAATTTCATTTTAATGTATGCTGATTAGTGTACATTCAAAGTGACAATAAAGTATTCTATTCTATTCTATTCTATTCTGTTTTGTTCTGTTTTGTTCTGTTCTGCTGTTCTGCTCTGCTCTGCTCTGCTCTACTCTACTCTATTCATAGATCTTGAAATGGCTACTAAGAACCTTTGAACCAGATCCTAGTCACCCGCTGCAATAAGTCAGGGTGGATCAGAAGTTTCCTTCTTCTAGTAAGGATATTAAGGATGATTTTAAAGCAGAGGTAGAGAATTATGGCCCCTTTATGACTTGTGGATTTCAACTCCCAGAATTCCTGAGCCAGCCATGCTTTAAAGCAATGAGAAGACGATGCTCCTCTCAGTTGCTGTATTTTCTTCATTTGGCTTCGACTCTTCCCCCTCATCCCTGAGATCAAGACATCTTGATGACAGCTGATAGGAAGTGAAACAAAATCACAGAAACATTTGATTCTGTGGTGATTCTTGACATCTCTCCACCCCAAATGTGCTTATGCTCAGGAGCCAAATGTAATAAAAGAAGCCATTACAAACATCTTCCTTGTTAATTCCGTATATGTAATGTACCTTTCTTATTCCTCAGGCTCAAAATTGCGATGAAATATCTTTCCAGGGTCTAATTGTACATTCTTCCAGTGAAAAGTTTTTGCGAAAGCTGGCAAGGATTATGTATTATAAATTTTAAACAGATTTAACCTGATTTTCTACTCAATGCTTGTTTATTAATCTGATTTGTTCTTTCCATTGTTTTTAATCGGAGCACCTTTCCCTCCACAAATCACAACATTAGTAAAATATAAAAATCCGGTTAACGCCATGTGAAAGATTCGAAAGGACAAAGGAGCCCATGGGAAGGATTGGGGGGAGGAGGGAAGGGCAGAAAAAAGGGAACAGGTTGAAAATCAGTTATAAGATAGAAAACTCCAAGCAAGATAAACACCATAAAATTCTTCTAAATCTGAGAAGGATATGAAAGCAATTCTAAAATGATTTAAGGAACAGGGACCTCATTTTAACGGAGGCAGGCACATTTTTCTGCCTCTCCCAATTACCCCATCATGATCCATTTGAAATTATCTGTCATTAAAATGAATGCAAATAGTCCTCGTCTTATGACAGCAACTGCGCCCATATCCTAGTATGATTGATTGCATATTGTACCCTATGACTATTATTAAGTGTTGTACCTTATGATTCTTGATGAATGTATCTTTTCTTTTTTGTATACTGAGAGTATTTACACCAAGACAAATTCCTTGTGTGTCCAATCACACTTGGCCAATAAAGTATTCTATTCTATTCATCTGGCTTCCCCATTGACTTTGCTTGCCAGAAGGTCGCAAAAGGGGATCATGTAACACGGCATCCATCATAAATATAGTTACCAAATGTCTGAATTTTGATCACATGACCAAGGGATGCTGTAAAGTATGAAAAACGGTCATAAGTCACTTTTTTAACTTCAACAATCTCTAAACAAACTGTTTTAAGTCAAGGACTACTTGTAGATTGTTGGCCTTTTCAGCTTCCAGGGATGCAAGAGGGTTGAAATCCAGCTGATCTAAGAAAGTAGCTGTAAGAGGATATTTTTCCTGTCCCTGTCCTCCCATTCTCTGTTACACCTTTGGTGCTTTTTATTCATCAATATCTTTAAATATATATGTCGCCTATTTCCCTAACAATTTCAGATTTACAAGGAGAAATAAAAAACACCATCCCAAACCCTGAGGAAATAAACATGGCTTCAGCCATGGTTCATCTTTTCTGGGCTATGCTAGGAAGTCAAAATAAAAATTCCCAGGAGGCAAACCACCCCTGGAACATTACCAGGAAAACTCAAGGACATTTGTGCCTTTTTAAATAAATATGCTCTGAGCCTCCTTTTCAACTCTTAATGATGGGGAGGATTGTTTCAACTTCAGTGGCCATTTATTCCAATGCTAGATAGTTTCTTAAAAAAACAGACTTGGACATGGTAAATCCTCAGATTAGAGCCATCAAGAAAACCTAGCGAAATTTAGAAAATAAAAAACATCTTGCAAAAAAGAGCAAAGGCAAGCCATATTCATGACAGGGCCAAGAAAACTGCATGGATATGTCCACAAAATCACAAAGCATCAAATTCAATTTGAAAGAGATTTTACCAAAGGTGGTATTCAGCAGGTTCTGACCAGTTCTGGAGAACTGGTAGCAGAAATTTTGAGTAGTTCAGAGAACCGGCAAATACCACCTCTGACTGGCCCCGCCCCCATCTATTATCTGCCTCCCGAGTCCCATCTGATTGGCTGGGTCTTCTTTAGTTGCCCTGCACAGGAGAACGGAGCTGGAAAGCAGGTTAGTGAGGTGACCAAGCCATGCCCACCAAGCCATGCCCACCAAGCCACACTACGCCCACCAAGCCATGCCCACAGAACTGGTAATAAATTTTTTTTGAATTCCACCACTGGACTTTACATATTTAGGACTTCCACAGGTCTTGCAAAACAGCAACTCCCCACCTTTGGGGCACCAGGGACCAGTTCTCTGGGGACAGGTTTTTCCACGGTCCACAAGGAGCGTGGTTTTGCATGCTGTCTGAATCCCGCAGATGGGGCTTCACTTGTTTGCATGGCCCAGTTGCTGGCATGCCGTCGACCGGAGCCAGCCCACAGACTGGTGGTTGGGGACCCCTTTTGTAAAGGATCTTCAGCACTAAACGCAACTCCCTAGCAAATAAGTGGACATAATTCGTCTTTGTGTCACAAGGATTTCTTGAATTGGCTTCTATCCTCCCCAACAGGAAGAAGTCCCATGTGTTTCTTTTCAAATACTTCCAGGGGTGTGCTAAATCTACTCATGCAGAGCTCTTGGTAGATTATCAGCTTCTATGCGATTCTATGTGACTATTTTAATATTTTGCATGGAGCAGACAGAAGATAGTAAGGGATTTATTTAATTTTTACATATAATGTTGGAAATTTCCTATCCACAAATTTCACTGGAATTTCAACAAAACCAATTTGCTTTTAGAGCATAGTTTCCATTACCTGTTCCCAAAGCCTTTCCCCCATTTCAGTTCCATCTAGACATGCCAGAAAATTTTTTTGATTACTAACCATCCCATCTCAGATTTACAGGAAAAGGAGTCCAACACTTATTAAAATCTTCACTGATTCCATTTCCCCCTGTTCTAAAATGTTCCTTAGGAGGTTTTCTCAGCCTTGCCAAAGCACTTTTGGCCCACGGTTATTTTCGCCAGAGTAAAAACAGTCGCATTTTCTCAAACCTTTATTTAGAGTGACTTCCATGACGATTCTGTCCTTTGGTCCCGGTCCTTTACGACTAGAAGACAAAGTATCTCCATCTTCACCACAGGGAAATGAGGCTCCTCCACTGGCATTCGAGCTGGGAGAACTGGACCGGCTCAGTAATATGGGAGTTGGGCACGGTGTAAGGCTTGGGCTACGAAGTCTGGTTCGCACTGTGAGAGTCACCACACCTTTCTTGAGTTGCTAAAGAAGCAACAAGGTGGTTAGATTTCTAGTATCTCCACTTTTCCTTTCTCTCAAAAACCAAGATATGAATTACACATCTAGAACTTGGAACATGTCTGGAATCATTAAGTGGAGCATCTGCTCTTGATTAAAAAAATACAGTACAGTGGGAATTGATCACCACAGTGGATCATTCTTTACAGTTTGATTTAGAAGTTCTGTTGCCTATGTGTGTACAGGTAATCCTCGACTTATGGCCACTGTTGAGCCCCAAATATTTTGTTAAGTGAATTTTGCCTCATTCTACAACCTTTTGTGCCACAGTTGTTAAGTGAATCACTGCAATTGTTAAGTTAGGAACATGGTTGTTAGAGTAATTTGGCTTCCCTGTTGGCTTTGCTTGCCAGAAGGTCGCAAAAGGGGACCATGTGTCCCTGGGACACTGCAACCATCATGAGTCATCACTGTTGGGTGTTCTCAGGGGTTTGGGAGACCCTCTAGCTAAGATTCTGCACAGTTAGGAGAACCCACAAATCCCACTCCTAGCTGACCCTGCCCACCCCACCCTGCCTGTACCCGGAGACCCCATGTGGCCTGTTTTGGATGCTGGTAAGTGCAGGGCAGGCCCGGAGGCTCAGGGAGGGCAAAAAACGGGCCTCCCAGAACTTTCAGAATGCCAGAAACGGGCTCATTCCCGGCTTTCAGAGAGCCTCCGGAGCCTGGGAGGCTGTTTTTTCCCTTCTGGAGGCTCGAGGAAAGTCTCCAGTGCCGGAGAGCGATTAGGCCATGCCTACCATGGCCACGCCCACCTAGCAACCAGGCAGAGAACCCGTTGCTAAAATTATTGAAGTCCACCCCTGGGATATTGCCATGGTTGTAAGTGTGAAAAACAGTCATAAGCCATTTTTTTCAGTGCCACTGTAACTTTGAATGGTCACTAAATGAACTGTGGTTAAGTCGAGGACTACCAGTCTCAACATATTCATTTACCGAAGCAATATTTTTTACCAACCTTGCCTAAGGTATCTATTATGGTTATAGAAAATGTAGATGCCAATGAAAATTATTTTTCTTTGTATTGACATTGCTTTGTCCAGGACCCATGAAAACCAACTTCCCCCCCTCCAAAAAAAAAGATGCTGGAACAAGCAACCTTTCTGAACCTGAAATTCCCCATCACTCAGTCACGCAGCAATTTGTTTGTAAGACAGAACAAATATAAAAAATAAAAAAGTGGACACTACAGCTTTCCCCACCCACCTGGATATACCATCCAGATGTGTGGTACCATAACTTTTATTTTTTCTCAGCCAACAAGATCAGACTGGTTCCGAACTTTGAGAGTTTTGAAGGACATCAGTCTGGATAAGTTACGTGTGGGAATGCCATGCTGACCAGGTGGCAGATATGTTTGCATTATGAACATACTATTAAGTTTTGCAGACTTACTAAAACCCTGCAATTCTGTTACCTACTTTGAATGTTTGAATTGCCTCCTGATGCGTCAGCCCTTGTAATGATTCCCCATTAACTTCCAGAAGTTCATCTCCTGGAAACCCAAAGCAAAATGTATTATCAGCATTTAGATACAATGAAATGCTATTTTTAGAAATAAAATAAATTCTAGTTCTTTCCATATTATTATATTACAACATATTTTATCTCTTGCTTTGCTCGGATAAATTAAATTTTAAAAAGTGACACGTTACTTTTGACCTGGAATTTTCATTAGACTATACAAATTTGGAAGCATTTTGTAATTTAGTAATTTTGTGCATTTGGAATTTTGGAAGCCTAACAAGGGGGGGGGGGGGAGGCTTAGCAGTCATTCTTATCCATTAATGGTAGCAAAAAGAGAATTTTCAGGAATGAATGGCTCACAATACATGGGCCAGAAGCAGAACAGCTGAACTTGCTTGGATGAAATCTCTTCCAATTTCAGGATTCAGGATGATTTAAAGGTAGGAATGGGAGGTTGAATTATGATCTGGATCTTGGGTGAAGAACTGTTTGTTATCAAATGTAATATAGCACAAACTATGGCTCCTGGATATGGTTTGTTACAAGATCATTACATTACACTGCATTACACAAACTATGGAAAGAGCTGTCCCCTACTCTCCCTTGGCAAGAAAAATTCTGGTTTAATCGTGTTAAAACATCAATATTTCAGATGTCTCTCCTTGGAAACATCTGAAATATCAGAAGAAAGTATCTGGAAGGAATGAAGCCATGGCTCCAAAGAGGAGAGTTTATATTCACCACTTCTCCTTCTTTTGCTCTGGCCACGAAGGAGTAGCATCTCGAAAACCAGATTCTGTCAATTCACTATTCATGAGGTATTTTTTCCCCCCACTTACACGTTTGGCAGGAGGAACAGGTAGAATAGGTAAATATGGGCTTGGGAAGTGGTTAATTTAAACAAATTGCTTGGCTAACAAAAATCTGGTTTTTGCAAACTTACCTTCTTTTAACCTGCCATCAGCTGCTGCAGCCCCATTTGGAAAAATTGTCTTGACAAAAATACCCATCCGACCCCGGGCTGAATCTTGCCCCCCAACAATGCTGAATCCAAGACCCTGCAGCATAGGTACAAATTAAGACAGAGGGAGAGAAAGAAATCTATATATATAAAAGCAAAATACGACTCATACATCATCACAAAATCTCCAGAACCGTAAAGCCTACAAATTTAAATTTGGCACGTATGTTCCTCTTGGCTTCTAGGGACTCACTAAGAAAGGATTTTTCGAAATGACTATCAGAGCATTAGTATTTCGTATATTATTATTATTATTATTATTATTATTATTATTATTATTATTATTATTATTATTATTATTATTTATTATTATTATTAACACGCCTCTGATGCGAGGGAGTTCTACTCCCCCTCCCCTCCCACCTGAAAAGAAATCTCTTCCAAATGCAAAACACAAGTAGAGGAGAGGAATTTCAGATTCGGTTTCACAGCAGCAACCAGCTTCAGTACAGAACAGTTGAGCGAAGCCACACCCAGGCTCCTTGCTATCTCCTTCTTGCTCACACAGCAAATATTGTTTCAGTTTCCAAACAGCCCTCAACTCTCTCACACACTGACAAGACACTAGCCACATGAATATAGATGGATGCTGGTAGGCAGAGGCCGAATTTCCCCCCCCAAAACTAAATCCCACCACATAGTTTCATACTGAAGCACAGGTATTGAACTAGTACCCATAAGAATCTCCACAGGCAACTTCTATGTCTATGGAGATTCTTAGCCATCCAGATCATGGTTGTCCCAAAGATGCTTTTTCAAGAGGCAACTGGAATTCAGGTCTTTCTTTGAAGACCTTTCACTTCTCATCCAAGAAGCTTCTTCAGCTCTGTTGTTTGTTGAAGCTGAGCTTGTTATCTCTGGAGCATGGGTGCGAATAATGGAGACGAGCCGGTAGAAACAGTGAACTTCAAACTCTTTATTTACATATTGTGACAGCTCAAACTGGAGGGCTGCTATAGCCTTCCTTATATAGGCAACTTATTAAATGTTCAACCAATAGCAATCCTGGAGCACTAGCTCCGTTAACCAATGAGAATGGCCTGTTAATGGCCAATCAGATGCTCCTGAACGGACCAATCCGATCCTGCCATTAACAGCCAATCAGAAGTGCAGGGCCAGAACCCTGCACTTGACTTCAAGCTCAAGATAACTTTATTTGGCATTATTCATTCACAACACCCCTTTCCCCCGGCTTCTGCTTACGGGGCGCGGTTACATAGTCCTTGAGGTAGGACGGTTGTTTTATCAGTCTTTTTGATTTTCGCAAATTGCCTGGCGATTGGCTGCACTTCTGCTGAGGTAGATCGTTGTTTAACGATAGGGGTGCTTCTGGTTCAGAGTTCGCGTTTCCGTCGTCACCAATATCACTGGCCACTCCCTGAGGTGAACTCACTCCCGTCCCCGGTTCCTGTTCCTGCATTTCAGTTCCGTTATCAGTCCCTTCGAAAAGATTTTCCTCTAGTTGAAATTCGTCTTCCTCTGTATCTCTCCCCCCCTCAGTTTGGTCATAAGGGAGTTCGGAATTGCGTGACTGCAGCCGCAATCGTAGTTGATCTATGTGGCGCTTCCAAAGTCTATCGTCAGGGCACTGAACGAGGTATGATCTTGGGCCAGTTACGCGGATTACGGTCGCTTCTACCCACAGCGGATCGCCCGATAAGTTTTTAGCGAATACTAAATCGCCTACCTGGAAGGTACGGCATCGGCTGCTGGATCCGAGTGGTTTTTCCGGTTCGTAGGCTGGGTGTAACCGATCGAGGTGGGAGCGGAGCTTTCATCCCATTAGCAGCTCGGCGGGAGTTTTGTTGGTGACGCTGTGAGGTGTTATGTGCTGTAGGAAAAGGATTCGGTTGATTTTCTTGTCGATGTTGTCGTAGTCTATCTTTTGTAGAGTTCGTTTGACAAATTGTACCATGCGCTCAGCCCTACCGTTGGCCGCAGGGTGCGCAGGCGAAGGCGGATACCGCGGTCAGCCAGGTACTGTTCAAAAGACAGCGTGGTAAATTGGGGCCCATTGTCGGATACCAGAACGTCTGGTAATCCGTGGGTTGCAAACAGTCTTTCCAGTCTTTTGATGACTGCTTCGGTGGTCGTGTTCCTCATTCGGTGAATCTCGAGCCAATTCGAGTAGGCATCGATGGTTAGCAAAAACGTGTGGCCTTTGGTCGGCCCAGCAAAATCCAGATGGATGAGGGACCAGGGTCCCCGTGGCATCTCCCATTCAGTTGGGGTTGCCTTTGGTGGAGCGTTGCTTACTTCTTGGCATCTCTGGCAAGTTTTAACCCACGATTCAATTTGTCTGTCGATGCCTGGCCACCACGCGTAGCTTCGTGCGAGGCCCTTCATGCGCACGATGCCAGGGTGGCCATTGTGCAAGGTTCTTAGCAGTGCCTGTTGGAGTCGTTCTGGGATAATGACTCTATCTCCCCAGATGATACAGCCCTTCTGCGAGAACAACTCTGTTTGACGACTTTTGAATGGTGCAAAGTCATCTGGTACTTGGTCCAATGGCCATCCACGTTCCACCCATGTGAGGACTCGTGCTAAGATGGGGTCGCGTTTTGTTTCTCTCGCGATGTCATGGGCAGTTAATGGCGGCGTATGGAGTGTCTCGTTCTGCAACATTGTCATCGTTGGTGCAGGATCGTTGATGGTTTCAGGGAGCGGTGCACGGTTCAACGCATCGGCATGGGGAATGGCTTTACTGGGACGATATTGTAGCTGATAATTGTAGGCAGCCAAGAATTCTGACCAGTGGGTCATCCTGGGAGAAAGTATGTAGGGAGTTGACTTGTCCCCAGCGATGATCCCCAGCAATGGTTTGTGGTCAGTTACAATAGTAAAAGCCCGGCCGTACACGTACTCATGGAATCTTTTAACAGCTGATACAATTGCCAGGGCTTCTTTATCGATCTGGCTGTAATTTCGCTCGGTTTTCGAGAGCGTTTTTGAAAAGTAAGCAACAGAGGCTTCGCTACTGTTAGGTAATACATGGCTCAAAATGGCACCCACTCCAAAATGTGATGCATCACATGTGATATTTAACGGCAAAGTCTCATTGTACTGCATTAGTACAGTGTCAGAAGTCAGTAGTTTTTTTACATTACGAAACGCCTGCTCTTCTCTGTGACCCCATACCCAAATTGCTTTTTTATCTAGTAGGCGATGTAAAGGTTCAGCGACAGTCGCCTTGTGCGGCAAGAATACATTATAGAAATTGATGAGGCCTAAGAACGCCTGGAGTCGGCCTTGTTCTGGGGTCTGGGACCGTTTTTTATTGCTCTCAATTTGCTATCGGTAGGGTGAATACCCTGACTGTCAATCAAGTATCCTAAGAATTCAACACGATCTGTACACAGTTTGCACTTATTTTTCTTCACTTTCAGGCCTGCTTCTTGGAATTTTTGTAAAACCAGTCTTAAACGATCCCGTAAAATTTTTGGAGTGGGGGCAGCAATGAGCACATTGTCAAAGTAGGGGACAACGCCTTTGATCCCCTGCAATATTCTCTCCATTAGGCTCTGAAAGATCCCTGGGGCTACACTGACTCCGAATTGAAGCCGCGTACACTTAAAGGCACCTCGGTGTGTTACGATAGTCTGTGCCTGTGCCATTTTTTCATCAACCGGCAGTTGCTGATAAGCCTGAGCTAAGTCTAGTTTAGCGAAGACTTTTCCGCCCCCCAGGGAATGGAGGAGGTGTTGCACCACTGGCACCGGATATGGATTTTGCTGCAGGGCGTGGTTTAGGGTGGCTCGATAGTCCCCACAAATTCTAATGGAGCCGTCCGGCTTAATTGGTGTCATGATTGGTGTTTCCCATGGGGAGTGGTTGGTTGACTTTAACACTCCCTGGGCTATCAACTTATCAAGCTGTTCATCGATTTTCGGCTTTAGAGTGAACGGAACTCGACGAGGCTTAAGGCGGATGGGAGCTATCTTTGGATTAAGGCTAAAGGATATCAGGGTCCCCTTGTACTCGCCTAGCTTTTCCGTGAAGACGTCCCTGAATTCGTGGGCGAGGTCTTCCTCCCAGTCACTGCCGCCGATTCGGTTAGTGCCTGCCACTTCAATGCCGAGTGGTGTGAACCATTGCAGGCCTAACAGGCTAGGCCGGTCCTTGTCGATCACCGTCAGGGGTAAGTACGCCGTGCGGTTCTTGAATGCAACCCGGACTCTACTGGATCCTACGACTGGAATCCGGTTCCCCTGGTAGTCCTTTAACACGAGCCGTTGGAATTGAAGGTCTTGGCGCCAGATAGTGGGGATGAGTTGCTTAAGGGTCTTCCAGGAGACCATTGAAAGAGACGATCCCAAGCCAACTTCCATTTGGCAAGGCTGATTTTCGATGTCCACTTTGACTCAAATTTTCTTAGCATCTAGCGAAGAGGCATGGCCGATAGTGAGTGTTTGGTGGACCTCTTCCCGTCTCGTTAGACAATTCACGGGTCGGTTTCTGTAGGAGTGGTTTGCTGGTTCTCGCCTTTCAGGGTGATTCCCTGTCGATTGGCGGAGATTGGTACCCATCGAGGTCTGGCTGGGTCCGAGGAGACTTCTGCAGATCCATCCGATATGGCCTCGTTTCCCGCATTCGTGGCAGAGCGCGTCGTGGAATTTGCAATCGGAGCGGTGATGGTTGGCCCCGCAGCCAGTGCATGGTTGCTGGGTTTTCAGGTAACGGTCCCGGTCAGACCGCAGGCGATGGGCCTCTTCTTCGTCGCTGTCTGACAACGAAGAAAGGTCCTCATGGTGGGTCGTCAGAAGCTGTCCTTCTGACTTAGGTGAAACTTCGTTGGTTGGTTGGTGTGCTGGAGCGTGATTCCGGCATAGCTGGGCAGCCCGACTTCTTGGTTGCCTCTGCTGCCGTAGCCTCAGCGATGGCATCAGCAAGGCTAATGTCGCCCTTAGCCATTATCTTGCTCTGTATGTTTAGAGCGTCTAACCCGAGAACTACTCGGTCTCTCAGGGCCTCCTCTAGGTCGGTGAAATCGCAAAGGCCGCCCAAGTTCCGGAGATCTGCAACGAAATCGACAACGCTTTCTCCTTTACGCTGGTTTCTTTGATAGAACTCGTGTCATCTTACGAGCATCAGAACGGTCGGTGCATAGTGGGCCCTTAGTAGCGGTTCGAGGATGTCCCAGTCCATGGCCTTCACTTCAGCCGGTTTCGCTAAAGCCTTAGCCATTTTGAATACCGTCGGGCCACAGTGCGTTAGGAATACCGCCCGTTTCTTCCCGGTTCTGGCATCCTTCAGATTGTTCGTTTCCAAAAACATTTGGAAACGGTCCATGTAGGACTCCCAGTCCTCTTGAGCTGGATCGAACGGAGCGGGTGGTACTACGCCGCCGGACATGGTTCCGCCGTTGTGCGCTTCAGCCACATGCTTGGTTGTCTTCGTCGTTGTTTTAGTTGGCTCTGATGTCAACCCTCGTCGCCAGTGTTATGTCTGGAGCATGGGTGCGAATAATGGAGACGAGCCGGTAGAAACAGTGAACTTCAACTCTTTATTTACATGGTGTGACAGCTCAAACTGGATGGCTGCTATAGCCTTCCTTATATAGGCAACTTATTAACTATTCAACCAATAGCAACCTGGGAGCGCTAGCTCCGTTAACCAATGAGAACAGCCTGTTAATGGCCAATCAGATGCTCCTGAATGGACCAATCCAATCCTGCCTTTAACAGCCTATCAGAAGTGCAGGGCCAGAACCCTGCACTTGACTTCAAGCTGAAGATAACTTTATTTGGCATTATTCATTCACAACAGAGCTGAAGAAGCTTCTCAGATGAGAAGCGAAATGTCTTCAAAGAAAGACCAGAAAGATCAATTGCTTGATAAAGTACCTTTGGGACCCCATAACTTGCCAAACCACAAAGAACAGGCATCTGACTGAGTAAACTAAACTAACTAAACTGTTTTTTTTTAAAATATTTGTTCTTAAACAGTAAGAACAGTAAGAAAAAAGAAGTAGTTTTAAAAGGAAGGAAGAATATATTATCTCCTCACAATGCTAAGTTTTAGAATTAGCAGAAGTAGCTGCATGCTGTGTTTTTAATGAGAGCCTGAAATTCAGCTTTGGCAAAATATCTTAAAATGTTTTGGGCAGACCGCAAAAGGAAAAAAAACCTGCAATGAATAGGCAAATATCCAATTAAAATTACAAACCTCGTTGAATCTGTTAAAATGCTGGGAATCAAGTTATGCACTGAATTCCCCGACTTTTCTTCAGAGGCAACCCAATTAAAACATACCCAATAATCCAGCAAGACAGCTTAACAGCATTAATTACCTTGTCCAAATGATATCCAAAAAAAATGATATAAGATATTTTGGGCTATTGAGACTGGATTTTTTGTTTTGTTTTTTTGGTCTTCCCTGAGGTTTTCTCGTCAAGGTTTTCTTATCACCCTGAATCATTGGCCATTGTCTTTTTTCTAGGACTGAGAGAAAGTGACCGGCCTAAAGTCACTCAGCTAATTTTGCACTTAAGATGGGTCTAGAACCGTGATGGCGAAGCTATGGCACGCATGCCACAGGTGGCACGCAGAGCCATTTGTGCTGGCACATGATCCGCAAGCAAGCTTACCTCACTGTACACATGCACGGGTCTCCCAGCTGATTTTCGGCTGGTTTGAGGCCTTTTTTAGGCCTCCCAGGCTTGAGGAAAGCCTCTGCAGCCTGAAAAATAGGCCCGTTTCATCACTTCCTGCATTTCCGGAAATCCTGGAAGTGACGAAACGGGCCTATTTTTCAGGCTTCAAACAGGTTGAAAATCAGCTGGGAGGCGCAGTGCAGGTAAGCGGGTGGGGGATTGTATGCACATGTGCAGGGGGCGTGCACGGATTGCCTTCTGGGTGCTGGCACGTGAGCGTGCATGCACAAGCGCATGCACAATTTTTGGCACAGGAGCCCAAAAAGGTTAGCCACCACCGGTCTAGAACTCACGGTCTCCTACTTTCCAGACTGATGCTTTAACCACTAACCAAAGCGGCTCTCAGCACTGATTAATTTCTAGTCACAAAGAGTGGGCTCTTCAGTGTAAAATAATCCTAAATGGGGTATACAGTATTTATAAAGACCCCCAATCTTTTACCATCAGTGACCCCATATTCTCAAAAGGTATGGAAAGCACCTTTCCCTCCTATACTGTACCAACTATTATCATCATCATTTTTAACGATCCCATAATCCCTTGTGGAGTGGAGTCTGGGCAACTGAAATGAAGCTAGCAGAGTGTTTACTGGCCAGATGCTCTTCCTGTTGCCAATGTGGAGTTTTGTTCAGCAGATATATTCTCATTGCGCCCAGAGAGAGAAATATCTACCTCTACCTAGGATCGAACTCACAGCCTCCTGATTGTGAGGCGAGAGCTTCACCTCGAGGCCACCACACCACTCCACTGTACCAAGTATGATGTGGTTCTAAATTCTGGAACAGCATCTATTTTTCTGAAATAGATTTTCTGAAACAGCCCTCTGTAACTTGGGTCCTCAGAAGAATTCTTGACTTAGATTCCTAGACAGATACACAATATTCAAGTCTTTTTTTTTTTTTTACTTTGTTCTTACCTTGCCCTGCCCCTTCATCAGAACAATGTTGGAAATAATAGATGGCTGCGTAAGTCGCCAGGGATATTCAACCTGAGCTGCACTCAACGAACGAGTGGATTTCTTAACAATGTGGTATTCCTTCAGAAATAAAATAATCACAATAATGGTAAAAGAACCAGAATGGTTATGTCTCAGTTACAGGTTCTCTAACTTTCTGGTTAGTAAATAGTCATTAGAACATGGTTACATTTTTTACATGTAAGTGCTTCAATACAGGTAGTCCTCAACTGACCACAACTGAGCCCAAAATTTATGTTGCTCAGTGAGAAATTTTTAAAGTGAGTTTTGCCCCATTTTACGGCTTTTCTGGCCACCTTTGTTAAGTGAATCACTGGAGTTCTTAAATTAGTAACACGGTTGTTAAGTGAATCCCCATTGACTTTGCTTATCAGAGGGTCATAAAAGGGGATCACATTATTTTAGGAAACAGCAATGGTCATAAATGCGAGTCAGTTGTCAAGCATCCCAACTGTAAATCACATGACCATGGGGATGCTGCAATGGTTATAAGTGTGAAAAATGGTTACAAGTCACTTTTTTTCAGTGCCGTTGTAACTTCAAACAGTCATTAAGTAAACTGTTGAGGACTACCTGTATACACACACACACACACACACACACACACACACACACACACCAAAGGAAATCAGGTAGAAAATAAATCAAGTACCAGAGAACACAAGGAAGGATCTTCTAAAATTTTCTGCAATACATTGTATTTTTTATTCAAATTAAATAAATATTCTACCATATGCAAATAAGCCATCCAAATAATCTTTGCTTGCACATGAATTACAAGTAGTCCTCACTTTAGATCTGTTCATTTGGCAACTGTCCGAAGTTACAACAGCACTGAAAAAATGAGTTACGACCAGCCAAAGTCCCCATGGTCACATGACTGAAATCCAGGATTTGGCAACTGGTGTTTATTTACCATGGTTGCAAAATGTTCCAGAGTCACGTGATCTCCATCAACAAACAATGTCAATGGGGAAAGCTGGATTCACTTAATAACCACACAATTCACTTAAAAACTGCAGTGATTTGCTTAATAACCATGGCAAAAAAAAAGGTTGTTAAATCAAATGCGGCAACCACGCTTGTTTAGCCACAGTTGCGTTCCTAATGGTGGCTGTAAGTGAAGGACTACCTACACAGCATTTGCATTCTGCCTCATGATTGAGTTATATTTCTTTTAATCTTTGGTCCCTCCATCAATTACCAATAGTTAAAATGAGGAATTATTTGGCTGTAATATCTCAGATGATGCTATATATTTGTTTTTTTCTCCTCCTCACCTGTCTGGTTCCTGTGTCCAAATGCTGCGGTAAGGAATGCTTTCGGCCTCCCCGGGAATATTTCATTGGTATTTCATAATTCACATCTCCATTTTCTACCGTCAACTCATCATCTTCTCCCACAGACTCTAAACGAGATGCCGCCCCTAAAGAATAACCCAGAGATACAATTTATTATACATACATCAAAGCCCCTTTTAAAATTGTCAGTTCTAATGGAATTTAGAATGTCCATGGAGAAATGATGGATGGATGCATTTCTTAAAACATCTAAACAACTGTAATAAATTTTATCTGTGTGTGTGTGTGTGTGTGTGTGTGTGTGTGTGTGTGTGTGCAGGCATGCATGTGGATATATGGGCAGGAGTAATTTATTAAAGCAATGACAGAAGACACTTTTTTTATCGAAATTCTTATTTAATCACAAACAGCGCTATTTACTGATTTTTTAAAAAAGACAGAATTCTTATATTGTATCTGAGCTCCAGGTAAACAAAACAAAAGGAAAAATAGTTTATGCATGCTATCAAATCAAGCGTAGGTTCATATTTTTAAAATCCTCAAAGGATAGACAGTGAGAAACTTTACAAATTACTTTGACTCATGCCTGTGCACTTCAATCAGCACCAATGATCCAATTCTAAATCCTGCTGCCAACCAGAGGACAATATGAAGAACACATGTCAGCGTTCCAGTGAAACTCTTCATTTCATTCAGCATTCAGAAACAAAGTTCATCCAAGTGAGAATTTATTGAAGAAGTCATACTGCCACATCTGGGAAAACCTGAATCTGAATATCACAAACGCATCCCCTGCACCCATCAGTACATCACATGCACTGGATACATTCCTCCAGCCACTCCTTCCCAGGTGCGGGGTAACTTGTCCTTGACTTTATGAGAATAATGTTGTTGAGTCTGCAGTAGCTGCTGACCAGCTACTGTAAAAGCTGAGGCAATGAGGATGAGTCAACAGAGTTATTGCCTCTTTAAGACTGAGGATGGGTTCCACAGGGTTTTACCACTTTAAGAAGCTGTCTATATATAGGAGGCCATGAGAGGGCGTATTTTCTCTCCTCATGTTGTATCTCCATTGTGGTTCTCCAGGTAGAGTAAAGATTGATTGATTGCCAGGTATTTGCCTTCCATGTATATGTACGTATATAGCTGTCTTGTATATAAACCACTGTTAAAAGACAAAGCCTCTGTGTATGCTGTGTTTTGCTGCTGAATTGTCTCACAATAGTAGTCACGCTGCAAACACTCTGACACTAATCTTCAACCACTCTATGCAATCCCCACTCCCAAATTCCCAGGCACTAAAAATGTGGCAGCTTTGAGCTTCTAAGTAAAAATATGGCTTCCAAAGATGACACCTTTCTTAATCATAGTCCTAAAATTGTGGAGGACCTGCTTTGAAGAGGTTCGCCTGATACAGTCTTTGAGAGCTGCCACCATTGATGGGTTTCTCTGTCCTCACACGGAAGACCAGCGAGATGTTTTTTACACCCTGATGGCTCTTTTTAGACAGCTTCCATAATTATCTTTGTGTTTCATCTTTTCAAAGGCTTTGATCCTTCTCATTATCATTTTATTAAAATTTTATTTGAGATGCATGCTCTATCTGTTAAAGATTGCAAATCCAGAAACCATAAATACCTCAAATAACTAAAGGAGATGGAAAGGAGAGGACTCAGCGAGGAACATACTAGTAACAAGGAAAAAATGTAAGTCTTTTGGTCCAGTGCTACTTTTAACCTTAAAAATCTAATTTCAAAGATAAATGTAGAGCAGTGGTCTCTCGTCTTTCTGGCCTGGCATATTAGTGGAGGAAGGAAAAAGAGAATGGTTTTGTGTATGTGTGCGCCGCTTTCACAAATGCAGTTTCATGCATGTGCTCACACACATGCTCATACACCACTTCCGCGCCTCAGTTCCAAACGGGCTACAACCCAACAGTGAGGCTCAGACCAGGAGTTGGGGCCCTCTGGTGTAGAGGAATTTACTCTTGTATTGGCTAGATAGATAGATACACCTATCTAGCTCAGTATGATTTAGTTCTAAGTGCCACACACTTTTAAGAACACCAGCAGAAGTATTTCTCATGGATATTTTTTCTTTATTCTTCTTCTGAACTATTCTCTTTTCTCAAAGAGATACAGTACCAGGGATAGGATTCAAGAATCCCAGCAATCGGTTCGCTGCCCAGTTGCTGGGTGGGTGTGGCCTACCGGTACTTCCAGGAGGGCCATTTTTTGCCTTCCCAAGGGTCCGGAGGCTTCCCTCAGGTCTCTGGGAGGGCAAAATTGGTCTCCCTTGGGCTCTGGAGGCCCTCTGGAAGCTGAAAACAGGCCTGTTTCCGGACTTCTGGTACTTCCAGGAAGGCTGCTTTTTGCCTTCCCAAGGGTCCGGAGGCTTCCCACGGGCTTCTGGTAGGGTGAAAATGGCCTCCCCAGGCTCTGGAGGCCCTAAGAAAGCCAGAAATAGGCCCGTTTCCAGACTTCCAGAAGGCCTGTTTTCCCCTTCCCAGAGTCTCCGCGCAGATCCTGCACTTACCTGCATCGAAAATGGGCTGTGTGAAGACTCATGGAAGGTGAGGGGTGGAGTGGACGGGGCCAGCCTGTCAGTCCAAATACCAGTTTGGTGAACCGGATGCAAATTTAACATCCGGTTCGACCAAACTGATCCAAACCGGTAGAATACCACCCTGTCCAGTATGCTGGCAAACCTGACCTCAACAGTCTAAATCTTCCCATGCTTCTTCATCCAATGAAAAAAGAGGAACCATACCTTGAGATCGGCTCCTGTACTTCAAAATACCACCTCCAAGGGTCGGGCTCTGACAGTTCTCTTTGGAGCTCTCGTCTTCTGTAAGATCTGAGGACCTGTCCATATCAGTCAGGTGTGTAATCTGAAGGAGAAGGGATATTTTTAAAAAGACCAGCTACATTTTCTAGGATGTGTCATCCTTTCCATAGCTAAATTACGTATTATCCCAAGGAAGCTATAAATGAGGATCTCAAGCAGAACTGTTGCAGCTTATTTGCACTGGTATTTGTAACCAGGAAAAACACACCAGATTTTTTTCCTTGTCCAAGATTTTAGGGCACCGTAATCTACTGAAAGACACAGGTGCTTCTTATTTTTTTCAGATGGGAGAATTTCATAGTGAGAACATCAATGCAAAGAAAGATCAATTTTGTAGATTACTATGTTACTGCATATCTTTCCTGTTTGTTTTCTATCGGTCTGTTTTAACAAGGTGGTTTGGAAGAGGATTTTTATTTCTTTGTTGCACACAGACATATTGATGCTTATTTGTAAACTGTTTTCAACATTGCAGATTAAAACAGAACGAATAAAATCAAGATAAATGGTATTGAATATGATTCTCTCCCCAACATAGCCCTTGACTTCCATTCATTGCTAAACCTTGATTTTATTCCCACCCCAAGGACTTAATTTTCTTTCCATAATACACGAGATGAGACCTCTAAGAGTTGGAGACCAGGGGTGTGGAGTTTGTCATTGGTTTCAATAGCTTGTGAAAGCATACTTTTTATGTTTCTTTTATTCAATTTGCCAAAAGGATCCTAAGATGAAAAACTGATCCTGCAATATAAAGTAAAAAAGGGATAATTTCTATTTTCCAGAGAGAAGAAAGAATTTCTCATTTCCTTTTAGAATAAATTACTTTGTAGAGAACATCAAGTCTGGTATTAGGAGGTGATCTGCAGCACCAAATAATGGACAGATTACAGCTGACAGCCTATGGCAATAAATAAAATATACTCTATACATTAGGAAGCTTTATTTTTTTCAGGGTAAAGAACCAAATCCTGGAATAGGGCACTAGAACTGGAGAAGGTAAATGTTTCCCTCCTCTCAAATATATGCCAATTTTCTGATTGAAATCATTCCTATTCTCAGGAAGGGCTGATAATATTGCAAGAACAAGGCACATGTGATATGAAGGGTTGTGGGGTGGTCAGTGGCAAAATACATCCTTTACATACAAGCAATTAGACTTTCCATTTCTGATATTTCTAGCTTTTTTGTGTGCATCTGTCCCTTTGAATCACTGCTGACTTCTACTTGCTTGTAGGTCTTTTGGCAAGGTTTTCGGAAGTGGTTTGTCCTAGTCTCTCTCTTAGGACTGAGGGAGAATGACTGGCCAAAAGTTACCCAGCTGGCTTTGTGCCTAAGACGGGACTAGAATTCATGGTCTCCTACTTTCTAGCCTGGAGCTTTAACTACTATACAAGCATTTAAGGGAAAGGAAGAAAACCTGATGATGAGAAATTATAGTGACCGTAACTTGGTAGCCTGAAGCATCCTAATTTCAAAATACTTCAACAAATGATTAACTTCCTAAGCTGGGGTATCAAACTCGATTTCACGGAGGGCCGTATCAGGGTTGTGTTTGACCTCGGAGGGCCGGGGTGGCTGTGGCCAGGGTTAGGCATGGCTGGGGTGGGGTGGGCGCAGCCAGGGAGGGCTTGGCCAGCTTGACGTCACCCGTGTTGGGCCCACCTGTGATGGCCAAGTGCTAAGGCAGGAATTCCCTCAGACCCTTCTCACTCTCATTATAGTCTCCTTCCTTCCTTCCTTCCTTCCTTCCTTCCTTCCTTCCTTCCTTCCTTCCTTCCTTCCTTCCTTCCTTCCTTTTCTTTTTCCTTCCTTTTCTTTTTCCTTCCCTCTTCATATCCTTTTCTTCTTCCTTCTCCTCTTTCCTTATTTTTCCTTCCCTGCTCTCTTCCCGTCTTCTTTGTCTTTCCTCTTTCCCTTTCTTCTTTCCTGTCTTTTCTTGCATGCTCAAATGCAAAAGGGGAAACATTTCTATGTTTGTTTTATTTTTAGTTTGTTCGGATAGCCCTCTGCCAGTGAAAATGGAGCTGGGGTGTGTCTGTGTGCACCCTCCCTCAGCCCCTGTTTTCAGCCATGATGGCCTCCTGCAGCCCTCTGCTTCCCTCCCCCCCCAGTTCCATTTTTTCTAGCTGCAGGAGGCCGTCGCAACTGAAAACGCATGTGGCCCTCCTGAGCTCCATTTTTGCTGGCAGAGGCACCACGGGCCAGTCCTTTGTAGTTTCCAGGGCGGCCTCATGGGCCAGATCTAAACTCCCCATGGGCCGGATCCAGCCCACTGGCCTTGAGTTTGACACCCCTGCCCTAAGCAATTTCTGGGGGGGTAGAAGTGGAGAGGGGAGGGAGAGGAGAAGGGAGGGGAGGGGAGGGGAGGAGAAGAGAGGAGAGGAGAGGAGAGGAGAGGAGAGGAGAGGAGAAGAGAAGAGAAGAGAAGAGAAGAGAAGAGAAGAGAAGAGAAGAGAAGAGAAGAGAAGAGAAGAGAAGAGAAGAGAAGAGAAGGGGAAGGGATGATGAATGGAGAGATCCACTTTGGACCCTGCCCCCCCACTGAACACTTGCTTCCTGCAACAGTAGAGGCACCATATTTAAGGCTGCAAATTCCAGACAACCATTAAATGGTTAAATCTTTGTTCCCATGTAATATTTTGACAATCCACATATGGAGAAATGCTTCGAAAGCTAATTTTGAAAGAAAAGACTGTCAATCCACTTTGTAAACAACACAGTGTGGACAGTACAGATGTGGAAAAACTCATTCAGCTCATCTATGAGTACCATTTGATTTAATATATACATCTTAATTCAGTGCATAAACTGAAAGTTGCCCTTTGAAATCGATATTTTCCTGATTTTGTTACTGCAATTCGCCAGTTTAAAAAAGCACATATGGAAAGAACCTACCCAGAAATGGGGGAAAGATTTCAAAAATATGTCAGGGAAAATTGGTGGGGGGAAATGCATACCTACAATATGCTTTAACAGAAATTCATATTCGTTTTTTCAGGAATTTAGAAGACCAAAATGTTGTAAACCCTGGTTTGCCTTGGAGAAATGAGAAAGTAGGCTGAATCATAACTGATGTATTCATTACTCTAGCTGAACGACAGTGACCAGAATAATATTAGAAATATTTGGGTGGGATTTCAAATCAGTGCCTCTTTTTCCCACTGCCAGACAAGAACCTGACAGGTAGTCCTTGACTTATAACATTTAGTGATGGTTCGAAGTTACAGCGGCACTGAAAAAAGTGAATTGTGGCCATTTTCCTCACAACTGTTGCAGCATCTCCATGGTCTCATGATTAAAATCCAGATGCTTGGCAACTGATACATATTTATGATGGTTGCAGTGTTGCAAGGTCATGTGATCACCTTTTGGCATTTTCTGACAAGCAAAGGCAATGGAGAAGCCAGATTCATTTAACAACCAGGTTATTAACTGCACAAGTGGGACAAGAAGAGTTGTAAAATGGGGCAAAACTCACGAAACAGATGTCTCACTCAGCCACATACATTTTTGGGTTCCACTGTGTTCATAAGTCCACCGCTACCTGTATTCTCGAAAGCACTCCCTGTTCTCATGCAGTGCTTGAGGGCTGCGAAGGATGTGTGAGGATGGGTTGTGTTCCGTGGACTTTCTGGAAATGGGGCAAGAACGGGGCATACTTTTGTGCAGTTTTCAGAGGCGGCAGAGGTTGTGCAAGAGCACTCCCCAAAGCAGCTAACATTGTGTAGGATCTCCTGTCTTGAGCAGGGGGCTGGACTAGAAGACCTCCAAGGTCCCTTCCAGCTCAAAACTAATTCAGAATTCAAGCTAACAAGGGCCTTATGTGACCCGTAGCAGCAGCCTGGAGAAGACTGTAGGGGCATCTCCAGGAGTTCTGCTGCTGGGGGTTCACAGGGATTGGGGAGAGCCCCTAGCTAAGATTCTGTGCAGTTTGGAGAATCCCCATATCCCACTCCTGGACTGGCCATGCCCACCTCACCCCTCCCAGGAGTCCCCATGTGGCCCATTTCGGATGCAGGTAAGTCCAGGGTGTGCGTGGAGGCTTTGTGAGGGCAAAAACAGGCCTCCTGGAAGTTTGGGAAGGCCAGAAATGGGCCTGTTTCCGGCTTCCAGAGAGCCTCCGGAGCCCAGGGAGGTTATTTTTGCCCACCCAGAGGCTTGAGGAAAGCCTCCGGAGCCCAGAGAGGGCAAAAACACCCCACCCCGGCCGTGGTGTAGGAGGCTGACTAGGCCACACTCACCTTGGCCATGCCCACCCAGCAACCAGGCAGAGAACCCGTTGCTAAAATTTTTGAATTCCACCCCGGGCATGTCAACAAAAAGAGACGTACAATGTGTAAGTGATGTACAACAGATTCTCGGGAGAGCTGGACCAGGGTTCAAACCTGCCATTCCCACGGCTTGCACATCTTGGGGGACAGTACAAGTGACAGTGGCAGTGATAGCACTAGGCCTGAAATCAAGAAAGGTGATGAGGGGACTGGAGGCTAAAACGTATGAAGAACGGTTGTGGGAATTGGGTTTCTGTAGTCTAATGAAAAGAATGACTAGGACTGACATGGTAGCAGTGTTGCAATATTTGAGGGGCTCCAACAAAGTTAAGGGGGTCAATCTACACCCCAAAGCACCCAAAGGTAGGACAAGAAGCAATGGACAGAAACTAATCAAGGAGAGAAGCAACCTAGAACTAGGGAGAAATTAATCAGTTAATCAGTTAAACAATTAATCAGTGGGAAAGTTTGCCTTCACTGGAGGTTTTTAAGAAGGGATTGGACAACTGTTTGTCTGAAATTGTATAAGGGTCTACTATACCATTTGCTTGAGCAGAGGTTGGACTAGAAGATCTCCAAGGTCCCATCTCACTTTGTTATTCTGTTAAGTTGCGGCCTAGCCCATCCTTGGCACTGCCACTGACTGCTGTTCTTCAGCATGGCTTCAATGAGAGGGAGGGAGAGAGATAGAGAATTGTTTTTCTTTTGTGGAGGGCAAGTGGTGTCTGACACACCAGCAGAGTCAAGTTAAGCATTTGCCTAATTTTTGACCCGCCAAGCCCTAAAGGTTTGCCATCACTGGCCTAAGAGCTCATGCATCTAACTGTATACCTGGCAAGCCTTCCTGACATTAGCCTCCTGCTACTGGCCAGGTAAGCAGCAGTTGAAACTGCCTAGCTAGGTGAGCCCATCAGCTCTGCAGAATTTTCAGGTTCTTGTTTAACTGACTTTTTTTTTTCTCCAGCTCTTTTTCTTGGAGGTCTAAATACTCAAAAAAAAATTAATGGATTGAGTTTAAATGTTCCATCACCCAATTCAACAGGGAGACAGCGTGTAACTTTCTATATGACAGGGTCTGTCTTGGGTTAAATTTAAACCCCCAGGAGTTAGTTGACCATTAACCCTTTCTGGCATTCCCATGCCACGCTGATCCTCAACTGACCAGTTAAGTATGTTGTGGGAACATAGCCAATTATTACTCTGGATGTAAAGGCTTCCTTATGCAACACTTGTGTCTCAAACCAAACTTTTTTTGTTTCTGTTTATTTGTTTATTTGAAAGACCCTAGGAAATCAACTCATAGATCTCTTAAAATATATTCAGGAACTTATCTTATAGGGGGAAACAATGCAAGCTTATCATAAGAGGTAGGGCAAGATTTGTTGACAAAATTATACTGGAGTGTAATTTAAACATACATATTAGTAATTGTAGTGTGAACAAAAGACACATGATTATATTATAATCTTTTAACTGGCGCATCTATTACTTGCTCATTTCAGAGCGCTATAAAGGGGAAAAATGCACATAAAGAAGTGAACACAGTTTTGCCAGGAGAAAAATAATAACAAAGACTAAAAGAGAAAGCTTTCTTGGTTTTCCCACTCATGCCAAAAATGTGCAGTGTGTTGAATACACTCCAGCTTTTTTACTTCCCCCAAACCCCAGATATCATTCTGCTCTGAAAATAAACAGAAATTCTACCCATTAAGCTTCTACGAGTTTCTCCTGGGCCCCAGTTTGTAATCTTTGGCTGCCACAGTCCACTGAAAATGCATGGGTTTTTTTCCCCTTTTTTCTTTTTCTTTTTGCCTAGCCATCAGTGACCAACAAATTGCCCATCTGCCAAGACAGTAACCGTGCCACAGGAGGTAACTGACTCTCCAGGAAATTATGCTTGTTCAGTTCTGAATGTATATTGCTAATTAAAAACAGGATTTTAAAGAATCCAGAAATCTTGGCTGATTTTTCTCAAGAGGCAGCTTTTCCCAAGCACATTTTTTTTGCTCACAACAGGCAAGAAAGAAGCTCAAAAGGTTTAGCCTGCTACCTACAATAACTTCATATGCATCTCAACACCTACACGAATGCACATAGAGCCCACGTACACAGTTCACTGTGAGATTCAAAAGGCATTTGCTACGGTAGCTGAGTGTTACTCTGCATCTCTGCAGGATTTCGGTTACTTAAGGGGAGGAATGAGACTCTGAATCAGAGTTTACCTATTTTTCCTTGTGAAATGGAAATATAGAAAGAAAACAAAATGACTATCGGTGTAGGATATATACAGTGATAATGTTTTCTGAGAAAAAAATAAAAGGACAAACCTGAAAATTATTAGTAGTAGTATTTAACTTGGGGAAAAAAAATCTTGCTACCTTCTCTGTTGGAGCACAGAAAATGCTGAAGATAAATGTAGCATATATAGGGAACAGAGGTTGGCAGCCTCACTAAATCCAACAAGAAAAAACAAACATTTTCATCTCTGTCTTTTTTTAGAGACAAGTCATTACAGCTGTTGGGGCCTTGTTGGGTGGCCCCTTGGACACAGAACATTGCTTATCTCTTGCTTGGAAGGAGATACAGCCACTCCCCCCCCCCCCCCACTGCTGATTAGTAAGTAAAATAGGTATCCTGAAAGCCAACTCTCTTGCATACTTCATTTTTCATTGCTATATTGTTTATGATACACTGGGGAGATGAAGGAGTCTAGTAGCCTCTAATTGCTTTTAAGAAGGGCTTTCAAAGTTTTGGTGTGCTTTTTTAGCATTTCCACCTATTCAAATTACAAAGGACTTTTGATGATTAAATAGTTAACTCACTTCCTGATATATATACTTTTATCTTTTAATAGGCTTAGGAATAAAACGTTCTCATATTTTCCTGTCCAAACAAGGACCATTTTTCCTGCCAGAGAGGTTTTAATCTCAGCCATTAATTATTGTATTCCCCCTTATTATACATTACTTTTTCTATGGATTGTTGCTTATCAGTACTTATTTATGACAGCGAGTGTGGTGTTGTTAAAGACACCAGACTAGAAGCTGAGGAAGTGTCAGGTCTTGTCTTAGGCATGAAGCCAGCTTGGTCCAGTCGTTGTCCTTCAGCCCTGGAAGAAGTAAATGGCAGAAACGATGTCTGAAAATGCTGCCAGGAAAACTGCATGAATTTGTCCAGACAATCACCAGGAGTGAAGACTGACTTGAAGGATATATGTTTCACTAATAGAAGAAAATATTTGTAGTTCATGGTTAAACTGTGAGGTTCTTAGTGCTCTCTGAGCTTGGTTGTTTTCTAGCACATGTTTCATTGCCCATCTAGGGGGGGATCCAGATACAAGGGAGAATGGGACTAGCCCTTAATTCAGGGGTCTCCAACCTTGGCCCCTGGAAGCCTGGCGGACTTCAACTCCCAGAATTCCACAGCGGCTGTGGAACTCTGGGAGTTGAAGTCCGCCAGGCTTCCAGGAGCCAAGGTTGGAGACCCCTGCCTTAATTAATCAGCCACCTCCAGTATGATGCTTCCCTGTTGGGGTCCCAAGCCATCTGGGAGAACCAGATCTTAAATCTCTTGTGGAAGATCAGAATGGTGAGAGTTGATCTCACCTCAGGGGGTAAGATGTTCCAAAGGGCAGGATACTGTTTGGGGCCTATTTGATTAATTAATTAATTTTGAATTATACATTAATCAGCCTTCATCAAGCTAGAATAGATATGATAAACTGGGAACCATACCGAAGGAAGCTTAAGATCCAACTGAACTAAGTCATAGAGGCCATCTCTGTTGTACATGCAGAATATTCCACACAGGGTCTCTCAAATTTCCTCTGGAATAGGACAGATTATAAAGAGAAGATTAATTGTCTAAAAATGGTAGAGGAACCAGAACTGGCTCTTAAAATCACCTGTGGACAAGCTTCTTTTACAGTTCTTCTTTGCCTGCTTTCTAATAAAAGTCTAAATTACTTTGTGTACTCATATGATATCAGAAGGAGAATTTGTTAAGAGTTCTCTCTGTGGGTGTAGGAGAACTCATTGCGGCCGACTCACCACAGCCGACCTGCCGCGGCTAACTCACGGCATCCAAGTTGCTGCAGGACGACTTGCCATGGGACAATTCAGTGCAGGATAACTCAAGAGAGGAGCAAGTGAATTGCAGCAGGTCTTGTCTTCTTTTAGATTCAAGCAAGTTAAAGCAAGGCAGGGTCTGCTAAAATTCACTTGTCCCTCTCTTGAGTTATTCCACACTTAATTGTCCCCCGGTGAGTGGTCCTGTAGCGAGTTGGCCACAGTGAGTTGTCCCATGGCAAGTTGGCTGCCATAAGTTGGCTGTGGTGAGATAGCCAGGGCGAGTCAGCTGGGTCAAGTTAGCTGGAGTGAGTTGGTCCAATTCCATCTTTCTGTAAATCATTTATGTTGCAATAAAGATTTTCTTTGCATTCAGGACAGTGGTGGGATTCAAAAAATTTTACTAACAGTTCTGTGGACATGGCTTGGTGGGTGTGGTATGGCTTGGTGGACATGGCTTGGTGGGCGTGGCTTGGTGGGCATGGCAGGGGAAGGATACTGTAAATCTCCATTCCTTCCCCACTCCTAGGGGAAGGTTCTGAAAAATCCCAATTCCCTCTGCACCCCACTAACCTGCTTTCCAGCTGTGTTCTCCTGTGCAGGGCAACCAAAGAAGACCCAGCCGATCAGCTGGGACTCGGGAGGCAGAGAATAGATGGGGGCGGGGCCAGTCAGAGGTGGTTTTTGCCAGTTCTCCGAAGTACTCAAAATTTCCACTACCGGTTCTCCAGAACTGGTCAGAACCTACTGAATACCACCTCTGATTCAAACTTGCATTTAGACTCATAGAATGAAAATGACAACATCTTGTATTTGTTGAGATTCTTAAATGAAAAACCTGGCTGAGCTCATCCTAATGTTCCCCTTTCCAAAATGGCAAACTATGAGAGATCACTAAATGATTGGATTTGGATGTATTTAATAAAGAACCTAAGTTCTGTACATTACATAAGAAAATTCCCATTGGGTATCTTTATTCGAAGTACAGCAATCTTATTTGCTAAAAGTTTGCCCCATGCATTACTCCACATAATTCATTCCATACCGTAGATGTATTACAGTGGCAACTATATAAGAAGGTAGAAATAATTTTGAAAAATGCAATCTGTTCAGTGAAAATTAGCAGCCTGGAGAGAGTTAAGATGATACAACTAATTCTTGTCGAATATAAAATACACAGCAAAATCCTTTGCCTTTTGTATAAATGAATGGTTGCTATTTTAAAACAGCATCTTTTAATGCTGTTTTAATGCATGTTAATGCATGTCTTAGAATTTTCAACACCTGCAGCAATATTATATGGTATTTTTTGCAATTCCACATGGAAGCAAAATGTAATTTTCCCACTATCATTTTGTGATCAGAGCTTTCCATGTGCAGATCTTAATCCCAAGATTGATTATTCACATGATTAGTTTTGAAAATATGCCTTTATTATTTGCAATATTGTATTAAATGGACAGCCAAAGGCTATGTTGGTTAAGAGTTACAGTAGCTGAAGTCTAACACATTTGGAAGGTAAGAAAACCTCAAGGCACGGGGCCAGGCTAGCCCAGAAGAGTCAAATTAGAAAATCCCACAAACAACTGATACTTAAAAATACATTACACATTACATTAAGAAGTTAAGATTTATTGATTTTAAAAGGCATCCAAAATTTGTTGCTTAATGGTGGAGATAGCTTTAAGAATAATCTACAGTAAATTGGCAATGTTATTTAAATCAGTCTCCTGAAATAAAAAATTGGGGGAAATCTGGGGTCAATATGGAAGGATTTATATTCCTTTTAGTCTGATCTGTTTTCTTTCTCACAAAAGCTGCTAATGGCTTTCCAGGGTTAGTGTGTTGTCTGAATGCAACTGAATGTGTTAAGCAGGTTCTTCAAATACAACTGCAGGTAGTCCTCAACTTAAAACAGTGTATTTAGTGACCATTCAAAGTTACTATGGCTCTGAAAAAAGAGACATGACCATATTTCATACTCCCGAGGTCATGTGATTCCCTTTTGCAACCTTTTCACCTTTTGACAAGCAGAGTCAACCCGGAAGCCAGATTCACTTAACAACCAGGTTACATGCTTTTTGGCTGCATTGATTCACTTAACAACTGTGGCAAAAAAAGATTATAAAATATGGCAAAAGTCACTTAACAAATGTCTCACTTAACAACAGATATTTTGGGCTGAATTGTGGGCATAACTCAAGGACTACCTGTCTTAACATGTCTTTATTTATTTGGGTATTTGTTTATTAAATTCATATGCTGCTCCTCTTGCTGCCATGTGATTCTGTGCATGTACAAGTCAATCTACTGCACCACAAGTGACCTATTTTCTGGAAGTAGAGAAGAATAGGCAGGTGCTACCCCTTAGCTGGGCATAAATCTATTCAATTACTCAATTATAAAATTTTAATGCTTGGACTTTAATATTTTATTGGAATTATAGACTTGCCTTTCAGATTCTGATTCAATTAGACAGTTAGATCCAATTTGTGCTTTCAAATATGTGCTTGCTCTATTGTATCTCATTCTCTGAACTAACAGAATAATTCCTTCAAAACCCCTGTGGATTGATCTGTCTCCCTGGGCAGTTCTCATTTCTACACAAAATGTGAAGGAAGTTGCCTTACAGGGTGAAACCACTAATCCCCTATCTCAACATTGACAATGCTGCAGTAGCTGATCAAAGTTTTAAAATCCTAACAGCTGTTGACACTTTTTGGAGCTTTTTGTAGTTTTTCTGTTACGGAATATGCTTGAATCAGAATCAGAAAAGAGCTGGAAAGGACCTTGAAGTCTTCTAGTCCTGCTCAAAGAGAAGACCGTATACCAGCGATGGCTAACCTTTTCGTTGTCGCGTGCCAAAAGTGTGCGTTCACACAAGTGTGCCTGCACACATAATGCAATGCACGGATGTGCTCCTCATGCCAAACTGCGCATGCACGTGTTACCTCCCATTCTTCCCCCGCCCCCTGCGTATGCACGCACATCTCCCACATGCGCCCTGCCCCCCCCTGCCCCCTGCCCCCCCCATGCATGTGGGACATGTACCCAACAATCAGCTGGCTGGCGGGAGGCGTGTGTGCATGCGCACTGGGACTGAGCTAAGGCGACAGTTTGTGTGATGGCAGAGATGGTTCTGCACACCACTTCCGGCACGCGTGCCAGAGGTTCACCATTACGGCCCTATATCATTTCAGACTTGTGGCAGTTTAGTCTTTTCTTAAAAACCTCCAGGGATGAAGCGCCTACTTCAACTGCCTACTAGAACATGAATTCACTCGCTTTATTGTTCTAACCATAAGTCGTCTATCTTCAAACTCTTATATAAGTCACCTGATCCAGGGGTGGGCTGCTATGGATAGGTCTGGGTTCGGGACAACCCATAACTAACCTTATGGCCGGTTTAGAGAACCGCCAAATCCTACCACTTGCTGGCCCTGCCCACTGCACCCTATCCCTCCCACCCCACCCCTCCTAGGAGTCTCTGTATGGCCTGTTTTGGATGTGAGGTAAGTGCAGAGTCCACGCGGAGGCTCAGGGATGGCGAAAAACGGGCCTCCTGGAAGTTCCAGAAGGCCGGAAACGGGCCTTTTTCCGGCCTTCAGAGGGCCGCCATAGCCCCGGGGAAGGCTGTTTTCGCACTCCCAGAGGCTCGAGGAAAGCCTCCGAATCCCAGGGAGGGCAAAAATGCCCCCCCTGTAGTGCCCCCCTGTAGTGCAGGAGGCCAACTAGGCCACAGCCACCATGGCCACGCCCACCCAGCAACTGGGCAGACAACCTATGGCTGACATTTTTGAAGCCCACCCCTGTCCTGATCTCTCCCAAATCTAACACATCCTAACCTTTAAAGATTTCTATATTCTCCACCAGAAACACCACTGTGTACTCTGGAAAAAGGATTATTAAGAAAATAAGTTATGACATTTTGCAAGGAGAGCCACTCTCTATTCCTCGTTAAAGCCACTGCCTCTTTTGCTATGTACAAATCTGCAGCTCCTTAAAGGGGTGTTTCATCTGTATTTTTAATGTGATTCTCAAAGAAGCCTGAAAAAAAAGATGTGGCTCTTTAATGCATAGCAGAAAGATAATTGTGCAAATACCCAAGCACTTCTGATCATTTTCCAAGCATGCTTAACCCTACAAATAGATGGCTAAAATGGTTAATGTAAATAAAGAAGCTAGGTTCCTTATCTTAATTTATTCCTCTATGGTTAGATGTGTTTTATCCTCCAGCTCTAACCCCTTCAATTACCTAAAGATATCCTGCTCTCTTTTGTTTTTCTGCCTATAGTCGGTTGCTTGGAATTTGAAATAGCCACAAGCAATTATATATTATAGGAAAGAAGATATTGGACCAGACAGGTTTCCAAACTGATCAAGTGGGGGCTTCCATAGCTTCCTAGGTCCCATTTAATTTTTGGAGCAGTGATTTCTATAATATTTACCTCAAACTGAAAAGCTCCAAATGGTAATTGATAAATGCGTCACTAAAACAGCCATCAACAGCAGATCCAGAATAAATATATTGCATAAAGAATGAGGTAAGAAGAAGCTAAGAAAGGAACCAACTGATTTATGCAAAGTACAATATCTTCTACAAAGGTCACAAGGAGTTCATTGGGAGTTTGGTTAAAATGAAATATGAAATATGAAAGTAATCCACAATGACACACTGAAGTCCAATCACTGAAAGTCAATAAACATTGGTTTAAGTGGACTGAAATGGAACTGTGCTTATCTGCTCCCTTCCTCTTCTAGTCAAATTAAACCAGTTTCTTTTGTGAGAGAGAACTGTGGTTGATGCTGGCCATTTTTCATTATGCTTTATAAAAACACAAGAGCATAGTCAATCTTGATCTAATAAGCTATCATGATTTATTTAGCAAAGAACATTATGTCTGAATTATTTTTTTTAGTAAATTGCAATGATAGTCTTTCTGAAGAAAGCAGAATATGATTCTCTGATATACCTCTAAAGCAGCTGCAATTGTTAAAAAAGATGACCATCTTGTTAATCAATATTTGTTCAAATAGCATTCCAGGGAAGTGATAAATGTCATTTGACTTGCAATTTTAAACAGCTTTTGTATCATTCACATTTCCTAAATTCATATGCAGATTTATCTCAATTTTCTGATACAAGACTCCATACATGCAGACAAAATACATACCTCCAAGAATGTGTACATGTACATAAATAAAATTTGCCTATTCTTTAAAAACAGAAGAATTTGGGTGGAATTGACTTGTAAAGAAAAGTATCTTTTCAAAAGAAGTTGACTCCTCCTTATGATGTCACATAGAAATCTGTGCAGCTTTGTTGGCAACATTATGAAAGTGATTTGTCACTGCCTTCTTACCGTCTTCAATTTCCCAGTTTAGCCTAGAAACCTGGTGTTGTGAATTAATAAAAGTGATTGAATAAAGATTATTGACAGCTTGAAGTAAAGTGCAGGGTTCTGGCCCTGCACTTCTGATTGGCCGATAATAGCGATATCGGATTGGTCTGTTCAGGAGAATCTGATTGGCTATTAACGAGCCTCTCCCATTTGTTAACGGAGCTAGCGCTCCCTGTGTTTTCATTGGTTAAATACTCAAGAACTTGCCTATATAAAGGGGGCTGTTGCTGCCATTGAGCTGAGCTGTTACACCATGTTAATAAAGAGTTTTGAAGTTCACTGTTCACCGGCTCGTCTCCTTCTTAGCGCCCATGCGCAGAACTTAACACCTGGCATGTAATGATCGCCAAGTACTAACCATTTTCAACTTTTTGATTTTTTTGAGACCAACCATGTGAGATTTTGAGCTATGCAAAGCTGAGTTGGGCAGGGCATATCCCAATACGGTTTCCTGTGAAAGTTCATATTTACAGCCCCCAAAGGGCTGTTTCCAAAAGGCAGCTGGACTTTCTTGTGGTTTTTTTTTTTTCCTATGAAAACGTTTCATTTCTCCTCCAAGAAGCTTCTTCAGTTTTTGGAGGAGAAAGGAAACATTTTCAAGGAAAAAACCAAGGAAGTCCAGTTGTCCTTTGGAAAAGCACCTTTGGGACAACCATGACCTGGATGATTGAGCATCTTCACAGACATCATACTTACAGGTTCCAGAACTCCTGACTCTGGAGCCTTTCCATCCTCCTCTTCCGGTGCTTCATTCTCCTTATTGTCAATCCAGGTGGCCGTATCCTGAGCAGAACAAGTGCTAATTAGGTCTGGCAAACTTGTAGATGGATAAGGAAGAACATCTTCTTCTGCTGTTTCCTACAAGAAGGGAAGAACAATACATGCCATTACATTGGGACCACAAGTTGTGGTTGGGACCACAACTATTGAATGAATATTCAGTAATTGCCATTAAGTGTGCAACCTATGACTATCATTAAGTGTTATACCTTGTGATTGTTGACAAATGTTTCTTTTCTTTTTATGTACACTGAGAGCTTATGCACCAAGACAAATTCTTTGTTATGTCTTGGCCAATAAGGAATTCTATTCTATTCTATTCTATTCTATTCTATTCTATTCTATTCTATTCTATCCTATTCTATTTTATTTTATTCTATAAAATAAGCATCACACGATAAATAATGATCAGTTGCCAAGATTTCCCTTGGCTGCCATAGTAATACTGGAAAAAAGGTTTTGGATTTTTTTTTTTTAAAGTTAATTTCCATCTTTGATGCATCTGAGGAGATCATTGGACATGTTGAAGATCATTCAAATATACATAAAAGCCTTGTTTAGTGATTGTTTGCAATTGTGATTTAAAAAAGTAATTTTGTGACCAATTCCTGCATCTATGATGTTTACACAGCAAAACAAAACTGAAGTAAGATCATAAGCACAATTATAGTTTCACTTAGGGACTGCTTCACTTAATATCAAATTGTCGGACCCAGTTGTGGTCCTAAATAAGGATTACCTACAATCCTTCCATACTTGTAGGCAGCCTATTTCCATAATACCAACACTTTGTTGCAACCTGCCTAGAGTTGCTGCTAAGTGAGATGGGCACCACATACATTTCATAAATAAGCAGGAGTTTCCTTTTCTTTCTTTCTTTTTTAAATAAATTTTATTGTTTCCAAATTTTAAAAACATAAAATAAAACTTAATACATTGTTATCAACATCAAGATATCTCTTGCATCTCTTCACATTTTTCAGTATAAGTATTTACTTATTCCTTTACCATTACATCTTACTCTTACTATAAATCAATATCTTTTATTCTTACATCTCAATCTTCTCCATGGTATATTTACATATTTACATATTCCATCATTCTTTTCCTAATTGCCATTTTATTTTCATTTCTAAACCACTCATACCAGGCATCCCAGGCCCTATAGTAAATTGAATCTTCTCTGTTTTTTATTTTCATCGTTAGCCTGTCCATCTCTATACAATCCATTACAAAATAATTACTTTTCATATAGTTGCCATGTAGTAGGTTTCCAGCCTCCCTATTTCTAAAATATTTTAGCTGGTTTTATAGGTAGTATTTTGGAAAATTACTTTAGGACAGGGGTATAAAACTCAATTTCATTGAGGGCCGCATCAGGACTGTGGTTGACCTCGGGGTGCTGGGTGGGTATGGCTGAATGGGTGGCCGTGGCCAGCTTAACGCCATTCCCCAAACGGCTTGCACGTTTCCTCTTTATATTGGGTAAACTGGGCTGAAGCCACGCTGGCCCAATGTTTCCTCTTCTCATTGGTTAGACTAGGCTGAAGTGACATGCGTAGACCAGGCCAAAATAATGCGGATAGACCAGGCTGAAGCGATGCAGAATTGCCCTTTACATTTTCCAGGCCCTGTGGGCAGGATCCAGACACAACATGGTCCGGATACAGCCCACAGGCCTTGAGTTTGACTAGGATAAAAGAATTGAAAGACTGCATCTGAAGGAATGCATATTTTGACTAGAGGGTAATCCTTGTTTCCAGTATTACCAGCCAAACATTCACAGCTCTTTCTCAATCAGTAAATTCACTACATAGTATGTCTAAGAATTGTCTTTTCTATGGCTTCCATTTGACAAATGCCATTCAGAGTCAACAGTTGATTCTCCAAATGATAGGAGATCAAGAATCAAACAAGTTTGGGCAAAAATTCTCTTTGGTTTCACTTGCAAAAATGGGTGCCACACTGCTTTTAAATAGTTTAGTTAGCTCTGTGCTTTTATTGCATAACTGACATATAACTGATAAAATGCATATTGTTAGTTGCAATAATAAAAGAAGTGTATGCTTTTAGTTCACATAAAACATGTTTTGCAGAGCTACTTCCTCCAAGATTTTAAGTCAGTTCCACAGAAGGTGTAAGTGCAGGAAGAATTTATGGAAACATAGAGCAATCTGGCAAGGAGCCGAACTCCATCAGTTAAGAACAAGCTTACTGACAGCTATTCTAAATGGCTTTAACTGATACCAATGAGAGACAAAAGCCAAATATGTTGGATAGTTAATAACTCCAACTGTTGCTGAAGTTACTTTAGTATTGTACATCTTAAGGCTTGTTCTATTAAGCATGAATGCAATTGGATAACTATTCAATTATAGGATAAGAATTTGAATGTATACAGAATCATCTAGAGAAGGGTCTCCAACCTTGACAACTTCAAGACATGGCTGACTAAGGAATTCTGGGAGTTGAAGTCCAGAAGTCTTAAAGTTGCCAAGGTTGGAAACCTGTGACCTATAATACATATCCGTTCTGAAAATGTACTTGAACAATTGAAATTATTTTTATTGCCCATTTTAAGGATTGGCAATTTTTGACCTTCTAGCTGTTGTTGGAATACAGTTACCACCGTATTATCATCTTTTAATGACCCCATAATCCCTTGCAGAGTGGAGTCTGGGCAACTGAATGGAGCCAAGTGTTTACTGGCCGGATGCCCTTCCTGTTGCCAATGCGGAGTTATATTCAGCAGATATATTCTCATCATGGCCAGAAAGAGAAATATCTGCCTCTACCTAGGATTGAACTCACAGCCTCCTTATTGTGAGGCAAGATCTCCACAACTAGGCTACTGCACCACTCGGACTACAGTTACCATCATTCCTGCTAATTAGCCAACCTGCTGTGAGAGGTCAACAATAGCTATCTGCTGGTTTCCCATTCCCTGAGTTATCGTATCAACAATATAGCAAGCACCTTCTCCAAGAGTCATAATAGGATTCAATCAAGTTTACATATAGTTTGATATGGTTGATTAGATGCCTACAGAACAGGGAAATGGAGCTTCTACCTGGCTAAAGGTTGAACCAGGATTTCTATACCATGTTGAAAATAAACTCACTGCAAAAAATGCCCACAATTGCTGGGAGGAAGTTTCAGAATTTTTTAAAAATAAAATGGATGCTTTAACCATTTAACTGCAAGGTTTTAAAGCATCCATTTTGATTTACAGCAAGGGTCTTCAAAGTTTAAGACTTGCGGATTTCAACTCCCAGAATTCCTGAGCTAACATGACTGGAGGAGGAATTCTGGGAGTCCTCAAGTCTTCAAGCTGTCAAGTTTGAAGACTCCTGATCTACAGTATAACATCCTGATTTTAAAAATAGTCTTATTCCACCTGCTATCAACTCAAATTCTCAACTGATTCTCTCCATGATTTTTATTGGTCCTTCATAGAAAAAAAAAGTTTTTCGAGTCCTGAGCTAATTGATCCAATCCTCTCATAAGGTAGATTCCTAAAGTTGATATCCATCCATCCATGATTTTTTTCTTAGTCAGTTTTGCGTTTTCAATACTAAAGGTGATGATATCTTATAAAAAAAGAATCTTGTAATCTTCTATGTTTTGTTCAACATATTAAATCATATATACAAAATTACTTACCCTGCTTGCCACCACTAGGTACACAAGGCCTTCCGCTGACCGGAGTAGAGCAACAGCATCTTGATGGGACAGACCAACCAAAGACTGGCCATTGATCATTAGAAGCTCATCACCCACCTTCAGCCTGCCATCTCTAAGAAAACGAAGAACAAAAAAGGCTTTATTCCATCCAAAAAAGAAAAACCTGCCTTGAGTGCTTAGCTTCTTCAGCCTTAAAAGAGGACTTGACAAGCTGGAAAATCCATGATGATATCAGAGGTCAAAGACAATGCTGGGTTATAGCCAAAATATTCCTGAGTAAATGTTTACCTCCATCCCAAGATTAAGGCATAGACAAATAAGTGTCCATGCTTGATCTGGAAAATATGGCTCCATTCCATCCTCTTCAGAGGGAAATTTCAAGGTGAATATCAGAGGCTGTGTCTGCATTTTGTTAATAATGAATATTTAACTTCATGTTTACTCAACACTTTCCTCTGGAGAGTCTCAGAGTGCTTTATAAACTCCAACAGCATCACTAGTAAGTAGGTCAGCTCTACTACTGAATTTTCACTCATTTGTTTTGGAGTAGTTAACTCTGCATGGACTCATTCTGGTCCTAGCACTTGATCCTTCCCAGTATTAAATACTGAAGTGCTAATCTTAATGGACAAGTCCCTTTAAGCATTTTTTTTTTGTCAGTGGAAAAGTCCACGCTAAGACTCCTAGGCTTGAGAATTTGATCTAATTTCTCATTTGGGAAAGGAAATCCCACAATCCACTAGCAGAAACTAATGTCAGAAACAAAAGCAAAGCAAACAAACAAAAAATCCTTCCCAAGAGAATTCTTAAATACAAGAATTCCCACGGATCCTTTTTTTTTTTTTAAGAACTTCCCTTTAAGGTTTAGTACTTAAAAGTCAGATTGCACCCCAGCCAACATGGATTGTATTTTCAATACTTTGATGGGCTGCACCTAGGCTGGCCAATGCCAAGAATTTTTTTTTTCTGGACCTGGGCATTCTACAACTCCCAAAAGCTACAACTTTGTAAAACATCAGCATTTTTTTTCCTTTCTTTCTTGCATGGTTTTGGGCTTGGATGTAGAGCAGGTTAATTACCCTGAAATCTAAGTTATATCCTTTTTCCAGTACTAATGAAATTTTTATTCCTTATTATTATCATTTAACAACTGGGCACAAGAACAGTTTTTTTTCCTGAAAGCCATCTCTCTGCTAAACAAATAATTCCCTCAACACTGTTCAACTATTTACAAAGTGTGCACTATTATTTCCCTTAATCTTCTCATCACTCCTTATCACCCATCCCTTCCCACTTGTGATTGTAGGACTGTAACTTTGTATCCTTATGATTTATATTGACTGTTTCCTAGTATGATTGATTGCATATTGTACCCTATGACTATTATTAAGTGTTGTACCTTATGATTCTTGATGAATGTATCTTTTCTTTATGTATACTGAGAGTATTTACACCAAGACAAATTCCTTGTGTGTCCAATCACACTTGGCCAATAAAGTATTCTATTCTATTCTATTCTATTCCATTCCATTCTATTGCAGGCCAGACAGATTACATGCAGTAAATTATGCTATAAAAGGTTGGCTTGTTTTCTTTTTCTTTTTAAATTTACAAATTCTTCCATTCTGCAGAAAGAGGCAGAATGCTGATTCCTAATTGCTGGGAGTGAGATTATATTTGCCACAAGACAAACTGAGTTGAAGAAGGAAACACTTAAGTTGTAGTCGTATTTTGGCTTTACATTTGCAGAAGGCCCTGGACTAGGTGCCTACTGCTGCTTTTCCCAACTGGACTTGGAACTATGAGAATTATAGTCTAGGGATGTCAAATTGGTGGCCCGCCGGCCAGCTGTGTCACCTGCAGGCAACGCCCACCCCAGTTCCGTGAAGATGTTGTGGTTAGCCAGTAGCAGGTGCGGATGGTGGAGGAGAGCAAGAACTCTGATGAGGGTCCAGGACCATTAGGGAGTGGATTGCTGCCTTCAGAGATTGTGGGGGCTGGCAGCAGTGATGAGGAGGTTCCCGAGGAGCCTGTGCCAAGGGCGCATGCGCACATGATTGATCGTAGGAGAGAGCAGTTATAATAGCACAGGTGACTCGGGAGTAAGGCTGCAAGGTAACGGCCCCTCCCTCAAAAGGATAAAAGCCAGGTTTGTAGAAGCATTCTTTGCAAATGGCAAAGATGCTCTGAGACTCAGCCTCGTGGACATCATAGTTCATGTTTGGAAAATCCTGTGAATTAGTTCTTATCTCTGGGTTTTTGGCAGCCTTGACAAACAACTTGGCAAGGCTCTTTCTTGTTGGAGCTAATTAGTGGGAAGAAACAGAATTTGTGATTAAACCTTGAAAGGTAGGGGTTGCTGCCTTTGTCTGTGTTTGCTCCCTTGGAACCCGGTTCGGTCAGAACAGAAGGGGAAAAAAATGTCATGATATGTTACGTGACAGCAATGTGATGCAGCGAGTTTGACACCCATACAATGGGAGAATAAGAAAGTGATGAAGGCAGGCTGGCTTAGTTGTTGAAAATCACCAGATATCCAAGTTGTGCAATCACAACAGAGAATTTTTCCCCCCAAGAAATAAGTTGCCTCTGTCCTTCATTCATTTGACAGATCTCCAAAACATTTTTTTTTCATTCCTCTATTCAAAATAACTTTGCTGAGAAAAAAAAAAAGATCCAATTACCCTGCAGCTACCTTGGCTCCATCCATGTTCAAAAATGCATAGATTTAAAAACAAATATGTACAATTATCTGTAGAAAGGTTAAAAAGATGAATACAGGGAGTCCTCAACTTACAACCATTTGTTTAGGGACCATTAGAAGTTATAATGGCACTAGAAAAAAATGACCAACGAGTGTTTTTCACACACATGAGCACTGCGGAATTCCCATGGTCACATGATCAAAAGTTTGGATACTTGGCAACTGGCATGTACTTTGACGGCTGTAGTACCCCAGGGTCATGTGATCACCTTTTGTGATCTTCTGACAAGCAAATTCAATGAAAAGCCACATTCACTTAACTACCATGTCAATTATTTAACAACTGTACTAATTCACTTAACAACTGTGGTTAAAAAAGGTCAAAAAACAGGGCAAAATTTACTTGGTCATGTCTTACTGAGCAATGGAAATTTTGGATTCAATTGTGGTTGTAAGGTAGGGACTAGCTATATGTACCAGTTAGCATTGTCCTTTTAATATATTTGAAGTCTTAAACTTTCCAGAAGCAGACTGTTCAGTTTTCTCTAACTTTAAATTTATTACTAGAAAACAATCCATGTAGAGGATTCAAGAACCTAAGGGGTGTGGGGGAGAAGCATTATTTACCGTATATACTCGAGTATAAGCTGAGTTTTTCAGCCCATTTTTTGTGCTGAAAAAACCCCCCTCGGCTTATACTCGAGTCAGATTCCCCTCTGAAAAAAAAATGGTGTGGAGCTCCGAAGCTGGGCAGCCGCTTCCCTGCTTCCATGTTTCCTTTGCAACTTTTAAGCATGGGGGTAATCGGAAGCAGAAAAGTTCTTGCTTGAGGATATATTGTTTTTTCTTTTTTTAACTGTTTTTTTTTGGGGGGAAGACCCACCGCCATGTGAGAATGCTCAGACATGAAATCTATCCGACCGAAAATAAGTGTGTGTGTGTGGAGGGGGGGGTGGATTTTAACAGAGGGAAGATGTAGGGAGAAGGCAAAAGCGACGGAAGATCCTTCAGGGGAAACTGAGGGGGAGACTCACCCTTGGTCCAGATGAGCCCCCTTCCTCTTTCTCTAGGCTGAGAAAACAACGTGAGCTGAGGTTGCTTCGGCTCCACTCAGCTTCGTTTCCTCAGCTCCAGCTGCTTTCAGTCCAGTCGGGAGGAGGGGGAGGAGGTGGTAGTGGCGGCTCGCGTTGTTTTCTGATAGTGAGATCATTTCCCAAATTAATTGATTCACTAACCCAAAAGAAGAAGATGTTGATGACAGTGGGAGGCAGGAGTCACTCTCTCCCTTGCAAGAAAAAAGCAAGAGCCGTTCTTATGATCTCTCCCTCTCTCTCTCTCTCCCCATAATACAGTCAAGCCCTTTCCAGCACACAGGATCCGCCCCCGCCGCTTTGCATCTTGCAAATGCAAAAACCCCAGGATTTTGCATTTGCATTTGCAAGGTGCAAAGTGGCGAAGGCAGATCGTGCGTGCTGGAAAGGGCTTGACTGTATTAGGGGGAGAGAGAGAGAGAGGGAGAGATCATAAGAACGGCTCTTGCTTTTTTCTTGCAAGGGAGAGAGTGACTCCTGCCTCCCACTGTCATCATCATCATCTTTTGGGTTAGTGAATCAATTAAACCTTTCATGATAGTCAGATCATTTCCCAAATTTCCCTTAAATCAGGGAAGAAATCAGAAACAAACCTTTGGACTGAGAATAAGCCTGTTCCTATGATGCCATTTTTGTTCACTGCAGTGTGAAAAGTGTGAAAAAACACACTTCTTTTTCTTCATCTTCTTGTTCCCAATTTACTGGTCTCTTTCAAAGAGGAAATTGTGAACATCAAACTTATTCTCAACTGTCCTAGTGAAAGTTTTTATTGGTATCTATTTTTATTTTTGAAATTTACCAGTAGCTGCTGCATTTCCCACCCTCGGCTTATACTCGAGTCAATAAGTTTTTCCCAGTTTTTGTGGTTAAATTAGGTGCCTCGGCTTATATTCGGGTCGACTTATACTCGAGTATATACGGTACCTTCAATCTGCCACAGGCAGGAGGACACCCCATCAAAAGGATTTTATCCCTTAGCAGGTTTTGTTTTGAGAACAAAGCAAGTTCGTCATTTTACTTCCCTATTTTTCAAGTCTTACATTTAATATTCTTGCTAAATCTCTAGATACAGAGATCTGTTTCTCTGAGGGTTATAGCAACAAGAACAAGCATGTTTTTTTTTTTTTCGACCAATAAGCTACTAGGGGTTACTGGGACAACTTGGAAAAAAATATTTCTGAGAGGAAAAGCTTTGGAAATATTTTTAGCAAGGAGTTATTTTGGGAATGCAAAAACAAAAAACAAAGGCAACATGATCAATTCAGAATATTGAGCAAATGGATCCCTTTACCACCAAGATTGCCAAACTTTTCTGGCAACAAGGTAGAGAAGACATTCTTGTCAGTAAAATGTAATGATAATAAAATTATAACAATAAATCACCTCTTTCTTCTGGAGAGATCCTCAGTTATCCAGGTCATGGTTATCCCAAAGGTCCTTTTTCAGGACACAAATGGACTTTCTTGGATTTTTTTTGTTTTTTGTTCTGTTTGTTTTCTTTTGAAGACGTTTCACTTCTCATCCAAGAAGCTTCTTCATCTCTGACAGGATTCACTCCCTGTTCCCCATTCCCCGCCATCCTGTCAGAGATGAAGAAGCTTCTTGGATGAGAAGCGAAACGTCTTCAAAAGAAAAAAAAAACCAAGAAACTCAAGTTGCCTCCTGAAAAAGCACCTTTGGGACACTTCCTCCCTTCCTTCCCTCCTTCCTTCCTCCTTCTCTCTCTCCCTTCTGCACACTTTTCTCAGCAAGATTGTGGAAGTGGTTCACCATTGCCTTCTTCCTTGGGTGGAGATAAAATGGCTGGGTCAAGGTCTTCTAACCGGCTTTGATGCCTAAGGCCAGACTAGAACTAAAAGTCTCCCTGTTTATTTATTGATTGCTGTTGTTATATGTTGGACTTTAATACTGAAAGTTACTTTGAGTACCAACCCCAGCCAACAAACAAGTATAAATCAAATAATGTACATATGATATCTGGTTTTATTATCCTTGAGCTTTTGATCCCCAAGTCTATCTAACTACAAGTTGGAAGAGACAGACTTGCATTGAAAGACCCACACAACAAATGCTACCTGTGAGCTGATCCACCTTCTTCCACCCGGGCAATGATGATGGCATGAGGGGAGCGCTTAGATCCACGGCCTCCAGTGATCTGGATTCCCAGCCCGTCGGTTCCCTTCATCATGGTCATCTTCCATATCCGACAGCCTTCTCTCTGGGAGGAGAAATTGAAGAGAGTCCCTATAGTGTTTGTTATTGGGAGTTAAGTTGGTGGGAAATCCTTCTAACTGCATTTATTTATGAGCCACGGTGGTGCAGAGGGTAGAGTGCAGTACTGCAGGCTACTTCAGCTGCCTGCAACTTGGCAGTTGGAATCTCACCAGGCTCAAGGTTGGCTCAGCCTTCTATCCTTCTGAGGTGGGTAAAATGAGGACCAGATTGTTGGGGGCAATATGCTGACTCTGTAAACTGCTTAGAGAGGGCTGTAAAGCACTATGAAGCGGTATATAAGTCTAAATGCTATTGCTACCTATGGGGGTTCTGAGTCATCCAAGCCATGATTGACCCAATGGTGCTTTTTCAAGAGGCAACTGGACTTTTTGGGGGGTTTTTCCTTGAAGGTGTTTCATGTCTCATCTAAGAAACTTCTTCAGTTCTGACTGGATTTTTTTCAGTCAGAACTGAAGAAGCTTCTTGGATGAGAAATGAAATGTCTTCAAGGCAAAAAAACAAAGAAAGTCCAGCTACCTCTTGAAAAAACACCTTTGAGTCTAACTGCATCTATTTTGTCCTGGTGGAGAGCTAGCTTTTGCAACAAGAAAGGTCATGAAGTTGTCAGCCAAGAAAATCCATGTGTTGGCACAACGAAGAAGCACCATTAAAGCCAATAAATCTGATGACATCTACTCAATGTCTGCCACCTAAAAAAAATTATGAAACGGCAGCAACTTGTTTTCTCTGAGGGACTTAGCTAAAGTTTTAGGTCAAAAGTTGTGTATCTTTGGTTTATAGCAACCCTGTGAATTCCAAAGTAAGCATTAAAAGTATCTGATGTGGGAGCTTTCCAATTCAAAGTGATTGATACTAGCTGGGCCTGGAGCCATAAAGAGACCTACCACACTCAGGCATAATACAGAAGAGCTCATTCCTTGAACGGTACGTTTTTCTATTGTAAACAACACTCTTTACTCACAAATATACAGGTAGTCCTTGACTTACAACCACACCTGGGACTGGCACTTCTGTCAGTGAGTGATGCAGTCATTAAGTGTGTCGTCTCTGATTTTACAACCTTTTTGCTGTGGTCATTAAGTGAGCCACAGCATTGTTAAGCAAATCTGACTTTCCCCATTGACTTTCCTTGTCAAAAGGAAGGTCACAAATGGTGATCACATGACTCTGGGACATGCAACTGTTAGGGATAACATTGTTTACCCTAACTGGTTAAGGTAAAATAATAAATAAGTTATCATGGTTTGTTGGTTAAAGTGTGTGTAACTTTAAATGCAAGAATGTAATTAAGGGTGTGGTTTTAAAAGCACCATAAAAGGAGCAAGACAAGGGCAGCTCGCTCTCTGGCTTAATGATCCCTAATTACTGGATGGATTGATGACTGTGTTTTTTTTTTCCTACTGGAACGAGAGAGAGAAAGGAGTGTTGATTTCTCAACAGTGAGAAGAGATAATACGGACTGATTTATTGTAAGTGAGCTGACATTGAATATTCAACACGGACTTTGCAAATTGAGTATCCCCGAATGGACTGACTGAAATGATACATGACTAATGGACTGTTTTTGACTATGCTATAAATCCTAATGGAATAAACTATATTTTGATAGCACAAGCGTATCTGTTTTTTTTTACTGAGTGTTAACTAACATACAAACTTATCTCACACATTTACCTGTCTGCCTAACTGACTAACGCTGCACATTCTGTTTAGCGTGTTTCCTTAACATCTGTTGGGGGACCAGGCTTAACAGACTTTCAATACTTGCCAGTTGCCAAACTCCCAAATTTTGATTATTTTGAGTATTTTTAATTTGATTTGTCAATTGCTTACAAGATAATAGGTATAAGAATAAACATACCGTGTTTCTCATATAATAAGGCCGGGTCTTTTTTTTTTTTTTGAGCCCCGAAAAGATGGCTAGGCCATCTTTTTTTGGGGGGGTGACTTAATTCCCCCCACCTTGCATCTTCGGGCGGGCAGCGATGGCTTGGATGTTGACCTCGGCATTGGTGGGGCACTTCATATTGGGGTCAACACAGGAAGCACCATATCCGGATGTGCAACTAAAGTACTTCCTAACAGCAAGCCCCCCCACCATTCCCCCCATTTCGCATGTTTTAATATAGGCCTTAATTTGGGGGAGGGGGTTAATTTCATTTCATGCCTATAAAACGTGCTGGGACTTCCTATTGGGGGAGGCCGTATTGTTGGAGAAACAGGGTAGTTATGCATACATGAAATGGGTACATATAAGAAAAATAAAAGAAACAATAGGACAGGGATGGTAGGCATGTTGGTGCGCTTATGCACGCCCCCTTATGTGACCACAGGGACACTGTAATTGAAATAGGGCAACCCTCCCTGGCTGACTCGTCGCAGCCAACTTGCAGCAGGACGACTCGCCACGCGACAACTCACCGCGGGACAATTCAACCCAGAATAACTCGAGAGAGGAGCAAATAGAATTGCAGCTCACCCCAGCTTTGAGGACTTCTAAGTTGAGATGGTTCATACCTAAAGAAAGACAAAGCCCACTGCAATCCATTTCTCTCCCTCCCTCCCTCCTTCCCTCTCTCTCTCTCTCTCTCTCTCTCGAGAGAGAGAGTTATTCTGTATTGAATTGTCCCACGGTAAGTTAGCTGGGGTGAGTCAGACGGGACAAAGTATCCTATACTTTGGGCTTCAAAAATGTCAGAAACTGGTTCTCTGCCTGATTGCTGGGTGGGCGTGGCCAAACCAGCCTCCTGCATCATGGCGGGGGGGGGGCATTTTTGTCAGAGTATATTCATGAACTGGAATAGAGCATGATAACAAGGTCAGCCAATGAATAGGCACAGCAACTAAGTCAGCAATGAGAACTATTTGGAAACTGAAACTAGAAGTAGCCTAGGCGGGGCTCCATATTAAGCTCTGCAGCTCTGCTGAGCTCTGAGTCAGTCTATTGAAAATGAAACTGCTTCTCTCCTCTTGCTTGCCTGCTGAACTAAAGTGAAAGAGAAACTAACTTGCTTGCTCGCTGAAGACTAGAGCTCTGCTTTGAACCTGTAACATATCTGCTTCTGTTTCAGTTTGCTCCATGTTGAAGAATCTACAACTGGTATTGTAAAAGAATTACTTGTGTTTATAAAGAAGTTAAATGAAGCATCAGCCATCTGTGTTTATTTTTCTGGCGCTGAATTAACACTGCAAAACACTGAATAATTTTCACCCTCCCTGGGCATTGGAGGCTTTCCTCCAGCCACTGGGAGAGCGAAAACGGTCTCCCCAACCTCCAGAGGCCCTCCAGAAGCCAGAAATGGGCCCGTTTCCACCCTTCCAGAATTTCCAGGAGGCCTGTTTTTCACCCTCCCCAAGCTCCGGAAGCTTTCCTCGAGCCTCCAAGAGGACGAAAATGGCCTCCCCCAGACTTTGGAGACCCTCTAGAGACTTCAGTAGGCCCATTTTTTGCCCTCCCCGAGCCTCCACACAGGCCTTGTACTTACCTGGCATCCAAAATGGGTCACGTGGGGACTCCTGGGAGGGGCGGGGTGGGCAGGACCACCTAGGGGTGGGATTTACTGGTTCACCAAACTGCGCACCATCTTAGCTTGAGGATCACCCGAACCCATGCAAGCCCACAGCTTCCCACCCCTGCCTACACACCACTGCAATGGTTGTAAGTGCGAAGAGCAGCTGTAAGTCACTTTTTTCAGCATTTTCATTGCTTTGAATAGTTATTAAGCAAACTGCTATACGCCATGGAATACCTGTATAAACAAAGGCATGAAAGACAGATTTTTTTTTCCTAATGGCTCACTAAGGAAGAAAACAACCCACAAAGATGCAGTTATGCATACACCCCCAAAAAAACCCTGTCTCCACCAACACACACCTGAGAGATTTACTACAAAATACGTGCACAAACTTTCCAAACTGAATCCAGGAGGAAACCTGTCATACATCCCGAATGTTCTGAAGTGATCCATTTTAGCCCTTAGAAATCTGCACAAATTCCTGGCTTTAAACCCAGCAGGCTCTGGTGAAAAGCAGCACACCTTGCTTCCGGACACCGTTTTTCTTGGCATTTCCTCTGTGTTGAAAAAAGAGACTTCAGTATGCTTGGAATGCTTGAAAGAGGGCAGGTTATTGGTGGGAAGAGAACAAGAGGGGATGTTTTTCCTACATCTGGCAGGGTTTTTTTTTTTTTTCTCAGCAACAGCACAACAGTTGCTTCATAACTTCCTTGTTAGCAATAGTTTGCAGGCAACAGGCCCCAAGGACTTAGTCTAATATTGTTTTAGGAGGAAGAGCAATATGTTTGCGGTAATAGAACAGATCAGCTTACAGATGATAAAGATTTCAGGGCTAGAAAGCTTTTTCTCCCCTTTTTAAAGGTTTTCCACTATTGAGGGCAACTTACTCAAAATGCTGATGCTTATTATATCACATTCCAGCTCCTTTTACCCGCTCCCACTGATATTCATACACTCTAGAGAATCAGACTTAAGAGAATTACAGTACTATTAATGAGAAAAGTCATTAGTCACATGCCACACTGTTTCTATATTACATCTGGGATTCAAAAATTTCTACTACTATGGTTTTGTGGGCATGGCTTGGTGGGTGTGGCAGGGGAAGGATACTGCAAAATCCCATTCCCTCCCCACCCTACTAACCTGCTTTCCAGCTCTGTTCTCTTGTGCAGGGCAACCAAAGAAGGCCCAACCAATCAGCTGGGACTTGGGAGGCAGAGAACAGATGGGAGCGGGGCCAGTCAGAGGTGGGATTTGCCAGTTCTCCAAACTACTCAAAATTTCCGCTACCGGTTCTCCAGAATTGGTCAGAACCTGCTGAATACCACCTCTGCATCTGCTTCATAGAACACATTATTATGTAAATCAAGAAATTGGCATGGATGGAAGAGAATATTTGGAGCTCAGAGTTGAACTGTACCGTCCTTGATGCTCTCTGAGCTTGGTTGTTTTCTTGCAGATATTTCATTACCAAACTACGTCCCATCATCAGTGCTAGAGGAGATAGGGTTTGTTAGGCTGTTGTTTGCTATTAGTTAATTTGGCTTTGGGCGTCAGTGTTCCAACTAACCAACTCCAAACCAATGAACTCTGAGACAAGCATTTCCTCAAAGTTCCATTTTATTGGAGTTGTCATATTGGTGCACCTGGGAAAACCTGAATCTGAGAGTTCTGGGTTTTCCCTTCCCAAAAGAGAAATCAAAGATCCATCTCCTGCATTCATCAGTCCCTCACATGGCCCAATCAAATCTTCATCCCAACTGGAGACACCCCCCCCCAGTCACTCCACTTCAGGTGCAGGGCAACATGTCCTTGACTCTCTGAGAAAGAATGTTGTGTGTCTAATCTTCTACCTCACTATGAAATCCCCCCTCCCAAATTCCCAGGCACTAAATGTGGCAGCCTCGAAGCTTCCAAGTAAAAAATGGCTTCCAAGGCTGACATTGGGAGTGAGATAAAGCTATTTCTTGCAATTGCCATTCCACTTCTTCACTGGCTGGAAAAGAAGATGGAGAAATAGAGAGTAGGAAGAAGCTACCCTTTTTATCCTTTCCAGTTCAATAGAAAGGTTGGAAGAAATTATACAAAAGGAGAGCTTAGAAGTCTATTCATCCCTTGGCAGGATAATTCTTGCCAAACTGAACAGAGCAGGATCAAATGTGATACAGTAAGAGAAATTGGGGAAAGTTAGGGAGTTGGAGAGAGGCTGTAAAGAAAATCCAGATTTCTTGATGGCCTGTGGCAGAGCTAGCATGAGGGTGGTAACTCCATCCTCTTGCTCCTTGATCCCTCATTGGTTTTCAAGATCATCAACCAAGGTATCCTTTTAAACCACCTTTGATGGTAGGGGGTTAGTGTTTTATAGGTTCTCTCCTTTCTCTGGCTGGTTTCAATTGAAGTTCACAGGCAAGGGGAGATTTTACCCATGGCCCCTTCTTTGTGGATTGCTATAGAATTTGGCACTCTGTCCCTGTCTATAGAGTAGAGTAGAGCAGGATAGAATAAAATAGAATAGAATAGAATAGAATAGAAGTTTATTGGCCAAGTGTGATTGGACACACAAGGAATTTGTCTTTGGTACAAATACTCTCAGTATACATAAAATACATTCTTCATGAATCATAAGATAGAACACTTACTAATAGTCATAGGTTACTAATAAGCAATCAATCGTACTAGGAAACAAATGGAACAATATTAATTGTAAAGATACAAGCAACACGGTTATAGTCATAAGTTGGAAAAGGAAGGTACTAGAAAGGATGAGAAGAGTAATAGTAATATAATCTTAGTAAATTTGAAACTGTTGTGGGAATTAGTTGTTTAGCAGAGTGATGGCATTTGGGAAAAAACTATCCCCGTGTCTAGTTCTTCTGGTGTGCAGTGCCCTATAGCATCATTTTGAGGGAAGGAGTTGAAACAATTTATGTCCAGGATGTGAGGGATCTAAAAATATTTTCACGGCCCTCTTTTTGACTCGCAGAGACTACTGGTCCTCAATGGAAGGCAGGTTGGCAGCAATAGCTTTTTCTGCAGTTCTAATTATTTGTTGAAGTCTGTCTCTGTCTTGTTTGGTTGCAGAGCCAAACAAGACAACTTACAACCATTCCTTTAAAAAACATTAAAAAATCTGTAGCTCCTTTGAACAAACATGCAAATTTTTCACTTTCCTGCTTTCAGAAGTATGGGAAATGGTTACTAGCACGGAACAAGCCAGGATATGAAGCCATAGACTGAGCTTTGCATAATATCCTGGTTTATTCCCAGTGATCGCTGCAACTTCACAGAGGCAGTACTGAACTATCTGAATCAATTAATAAGCTCCCACTCAGTCTAGTAGGACAAATGCTTAACTTTGGATGGATTCCCCCACCACTTGTTTCTGAACTTCCCTTCTGTTTGCATCACTTAAAGAGATCTAGATGAAATTTGCATTTAAAAGAAGCATAAATGTCTCTATGTATATGCTACAAAGACAATTAGGCTGGAATGTAATTTTCCATCTCATTATGTGTGAAAAATGGGTTATCTATCTTATACAACAGGCCCCAAATGAGAATAGCATTTTTTTAAAAAATAATCATGTTGATTCTAGGAGTTATTTGCCTGCATCAGGAAAGTACTGGCTATGAAAAAAGATGCATTTATATTGGGAGCAATCTATATCTTGAACTGCAAGTCTATGATGCAACTTTTGAGAGACAGATCAGGATTGTGCCAAAAAACCTGGGTTGTACACCAGATCGGACAGGATGCTTAAATTCTTTGCTTTCGTACATACTGCAGCTTCATCATTAATAAATCAAAATGGAAGGTTGTTTGCTTATTTCCACAAGCAAAAACAGAGTTTATGTTGTCGTTTGCAATAAGGTCTAAAAAAATAACTGAACAGAAGCAATGGGAATTGATTTGAAGAAATCCTCGGCAACATAAAATTGACGGCGTGTAAAGTTTATTCATTTGGGCAGCCTTCATTAAGCTCTTTATTTGTTGTTGTTGTTGCCCTGATTTTGTGAATATTGTGTATTTTGTAAGACAAGTCTGAACAGTCTTTAAATTGTAAAGATGGCATATTTAAATAAATAAATAAATAAATAAGAGTTTTCGATGAAAGTGCAGAGATGCCCAATTCAGCATCTGGAATTTCATAAATTGTGCTGTATTTCTGGAGCTTTGGGAAGCAGCTCTGCATTAAGTGTAATGAATTTTATGGTTTGTGAAATGACTTGCTGCAGCAAGATTGTTCACATTTTGGTTAGTCTAAAGAAAAGAAGAATTAGGGGTGACATGATAGCAGTGTTCCACTATTTGAGGGGCTGCCACAAAGAATAGGGACTCAAATTATTCTCCAAAGCACCGGAGAGCAGAACAGGAAACAATGGTTGGAAACTAATGAAAGAGTAAAGCAATCTGGAATTCAGGAGAAACTTCCTAACGGTGAGAACAATTAACCAATGGAACAGCTTGCCTCCAGAAATCACGGGAGCTCCATCATTGGAAGTTTTTAAGAAGAGATTAGACAATCACTTGTCTGAAATGGTATAGGATCTCCTGCTTGAGCGGGGGGCTGGACTAGAAGACCTCCAAGGTCCCTTCCAGCTGTATTGTATTGTATTGTACTCTACTCTACTCTACTCTACTTTATTGAAATACATCAGCAACCTTCTAGCCAAATATGACTCTGCTGATCCAGTCGAAACTTTGCAAGAGGATCTGATGAAGATCTCACTCAGGACAAATAGCTGGTCTTTTCAGAAAACTCTAGTCTGGAGATACAGTTGTCTTCTGGTCCTCTTTGCATTTTCGCAAGACCATATTGATCATTGATGCCTTTAAATTGTGATGATTACAGGCAACCTCTTCTGTAATCTTTTTGTTATTTTATTTGTGACTTTATGTCCTTTGCTTTGATTTACACTACTTAGAATTGGTTATAATTACAGCCGTTTAAAATATTATAAATCAGTAAAATGGAAAGAAATGGTTGAAGAATAATGCCACCTTTGGAGCTAATAATAACAATGGGGCCAGGATACATCTTTGCCTTACCCCTTTATTTGTGTGGAATCTCTGGAGCTAGTAAAAATCTTTACACAGAGACTGGATTGGCATACTGTGTAAATATCATGTGTTTCTTGTCACCTGGTTTTGTGTTAATCCAGCATTTGTGTTTACTAAACCATGGTTTAGGTCATAATGTGTTGCATGAAGCCGATTATCACTTGTTAAGCAAATCTTGGTTTAGTGAGAAATGTAATCCCAATCAATGATGGATCTTTTGCCATCACTATAAATTACACTCTGTTTCATTTGGATTCTGTATATGGTGTAAACCCAATCATACGGAGCTTATAATTGAAGTTTTATACTTAACCAAGTGTAGTTTATTCAGGAAAGCCCAATTAAATAAACTATGACTTAGAGTACTATATGAATCCAGTCAGACTGCTAGAATATTCAGCCCAATTTATCTGCTGATAAGCTTGTTGCCAACAGCTCTCTAAAGCAGATAGCTTACAAGCACACTACGGAGATGAGACTTTCTCTCTGCTGAAGCAGATATGGCTTCATAAATGACATGGAAAGGAGTGAGATTTGATTCCCTTTCCAGAGGAAAAACAAAATACAAGTAATCCTTGGCTTATGATGACAATTGGGACCACTATTGCCATCACAACATCATGTAACCATGTCACTTAGCAATGGCAATTCTATAAATCCCCAGTTCTTAGCATTAACAAGGACTGCACAGGTTGTTAAGCAAGGACCTCATATGACCGCTGTTTCCAACACTCCCGGAGGGTTTCCCCCACAGATTTTGCTTGCAGGAAGCTGACAGAAATCATAATTGGGGACTGTGGGGATACTGCCGTAGCTAGAATTGTAAGGACCAATGGTGGTTTGCTGTTGGTTCGCACCGGTTCTAGCGATCAGGTAGCGCAGGTCAGCAGTTGCTCCCACCTATCTGCCCCCACCCTTTCCTGCCCTATATTTATTTGTTGCTCAGCTGATAGGCAAGGCAGAGCAAATTGCCACATCTCAGCTGTTTTACTCACCAGCACTGATGGTAAGGTAAGTTTTCATGATTATATGAAACTCCTACCCTCAAAACGATGCTATAGAGCACTGCACACCAGAACAACTAGACACAAGAACAGTTTTTTCCCAATTGCCATCACTCTGCTAAATAAATAATCCCCTCAACACTGTCCAACTATTTACAAAGTCTGCACTACTATTACTGTTAATCTTCCCATCCTTCCTTTCACCCACCTCCTCCCATATGGCTGTATGACTGTAACCTTGTTGCTTGTATCCTAACGATTTTTATTGACTGTTTCCTAGTATGATTTGATTGCTTATTGTACCTTATGACTATTATTAAGTGTTGTACCTTATGATTCTTGACTGTTGCGAATGTATCTTTCTTTTATGTACACTGAGAGCATATGCAAGACAAATTCCTTGTGTGTCCAATCACACTTGGCCAATAAAGAATTCTATTCTATTCTATTCTATTCTATTCTATTCTATTCTATTCTATTCTATTCTATTCTATTCTATTCCATTCCATTCCATTCCATTCCATTCTTTCTTTTTAGAACACTCCACGTGCACCCATAAAACCAGTAGTAAAATATTTTGAATTCCATCAGTGGTAAGGACCCATGATAAGTACCATTTTTTTCAGCAGTGAGGTAACAAAGAACTTTCAAACCTTGCTGAACGAATGGTCATAACCTGAGAAGTGCCTGTATTATTTCTCTGTTATAAAACAACCTAAAAAGATTGCTTTATATATATTTTTATTTATCATTTACTTGCATCCCATCTTTATTTTTACAAATAACTCAATGCGTCAAACATATCAAACACCCCTTCCACTTATTGTATAACTTGCATTCAAGTTGCAAGTTAAAATATTGCAATATTTGATTTAGTGTGAATTGTAAATTGCTACCAGGTGAAGTTTAATGGACTCAAAATGCAGTTAATGAGATATACACAGTTGTGGTTGGGATTTCAGTTGCTGCTAATCTTCATGTGTGGAAAATAGAGGAAAAAAATTCAGGAAAACAATACAAATTTTAAAAGTTCATTATAACAAATATTTGATACAACTGAACAACAGGAATGTAGTCATAGCAACACTAAATTAGGACAAGATGTTGGAATAAGTTGAATTTACGGTAGGATTTTTTTCATTTTCATTTTGCTTTACTCTCTGACATTATTAACCATAAATTTAAACTGTAACGATATTCTTTTTACCCATTAAATGTAATGTTTCATTAAGATAGATATAAACATTACGTTTAAAAAATTTTATTGCCTGTTTCCATCAAGTTGGAACCAATTATTCTATTTTCCATAGAAATGTCACTTCAGGTATTTTGAATTCAAACAATGCGGCTATTTCATAGGATTCATTAAACACACTAATTGAGAGCTATCTGTAGTGACCACAGTAGAGCTGAATGCGATTGCGATTTTAGCACAAAACTGAGAAGCAGGAATGTGAACTATCTTATGGGTTGCATATAAAACCAGACCTTAGCTAATTTGTAATATGGGGCACCAAAAAACTATTAGATGATAACTAACATTGCAGCTTCAAATCTTCAGATTTGCCAGAGGCGTCTGCAATTATTCTGTGAACAAAAGTATGAATTTAGCCTTTAAGTGAATCAAACAATCTATTATTCATTCCAGAATATAGGACTAAGGAAATAAACCCATTATGGCTACAACACAATTTGGGGCGATCATTAAAAGGCTCTCAGCTTTACACACATGCTCAGATCTATGAATGGTGTTATTGCTTCCCTTCTATTCTGAAAAAGACATTAAAAGATTTTTAATGCGATGGTATACTTCCCAATATACTTTTACAGAAACTACTCTGAATGCTGGGAGAAAAATGAAGAGAATAAAGTTTATTTTTTATACAATTATTACAATTCCGCCCAAAAGTATAATTCAGAAGTGGCATTCAGCAGGTTCTCACCAGTTCTGAAGAACCGGCAGCGGAAATTTTGAGTAGTTTGGAGAACTGTCTAATCCCATCTCTGACTGGCCCTGCCCCCATCTGTTCTCTGCCTCCCAAGACCCAGCTGATTCGCTGGGTCTTCTTTTGTTGCCCTGCACAGGAGAACGGAGCTGGAAAGCAGGTTAGTGGGGCGGGAAGTGAATGGGGATGTTGCAGTAACCTTCTCCCAGAAGTGGGGAGGGAATGGAGATTTTACAATATCCTTCCCCTACCATGCCCACCAAGCCACACCCACCAAACCACGCCCATAGAACCGGTAGTAAAAAAAATTGAATCCCACCACTGGTATAATTAGTTCCAAGTGACTAGTGCAACTATTAGAGAAGTGTTTGATGAAATTCTTAACTTCAAGGTAATTTCATATCAATAAACAGATGAGGCTGAGGAGGGGGAGGTCAAAAAAGTCAGGATAAAAAGGGTGGAGTCTTGATCATATAGTTATAGGGTCATTGGGAGGTGAACTGCTGGTGGGTTGCTAACGAAACACCCCCCTGGACTAGCAGTTCACCTCCCAATAACCCTGACCTGATGTAGGTCTCTCTATCACAAAACCCATCACAAGACTTGCTGAGGACTCACACCTGACCTATCACAAGATCCTCACTTGACACACCCACACCTGAAGCCCTTATGGCCAGAAGCATTCCAACATCCCCTAAACTCCACTAGAGAGGTTACCAAGCCTGGTAATGAAACGTTCAGAAACCAACCTCCCCCAAGCTCATCCTACAGATATCGCCACTATTGCAAACCGAAAGTAAATGCTAGAATTTGGCAGAACTGTTGTAAAATTGGAGGACACGATTAATGGCTGTAAGTGCAGAATGCAGCCTGGTTGCTGAGTGCCCAAAGTGAAGTCACATGACTACAGGGGGCGGGGCATAATCATAATCAAGTTTGAATCCAGGCTATAAGTATCCCCCAGGAGAACCCTTTGGAACCAGTAAGTGACAATTTGGGAGTTGAGGACTATCTCTATGAACTTCATGACATCATCCCAGGATGTGATTCAGCCAGTTCGCACCCGTTCAGAAGTGGTTGTTAAGTTTCTGAGAAATTTGGTGAACTGGTTGTTGGAAGAAATCATTAGGGAAGAGAACCAGTTGTTAAATTATTTGATTCTCACCACTGCATTATCCTATAAATTAACATAGCTATATTGCATGTCACTTGCCCTCTCTCTCCAGCCCCAATGCAAATGCACAAATGGGAGGCATGACTATCAGTAGCTTCTTACTCAACTGCACTCAGTCATAAATCTAAACTTTTATTTTGTAGAATGTGCAAGATCAGCCCTTCAATGTTTGAGCAGGAAGTAATATCAGTCTACGCTTTATCTGCAGTGAATTAATTCTGCCGCTGGTAATCTATGGGAAGAAAAGAATTCCTGCAGCTTTCTTCAATGTAGTAAGATAAGCTTTCAAAATTAGGTTGAATGTAATGAGTTGTTGGAGCAGAAAATGACAGGAATAAGAAAAGCCATAATGGGGGAGCCAGAGAACACATCCAAGGCCTTTGGAAACAGGCCATAAATCTTGGTTAGGAATATATTGTCATTCTAAATCACAGTTTGGTTTAACCACATTAGTTTGGTCCACAAATAACATAAAGCAGGGTGTATAATTTGTTCCAGGATAAGGATTATATTTGGCCTTCGAGTAGCATCCTGGGACCTATATTCAAAAGAAAGAAAATACTTGGAACAGGGACATCCCCTAAATAGGATTTCCATTCATTAAAAGAAACTAGGTTTGAATGAAAGTTCATCTCAAGAGGAATGTTTCCTTTCAAATCAGAAGAATGAAGATTCATTCACAAAGGAAGACCCCAGGAATCGGGGAGTTAACTTCACTATTCTATAATTGTTAATTGAGCACTTGGACTTTACTATCTCTCCTGTGTAGGCTTAGGAAAAATAGCAAAACTGCCATTTTATAGTCCAAAGCTAAATTCCAAAAAGCCAAAGAAACAAACAGAGAAAGAATCAGTGAGTTGGTCCAGAAGTCAAAAGTTAAACCAGTCTCAATCCAGGTCATAGTTTCAGAGAGAGAAAAGACTTAGAGCAAAGGTCAGTCTCTGGTTCAATATTTTTCAATCTTGGCAACTTTAAGACCTATGGACTTCAACATCCAGAATTTTATGGGAGTTGAAGTCCACAGGTCTTAAAGTTGCAAAGGTTGAGAAACACTGCTCCAGATAGTGAAATCATTACTCCTAGGGGATTTTGTCGATTGTACGTCTCTACCTCCAGCCACCCTGATGAAGCTCTCAAATACCTGGAGGCTGGAGTGCTTAGATGGGGAAGGATGGGTTTGAGTGGCTGTGGTCTGGGGTCCTTGAGTCCTTGAGTCCAAGGATTGGATAATCCCCACTGTTGAAATTGATCTGGGCGATACTACCTGGCTTAGACTCAGTATGCAATTGGGGAGCCTTCCTGGACTCCTAGCTCCTGCTTGAGGAGTATTTAGCAGTTGTCAGGAGTGGGATTCTACCGGTTTGGCCCGGTTTGGCTGAACCGGTAGCTCTGAAGATAATCTGGGAGCGAACCAGTTCGCTCCAACGATCAGCTGTTGGGCCATTCCACCAGCTCCGGCTCCATACTGACCTTTATTTGCTGCTTTTGATGCTCAGCTGCAACATGCGGTACAGCTGATTGCTATGCGTCAGCTGTTGAAGACACAGGGAGAGTGAGGGAGTGCAGGAGAAGGTCAATAGGAAAGCCTCTGCATGCACACAAAGATGCCCGCCAAGCCACACCCACTGAGCCAGTGGTAAAACAATTTGAATGCCACCACTGGCAGTTGTCGCCAAGAGGATCTTTGTACAATTTTGTCTTGTGTGCCTGTTGCTGGCCCTATTTTATTCTCTCAGAACCTTACTTGCATCCCGCTAGGATTACTGCAAAGCACTCTATATGCGGCTGCCACTGAAGACCATCTAGAATGTACAACTGGTCCAGAATGCAGTATCATGGGTGATTGTGGATCAGAATCAGAATAGAGCTAGAAGGGACCTTGGAGATCTTCTAGTCCAACCCCCTGCTCAAGCAAGAGATCCTATGCAATTTCAGCCAAGTGACTGTCCAGTCTCTTCTTACAAACTCCAGTGATGAAGCCCCTACAAATTCTGAATGCATGCTGTTGCACTGGTTAATTGTTCTCACTGCTAGGAAATTTCACCTTAATTCCAGGTTGTTTCTCTGATTGATTAGTTTCCATCCATTGTTTCTTGTCTTGTCTCTGGTGCTTTGGAAAATAAGTTGACCCCCTCCTCTTTGTGGCAGCATCTCAAATACTGGAATACTGCTATCATGTTCCCCCCCGGTCCTTCTTTTCTTTAGACCAGCCAAACCCAAATCTTGCAACTGTTCTTTGTGTGTCTTCGTCTCCAGATCCTTAACCATCTTAGTTGCTCTTCTTTGCACTTTTTCCAAAGTCTCAATATCTTTTTCGTAATGTGGTGACCAAAAACTAGATGCAATATTCCAGGTGTGGTCTTACTAAGGCTTTATAAAGCAGTACTAGTACTTCATGTGATTGTCAAGCATCCAGAAAGTATCCATGATATCAATCGCTCTAAGACGTTATCTCTCCAATTTTACAGGCAGATAGTGTTTCTAAATAATTTTAAAAACAAGGATCGTATGAGCTTTTGTGCCTGCTGCCCCACACTTGCTGACTCATGTTTAAGGATGCTTCTCACTAAGTCTGTATGCTGCCACCAACCGGTGAGCTGCACTGGTTCCCAGGCAGCTTCCAAGTGCAACTCACAATGCTGCTTATCCATTTTGCACCCCTAATCTCCCTACCCCTTAGGAAAGGCATGATTCAGATCTCTTTATTCAAACAATGAAACTTCTTGTTACTATATAGGATTGCCAGCAAAAGGAGAACATGTATTAACAGGCATAGTGTTAAAATCAGGTATTGTCTGTTTTTTGTTTTTTTTTTACATCTACAAGCTATCTCTTCCTGAAAAGATTTAATCAGTGACACACTGAAAGCTCTTGCCTCCTAACCAGCTCTAGCACATTCCTGGGATTGAAAAACTAGCCTGATGCCAGCAAGTCATTCCTTATACACACAGGCCTCTCTCTTTTTTTCTTATTGGATGCGGTTTTCCACTGTAATTTTTCTTGCAGATGCCAAAATAGTTAAAAAGTTAATGTGTTCTCTTCTCCCCACCTCCATTTGTCCTTCTTTCTAATGGCCCACATCCTCCTTTGCTGATTCAGATATCTGGTAGCTCTAATCTGATGGGTCCCAGGAAGTATTCAAACAAGTTCCTGAAGGCAGGACAAGAAAAAAATGGATGGAAACTAATTAAGGACAGAAGCAACCTGGAGCTAAGGAGAAACAACTTGCCACCAGAAGTTGTGAATGCTCCAACACTGGAAGTATTTTTTAGAAGAGATTGGACAACCATTTGTCTGAAATGGTATAGTTTTCCTGCCGCGGCTAGGGGTTGAAATAGAAGACCTCCAGGGTTCCTTCCAACTCTATTGTACTGTTCTGTTATGTATGCATTTGGTGGTGGTCTCTATCTCCTGGCATGGAGTTGGACCAACTGTCCTGGTCTTCAGGAAGCCTGCTGAGACATGGCTCTTTCCCTGAGCCTTTGGTTGTGATGTGCTGGAGCCCCAATTGGATGTTGATGTTATTTCTATTGGGATCACCATTTTATTTTATTGTATTTTAATTGTTTCATTATTGTTTGTAGAATTGTGGCTTTAAAAGGATACCTTGGTTGATGGTCTTGCAAACCAATGAGGGATCAAGGAGCAATAGGATGGAGTTACCACCCTCATGCTAGCTCTGCCACAGGCCATCAAGAAATCTGGATTTTCTTTACAGCTTCTCTCCAACTCTCCAACTTTCCCCAATTTCTCTGATTGTATCACATTTGAAGGTGGCTCAGTGGCTAAGACACTGAGTTTATCGATCAGAAAGGTCAGCAGTTCAGCAGTTCAAATCTCTAGCACCACATAACGGAGTGAACTCCCGTTATTTGTCCCATCTTCTGCCAACCTAGCAGTTCGAAAGCACGTAAAAATGCAAGTAGAAAAATAGGGACCACTTTGGTGGGAAGGGAACAGTGTTCTTTGTGCCTTTTGTGTTGAGTCATGCCGTTCACATGACCATGGAGACATCTTTGGACAGCGCTGGCTCTCCGACTTTGTGATGGAGATGAGCACCGACCCCTAGAGCTGGAAACGACTAGCACGTATGTGCGAGGGGAACCTTTACCTTTGTCTTATTCTTTTGTGTTGTAGGTTTTGTTGAATTTTTGGGGACCCATCCAGAGTTATCTTGGTTGAATTGGACAGCTCTCAAAGTATAACTAGAATACAGATGTGGTTCTACATTAGGCATATATATGAAAAGCCCCCTTATAAAAGACAGGTTCTACAAGCCCATCTAAAACAGCGCAAAAAGTAGGAAGAAAAATTTCAGCTTACAAACCATAGAGAGTATGTTGACTCTGTAGAAGACACAAAAAGGTTTTGAAAATATCACATGGCTTCAAAACAACTGAAAGTCCTCTTCTAAACTGGATAAGATAATGATGTTCTAGTGCACAGGTGTCAAACCCGCCACGTCACATTGTTGTCACGTGATGTATTGCAACATTTTTTTTTCCCTTCACAGAGCTGGGGTGGGTGGGAGTGGTTTGACACCCGTGTTCTAGCGGAAAGAATCAGGAGAGGGAAGAGAACTGTCAAGGTGGCACTTGACAATGTTTGAGAGACCAATTAAGCCTCACTGGAGAGTAAAAAAAATGTATGGGAATTGTAGTCTTTTGCAGCCATCATATAAAACAAGGTATCATAGATGATGGGGATCCCACAATCTGATTCTTCTAACCCAGCCTAGTCAATAAGACTAGGTGGAACAGATATGAACATGTGAAGAAAACGTTCAATTCAGAAGACGAATAAAAACAATAAACCTATTTTTACTTCGACAGGTTTGTACCTTTGGATAAACAAGTATCCCTGGAGGTGCTTTCTGACACAGGAAAAGGTATTTTATAAATACTAAGATGTGCTGTTTCTTGTTGGTCTGCTCCATGTAGGATCTACGGTTGAGTGCTTATACATTAGTAAGGTCAAAGGCTTGAGGTGAACTTTAGCTTAGATGGAGGCAAAAAGAAGATATGAGCAAGTGAAGAGAGAACCAGCTTTGAAAAAAAGAAAATCAGTCCAGGCCAATAGTGTTTCTAAATAATTTTAAAAACAAAGGGGGATTATATTTGTTCAGGTGGTTGCAATAACCCTGAAGAAAGTTTAAAGGTCTTGCCAAGGAAATTATGTCAGGAGCTTGAGTGCTGATGGAAGACTATTCCCTAGAGCTCATTTGGTTTGCAAACAGCTATGCCAACATTTTCAACTCTTGGTTTGCAAGATCTCTCCCCTGTAATCATGAAGATTCATCAGGTTTTGTGGTCTCAGCAGCTGTCCCTCCGCCCTCTTACACATGGAAAACAAATAAAATCCACTCGCTTTTGTTTAGGAAAACTAATGAGAATTGCGGCATGACGCTAGTCTTGCAGTGAAGATCTGAAAATATTCATAAATACCCATTTGAACTGCTCAGTATTTCTAGTCCCTGCACTGCAGATCTGCAAAATGGGCTCGCAGTTGCACATATAGCTACATTCTAATCAGATGGAATTGCCCTGTATGTTTTTAACATATTTTCTGGATCTACATGATACAATGAGTATTTATACATCAAGTTCAGCCACAAAAAAACTAAGCTCAAGACACAGTGAAAATGCAACTGGGTTTTCGCATATTTGTAAACAGCCTGCAGAACCATGGCAGGAATTATTTCCATGCTCTCAGTTCAGTTTTGCCTGGAGCATTAACTGAGCTAAAAGCTTCATATTTAGCATTCAACATTTCAATATTCAATATTTTGCCTCAAACACACAACACTTCAGCTCTTAGCTCAACAGCTTGCCTCTTATTGCCACTAACTTGGCACTAATGATGAACATTAAACACACAAATGTATACAATGATTAGGTCTAGGGAAATGGCCTCTGCCTTGCTCACTTTGCCAAAAATTATTTTTCAAATAGCATACTTGAATTTTTAGTATTTACTTGTGAAGTGGCAATTTGAAGCTCCAGTCCAGAATACAATAGGCAGTGCATTTGCACTTTGTGAAGTGCACTAGTACAAGGAAAGACCTAATCTTAAAGCATTAAAGCAGCCATGTCCTCCAGAAGGTTCCCCATAGCTACTTTAAAACTCTTCCATATTGTCTCCATATGTACATGATGCATAGAGCACAGTTCCACTGGAACCATCAGCAATGTGAAATATCTATATAGACATACATACAAAAATAACCAAAGAAGGTATTCGAAACAGTCTTACTGAAAAGATGTGGTTGCTTTAACATTCAAGCATCTCACCCTTGAACTGATTCATTTGAGCAGTGTTTCTCAACCTTGGAAGTTTAAGATGTGTGGATTTCAATTCCCAGAACTCCTAGGCCAATAAATAGCAATAGAAATTGCACTTTGATTTATATACCATTTTATAGTGTTTTACAGCCCCTCTCTAAGTGGTTTTACAGAGTCAGCATATTGCCCCCTAACAATCTGGGTCCTCATTTTACCCACCTCGGAAGGATGGAAGGCTGAGTCAACCTTGAGCCTGGTGAGATTAGAACTTCCAAACTGCAGGCAGCTGGCAATCAGCAGAAGTAGCCTGCAGTACTGCACTCTAACCACTGCGCCAACGCAGCTCAATGGATCATTTTAATCTTTTGAAATGTTCAATATTCAAAGAAGGTTTAAATATTGAAGGAACAAGTACCTCTTTTTTAATTTTTACACACACACACACACACAATTTATTTATTTCTGAAAGTACTGAAAGTTCTTGACGTCTTTACCTGTAAGGATAATTCACTGGAGTTGAGGTCTAGAATGCCTCCATCTGAAAGACGGGAGCGGTAATGGTCTCCTGGAAAAGAGAAGTCTGCTGTGAGAAACTGATCATCCCCTTGATTCTCTGCTTTGGATGCCACTGAATGCAACCCATCCAGGGTGCAATGTCCATTCTCCTGCTCAGTTCTGGAGGTGCTCTTGTTGTCCTTACCCCCAGAAACAGTTCTGGTAATGACCCCAAACTTTCTCGTCCTTTTGCCATTTTGGGTGGTTTTCCCACTGGGTTCGGAGGTAGGCCTGGCTTTGGGTTCGGTGCTCTTACTGTTGTTGCCATTTGACGGAGGAAGTGGGGCCTTGCGCTTGATTCGGCGTAACATGATCAAGTAGATGAAGCCGCCATTCCAGCACTGATCAGCCAGATAACTGCAGGGAGGAGAGAAGAAAGAAAAATGCAAGCTTTTATATATTTGCTTGGGAAAGGTAGTTGTTGCTTGTTGCAAAGTCATGTCCAACCCATCGTAACCCTATGGACAACATTTTTCAGTGCCGTTGTAACTTTAGACAGTCACTAAATGAATGGCTGTAAGTCGAGAGCTACCTGTACTGCATTGTAATGAATACATGAATGAATTGTCTCTGCAGAGACCTCCACAGGATCTATAACAGTCTGAGATGTTTAGCACAATATGGAAGGATCATAAATATTCCAATTGCTTACTGATCACAACACAGAAACTTCACAGGACTCATATAAAAAAACAATTATTACCAACCTGGGGTGCTCACATTGCATCACTGGTCAAAAGGGCCCAGCAGAGATTATACTACCTGAAACTTCTCAGAAAACAACAACTGAATGGAAAACTGCTGGTGACCTTCTACCGCTGCACCATAGAGAGCATTTTAACATACTGCACCTCTGTATGGTTTGCCAATTGCACAGTGGCAGATAGGACAGCACTCCAGAGGGTTAACATCATTGCCCAGAAGATCATTGGTTGCCTTTTCCTCTCTTTGGAAGAGCTTTATAGCTCCCGCTGCCTTAAGACAGTTCAAAACATTCTCAAAGATCCATCTCATCCTGGGCACCCTTTTTTTTTTTTTTTTTGAACTATTACCATCTGGCAGATGGTACAGAATAATAAAAACAAGGACAAATAAGCTGAAAAACAACTTCTATCCCAGGGCAGTTGTGGGAATAAACTTTGACTTCAGTATTGGGTAATGATTAGTCTAAGACCTTACACATACATGTCTGCCTAAGGGTCACTGAAATAAAGCAAGGAAATTAAAAGCAAACACCAGAAACATTTAAGCAGCTCAGATGACTGTAAAAAATTCTGTGTAATTATTTTAATCCACAATGTGAATGCCTACTATGTACAAAATTCTCAATAAAAGGGAGCACTAGAATTTGCTCTGGACTCCCATCCCGAGTACACCAGCCTCTGTGTCTCATTCTTTCCATGGGAGACCACCACAAGTGGTGACCCCGATGTGATCCACTGCAGGTGGTACGTGTCCGGACCTCCGTGTTTCCTCACCTGGAATAGGTAAAGTACGTACTTAACTATTGCTGGACAGTAGGATTTTTTCAGGGAACACGGGGGGAAAACTCTCTCAGCCACAGGAACGGCATGTTAGTGAGCTGCTGAAGTTAGTCAGGACAAACTTCTTTATCTTTAAACCCTCTGGGGGGGAGCAAATAGTTCTTTCAAAAGATAATGTGAGAGAGCTGCTGCAAGAGATCTGGCGGCAATGTCCCTGGTATCCAGAGAAAGGCTCTTTAAAGTTAGACACATGGAGGAGAATTGGGATTATCCTTCATGAAGAGCCACGGGCAACAACTGAAATTTTGATATATTGAAAGGTTGTTATGACTGCTTTAGAGACCCAGCAACAACCTCTTTTAAAAACTTTAGTAGAACCTCCTCCTTATAAAGGAATTGTATTGCACCACCCTACCCCAAAACTGGAGTGTGCTTTATCATTTCCAACAGCGCCTATGCCTGTGGATGATAAAATCCAACCAAAAATGGGAAAAGTTCAAGCAATGATGCATCAGGCTTTCAATGAGGGGAAATTAGAGCCTGATGAGATTCCCCAGATGAATTTGTTTCCAGTCAATAGGCAAGTGGACGCTCAAGGCAATCTGCAGACTGAATGGGTTCCGATTCCTTTAGCAGTTCTTAGGGAAATTAAAAAAGCAGTTAAAGATTATGGTATTCAAAGTCCTTTTACAAAGGGGCTCCTGACAAGTTTGGCTACCTCACGCATGATTCCTAGTGACTGGAAAGATTTAATGAGAATGATATTGAGCTCTACTCAGTATGTGGTCTTTGACTCAGAATACCAAAGGGAGGCTGTCACTAGGGGAAGGAATTCGGGGGGGCTGTATACGCCAGACCAAATCTATGGGGCAGGCTTGTTTGAATCCACTGCTGATCAAGCTGCTAATTTGCCTGATCACGTATTTCCAGTGGTTATGGCAGCTGTCCTTGGGGCGTTGTCCCGCATTCAGGATGTGGGAACCCCAGCATGGTCTTTTTCTCAAATTAAGCAAACAGCATCTGAGTCTTATAATGATTTTGTGGAAAGGCTACAATTGGCTATTACCAGGCAAATCTCTAATGAGGAAGCTGCAAAAGAACTTTTGCTGAAATTGGCAGTTGAAAATGCAAACGCTGACTGCAAGCGTATCTTACAGCCCTTGGTGGCTAGAGGTGAGGTTACTCTGGCTGATCTGTTAAAAGCATGTGCAGTGGTGGGTTCTCAGGCTTACAACATGGAGACTTTGGCTGTGGCATTGCAAAAAGGGATGAAACCTACAGGGAATTGTTTTAATTGTGGAAAGCCTGGCCATTTTAAAGCCCAGTGCCGTGCCCCTGGGGGGGGGGGAGATGGCATTTAACAAAAACAAAATTAAGGACGTCCGTCCAAAATCGGTCTGTCCAAAATGCAAAAAAGGGTTTCATTGGGCAAATCAATGTCGCTCTGATCAGAACCAAAATCCAGGAAACTAAATTTGGGGCGTGCAGCTAGCCCCGCTCCCAAAGCTGTCACAAAAGCATCGCCTGCAATTACTGGGAGTGCAGGTTTGGGTTTAAAAATGTTGAACTCAATTAATGTGACCTTTCCTAATCAAGTGTACATTGAGGACACTCATTTGCATGGGCCACTGCCAGAAAAAACAGTGGGATTAGTACTTCCCATGTCTTCTGCATCAGAAAAAGGGTTTTTTGTTATTCCAGGAGTTATTGATCAAGATTATAAAGGGGTTATTAAGATACAATTGTACACTGATACTCCTGCATCATTAATGGCCGGTGACTCTATTGCCCAGTTATTATTGCTTCCATACATCCCTATAAATCCTTTAATTGGGATCCCACGAACTGGTGGTTTTGGGTCCACTGAAATGGCAAGTTCTCCAGTTGCTGCAGAATTGCTAGCGCTGACAAAATTTTTGACTACAGACCAACCAAAAATGACAATTGAAATTCAGGGAAAATCATTTTCTGGCCTTATAGATTCCAGAGCAGATGTCTCTGTGATACGCCAAAAGGAATGGCCAAATGAATAGGCGCTTGAAGACTCTCCGGCTGTTCGTGGAGTGGGTGGTATGCAGTTTCCAAGAAGTAGTGTACATTGGTTGAAGGCATTGCATAGAGAAAATGGCGAGACTGCAAGGATTCAACCTTTTGTGTTGCCCCTGCATATAAACTTGTGGGGTAGAGATTTGCTGTCACAATTTCGCACAAAAATTGTTATTGGATAATGGAAAAATTACAATTGTTAACCTCTCAGCCAGTCTGGATTGACCAATGGCCACTTCCAAAAGAAAAGCTTACAGCTTTACATCAATTGGTAGCTGAGCAGCTACAGTCAGGCCATTGTGGAACGAGCTCATCAAACGCTCAAACAAGCACTCCTTCACATAAAAACAAAAACGGGGGAAGTGGATGGATATGGTTTGCCTTACATACAAAACATTCTTAATATTACCTTATACACTTTAAATTTTTAAAACATGACAGGATCTCCCACTGCTACGGCAGCCAGTAGGCATTTTGCTTCCTCCCCTTCTGCAGGTACGCCAAGACTGAAAGTTCAATATAAGAGACTACCAGATCCAACGTGGAAAGGACCTCTCCCGCTGATAACTTGGGGCCGAGAATACGCTGCTGTTGAAGATGAGGGGACAGTTGTTTGGGTTCCTGCTCTCTGTGTGCGTCCTTATCATCAGCCAAAGGGGCAAGGGGATGGATTTGGGGGAATGGAAAAGAAACACGATGATCCAGGACATGGGGAAGCTAGCAAACCTTCATAATAAAACTGATTGTTGGGTATGTATGCACATGCCAACTCACAAAACATCAGGGCTTCCAATGGTTGCAGTTCCTCTGGTCGAAGTTGACTGATATAAGGGACAATGCTAAGGTTGTTCAGGGATGTGGTCTAACAGTTGGACTACACGTAACATAAATACATTGCATCTTGGAAGCCGAATCCAAGAGGTGGCGGGTATCTGCTGGACCCACAATGAGACAGTAGAGAATATGACTTACTTGGGAACATATCCATTTTGTAACAAAACAATTATTATTGGCAATGGAAGTCGGGTTTATCTGGATGACATGAAAACTAAAAATCTCACTTAATTTGTACATAATATTTCTAAATTTGATATCATATCTTTGCCAATGAAAATGGGTGTCCATTTATCCCTGCCACATGTTGTCCCACTATGAAAGAAAACCAGCTGCCCAAATGTGCAAATGGGAAATACACACCACCGCCCACTTATTTGGCTATGTTAATGGAATCTTTTGCACGATTAATCTATGCTGAACCAAATACGGTTGGCCATCTCCTGGGAGCAAATCTATGGTTGCTGTGTGGACGGATGGCCTATGATCGCATGCCAGCACGATGGAAAGGAGTCTGCACCTTTGGGAAAGTAATCCCATCTCATGTCATTTTAAAATCTTTGGGGACTGCTCATATCCGCAATGCGCGTTCCGCAACGGAAGTAAACTCTGTTTTGAATCATGACTACTGGACACAGATATCAAGGGGAGTTATTCCTCCTTTAGGAGTCATGATGAACTATAGAGATCTGCATCGTTTAAACAATTGGACAGTTACTATGTTTAAAGACACCATTAAAACTCTAAAGCTGCTTGAAGAAGAGCAAGGAAAAATCCTTGACTTTGTCCTGCAAACTAGATATGCGGTGGACACTATTTTGGCTGCGCAAGGGGGAGTTTGTGCTGTGATTCATACACATTGTTGCATGTATATCTCTGATTATTCTCCAAACATTACAGCTACTATACAGCATATGAAACAAACCCTGAATGAGAATCCATTACAATCGGAGGACGAGGAACTGGACGTGTGGTCTGCACTTTGGTCCTGGTTGCCAGATGGTTCATGGATTCGTCACCTAATTGTTGGAATGATATTGCTTTTTATACTTTCTCTTTGTGTATGCTGTTGTATCCGATGTCTCCCTGGACTTTTAGGAATGTGTCGGGTGAAGCCTACGGAAGGAGAACTGTTGTTGCAGATGGCGAAAAGCTACCGAGGCATCCGCGATCATCAAAAAACTAAAACAGGGGAGATGTGGGAATAAACTTTGACTTCAGTATTGGGTAATGATTAGTCTAAGACCTTATACATACATGTCTGCCTAAAGGTCACTGAGATAAGCAAGGAAATTAAAAACAAACACCAGAAACATTTAAGCAGCTCAGACGACTGTAAACAATTCTGTGTAATTATTTTAATCCACAATGTGAATGCTTACTATGTTCAAAATTCTCAATAAAAGGGAGCACTAGAATTTGCTCTGGACTCCCATCCCGAGTACACCAGCCTGTGTCTCATTCTTTCCATGGGAGACCACCACAGGCAGTAGCTTTTTTCAATTCTGTATAGTGCAGTGCTGGTGTGGTGTCGGGGGTTTCCGGTTCAATATGTGAAGGGTGAAGGATGTGTGTTTGTGTTTATTTTCATGGTCATGATGTGCACTGAAGATGGTGTTTGATTTCGTTGTATGAAGTGCAATGACAATAAACTAAACTAAACTAAACTAAACCTGCCTTCAATCGAGGACCTGTATACTGCACAAGTCAAAAAGAGGGCTGTGAAAATATTTACAGATCCCTGACATCCTGGACATAAACTGTTTCAACTCCTACCCTTGAAACAACACTATAGAGCACTGCACACCAGAACAACTAGACACAAGGACAGTTTTTTCCTGAACGCCATCACTCTGCTAAACAAATAATTCCCTCAACACTGTCAAACTATTTACAAAGTCTGCATTACTATTACTATTAATGCTCCCATCCTTCCTTTCACCCATCTCCTCCCACATATGACTGTAACCTTATTGATTGTATCCTAATTATTTTTATTGACTGTTTCCTAGTATGATTTGATTGCTTATTATACCCTATGAGTATTATTAAGTGTTATACCTTATGATTCTTGACTCTTGACAAATGTATCTTTTCTTTTATGTACACTGAGAGCATTTGCACCAAGACAAATTCCTTGTGTGTCCAATCACACTTGGCCAATAAAGAATTCCATATTCTATTCTATATATATTCTATAAAAGATTCTGATAGTTTGATACTACATTTACTGCAGAAAGTGGTATTCAGCCAGTTCAGATGGGTTCTGGCAGATTGGTAGCGAAAATTTTGACTAGTTTGCAGAACTGGCAAATACCACCTCTGGCTAGGCCTGTTCACCCACTCCTGCTCTTTCCTCTGCTAAATTCTGTTGTTTCTTAGCTCAGCTGATTTGCGTGGCACAGCGGATTGCCGTGCCTCAGCTGAGCTAAAAAACAGCACAGCTCACCAGCGTTGATACAGAGGCTGGTGTTTGAGCCCTGAGTGCGAAGCGAGCTCTTTGAACCAATAAGAAACTTTTTTGAAACCCACCATTGATTTACTGCCAGGAACAGCTAGTTGAAGAACACAGAAGTTGCTTTCAAACAGGAATAGGCAATTTGGTCTGCTCTTGATGCTTGACTTAATAATTCCCATTTTCATTACAACCCTTCTTTCGTCCTCAGTCACTCCCTCTTATAATAAGGTGCTACCCTAAAATAATATACAGCAAAGTTTTATAAGGTCTACTGAGCTAATTTAAGTGAAATATGAGAACAATGTGTACACATGTAAATTTAATTTCTAAAGAAAAAATGAATTTCAAATGCAGTGGTTCTAAGGAAAATTGGAATAGTTATTAGTTTGGAATTTCTCATGAGGAAAGCGTTTCAATTATTTCCTTACAGAATTTAAAACTGACGTGGAATTGGGAGCAAATCTTCATTATATTCACTCAACCTACAGGGTTAAAGAGCTCTGTAAATAACTTCAGGGATGTGTCTATGCTCACAACTGACTCTGATTAAAGATTTAAATGTAGTTACACCAAGTAGGAAACCTTGAACAAATAAGACCCAGGTGGGAGAGAAGCCCAGGTGTACAGTTGTAATTGCAGGAATGTTCCAATCTCCGATGGCAAACCTCAGATAAAGAATGTTTCCAAGCAAATACAACTCAGGTAAACAAAGTCACTAATCTAAAGGAGGATTATAGAGAGGAGGTAAACATATGTTAGACTTTAACTAGAGATAATTAATTGTATGGATTACTGTGCTAAACAGTAACGAAAGTTAAGCAGTAACCAAACTCGTCATTACAACACCCAGGGAATGGAGATCTTGACAGATCTTAAGTGAGAAAGCAAGAGAAGTAGAACTGCGTAGATGATAGATCTTCTTGAAAGCCATTGTAGAGTTAAGAGGCTTGCTGATACCTGAAGCTATGCTATCCTGTATCAGCTCTTTCCCCATCTACCCTTCTTGGTATTTGTTGTTGTTGCTCAGTCACTAAGTTGTGTCCAACTCTTCACAACCCCATGGACCAGAGCGCACCAGGTGGCCCTGTCCTCCACTGTCTCCCGGAGTTTGCCCAAATGGATGTTCATTGTGTTGATCACCATGTAACCATCTCATCCACTACTGTCCCTTTCTTCTTTTGCCTTCAATCTTTCCCAGTCTTTTCCAATGAGTCCTCTCTTCTCATTAGATAGCCAAAGTATTTGAGCTTCAGCTTCTCCAATATTATATTCAATGGGTTTTAATATTTGAGGGTGGTGCAGTGGTTAGAATGCCGTATTGCAGGCTAACTCTGCCCGTAGCCAAGAGTTTGAACCTGAGCAGCTCAACTTAGTTTTCCATCCTTCTGAAGTCGACAAAATGAGGGCCCATATTGTTGGAGGCAATATGCTGACACAGTAAACCACTCAGAGTGTGAAGTAGTATATAAGTCTAAGTGCTGTTGCTATATTTAAAGTATTTTTCACTTTCAACATTGCCACTACTGCATGACAATTAAACACCCAAAAGCCTTCCAGGATGAGAAATTTGATTTGGCTTAAAAACAATGTCTCAGGTTAAGGTCCAGGTTTTGAGAGAGGAGCTTCAATGGGATGTGTTTTGGCCTCTCAGCCACCGATCCCTCCAATAGCTGAATTTGAGGAGGAGGAGGAGGAGGAGACATGGGAATCAGGATCAGCATCAAGGCAACCTGAGAGCTTGAGGGGGAAGAGGGAACAGACCTGGCAGAGAGAGAGAAAGAGAGACAGAGCCTGGGCCATCCATCAGCCCTCAGATGGAGAGTCAACAGCCCCAGGTATGGAGGTGGCAGATGAGGAAGAGGAGGAACAGCTGGGTCCAGTGCCTGACACGCGGATGCACAGAAGGCAGAGAGGAGAGGAGAGGAGAGCAGTGGAAATCTGTGGGCTGATCCTTGGGACAGAAGAGCCATCGCTGCGAGTGAAGCCCCACCCTAGCTCTGGGAAAAAAAAGGCAGTGGGCAGGGAGATGAATAGATGTGGCAGACAACTATTCATCTCCCTGCCGGACAGACTTGTTAGCCTGCTGTAAGAGAGAAACTTTTTGCAGAGGCTACTGGTGCTCCTAATCAAGGATTCATTGCTTCAACTACAGAGGGATTGTCGTGTTTGAGGAGCTGGGTCAGAGCAGGACATCTTCAAATGTTAAAAGCACAATGATTATAAAACTTTGTGAGGTGACCAAGCGAAGCCACCGCAGCCCTGCTGGAGATATGAAAAGATTGAGAAGGTTCCTTTTCTCATAAAGACTATGCATGCAGATAGAAGTTCCTCCATGCTAAGGTGAATCCTGGCTAAACCAGTTCCTTCTAAGCACTGTAGAACCCTATGGCCAAACCAGAACTTGATTCACTTGCTAATGGGATGGCTTAGCTAGGAGGCCATTATGGCTTGCTTAACCAACCATAATTTTAAAAAATCTGATCTAGCATTATTTGTAAATGACGCCTATGTGTCTATATGAAAATGCCTTCTTTGCAGTTGCTGAATCCACACCAACCTTCTTTGAAATAATAGCAATAGCACTTAGACTTACTTACAGTGCTTTTACAGCCCTCTCTAAACAGCTTAGAGTCAGCCTATTGCCCCCAACAATCTGGGTCTTCATTTTACCCATCCTTAGAAGGATGGAAGGCTGAGTCAACCTTGAGCCTGGTGGGATTCGACCTGTCAAACTGCAGGCAGCTGGCTGTCAGCAGAAGTAGTTTGCAGTACTGCCCTCTAACCATTGTGCCACCAAGGCTCTTATGCAGGGGTGTCCAACCTTGGCAATTTTAAGACTTGTGGACTTCAACTCATAGAGTTCCTCAGCCAGCTTGCTGGCTGAGGAACTCTATGAGTTGAAGTCCACAAGTCTTAAAATTGCCAAGATTGGACACCCCTGCTCTTATGGTTTGCACAACCTTGTGGCATGTACTGTTACTGCTGATGAGATCTGTTACCTCTTCCTGGAGCCCTCTCTCCTATCTTGTGGGCTTCTTCAAAGATTGGACACCGATTGCTACGCCTCCACATTCAAAGCAAAAATAGGAGACTCCAGGCTATAACACCCTGCCAATAAAGGCTGGATTTTATCAAATCTGTTTTGTTCTGGCAGCCAGCAGGATAAATAGGACCCCAAACCCCACTTTTGGCAGCTTGTAGAGTGCTTGAAATGAGTCAAACTTTCAATAAAGCTAGCCTCAGAATATTCAGGAGGTTTTGCGCTTTATTTTCAGCGTTTCAACTCCATATGCCTTCAGGATTTCAATCCAGTTTATATTCAAATTTGCCACACCATTCTCGGGCTGCTTGTGTTGTTCCTCTCATTTTCAGTTTGGAAGCCCTAGGCTCGGGCAGAAAACAATGGCTTTCATATTTTAAGCTATCCCTTTTTTTTTTTTTTAGAAAAAGGAAAGGAAGAGTATATTGCTAACCAGATCTCAGTGGAGCTCTAATATTGAAAACAGAAACTGCAGTAATCACTGTTGTGTAACTGGAATGTTCACTCTGGCAAAGGGAGGGTTCCACTGCTTGAAAGTGGATTCAATTAAAACCCTTAAGAAGCTGGTAACAGATTCCACTTAATTAATTCATTCACAGCATTTAAAATCTCCATGATAATTATTTTACCGTGGAGTTTGAATATTTCCTCTCATTGACACAAAGCCACCAGTACTAAATTTCTTTACTTGTTGTGAGAAGGTCTCTTGGGAAGCAGAGGTCAACTGAGGAAACTGTCAAAAGAGGCCTTCGTGCTTCATACATAGCATTCACTTCCCGCCGGCACTGGCATTTGCAACAAAACGCGGTTACAATTTTGGTAATGGCTGGATTAGACTTAAATTCTTGTTTATTCTGAGCCAAAACTTTGAGCCCGAAGAGCAAGTTGTGTGGGTGCAAATCACAAGGATAAATATTGTGCAGAAAAGCAGGAGCTGAGATAGATATCTTGAAAGCAGCTCAAGATGTGATAAGGCAATCAACTGAATACGTTGGGTGGAGTGAAGTAGTGTAGAAGATTTAATAAGCTGAAGAATGGGGCTTGATCATGGTTTAAGTAGGGAACAAGGGTCCAACGTGGAGGGGAGATGAAACAAAGTACAAGGTGGGTTAGGCTGTCAATATATACAAAATAACAGGGTGAGGTGGAATTTTCTTTCTTTCAGATTGTACCCTATGACTATTATTAAGTGTTGCACCTTATGATTCTTGACTCTTAACTAATGTAACTTTTCTTTTATGTACACTGAGAGCATTTGCACCAAGACAAATTCCTTTTATGTCCAATCACACTTGGCCAATAAAGAATTCTATTCTATTCTGTTTTATGCAGAAAGGCAACCTATAAAAAGGAAGCTGAAGAAAAGCAAAATGTTTTCAAAGAAAAAGGATCTTTGGGACAACCATGACCTGGATGACTGAGATTCTCCATTGAGATATAAAAGGAAAATTATTGACTCCTATCTGAACTGCATCTTTTGGCCCCTTCACCTTAAGTCTTAACTATAGCATCAGTTATAATTGTGTCTCTTTGATTAATATAAGAAGTTGCCACTCTTCGATTCCTGGTACCGTGGTTAACATAATACGTTTGGAAAAACAAATCTTAAAAGTGGTCTAAATAAATCCCACTCTGTGCTTTCAGACAAGATGGGATTTATTTAGAAAGGGAGCAAGGTATAGCAAGCTGCTTTTTAGAATTGTATCTCACAACAGGAACATCAATTGACAGAATTAATCAAGCAGAACAAAAAAACACATATAACTGTTGCTGTCTTCATCTCACTGTCCTCATTTAAGTGAAGTTATTCTGGGTTTTTTTTTTCATATTGAAGCTTTAGTTCTCAGGCAGCTGAGTGATTTAATTAGTCATTTACTTTGAAACACTCCTGCCTTCTCTTTCAGCGTGTAAACTGACCTCAAACAAGATGGACAGAAAAAAAAAAAATGACAGCACTGCATCTTGGAACAGCCTTTCTAAACCTACTACTTTTCAGGTGCATTGGGATTACACCTCCCAAAATTCTCAGCTAACATGAACCATGGTGAATTTGGAAGGAACTCAGTTATGGAAGATGGACGTCTCAAAAAAGATGCAATTTACTTGACAAAGTTCTGGTATAAAATCTTCTCTGGCATACATAAAAACTTGTAGAATTTTTTTTCTCTCTGTTAGCTTCCCTTTAGAGAATTATAGTTTCCATATCCATCTTCTAAATCAGATAAGTGTTTTAAAATATGGTAAATGTGAGACATGCAATCACCACATCACTGCTGTGACAATAAAATGAGACAGGGTTCCTCTGCGCACTATTTTGAGGTCTCAGAGCGAAAGCTGAACATAAATTGGATGGATGGATTGACAGATGCAAAATTGGAAAAATGTATTTAAGAATCTGGATCCCTTTCTTTCTCTCTCATTATCCCAGTCTAAATTGCCCCCAAATCCTTAAAACAGAAATGAAGAATGGAAGAACAAAGTGAAAACAGACAAAAATATTTTGACTGTAGATTATTATTTCAGATGGGTTGCACTTTAAAATTGTAAATTTCCTCTCCTCTATCACATTATACTATATGCATGGCGTAACATGCATCCTTCTCAGAAATGTCTACATTTGTAGACAACCAAAGTGTACAGTATATTCCTTCTTTTAAGTTCCTTAAATATGCTTCAGTGGGTTTCAATTTCTACAATTCTCCAGTAAAAGTCCAACATAGAGAGCATACGGCTGGCGAAAGCTGCATTACATCACCAACCATCATTTTGTACCCACAAGGCAGACCATATCTTTTCATTTAAGCAAACAACCTCAGAAGGTGAGTATTTTACACAGGCCAATAACACTGCAAAATAAAGGAAGCTGCTTTGGTATGTGGTAGACTTCCTCTGCTTTCCATATGTTTTGGATTACAGCCCCATTGTTGGCATGCTGGCTGAGGCATCTGGAAGGTAAAGAATGCAGGAAAGCTGAGCAAAAATCACTGACACTCCATGTGGACAACATCTGTGTCAGCAGTTTGGAAATTAAGAGAACCCTGTGTGACAAATTACTGTCATTTCTCTTTCCCCGAATTCTCTTTGTTTCCTCAAAGCAAGGCTTTTACTGCAGAGGTGAACTTCACCTATTCAGATACCAACACGAGTTCCCTTGTCCCTTTGGGGTTAATAACTGTATGTAAGCCAAACTGGGAATTAAAAAAAAAACATTCTGAAGGAAGAAAGTGCCATCCACACTGTGCCCAGAAAACTGGATGAAGCCACCAAGAGGTAGGTTCAATTTAAAGAGAATGCTCCTTTTCATTGTGCCATAAATTTACATAGGCCATCTCTAGCGTAATAATTGACTAATCATCATTAAGTAGGTTAATTCTGAAATTTCCACAGTTTGTTGTACGTGTAACCCTCCCCCACAACAGTTCATTGAATGACCGTTCAGAGTTACAACATTAATGAAAAAAGTGACTTATTGCTGTTTTTCACACTTATGACTGCTGCAGCGTCTCCATGGTCATGTGATCAAAATTGAGACGTCTGGCAAAAGGTCAACTTATAACCTTTGCCACATGACCTCCTAGGATCATGCCATCCCCTTTTACGACCTTCGGACAAGCAAAGTCAATGGGGAAGCCAGATTCACATAACAACCTGGCTACCTAACTTAACAACTGAAGTGGTTCACTTAATAACCGTGGCAAGAAAGGTCATAAACTGGGACAAAACACAACATATATCTCACTTCAGCAGCATAAATATTTGGCTCAATTGTGGTCGTAAATTGAGGACTACCTGTATTTGTTCCTCCCAACAGCTAATTTCCTTTGAGAAGAATAGCAGGTACAACATTCTATTCTCTCTCTATATATAAAAGCGAAATATAACTCACGCATCATCACAAAATCTCCAGAACTGTAAAGCCTACAAACTTGAAATTTGGCACGTATGTACCTCTTGGCTTCTAGGGACTCACTAAGAATTTTCTGAAATGATCATCAGAGCATTAGTATTCCGTATATTATTATTTACACGCTCTGATGCTAAGGCTACAAAAAAATAGCTTAGGAGATGTGTCACATCAAACCCAGCCTGCTTTTAACACTTTGTTGCTATCTCCTAGCATTGTTACCTGGCCCTATTCAGTGACAGGGCCAGCATTGCTCAACCCAAAGAAGAAAATGCAGATTGACTAAAATAATTTATAAAAATGACTATTGAACATCAAAACATCAACCCAAGCATTGGGACCTTTGAAAGCCTGGTTTTAGAATCCTACCATTAATGCAAATTGGCAGTAGCCCAAGCATCACCTAAAATATCCAGCTCTGATGTAAAAAGACCAAGATAAGAATACACTAGACCAAAACATGCTGGGCAAGTCATTCAAAATTGACATCTTTTTGTATCAGATTGGCCTGAAGGTTTAACTGATGTTACACAATGGAAGGACAAAGTACTTGTTATTAAGTACTGGGAGGCACCATAGTATCTTGTTTCTAAGCCACTGGCAGAACAATAATTCATGCTTGTTGCTGGTCATCAATCAGCAATCCAACCCCTTTTGGTTTTCTAAGCTAGAACAGAGAGTTGTTTACTTGTAATGGTGTTTCAGCAATTCATTCATTCTGTCAAATTCTGGTTCTCAAGCTTGCAAGAACTGGGCAAGCCAGCAACACCTGTTTGGAAAGATAACATGAACACGCTCCTAAATAACAAACCAGCAGCTAGTACCTAAGCTGCCACAATAATTACTTCTAATGAGTGAGTCACATTACGAGCCTAAAAACAAATAGCATTCCTGTTTGGCCAAGTTTGACAGATGCCTTTCAACATCTGTGAAGGCCTTCTGAAAGTTGAAGCCTTCAGGTGTGTTGGGATATTAACTCTCAGGATTGCTCCATGGGAGATTCCCTATTATTACTAAAGGGGTCAAGATTGAGGAGATCCAGGTTCAAGTCTTTTCTCAGCCACAGAAACACACCAGATGACACTCCCCCACAGCCCAAGCTAAAACCCCATGGTTGTGGTGGTGATGGAGATAATATAACAAATCATACGTTACTCCTACCTCGTGGCTCCTTCGAAGCCTGAGTCCGTGGAGGAGGATGAATTGGAGGTGGGGGTCAATGGATGTCGAGGGGGTGGCCTTGTTGGCTTCAGGGGAACACGGGGAGGACAAGACGAGGCAGCCCTGAGTCCCTTGGGACTGCTTGCCAGCAGGGAAGAACAGGAGAAGGATGACCAAGAGAGGAGGGGGAAGAGAGGGCAAGCAGTGGAGATGAACAATGGAAGTCAGGGAATGAGCAAGGACCACCCCCCTCCTGATCCCCAGGCATGGAGAATGGAGAGAAGGCAGGAACAGCACAGGCTGACCCGACAACTTGGGAGGAGAGCGCCTCACCCCTCTTCACAAGGCACACCTGGGAACTGAGACTTAAGGAGACGCTGTCGGGAGGGTGCTTGTCGAAAACAAGTATGTATTCGTGGAGTTTTGTGTGCCGTTGCTGACATCTGGAGTTCTCTGGACTTCTTGCCTTATAATTGCCTTGTTCCTTTGCTTTGTGTACTCATTGCTTTATTCCTTTGCTTCATTGAACTCCTTGCCTTGTTCCCTTGACCGCTGGACTTCTTGCCTTGAAACCATTGTGCTGACAGCATTTTGCTGGGCTGCTTGCAGCCAGAGGCTGCTGGAGGTGTGTGTGTGTGTGTGTGTGTGTGTGTGTGTGTGTGTGTGTGTGAGCACTTTGCTCCAGGACTTGCCATAAATGTGGGAGTGTTTGGGGGGAAATTGGGAGCAATGAAAGGGAGCTTGAACTATCAACTGACCACGTTGCCTCCCTGCCTTTCCCCAGGTCATCACACCATATGAGAATAGGCAAAATATAAAACTATCAGATCAGTTAAAGGAAATGCAAACAAATGGATGAAATGGAGAAGTTTGGGCAGATCTTCAGAACCAGATCCATGTACATCCCCGGGGTACTTATCGGGCAGGCCTAAAGCAATTTTTATAAAAGAAATAGTAAACAAGTCTTAGTTTTTCTTCACATCCACCATCACATCCACGACATTGCTGATTCCGCAGTATGAACTGGGAGAATACTCAGGCTGCATTCAAAAAGTGTTAAGCGGATTTGAAATTCATGACAGCAGTATGGGATTTCCCGAGCTCCATGGCAATTTCTTCTTATGCAAATATTTATGAATCGCATCCGCTGCTTCTCATGGCTTCTTTTATCAAGGATTTTCATAAGTAATTCTGCCAGACTGAGTGGCTTTCATAAGAACATGTTTTTTTGCACCAAGGAAGAAAGCCCATCTTATTTCTGCTAGAGCAACATCAAATAGCCACTGAAATATTCTCTGTCTCTTTAATTTTTGTTTGGATTTGATCAGTCTATTATCTCATTATGAGTTCCCTCCTGCAATTCAAGCCTTTAGTTCCTTTCTCTTTCTTTTCTTTGGTTTTGTAAAGAACATTGGGGGGGGGGGCAGCAGTGAGTGAACTATTATTATTTTTAAAGAAGACTTATTAACTGATATAAAAGAAAGACTGAATGCACCAGTTGTTTGAATAACTTGACAGCATAACTAGGATCAATGAAACTGGAAGACAGCCTAAGCCAGTGAAAGAAACTTTCATTTCTAACATGTTAAATCGTGCCTTGCTATAAGTTGGGACAAGCTTCACTTTGATTCATTTGAGTGCATTGTGCTGCCTCTACCCAGCACAGAAACCAACCCAAGGACATAATCAAACTACAGTTGAGTATAAACTTGATACCCTGAATACTAACTTATCTGGGAGTTTGGAAGATGTAAAATATTAGAGAACTTGGTTAAATAGTGAGATCCTAACATTAATTCAGAATTTAAATCAATGAAAGCTAAGTCCCTAGGAAATGCAGCTTTGATTAGTAGCCTCAGTTCTATTGTCTTCAGTTGAAGAGAGAGAAATACATGGTCGGAAACAATGAAATGTTAGAATATTTTAGAATATTTCTGGGATAAGCTCCCAGAAGGATCTAAGGATTTAAAAGGATCTACAGCACACATCAAGAAAATTATTATTTATCCATTCATTGACAGCCATGCAAATAACTTTTCAGTACATCTAAATTAATCAAAACAGCCAACTTGATACACACTCCTTGAAACTTCTATAGTTCTTGTCTCCTTTGTCACCAATATGACAAATCTCCTGAAAACAGATTTTAGCTCTCTGAATGTCAGAGAGGCTCAGGGCTATGAAGAGATTTTGATGAATGAAAAATTATATAGATACAAATAAAGTTAAGCTTCTTAAATATCTTGGAATGGATTTGCTCATCTTCCAAACTGCATTTTGTCTTTTCTCTTTGAAAGCTCTACTGGATGACCAAATGGAGGAAATGGTTTTGCTTGTAAATCTGTGCACAAGTGAGTGTATGTGAAAATTAAGCAGTTGATCTGTAATTTGAAGTGAAAAATAGCACTGCTAGAAGATAGAAGCATACACGTGTGTGCAGGCACATGTGTGTGCACGTGTGGAGGTATGTCTAGATATGAAAAGAATTTGCTTCCTGCCTGCAAAGATTTTGATGCTGTTCTGCCAGAAAAAACTGCAACTGGCTGGCTCTTATTCTTAAATTATTTATGTCCTTAATGTATTAAATTTTAAATATATATATATATATATATACACAGTATATAGCCTGCTCTCTCTCTCTCTCTCTCTCTTTTTTTAATCTTGAATTACCCATTTTCTTCTTTCAGCTCCACCTTTATTTTCCCGGACTGACCTATTTTTTGAAAGTAACCTTTGGAATGTCACCCTAGATTCAGTGGATCTCAATCTAAACAGCATCCCTAGACAAAGCCATACACATACCCAATGGTTATTATCTTTGCTACCAGCACAAGAGAAGCCATCACATCTCTCCCCATCAAGGGCTTGTCTCTAGAACAAGCTACTTTTCAAGGTGGTAGTGACTTTTTCAGACAGCCAGCAGCTTTAAAGCACCACTTTCACCTTTGGTATGCTTTATCAGCTTTTAAAAGCAGTCTGACAGCAAACATCTTATTTCTACTATTTGGAAAACTCTGGATCCCAGAAATTCTCCTCTTTGAAAGCTCCAGTCTGCTTCTTCAAGCCCTTGAAACCGAAGCAGCCAAGATCTCAGCAAAAACAGCACAGAAGGGCCCTTGTGCATTGTTAAAATTTTAAATATGTTTACATTTTTTAAGCAGCAGGAATGTGGTAGTTCATGTCCCTTCGTTTTCTATGGAACACTGGCCCCAACTGAAGAAACTCCTCATTCCTATGCCAGAAGTCCCTTCTTTTGCTGAGATGGTAGGCACAATTTGATGGAAACACATTTGGGGCTTACTTGCAGAAGTAAGACGTTGGTTTGAGATACAGGTAGTCCTCAACTTACAACAGTTCATTTAGTGACCGTTCAAAGTTGCAACAGCTGTCAGCGTTCCAGCATCTGTGGAATCCCGAATCTGAAAGTTTTGGGCTTCCTTGCAAAAGTAAAAAACTACAAATCCATCTCCCATACCCATCATTACATCACATGGCCCAATCACCATCTGTCCCCAAAGTAAACTTTCCTTTTCACTATGAGCAACATTACGTGACCTTGAAACAACAAAAGAAATGTATTTTGTCTAACTAGATATACTCCAATGAATTCCCACCCTCCAACTTTCCCAGGCTCAATGGTGGCACCATGGGAGCATCGAATCTCAATATGGCTTCCAAAGCTGACAACAGCACTGAAAAAAGTGACTTATTATCACCATTTTTTTTCATACAGCATCCCTATGATCGTGTGATCAAAATTTAGATTCTTGACAATTGGTTCATACTTACAACTGTTGCAGTGTCCTAAAATCATGTGATCCCCTTTGGCAACTTTTTGGCAAGCAAAATCAAGAGGGCAGCCAGGTTCACTAAACAGCTAAATTATCAACTGCAGTGATTCACTTAACAAGGGTGGCAGGAAAGATCATAAAATGGGCCAAAACTCCCTTAACAAATGTCTCATTTAACAACAGAAATGTTGGGTTGTAAGTCAAGGACCAACTGTACTGCATCTTGGATATGCAAATGGGCTCCATTATTTGATGTTCCAGCTCAAGTTGATAAAGATTACAGAAAAATTGATGTTTGGAGAGAATGTTATGTCCAAAAATCAGACAGGGGAGACCAAAAAAAAAAGAGATATTCAAGGCTTCTTGACCTGCATTTGGTAGTAAACCATCAATCTCCCAAGACTTCATGGTTTATTGTAATTGGACTTCTCCACTAAAGGATTTACAGACGTGGCTTTTCTAGATTAGAACCTTTATTGCAGACAAAAATGAAGCTACAATTGATTGCCAACAATGGATAAAAAGATATAAATGACATTTATGACCTCAGGGCCTTAAATTCCTAGCTGCTTCTTTTTCTTCCTAGCATTGCGACTGAATGGATCTTTGGTGTACCACTTCATGGCCTTAAATCCAAACATTTAATGTATGTTTTTTATTTGTATTATTACCATTTTATATATATATATATATATATATATATCTCATCTGCCATCATCAGGCTTCTGTATAGTGTTCGTCTTCGGGTAAATGGACGGCTATCATTTGTTAGGAAGCTGGGTTTCATCTGGGTGCCTGCTTGGGGTGTGTTTGAGATGGAGGTATCAGGGGGGATCTGTTTGTGCCCAGGTGTTTGCCTGGCTTGTGGTGTGGAGATTTTTTTGTTTGTGAGTGCAGGCTTCCAAATGATTGACAGCCTGGTGGAATCATCTCTTCTGTTCATGCTTTCTGGTCTTTTTTCAATCTCTATGGCTTCTCTGATGATTCTGTAGCTGGGATTTTCTATAGTGGCTAGGGTTTTAGTGCCATTGAAGTTGTTGCTATGACCTGTGGCTTCCATGTGTTGGACTAGTAAGGAAGTGTGTTCCAGCTTTTTGACTGCATTTTTGTGTTCATCCAGGCGGGTGCTTACTCTTCTATTGGTCTGTCCAATGTATGTGGCCGGGCATGATGCACAGGGGACTTTGTATATGCCTTGGTTTTCCAGGTCAATTTTGTCTTTGGGGTTTCTGAGGATGGCTGCTATTTTTCTGTCTGTTTTGAAGGCAGTCTTGATGTGGTGTCTGTATAGTATCTTACTAATTTTGTCTGTAGTGCCTCTTATGTAGGGCAGGACAGCTGTTCCTGCACTCACAAACAAACAAATCTCCACACCACAAGCCAGGCAAACACCTGGGCACAAACAGATCCCCCCTGATACCTCCAGCTCAAAGACACCCCAACCAGGCACCCAGATGAAACCCAGCTTCCTAACTAATGATAGCCGTCCATTTATCCGAAGCCAAGCTGCACTAAAGGCCTCCAATAAAGTAACACAATGTTGCCAGCCAATCAAGATACAAAAAGAGCCAAAAAAACAGACAGAAAATATTAGAAGCAGAACACAGCAAACTCCAAGACCAATAAACACAGACCAAGACTCTCAACCAATCAGGATGAAGAAAAAACCATTCTGGCACAGCAATAGGCTGCCCCAAATTTAAATCTGAAACCACTGTAAAAGTCTAACTCACAGACGAACACTATACAGAAGCCTGATGATGGCAGATGAGATTCTGCTGAAATGTTGCTACAACTTTTAAAGCACCACTACTATGACGTGGGAAAATACCCGAACAAAGCTGAATGTCATATATATATATGTTTTCTTAAGTTTTCGTGGGTACTTACATGTATGGCATTCAGCTTTAAAAGCACAACTATAATGACGTGGGAAAATACCCGAACAAACCTGAATGTCATACATATATATGTGTGTGTGTGTGTGTGTGTGTGTGTGTGTGTTTTCTTAAGTTTTCACGGGTACTTACATATATGATATTCAGCTTTGTTTGGGTATTTTCCCACGACATTATAGTTGTGCTTTTAAAGTTGTAGCAACGTTTTGGCAGAATCTCATTTGCCATCATCAGGCTTCTTACAGAATCTATGAATATATATTCGTAGATTCTCACGGGTACAGGCATCTACATACTTAGGTGTGTTCGGGTCTTTTCCCATGTAAGATTAAGAGTATCTTGGTGACGTTTCGACGAAGTCCCACTCGCCATCCTCAGGCTGGTGCTTTCGGCTTCGTGCCAGTGCAAGCACCCAGGATGTCACAACAATAGAACTCAGAAGGTCATCACACAGCCCATGACCCAGGTCATTACGACCCAGGAGATTACAGCACAAGACCCAAGATGTCAAAACAATAGAACTCAGAAGATCATCACACAGCCCATTACCCAGGTCATTACAATACAGGAGACTGATAGACACACAGCAAATACCTCAGCCACACATGTTCTTACGAAAAAGCCAGCCAATCTGCAAACATCAACTCCATCAACCAATCAAGAAATGACAACACAGCCAACCTCCCCACCAGTATATATAGGGAGATGGCAGCTCCGATCACACTTTGCTCGCACAAGCATGAAGCCAAAAGCACCAGCCTGAAGATGTCAAAACATTGCCAAGATGCTCTCAATCTTACATGGGAAAAGACCCGAATGTGCCAAAACCTGCATATGTATATATGTATGTATGTATGTATGTATGTATGTATGTATGACATTTCCTGATAGTGAGAACAATTAATCAGTGGAATGGCTTGCCTCCAGAAGTTGTGAATTCGCCAACACTGGAGGTTTTAAAAGAAGAGGTTGGACAACCATTCATCTGAAATGGTACAGGGCTTCCTGCTTGAGCAGGTGGTTGGATTAGAAGACCTCCAAAGTCCCTTCCAACTTTGTTATTCTAAATGAGCAGGCAATGAACACTGCCAGGAAGGAGGTTTCAATCAACAACATGGCCCAAGACTAATTTGAATAGAGATGGAACTCAGTGATTAGCACCATATGAGCCATTTTTAAGGAATTCCGATAAAATCCCAAATTCCCTGACATCAGCTGCTTTCATCAAATGTAGCTTATGTAGCACGTTCTACCTAGGACACCTAATTCCTTTCTTAACCACAGCATTTTTCCCCTGTTCCAAGGCACAAACCTTAGGAGAGGTCTCTGCAGGCGACTGAATCTCAGGCTTAAGGCAGAATGAACTGAGTCAAAAGAGGAGGAGTAATTGGTTGAACTGTTCATACAGGACTGTCTGGGAGCCATGCATGGAGAAAAAAAAAATACTGCAACACATAATGTACTAATCCTTAAAACTGCATGCGTCTGACATGAGGCATTGCTGCAACTTCCAGCACAAAAAGTAGAAATTTGCTTACAGGAAATGATGGGTTGAGCAGATCTTACAGAAGAAAGATAAATGGGGTATCCTCAAAAAGATAAAATCTGAATATATAATACGTACAGTAAATGTAGAACTAACAAGTTTTTGGACTCACTGATAATAAAGAGGGACTTACTATGGCACACCAATAAACAGTGGTTTGTGAAATCAGGTTTAAAATGAATTAAGATTGATTTGAGAACATTAAAGTACACTGGAGTGCACAATGCGATTGCCTATGTTGTTAATGGTGTTAACTTTTTCTTACCGCAAGGCAAGCTTTGACAGAGCTAAAAAGTAGAGCAGGAACTTTCACCCATGATTTGCCAGCATAAAAGGTGACTAAATACCTCCATTTTTCCTGCCGCAAAGGAGATCAAAGTGCCTAGTGAGAAAATCCTGCCTTGAATGGGCTCTATTTGTCCTCGATGATGTCATCACATTTGCTGAACAATTCTAGATTGACAGGTGAAAGAAGCCTAGATGGGGAAAGAAAGACAAAGCAAAGCCCACAACTGCTATGAACAGCTCTGGGAGAAAGAATCAATAATCAAGCAAAAATGGTGGTTTTCCTCTGTACGAAATATTTCTGTTCCGCCTCATACACACCTTCTGTAAAAGCACGTTGTGAATCAAAAACTGAAGCGCTACACGCTGCAAAGCCTAGGCAGTAAATACACACACAAACTGATAGATGGTGATAGATAGATAGATAGATAGATAGATAGATAGATAGATAGATAGATAGATAGATAGATAGATAGATAGAGAGATAGAGAGATAGATAGAGAGATAGAGAGATCGATCAGTCGGTAGGTAGGTAGGTAGGTAAATAGGTCGATAGATAAATAGGTAGATAGGTAGGTGGATGGATGGAAGGATGGACAAACACTCAGACAGATAAATGTTCCATTTTATTCATGGATAAATTGGCTCCCAAAGGGCATCTGAATGATTGGTTGGTTTGTTTTGATGTAGAAGCTGCCCAATTCAACAATGACTTTGGGCAACTTTCTTTTTTAAAAAAAAATTTTTTCTTAAGCAGAGGACCAGATGGAATATATACACAGTTTATTCAAAGGCATTCTAGCATAAAACATCCTTTCTTGTTGTTGTTGAAAGCATGCATACCAAAATTTGAGAACAGGAGGGAGGAGAAAGAAATCTGTATCTCTGATACATAGCCAGGACACAACAATTAGATCAGTAAGACTAAAGATTCATCTTGGCTACTTTAGATACGGCTAAATGCTAACATGCAACTTTAAAGAGACTGGAATTTCACAAGCTGCTAATGTGCTAATGGACAACCTCCAAGATATGCCAAATGAAAATAGGTCCACTTATCAACTGCAAAGGAATAGGGAGCATGATTTTTTTTTAAAAAAAAAAAATCTTTAATGAACTTTCTCAATCGAATGAAATTTATTGAGGGGATTATTCTCAAGCGTAAGTATTTTTCTACAAGTTAGATTCTTGTAGATGGATGCTAGCATTCCATGCCTTTGGAATGTGTGAACGTATAAATGCTGAAATCCATTTCACAAATGGAAAGATTATGGGGCCCCAAATATATTGGAGCGGGCTGTCTCCAAGGCACATATTATATATCAAAATCAGCAGGGTTACCTAATAGTTCTTGACAGCCAAGCATTGGTCTTTATTCAGCTGGCCGACTTCCTCTTCTTTTCCAAAAGGAAAAATTTGAACGATTGCAAAATGTAAAATGGCTGGTTTGAGCAAAAGTTGAAGGCATCAAAATCAAATGAAAGACAAACACTCCGCTCTTAATGGGAAGTTTGGTTTTCTCACATCTAATTTGCATCCAAGCACCAATCAAAGAACAGAAGTACATTCATAGGTTGATCTCAAATGAGAAAAGTGTTTCTGCACATCAAAGACATCTCAAAGAGGCATGTCATAATCTTCAGACAACGTATGAGAGTTGCATTCATTCCAATATGCCAGGGAATGAGAAAACCAGATAGAGGAAGACTGGTGTAACAGCCAGTTAATGGAAAGGATTGGGAGCTAAATGTACAAGCAGGAGGTCAACATCATTAATTGTATCAATAGTTATGTTTGTGTAATGTAGTAAAGTCCCCAAAAACGCCTCTATAAGGTTATCAAGGTATCAGTTGATTATTAGGATAAGTATCTTATTATAAGAATAGATCAACAAGAGGTGATCCACTACTTTTTGCTGGATGTATAAAAATCAACTCCATCAATTAATAAGATGAAGACTTTAGGCAGAAGCTGGACAATTAGATATTTTGATATGGATTCTTGCATTGGGTGAAGTTTAGACATGATAGCCTCTATAGTTCCTTCCAATGCCACATTTCTTTTAATGAACAGAAATATGACCCATGGGATACATCTCTCTCCACCCTCTCTCCTTCCTCCCTTTCTCTCTCTCTCTCTCTTTTCTATGCAGTTTCACTCCCACTATTTTCCATGAAAAGAGACAGCAAAGCCATTCAACTTGTCCTCTTTTGTGTGGGGAAATGCTTCCACATCTGAAACAAGAAGGCCAATCTGATGATGCAAGAACTTCATTCCTGCTTCAATTTAACAGCTGCATCATCCCCAATGTGTTGATTGGCTACTCAGAGCTGTCAATTATTTGCTGAAACCTTACCCCTTTAAATATTCATCTCTTGGAAATTGGTCATCACAGGGGCTGGGGATGGCCCTACATTCCAGATATTACCATGCTACTGACCTCTGTTTCAGTATATATAATACAGAGGCCCAGAGGAGGAAAAACACTTTTACTAGGACTCATCATGTTATCTAGTTTGGGTAATGAAACATCTGCAAGAAAAAAACCAAGTTCGAAAAACATCAATTTCAGCCCTGAGTTACAAATATTCTCCTTTATTGGGGTGGGGTGGTGGGGGAACCTTCAGAATTCCCCTTCCTGCAAGAAGCCATTCACATGATTGGCATTCGGATAGCCTTAGGGCCTCCACCCTTCTTCTGAGCTGAGCTTTAAACTTGCTTCAGCCCTCCCACTCCCTCAAAAAGGCAGCTCCACCTTGAAAAGTATGTCGAATGACAACTAAAACCCCAGGAGTTCTTGGGAACTCAGAGTGGTTAATTAAACAATTCAACCAAAGACAAGAGCGGGTTGTTTGCAGCTTTCCCTGAGTGTGAGGTCAACATTTTCACAGCTTTTGGTTTATACTTGAAGGACAGCCAATCTGCTTCTGTAGAAAAGAAAAGAAAACTTTCACCAAGTGCATCTTTCTTTCTTTTCTGCAACCTCAAGAAAGGAAAGGAAAGGATAGGAAAGGGAAAGGGAAAGGAAGAAAAGGAAAAAAGACCAGACATGACAAGACACCCGTAGAATATGTGTCTTGGAGATTCATGACCGCTATATCCAAAACCAGAATGGTGGTGCCAGAATTGCTCCTTATTTGCAAGCTACAGAAGGATTTGTGCATGTGTAAGGCAACAAATGTGCACTGTCTTTCACTGATTTGGCTACGGCACTGAATGAAGCCTACAACCCATATCTGTGTCTTATGCATTACCCTGCTGTGCGGCCCACAATTTAATGTGGGAAGGAGAAAAGGTTACACTAGAAACACAGCATGCAACATTATTCCTGTCAACACTCTCAATGACAGCAACTCCGCAAAAGGAGAAACCCTTGCAAAATCCAACACATACGTCAGTAGATTTACTATACAGTGGTTGTTTTTTTTTCTCTCTGTATAATTATTAGTGTCAGAGAAATACAAAGGGATACATGCACACACGCAATCAATTCTTCATTCAACAGCTTTAACTGAATATGTTTTTAACACAACGATGTACAGGGAGTCCTCCACTTACAACTACAATTCAGCCCAAAATTTATATTGCTAAATGAAACATTTGCTAAATTAATTTTGCCCCATTTTACAATCTTTCTGGCCACAATTAAGTGAATCACTGCAGTTGCAGAAGTATTCAGCAGGTTCTGACCAGTTCTGGAGAACCGGTAGAGGAAATTTTGAGTAGTTCAGAGAACCGGCAAATCCCACCTCTGACTGGCCCCACCTCCATCTATTCTTTGCCTCCCATTGGCTGGGTCTTCTTTTGTTGCCCTGTACAGGAGAACGGAACTGGAAAGTAGGTTAGTGGAGTGGGGAGGGAATGGAGATTTTACAGTATTCTTCCCCTGCCATCTCCACCAAGCCATGCCCACAGAATCAGTAGTAAAAAAAATTGAATCCCACCACTGTGCAGTTGTTAAGTTAGTAACATGGTTGTTAAGTAAATTTTGCTTCCTCATTGACTCTGATTGTCAGAAGGTCACCCTGGGACACTGCAACTGTCATAAATACGAGTCAATTGCCAGGCATCTGAATTTTGATCACGTGGCTATGGGGATGCTACAATGGTCGTGTGAAAAACTTACATGTACAATATGTGCGTTGTCTTCCACTGATCACTTTATTTTTGTTTGAACTTCAAACGGTCACTAAATTAACTGTTGTAGGTCGAGGACTATCTGTACTATTGTGCCCCCCCCCAAAAGCTACAAAGGCCCAGATGTGTGAAACCAACTGTCTTTTTTGCAGGTCTTATTTTCACAATCACTTGATTGCTGCTCAGTATTAGCAGACAATTTTGTTGAGCAGTGAAGGTGAGTCAATTGTGCACGTGTTACCCAACTTCAAATTAAATTTACACAGCCTCACCATTTTCCACAGTAAGCTCTTAGAGAGGATGAATCACACATCCTCTGATTACACCCAGGCCACCCCAAAGTATTTTTATCCCACCTAATAATGGGCTAGTGTCCTCTGAATTACTGTAATGCACAGATTGGTTGCAGTTTCCCTCCGTATCCAGTCCATAGGACTAATAAAAACTATTATTTCCAGTGTTCTCTATCTGCCTCCCTCTAGGTGTTTTGGAATTGCAATATATCTGGAAAGCAACTTGTTGGAGGGAGAAAAAAAATGTTGTCTCTCTATAAAATTATAGGTTTTCCAGTGTACTGTATGCCCTTTTGTTTTGAATTACAAAAGTAAAGGGTACATTTTTCATATGCAACAACGATGAAGGAAAACCATGTTTAATGTTTAATGAACACAAGAAACAGGGGGAATTCCAGCCTGCCCATTCTCTGTTCCATACGCGGTCTCTCCTGTTTCAGGAGAAACAAGCCAACTACAATCTAACTTTAGTAGAAACGAAATCCCTTCCGAATGCACAATTTTTCAAGCTGTCTGTAAATTGAACTCTAAGAAGGAGCTGTCTGAGCACATGTTTAGCAAAAGTCACAGGAACCCTTTTACAAGTTGTAACACAGCTGAAACTTAGCACAGCGAGCATCAAACCCGCCTCCCCTTACCTGCAAAACTCTACTCTGACAATTTCTGTAAAAATCCAACCGGTTCAGAAGGAAATTCATTCGTCTTCCCTTTTTCTTATGGGTCCACCTGCTGTTTCCCACGATGGCTTTCTGTAGAGAATGCAAAATAGCTCAGAGCCCTGCCTTAGACTTCCTGCTGATGGACCGTGCTACAAACATGTCCCACGTTTGATTCCGCCTCTCTATTCTCCACCTTCTACTTCACCTCCTTGGGCACAAGCGGGCCCCACCCAAATCCATTCCGTGTTTTTTCATTTCAAAATGTTCCCAGCTAAATGGAGTCCTTAGAAGAATTATCTATTGCTTTGGCTGGGCTACAAGAGAAGACATTTGTTTCCAACTATTATTTGGCATGAGCGCAGCAGACATTTTTCAGAAATGCAAACAGAGTTGAGAAGTACAGGGAAAGGAACAGAAAAATAAACACCTGTAGACAATTTAGTCTAGACACAAGGCAAGGAGATATTAATGCCCAATGAAGTGGGAAAAATAGAATTGTACCTGAAATTATTCGACCAATTGCATATTGTCAGGTCCTGTTCCAGATATCATGGAAACAAACCAAACCACACTTCCACATAAAAAGTAGTTGGCTAAATTTTATATGTTTTCTCCAGAATAAACATTTATTTCAGGATAAATGTTCAAGAAGATCTGTTCTTTCCAAAAGTCAAGAGATTGAGGTCCTTGATTTTGAAACTGATGCAAAAGATGCAAAGATCTAAACTCCCCAGGTCTATCTCCAGATGTCCTGGAGGAACCCTTGGGATGAATTCCAAGTCAAAGGGGAAGCCAAACCACTTTCTAACCTTCTGGCAAAGCAGTAAATACTTTAAGAGCTCAATATAATTTATGAATCATGAATTTCTAATCATTTGCAGCAATATCAGGGCAGCTTCCTTAGTATGGTCTGGCAGCAAATAAATTAAAATACATTTCCAATCTCAAGTTCTTGTAGTTTAGTTCTAAAGTTGAAAAAAACCCACAAAACATCAAGATCTGAATGGCAGAAGTCAGCGATGGTGGTCTCTGGTTATTGGCAATTAGGATGTCCTACGCAGAAAAACTTGGATGCTACATAGAAAATTTACTCATTGATAAAAAGTCCATTCATCAATTACAAAAAGCTATGCTGCTTGGATTGATACACTACAACATCCTAGGTTGTTCAATGTATATGAAGGCAAACATCAACTAAAGTACTGGCAGTTGTGGTTTCATACTAAAACGTGCAAAAATGGGACCCATGGAGGCAAAAAACCCTATTTTGTTCTTGTTTTCCTTCTCTAAACTTCGGTGCATCTTATGGTCCCAAAAATACGGTAATAATATTAATATTTAAATTCATATGCATTAAACAAGGACTATCTGGATCAGAATATGAATCACTGTCTCAAAAGGCAACTGGACTGGATTTTCCAAGAGGAAGAGGGAGGGAAAAAAGAGAAGGACAAGGACAAGGAGAAAAATGAGAAAGAGAAGGGGAAAGGGAAAGGGAGGAGGAGGAGGAGGAGGAGGAGGAGGAGGAGGAGGAGGAGGAGGAGGAGGAGGAGGAGGAGGAGGAGGAGGAGGAGGAGGAGGAGGAGGAGGAGGAGGAGGAAAACACCGTTTTCTTCCTCAAGGAAAAAAACAATCCAGTTGCCTTTTGAAAAAGTGCCTTTGGGACAACTTTGACATGAATGACTGAGAATCTCCTCAAACAATAATATCACAAATTCACAATATCTAGCAAGATAAGATCAAAATAATGCAATAATCAATGTAGCTGTAACATACTTTGCTTCGATAATATCCATCTTATGTAGATCCAGGTATCCAATTCGAAGTATAGTGGTAACCAGAATCTGCAGCTCACAGGAACAATCACTGCCCTTCATAAAAAAAACTAAGCCAGGTAGTATTTGAAATAGCTGAAATTGCCACATCTCTCTGGATGGCTAAAGACCTTAAGGACTAGCAGAGCCACATGGGGAAATCATGGGAGCACTGGGACAACTTCATAGATTCCCCAACCATGCCTTTTGCTGATAGCCTCAATGAGAGCAGATGTTGCCCATACTTGATCCCCAAGGAGAGAAAACAATTGCTCTGCATTGATACCATGCTGAGAAGGAAAAGCAATATTCACCTATATTCTCCATGACCATGTAACTCAAGTTGGGGAAAAAATCTGTCTGTGAAAAGAAAATGCGTTCAACACAGCATTGTTTCTCAACCTTGAAGTTGCATGGACTTCAATTCTCAGAATTCCACAACTTGTTTGAATTCCACAACTTGAATTCTGGGAATTGAAGTCCACACATCTATAAGTAGCCAAGATTAAGAAACAGTAAACAAGTAACCAATCCAGGTTACGTGCTCTTTCCCAATAGTATATATTAAAAAAAATTCTTTTGAGTCAAGCTTAGTTATTTCATGAGGTTCATAACATTTTCTTGGCAACAATGTGAAGGGATTAATCATTGCTTTCTTTGCGGCATGTCCTATCTCAAATATAATCACAGTATTTCTTGGAGATCGCCTAGGTAAATATTTATCAGGATCAACCCTGCTTATTTTCCAAGATTGGCCAAGATCCTTTATGTGCTGTCATCTAGCCAGGCAATATTTTGTATTAGGGGTATAATATTAATTCATCACAGGTTTATTTTAGTAATTCCTCAAACGCAGTCCATCATTACATAATTTCCAGAGACCCAGATACATGCACATATCTGTGGTAAAAGTTGTGTCCAAAAAAAATGTATTTGCAGAAGCTGCATATACAAAAGAGCATGTAAGGATTGGTTATAAGGTTACTTTTTCATCTAGCTGCAAACAGTCTAGAAATGAAAATCACTAAACAGGGATTACCTGTAACCAGCAGTTCATTTATTCCCGAAACCAAATTGGTAATTGCCACAGCACCTATTTAGCATAGGTGTCACATGGCTGAGTCTGCTCTCATAATGGTGACCCATTCATAAATTCATAAAGATTTGCATCAGTTTCAAAGAAGGTGACCAATAAGGAGAAATGGTAGGAACCAGATTCTCCACAGTTATAGGGACGAGGAACATAATTATGATACATGAAATACATGACAGACTGTAATTTGAACTGAGCCAAGAACCCAGAATCAAGCTAGTAGACAGATTTAGGACTTAAGAGCATATTAGGTCTGAAAGACAACCTAGGAGCTAAACTAGGGAATAACCTACAATCTAGAACTGAAGGGTATTTAAGAATGCAGCAATCCCTAACTCTGAAACAGACTTTATTGTCCAACTAAGAATCAATTACAGCGGGAAGCTGAGCAATCTGGTTGGGTAAAGCCAATCAGAGACTGAAGGTACTTTTCTGAGAAGGTTACATTGCACCTTATGAAAGTTGTTATACTTTGACATTTCAGCCACCTCCATCAACTTCTTCAACCATTCTTCCATAGTATAGTCTTGCTGCTGTCAACATATATAGTGCCAAAGTTCCAAATTTTTTCTCCAGTTCTTTTTTATTAGACCCAAAAGGAAAAAAAATTATTGTTTCATTTTTATCTCCATTTTCAGAATGTTCTACTTTGGTTAAAGAAAAAACATGAGTACTTTTGTTTCCACCTAGAAACCGCTTCTGAATTTTGTGCTTGATGTGGAAAAGAATGAAACTCTGGCTTTGAGTTTTACAGATTAGACTGATAGATCTTTATAGAAATGGCTTGTTTATACTTTTATGGAAAAGCCAAAAGTTCTGATTTGATGTCAATGCCTTATTTTACTGTAACAGAAAGCATCGGAAGTCAATGTTTCTTTTTCTTTTCTTTCCCCCCTATCTTTCTTCACTTCTCTTCCCCTTCCCAACTCACTGCTCTTTTATTTATTTTTGAATTTTATCTTTTATAATACTTTATAACTTAATAAAAAGGTTTTTAATAAATAAATGAATGAATGGAGTTGTTCTTGCCTTTGGAGCAGATACTCTCAGATTCATAAGCATCTGACACAACAATGGTCTTCCATTTTCACGGAAGACAATTTTCCCATGGCCTTGGGGGGTTGGGAGGAGCGTGAAATCTAGATCACATGCACAGTTTCGCTTGCCCGCCACTCATCTCCAGCTTTGTGGCCTGTTTCCTAACAGACTACTGACTGGTACCGTTTTGCAGCCCTGGTGTCATGCCCCTGTCAGAGTCTGAATCCGAGGAGGAAGCCAAATAGCTGTGAGGGAGTGGGAGTGTGGCTCCGTTGGTGTGGAGGAAACTGGGGAAGGGCAAAGTCTGGCTGGGCAGAGGTAGAGCAATGGAGAGGGAGTTCAGAGGAAGACCCAGGCCCACCCCCTCTTCATCTCAGGGCACACAGGGAGGAATGGAAAAAGGAGCAATGTAGGTTGCGTGGCTTACGAAGGAAGAAAGGGTCCTGATTCCCTTCATTAGCCACACCTGGAGAGACAGTTTATAAGAAAGTCAGGCTGCGTGCAGCAGCTGCTGGGAGCAAGTATGACTTTATCATGTGTTATCATTGCTTATCTGAGTTCCTGGCATCTTCCCAACTGTGTGAGTTTTGCCATGCCTTCAAGTCTGGAATTCTTCCTCCTCTCTGCCAAACTAATTACCTCAGTTTGGCTTCATTGGATTTAAAGTTACAGTTTGTGTTGACCATCTTTTGGACTTCATTATCTGCTGTCAAAGGCTGTTCCTGGGAGAGTTTTTCTCCAGCCAGAAGGTAACCTGGACATTGGGGGCAAAGTTGGAGCTAATAAAGGGACTCTTATCGATTATCTAACGATGTTGCCTTTGTACCACGTCCCGGGTCATCACACTGGGGGCTGGAGACCCTGATCTAACATAGCCACCATATATAGTCTAAGAATGCATTTAGGATTTCACTACTGAAGAGTTTAAACCTGAAACTTTGTGTCTTATACCATGGGTGTCCAACTTTTGAGTGAAGAGGAATTATCTTGGGCCGCATATAAAATATGTAATATAGTTGAATAACAAGCTTCTTTTATTTTTTAAGAACTTGTAGGGCCACGTTACTAGCTGTCCAGTGTCAGGCGCAAAGAATCTGGATCACTTGTAAAGTTGCAGCATTGAAGATTGATTCCAACTTACACACAAGAATCTGGTCAACTAATGGTCAGCTCTAAATTGGCACTAGATAAATAGTCAACAGAATTCAAGAAGGGGAGGACTTGGATCTCTTGTGGCAAAGCAAGGAGTCTAAACTGATCCTGAGTCTTAATGGTCAACCAGTTAAATATGAGCCAGCAGTGTGTGGTGGCAGCCAAAAAAGCCAATGCAATCCTAAATTGCATTAACAAAGGGATACAATCAAAATCAAGTGAGGTACTAATACCACTCTATAAAGCCTTAGTAAGACCACACCTAGAGTACTGCATCCAGTTTTGATCATCACAATATAAAAAAAGATGTTGAGACTCTAGAATGAGGCAGAGAAGAGCAACCACGATGATTAGGGGACTGGAGACTAAAACATATGAAGAATGATTACAGGAATTGGGCAAGGCTAGTCAAGTGAAGAGAACATGATAGCAGTGTTTCAATATTTGAGGGGCTACCAAAGAGAGGAAGGGATCGAGCTATTTTCTAAAGCACCTGTAGGCCAGACAAGGAATAATGGATGGAAACTGAACAAGAAGAGATTTAACCTGGAAATAAGGAGAAACTTTCTGACTGTGAGAACAATCAACCTATGGAACAGCTTTGCCTTCGGAAGTCATGGGAGCTTCACCACTGGAGGCTTTCAAGAAGCAATTGGATTGCCATCTGTCAGAAATAGTGTAGGGTAGTCTCCTGCTTGGGGGGGGGGGTTGGACTAGGTGACCTTCAACAGGGCTCATGGTCTGCGGGCTAGATGTGTCATGCACTGGCTGCACCCATGCCCAGTTTAGTGAAGGGTAAATGATATGTCATGTGACGATGCTGTGATGATGCGAGTTTGACACTTCTGACCTACAAGGTCTCTTCCAACTCTGTTAATCTGATGATGTGGGCCACAGGTTGGACATGCCTGGTTGATTCCCTTAACATGGTTTCCCACAGCATCAAGCCTTCCAAGGGAAACAGCAGTTCCTTATTGCTGGATCTATCAACTGCCATTTTATATCCAGCCACAGCTGGTCAGGTAGAAACTCAACATTTCTAGCAGTACGCTAGAAATCAACTAGCCTACAACAGCCTAGATTTAAACATTTTTTCAGATGTTTAAATCTAGCAAAGCAGACATGTTCAGCAACAGAGACTGATAACCCTAAAAAAATTGACAGAGATGCCAGAAAAACATTACATTGACATTCTTCATTGCACAGAACATTCCTGGTTAATGAATATTCAGCAAGATAAGAAAGCCTCTCTCCCATCAGAATGTAAACAGGAAATTTTTTTTAGATGCTCGCTTTGTAATCCTGTAATCAAATGAGTGAAATTTCTGCCCTGTTTGCATCTCTCTTGAGCTCCATCTTATGGAAATTCAGAAGTTCAAAGCTTGTCTTCTTGATCATGAACACTATACAGAGAGCAACTACTGACAGTGAAAAACTAAATGAATGCAACAGACCACAGCAACGGGAATATTCAGATAAGCAAAAGCACATATGCACATAGGGACATATGCATCGACATTGGCAATCAACTGTCTTCATTTTCTTCAAATTGTGCTTTAGTCATGTGTTCTTCTATGGAATGGTATGTGCATATTAAAACAAGGCTGAAGTAAAGTTTATACCAGCTATAGTACTGTGGCTTCAAATAGTTATTTATCAAATGCACTTACTTATTAGGTTAGGGTAAAGTGCTAATAATTTTGGAGCTGGGTATGCATACCATTCTTAACTTAGTTACTACATTAACAACTGCCTGAGTTTACACAATACACTGAAGTCTAATCTACTCAAAAGAGCTACTGCATACCAGGCCCAAAAAAGATCTATCCATGGTTAACATTAAGCTATGCGAATGCATTCAGGTAGTCCTTGATTAATAATCCCAATAGGGACCAGAATTTCTGTTGCTGAGCAAGGAAATTGTCAAGTGAGTCCCCTTTTGTGATCCTCTGACAAACAAAGTCAATGGAGAAGCCAGCTTCACTTAACAGCAGGGATACCAATTTGACAACTGCAGCGATTCGCTTAATAATTGTGGCTTGAGAGGACGTAAAATGGAGCAAAATTCACTTAACAAGTGTTCCACTTAGCGACAAAAACTTTGGGCTCGGTTGTGGTCGCAAGCCAAGGACTACCTGGTATATATCACTGAGAATCAAAAATCATCTCATCGGCTGGGTTATCTCCCCTATTCTCTCTATCAGCATTTTTCCTTCTTCTTGCCCTCCATTCCATAATTTATAAAGCTTCAAAGGCTCATTCTTGCAGATGATGACAAGGACACACAGCCTGAAAGGTCAGCGGTATTACAGGCTTAATAACAACCATTTCTTAATCATTGCTCCTTAATTACATTATAGGCTTGTTTATACTTGAGCTTTTCCTACAAAAATAGAAATTCCTCCTGTTTCTATATAATGTGGAAGAATATAAATAGAAGGCAGAAAAACCAAAGGAACCCTTTCCCAGAGTTCCCTACACAATATTTCTATTTTAAACTTTCTTTCTACCCTCCGGATTTCTCTGGATGGTGAAACCACAAAGTATTTAAAAGCACAGAGTAGCATTGTGTCATGCCCCTGTCAGAATCTGACTTGGAGGGGGAGGCCGCGCAGCTGACAGAGTGGGAGTGTGGCTCCATTGGCTGTGGAAGAAACTGGGGAAGGGCAAAATCCGGCTGGGTAGAGCAGGGGAGAGATAGAGGGAATTCAGAGGAAGATCCAGACCCACCCCCCTCTTCATCCTAGGGCACACAGGGAGGAACAAAGAAGGGAGCAATGTGAGTTGCATGGCTTATGGGGGAGGAAAGGGCCCTGATTCTCTTCATTAGCTGCATCTGGGAACACCGCGTTTAAAAAGGGAGGTTGCGCACAGCAAGTTGTTGGGAACAAATCATGAGTTCTCTGGTATTGTCAAAGCTTATCTAGGAAGCATGTCTTTTCCAATATAGCCGCTGCCCTATGGAACATCTTGCCCCCTGAATTTCAGCCACCTCTTTTAAGCCTTCCATAAAGCTTTAGAGACCTAATTCCCCCCCCCCCGAAGTGTTGGGAGATTAGATGACAGCACATTAGCTGTGTTTGGCATCACGTTTTTGTCTGTTTTAATGTTTCATGTTTTACCTGGTTGCATTTTATAGCTTTTAAAATGATTTAATATGTTTTGTGAGCCTCGGTGGTACAGTGGTTAGAGTGCAGTAGTGCAGGCCACTTCTGCTGACTGCCGGCTACCTGAAATTTGGCAGATCGAATCTCACTAGACTCAAGGTTGACTCAGCCTTCCCTCCTTCTGAGGTGGGTAAAATGAGGACCCAGATTGTTGGGGGCAATAGGCTGACTCTGTAAAACTGCTTAGAGAGGACTGTAAAGCACTGTGAAGCAGTATATAAGTCCAAGTGCTATTGCTATTGCTGTTGTGCCACAGTGGCACACTGGTTAGAATGCCATAGTGTAAGCTACTTCTGCTGATTGCCAGCTGACTGCAATTTGGCAGTTCAAATCCCACCAGGCTCAAGGTTGACTCAGCCTTCCATCCTTCCGAGGTGGGTAAAATGAGGACTCAGATTGTTGGGGTTGACTCTGTAAACCGCTTAGAGAGGGCTGTAAAACACAGTGACATTGCTATTTGTAATCTTTGATGGGAAACCATCCAGCATCGGCTGAAAGATGGGCAGCTTTATAAATGTTTTAAATAAATAAATAATTGTGGAAAAGGGTGATTGCATTTCACCTTGTGGATGAGTCAGACCTACGTATCTCAGTGAGCAGACTTCCACATCACAGTGAGTGAGAGTGTAGTTTGTTTGCTATGAAGTGATTCAAAGTCAATCCAGCCAGTCTGACTCTGAATTATAAGTAAACCAGCCAGCCTGGCTTTTTTTTTTTTAAAAAAAAGACCTAGTTTACATCTGAATTCAATGAATAAATGATTTCAGTAGGAAAGGTAGAAGAAGTAGATGTGCAGTGTGACCAGTCTGATTCATAAGACAGGACCAGCTCTCCTGGTATGGCATACAAAACAATCTCCATTCAAAAATTTCAAGGACGTTGAAAAAGGGTGTTGGTACTTACCTGACACGCCCGTTCTCTGTAAGCTGTGAAGAGCATCCAGAAGCGGGAGGTGCTTCAGTCTCTTCTGGAAAGGCTGGGCTTAAAACTCCGGTACGCTCCTCCTCCTCCACAGGACACCTCCCCAACGTCCCCCAGTTTTGTGAAGACTGAGTGCCAAAGTCCGGAACTCATCACCTAATCTAGATCCCTGACTGGAATGGAACCCCACCAGACGAAAAGAAATGGGTGGGGCTGGATGATCTTCACAGCTCACAGAGAACAGGCGTAACACATAAGTACCAACGCCCTTTCTCCCATGAGCTGTTCAGAGCATCCAGAAGTGGGACATACCAAAGCTTGGTCTGTCCTTAGGGAGGGACTCCGACTGGATCAAAATCCACTCCTAAACTCTGTGGACCCTCTGCAGGACTCTTCTGCCAAATGAAGCGTCCCCTGAGGCATAGACAGCAATTTTATAATTTCTGACAAAGGGCGATGGTGAAGCCCAAGTTGCCACTCTGCAAATTTCATCTATGGAAGTCCTTGTGGCCCATGCTGCTGATGTTGCCACACTCCTTGTTGAATGGGCTGTAATGCCCTTAGGAACTGAGATGGACTGGCATTCGTAACTTTTAGCTATGGTGGCTCTCAACCGTCTACCAATGGTCGTCGACAACACTTTGTGTCCTAAAGTGGATGGGTTGAAGGATAGGAATAGAGCCTCAGATTTTCAAAATGCCGCCGTGCGGTCCAGATAGATGCTCAACGCCCTTCGAACGTCAAGTTGATGCCATTGATGCTCCAGTCTATGAGATGGTTTCGGACAAAAATTTGGAAGCACCAGCTCCTGTGCTCTGTGGAAGACTGAATTTACCTTAGGGGTGAACGATGGATCCAATCTGAGAACCACTCTGTCCTCATGAAACATGCACAGGTCCTTTCTCATCGACAATGCTGCCAATTTGGGAATCCTCCTTGCTGTGATCCCAATTAAGAAGACCACCTTATATGTCAGGAATTTGAGACTAGCAGTTCTTAAAGGCTTGAACAGGCCGGTTGTAAGTGCGGTTAACACCTTGTTGAGCTCCCAAGTGGGATAGCGGTGAATTACAGGAGGTCGTAAGTTTGCAGCACCCTTAAGAAAGCTGCGGACATGTGGATGGTGCGCTATGGAACAAAGGTCACCCCAGGATATCACCGAGGCTAAGGACGCCACCTGTCTGCGTAAAGTATTTGGAGATAGGCCCTTGGTCAACCCCTCCTGTAAAAAGTCCAATAATTGTCCTATTGATGGGGCGGCTGGGTCGATCTTAGACCCCCGGCACCAGCAACAGAAAGCAGACTACGTAGCCTCGTATATATGATTTGTTGAGGGCCGTCTGGATGCTTGTATGGTGTCAATGGCATCCTCTGAAATCTGTTGGGTCCTTAAACGGCTCTGCTCAATCTCCATATGGGTATATATTCTGGGCATAGCTGGCTGGAGAATTCTGCAAGCTGAAGACCACAAGTCTTAAAATTGCCAAGTTTGGGGACCCCTGGTATATGGTTATGTCTATAACCATTCATAAGCCTGCATGGTTCCATATCCTCTTCCAACCTTGTCTTTTCCATCTAAAACAACTCAGGAGCGGTATAACTTTTTCCACCATCAGTCACCAGCATTTAAATATCTTATTTCCTGCTTGAGTGTGAGAACTTTTATTCCTTTCTTACCACAGAGGTTAGATCGAATACAGTACCCATTGATTTCTTTCTTTCTAAAAGTAATTGCAATACGGTTTAGTCCACTTTTGTGTTTTGATGCAATGTAAATTAAGATCCCTTTAGTCTGCATTTCCAGCACATTGATCTGGGCTTTTGTGAGGGTTCTTTAAAAAAACAACAACAACACTTTTTCTCACTATATCTTGGAACACACAGCCTATTAGTCCTTTACGGATACCAATGAGTGCTTAAACCAGTGGTGGTTAACCTTTTTGGCACTGAGTGCTGAAACTGGAGCATGTGCGCAGCAGTGTGCAGGAATCCAGAGGAGAGCCGCTGGTCAGTGTGTATGTGTGCAGCAGCCAGCGACACTTCCGGGCACCATCATGTGCATGCGTGCTGGCCTGCTTCTCTCTTCCGGGTTCCATTACTTGCATGCACACTGGCGAAGATCAGCTGGCCAGCGTACATGTGCGCGATGGAAACCAGAAGAGAGCAGCTGACCAGTGCGTATGCATACCAGACCAGCTGGTTGGCGCATGACAGAACCCGGAAGTGCCGCTGATCACCGCATATATGCATGCTGGAACCCAGAAGGGCAGCTGGCAACAGCAGGTGCTGCCACAGAGAGGGCTCTGCATGCCACCACTGGCAGACACGCTTTAGGTTCAACCATCACAGGCTTAAACCCTCTCTCCTTAAGATATCAGCCTAATGCAGCACACAAACCAACACACACAGCAAGCATTTTGAATGGCACAAAATACCATGAATTCTGTAGGCTTCTCATTTATTTTAACCTAACCTCCACGTTGTTCCCTCCTGCTGCTCCCCATGACTTCCTTTCCTACAAATCCATATTTTCTAGGACAAATCTTGACTTGACGTAAAAGGAAGCATCTTTCCTGACAGCAGGCTAGTTTTGTCTATAAACAAGATATGCCACAGTCAGGTCAAACAAACTTAAAAATATCTTCCCTGGTGCAGATTCTCTTATCTTCCCCCAGCCTGGTGCTTTCGCCCCAAATTCTCATAAGGCATGTTCAGAGCTGAAGCCTGATTGCTTTGCCTTCCATTTCATTCACAACAGTGAGTAATTTCTGGTGACTCAGAAATTCTAAATGAGATGCAAAGGCTAATAATCTCTCACGGTGTTATTTGCACCTACCATCAAGCATTTAATGTAATGTAATCGAACTACCTCAGTTAACAACGGTAATTGGGATCCTAATTTTTGTTGCTAAGCAACGAGGATATAAAGTGTGGTGCCACGTGAACAGCTTCGTTTATTGACAACCTTTGCAAAACCTATTGCTGTCATTAAGCAAAAATCCCTTGTTAGGCAAGAACCCAACCTTATGGCTGAATTCCCTTTAAGTCCCGAGATTCCATAAGGTAAGGGACAGCTTCCTCTTCAATTCCTCCCACCCACCTGTCTCCCCACAATCCCTGCCCTTTTCATTTATTTAATTTTGATAGCCACTTATCTCACATCAGTACTGGCTGCCCTGCACGGTGGCACTGCTCAGCAGTGGCACCAGTGGCAAATAGAGCCTTCTCTTTCAACCCTGGCAACACCACCACTGCTGAGGAGTCCCACCGCAAGCCCCTTGCCATGGCCAGCCACCTTGGCACCCAAGCACTAAGCCCTAGCCCCAGATCTGAGCCACCACCCTGGGTTTTGCTGGTTCTCAGGTGATCTCCCACTCAGTGGTAAGATTGGAAAAATTTTTACTACCAGGTCTGTGGGTGTGGTGTGGCTTGGTGGGCATGGCACGGGAAGGATACTGTAAAATCCCCATTCCCTCCCCACCCCACTAACCTGCTTTCCAGCTCCATTCTCCTGCGCGTGGCAACAAAAGAAGACCCAGCCAATCAGCTGGGACTCGGGAAGCAGAGAATAGATGGGCCAGTCAGAGGTGGTACTTTCCGGTTCTCTGAACTACTCAAAATTTATGCTACTGGTTCTCCAGAACTAGTCAGAACCTGCTGAGTACCACCTCTGCTCCCACTGCTATTGAGGCATGCCTCTCCTGGCCCTTTGCTAGAAAGCTGTTGGCTGCACATAGATTTCCTAGAAGAGTTTTGGAAGGGAAGTTTACAAGCAGGAGGAAGGTGCACAAATGACGAAGGCCGCACACAGCCTCAGGAAGAAGGACTTGTGTGGCCAGGTGGATTTCATCAGCTGCAGGTGCACTTCAGAAGACAGTGAAGGTGATTGGGGTTAGCAGAAGACAGGGTGGCAGGACTGGCAAAAGCAGCATGGAAGGAGAATGGAAGCATTTCTGCAAATACGTGTGTTGGACTGCCAAGGGCATGAATTTTGGTCTGATGACCACGCGGGTACTGCAGTGCAGCAGAAGGAAGGCAGTTATGCAGCTTTAATACTTGCATTAATCTATCCTTAACAGGCAGTAAAATTAATCCACATTTGTAGGCACACATGAAATCTATTTCTCCAACTCAGTTTGAATGAAAGAAGCATAAACTAATTGCCTGGAAATTTCTCTGCTCTTATTTCTTTTAATGTTTGAATCTGCAGGAACACGGAGCTGGGTTACTCTACAATCCAGCCCACGATATGGGAACAGGCACGTGCTCTTGATATCTACCAAATGCCTTCTCCTTGTTTCCAGCGATTCTAAGCAGCCACAATAGCAGTGCATGTATAGGAATCCAGAAGTTGGGGCATGAAACATTATGTGTGTTGTGACATTGTTGCACAAACAAAATGAATTAATCCCGTGTATTGCATTTGCATCATGATTCGACAGGCACAAATTACATCATTCGCATGAGTTGTGAGATGATTTATCTGATGTCACCTGGACTGAGAACAGATACACAACTGAATACGTTGTGTTTAGACATATACAGTCTAACTCATATAGGTAAAACTGTCTATCTGGAACTGGTCTATGGACAGTAGAATTCCTCCATAAAACTAATAATGAAATTTGCATTGAGATGGAAACAACGATACACATTTGGCATACTAAAAAAGAGATATGTTCTCACTGCCATCCAAAGCATGGGCTATTCTGAGCAGCAAAAGAACACAACAACCACAGACTTATTTAGCCTAGTTATGTCCTCCACAGTGGACAACTATGGAAGTTTATGGAGGCCTATCTGCACATTCACAAAGGAAGTTCTGATGTAGCCTGATCCAAAATTATCTTAGCAAATGTTAATTACCACAACTTTCTTAGATCGATCTTCATCCAGGCCTTGAATGAGGCACTGGATAGACAGGTTTGATCCTGGGGATCCGTTCCAATCCAAATCCCATTCAGATTGATTACCCTATCATTAGAAGAGATGGACATTCCAAGTTTAGAACCAAAGGGCAAAGAGCCAGATGAGAGCTACAAAAAATATCCTGGGATTAGTGGCATATTCAGAAATATATTTTACCCAGTAAACCAGTTTCTGCAATTACCGTATATACTCGAGTATAAGTCGACCCGAATATAAGCCGAGGCACCTAATTTAACCACAAAAAACTGGGAAAACTTATTGACTCGAGTATAAGTCGAGGGTGGGAAATGCAGCAGCTACTGGTAAATTTCAAAAATAAAAATAGATGCCAATAAAAACTTTCACTAGGACAGTTGAGAATAAGTTTGATGTTCACAATTTCCTCTTTGAAAGAGACCAGTAAATAGGGAACAAGAAGATGAAGAAAAAGAAGTGTGTTTTTTCACACTTTTCACACTGAAGTGAACAAAAATGGCATCCTAGGAACAAGCTTATTCTCAGCCCAAAGGTTTGTTTCTGATTTCTTCCCTGATTTAAGGGAAATTTGAGAAACGATCCCACTATCATGAAAGGTTTGATTGATTCACTAACCCAAAAGATGATGATGATGACAGTGGTAGGCAAGAGTCACTCTCTCCCTTGCAAGAAAAAACCAAGAGCCGTTCTTATGATATCTCTCTCTCTCTCTCTCCCCCTCCTCCCGAGTGGACTGAAAGCAGCTGGAGCTGAGGAAATGAAACTGAGTGGAGCGACCTCGGCTCGCATTGCTTTCTCAGCCTAGAGCTCAGAAAAGCCTCCCCCTCCTCCCCCTCCTCCGGAGTGGACTGAAAGCAGCTGGAGCTGAGGAAATGAAACTGAGTGGAGCGACCTCGGCTCGCATTGCTTTCTCAGCCTAGAGCTCAGAAAAGCCTCCCCCTCCTTCCCCTCCTCCCGAGTGGACTGAAAGCAGCTGGAGCTGAGGAAATGAAACTGAGTGGAGCGACCTAGGCTCGCGTTGCTTTTTCAGCCTAGAGCTCAGAAAAGCCTCCCCCTCCCATGCTTAAAAGTTGCAAAGGAAACACGGAAGCAGGGAAGCGGCTGCCCAGCTTCGGAGCTCCACACCATTTTTTTTTCAGAGGGGAATCTGACTCGAGTATAAGCCGAGGGGTTTTTTTTCAGCACAAAAAATGTGCTGAAAAACTCGGCTTATACTCGAGTATATACGGTAATAAACTAGCTGGACACTGGGAAATCCAAAAGAAATTGAAGTTTTAACCTGAGAATGGAAAAGTTCTGAATCAACTTCCAGTAAAATATATTATTTATGCCTTGAATCTAAGCCTTCCTAGATTATCTACAACCCTGACTTTTTGTTTTGAATGCGATTTCACTTTCTTGCTGTATCCTATATGTAAAAGGCTATGAGAATGACCTTGGGAGACAGGAGGAAGAATTGCAACCTAGAAAACAGTCTGATAACCAATATCTCAACCTTCAGAAGAAATTGGAAGATCAGGAAACACCACAGAAGGGACCTTTCTAGTACTCTGGAAAATAAAGAGGGAACCAGTTTGGTCTAGCGGTTAAAGGCACCAGGCTGGAAAGCCAAGAAACTGTGAATTCAAGTCCCAGCTTATTTATGAAAGCAACCTGGTTGACCTCGGGGCAACTACTCTCTGTCAGGTCAACTCACTTCACAGGATTGCTGTTGTAGGGAAAATAGGGGGAGGAAGGCGTGTTGGATTTGTTTGCCACCTTGAGTTATTTACAAAAATAATAACGGTAGGATAAAACAAACAAACAAAGGCAGGGGAAAGGGGAATGGCTTTCATACTTGCAATATTTTGTTACTATAATCTTTATTATTATAATAAAGGTATAACAGCACCTCAAAGGGCTGACATTAACCCAGTGTTTTTCAACCTTGAAGATGTGTGAACTGCGCAGGCAACACAAGCTGGGGAATTCTAGGAGTCCACACCTCTTAAAGTTGCCATGGTTGAAAAACACTGCTGCTACCCTCCATTGGCAGTACAGATTTTTTAAAATGATGTTATCAAATTTAGTATATCACCCAACAGCTGTGGATGGCTCACAGTGACTAAAGAAAGGAAAATGCTAACCGGTTAAAAAATAAAATAAAATAAAGAATGGCAGATCAAGCAAGGACAAAGCAAAGGGTCTTTGTTGCTTGCACCAAAGGTCTGGCTCAAAAGTCAGGTTTTCAAAGCCCTTCTAACAACAGAAGGGTGGAGCCATTCTGGTCTCGGGGCGGGGGAGGGAGACCCTCATTCCAGAAAGTAGATGCTGCAACAGAGAAGATGCACTTCTGAATCTTTTGAGCCCAGCCCAGATTACCTAAGGCAATCGCTTCCATTGAAGTGACTCAAATAACATTAACCTTGGACAATTTAGAATATAGAATACAGAGTTTGAAAGGATCTTGGAGGTATTCTAGTTCAACCCCCTTCTCAAGCAGAAGACCCTATACTGTGATGGTGAACGTATGGTACGCATGCCAGAAGTGGCACGCAGAGCCATCCCTGCCGCTACGCGAGCCATCACCCCAGCTCAGTTCCACTGTGCATGCGCGCACACCTCCCGCCAGCCAGCTGATTTTTGAGTATCGGCAGCCCGTCGCGGGGGGGGAGGCGTGGTGCATGTGGGAGGTGCGTGCGCGTGCGCAGAGGGTAAGGGGAGCGTGGGGGCATGCATGCATGCACGGGGGGCAGGGGGAGCACAGGAGAGCACATGCACATATGCAGGGGGTGAGGGTCATGTGGGGGGACCGCACGTGCATTGCATTACAGGTGTAGACATGTGCAGGGGTGGGATTCAAATTTTTAAACAACTGGCTCTGTGGGTGTGGCTTAGTTGATGGGCGTGGCTTGGTGGTCATGTGACTGGGTGGGTGTGGCTATATATTCATTAATCACCCATCCATTAAATGTTATCGGCTGGGTGTGGCCAATTCAATATCACTCACATCGAGGCACGCATCTCCTCGCCTGGCCTCGCATGACTGTGGGGATGCTGCAACAGTCATAAGTGTGAAAAAGGGTCATAAGTCACTTTTTTCAGTGCCACTGTACCTTTGAATGGTCACTCCACACAAGCAAAGTACCAGCAAAGGAGGGGAAAAAAACTCCAGAGAAGTTCCAGAGACAGGAAGTCTAGTCCTGCCAAGAATGTAATAAGGGTTAACGGAGAGGCAGTTTCTATAAGCAACACCAGAATGTTTCCTTCCTGCCTTCCTTACAGGATTAGGCCAGTAATTTCTTCTAACAACTGGTTCTCCAAATTGCTTAGAGTGTTCACAACCAGTTCTAGTGAATAGGGTGCGAACTGGTAGAATCCCACCCCTGGACATGCGTGTATGTGCAAGCGTGTACTTTTGGCACACTACGACAAAAGGGTTAGCCATCACTGCCCTATACCATTCCAGATGAGTGGCTGTCCAGTCTCTTCTTAAAAGTCTCCTGGGGTGAAGCACCCACAATTTCTGACCGCAGGCTGTTCCATTAGTTAATTATTCTCAGTGTTAGAAAGTTTCTCCTTAGTTTTACGTTGCTTCTCTCCATGATGAGTTTCAATCCATTGCTGGAAACTAATCCAAGGAAGAAAGAGGCAACCAAGAATTATGGAGAAATTTCCTCACTGTGAGAACTATTAATTTGCCTTCAGAAATTGTGGGTGCTTCATCAGGGGAGACTAACTCAACCTTAACCAAAAAAATTGCTCAATTTTCAACTCTCTTGTACAGGACACGGCTTTTATTTCATTCATAACTCTTCCTTGTCTAATTCCTTCTCAATGAAAGAGGAACTCCCTAAATGTAAATAATCTTAGATCCAAAAGCCCAGCATTTTCTCTGCTTAGAGAATGGCAACGATTCTTCACCGATGCAAACTTTAGAGTTTCATGCTTAACATAGCTTGGGAATTATGATGATAGAATTCCTGTGAGATTCAATTACCCTCGTAAGAAAAATCCTTTTATCATCTTTTGATTAAATCCGAGAAAGGCCATCAGGAGTCAAATTAAATGATTTTGCTGATTGTCCTTTTCCTAGATAGTTGAAGTCTTTATAAAGAAGGTTATATCTTTCTCGGAAATGAAACAAAGTGACAACAGTATTAGTATGACTGAGCTTTTATGAAATACATTAACGAGTTCAAAAAGTTCCTGATACCTAATCAGGATTTTGCTTTCTTTACCTACCAGTCTCTCAGCCAGCTCCAGCCTTCAAGTATTTATGGATTTTGACAGCTGCAGTCCCTTGTTGTCTTATTTAGCTTTATTTTCCCATAGCCTTCTCCAACAATGAATTGTGTGTGATTTCCGTTTGCCTCAACCAGCTTGTGAGCTTGATGAACTGGCAGTGACCTCAGAAACAAACAGACAGATGAGGAACTGCTGAAACAAGCTAAACTGTGAACTGAATTCTAGCATGAAAAGCGCAGGGGGGGGGGCAATATCCCTGAGCAGGTTGCATTTGGTATAGCTGGGATGCTACAGAAGCAAAGGTGGCTTGTACAGGATGCAATTTTCTGCAGTCTGGATTTTTTTTTTAACCCTTGGAGCCTGGAACTTGCTAAACACAAGCCCCTGTAGAGGCAGCGTGATTCATTGTTCAAATTGCTCTGCTTGAAATTAACATGACAGGTCGCTCTTTGACTTACAATCAGGGGTGGGCTTCAAAAATTTTACCAAAGAATTCGCTGCCCAGTTGCTGGCAGGCATGGCCATGGTGGGCGTAGCCTAATCGGCCTCGTGCATCACGGTGGGGGAGATGTTTTTGTCCTCCCTGGGCTCTGGAGGGTTTCTTTGAGCCTCCGGGAGAATGAAAACGGCCTCCCCCAGCTCCGGAGGCTCTCTGGAAGCTGAAAACAGGCCCATTTCCAGCCTTCCCAAACTTCCAGGAGGCCCATTTTTTGGCCTCCCTGAGCCTCCACATGCGCCCTGCACTTATCTGTATCCAAAATGGGCCGCATGGGGACTCCTGGGAGGGGAGGGGGGGCAGCCAGGAGTGGGATTTGGGGGTTCTCCAAACTGCACAGAATCTTAGCTAAGGGTTCTCCCAGACCCCTGCGAACCCCCAGCAGCCCCTCCCCTGCTTACAATGGAATATATCTGTAGCTCAGGGGTTAGGATGAAGGTGGGAGTTTGTGGGTTGGCTTCTGAATAATTCCCCTAAATTCTGCTGAAGGTGTAACCTAGCCTGGTAATGAAACGTTCAGAAATCAACCCACAAGCTCAGAGAACTAACTCCTACCTTGACAGTCTTTGCTTTAATAATGGTTTGGAATGATGACAGCCACTGAAAAAGTAATTTATGACCTAAATTTTCACTTAAGACTGTTGCAAAGTTGCCCCCTCATGCTCCCTGAGGTCATGCAATCCTAATTCAGAGGCTTGGCAGCTGCCTCGCACTTACAAATGGTTGCAGTCATATGATTGTGATTTGTGGTGACTAGGGTTAGGGATGCGGTGTACCCTAAGCCATCGGAAAAGCTGGATTCACTTAACAACTACATGATATGCTTAATGACGGCTGTGACTCGCTTTACAGTCACCATAAAATGATTGTAAAATCCGGTCCGAACACATCGTGACTTAATTTATGACAGCAATGACTTATGATAGCAATTCTGGTCCCAACTGCAATTGTAAGTTGAGGAATACTTATACTTTTCTCCAGAGTTGTGGAAAAAGTGGGGAGGAGATTGGGAAGAGGCATTAATTGCCTTCATTATCCTTCTCAACAAAAAAAAAATGTATTTTCCTTTCTCAGAATTAGGGAGATCCTTTTTGACTCAATGCATCTCCAGACTGAAAGAAGAAAAGGAAATAAATAACATGGTTGGCCAAATTTACTGTATTGCCTGCTTCTGATCTTCCTCTGGTATAAAGCCGAAGAAGGAGAACTAACCAATGTTTTGCTTTATGACTGTAGTACTACAACTATATTAATTAAATATGGATAAGAGTTCTTCAGAGTTTTGTAGCATAAATTCAGCGCCAGAAAAGTAAACACAGATGGCTGAGGCTTCATTTAACTTCTTTATAAACGTATTAAGTAAATTTTACAATAACAGTTGTAGATTTTTCCAACATGGAGCAAACTCAAACGAAAGCAGACATGTTACAAGTTTAGAGCAGAACAGCAACTCAAGAGCTCAGAAACAAACATCAGTTTCACTTTAATTCAGCAGGCAAGCAAAAAACACAGCAGAGAAAAGCAGTTACATTTTCAATAGACAGACTCAGAGCTTAACATAACTCCAGAGCTGCAGAGCTTAATACAGAGCCACCCCTAGGCTACTTCTAGTTTCAGTTTCCAAACAGTTCTCATTGGCTGACTTAGTTGGTATGCCTATTCATTGGCTGACCTTGTTACCATGTTCTATTCCAATTCATGAATATACTCTGACAAGAGTACTCATATTTTAAAGATCAGCAAAGGTTCCCTTAGGTTATACTTAAGGATAACTTTCCTACACAAAAGACAGCTATCCCCCTCACTAGACCAGGGGTCTCCAACCTTGGCAACTTTACGACTTGTGGACTTCAACTCCCAGAATTCCTCAGCCAGAGCATGCACTGGCTGAGGAATTCTGGAAGTCCACAAGTCATAAAATTGCCAAGGTTGGAGACCCTTGCACTAGATCTTGTCTACTAATTAGGGTTTTTCTCTATAGTTTAAGAACCAGAGACTTGGGGGTGGCACCATGGATGGAGGCAGATCTTTTTACAATGACAGGCAGGGGAAACTTCTTTTACCATAAATTCTTGAGCTTAACTCAATCAATATTAGTCAATATTACCAATATTAGCCAATATTACCAAAGTCAGAGGGACATGGACTCTGTTTTCTGTCCCTTTTCATCCACCAAAGAGCCGGCCTGACATTTTAAATTTCAAGTTATTTAAATTTCAAGTTTTAGACCTTCAAGTTATCTTTCTGAACTTGAGCTATCTACCTATGATAAAGCCTGACATCCACTATGACTAAGCCAATCATATCCAAAATCCGCCATATAACCTTTACCATCTCATTAGATAATAAATATCAGAAAAGTGTATGTATTTCCATCCGAACTCTGTCAACCCTATTACAATGTTGTGTGTAATAAAGAAAATTGTGCCTATGTGATTCCCTACAAATGCTTTGCTTTGCAACTTACCAGCTTTAACATTTTATTTAATTAGAAGAATAAAACAAAATAAAGATGGAGGAGAATGAAAATGTAGCAGATTACCTATTTTGGATATGAATATTTTAGGCCACCTGAGGAAAATCTTGTTTTACCACATTTATCTGCTCAATTGTCTTCTCAAACAATTTATTCTTCCTCCTTGTATGATGTCATTTTTAACTTTTTTCAAGCGTGCCAGCTGGGGAATTCTGGGAAATGAAGTCCACAAGTGACAAGGTTGATTAAGAAACTCGGATTACTGCAAAGAGATGTATAAGAACCTACCTTTTAAAATAATCTGAGAAATTTCAACCAATCCAGAACAGAGCAGCCGGTATTAAGAATGCTGGTATTCAAACTCTGTCTACTCTAGCATGGCAATCTTAATTTTGCATGTCTTGTAAAACCTAGGAGGACTCCACAAACCCTCTTTTCATGAGAGATTGGAGGATTAAGTAATTAACATTCACACTCTGCTATACACTCTGATATATATATATATGTGTGTGTGTGTGTGTGTGTGTGTGTGTGTGTGTGTGTGTTTTCTTAAGTTTTCGCGGGTACTTACATGTATGGCATTCAGCTTTTGTTCGGATATTTTCCCACGTCATAGTAGTGGTGCTTTTAAAGTTGTAGCAACGTTTCAGCAGAATCTCATCTGCCATCATCAGGCTTCTGTATAGTATACTATATAGACACCCAGAAGATGAACAGACTTATGGAACAGCTGTCCTGCCCTACATAAGAGGCACTACTGACAAAATTAGTAAGATTCTATACAGACACCACATCAAGACTGCCTTCAAAACAGACAGAAAAATAGCAGCCATCCTCAGGAACCCCAAAGACAAAATTGACCTGGAAAACCAAGGCATATACAAAGTCCCCTGTGCATCATGCCCGGCCACATACATTGGACAGACCAATAGAAGAATAAGCACCCGCCTGGATGAACACAAAAATGCAGTCAAAAAGCTGGAACACACTTCCTCACTAGTCCAACACATGGAAGCCACAGGTCATAACATCAACTTCAATGGCACCAAAACCCTAGCCACTATAGAAAATCCCAGCCACAGAATCATCAGAGAAGCCATAGAGATTGAAAAAAGATCAGTAAGCATGAATAGAAGAGATGATTCCACCAGGCTGTCAATCATTTGGATGCTTGCACTCACAAACAAAAAAATCTCCACACCACAAGCCAGACAAACACCTGGGCACAAACAGATCCCCCTTGATACCTCCAGCTCAAACACACCCCAACCAGGCACCCAGATGAAACCTAGCTTCCTAACTAATGATAGCCATCCGTTTACCCGAAGCCAAGCTGCACTAAAGGCCTCCAATAAAGTAACACAATGTTGCCAGCCAATCAAGATACAAAAAGAGCCAAAAAACCAGACAGAAGATATTAGAAGCAGAACACAGCAAACTCCAAGACCAATAAACACAGACCAAGACTCTCAACCAATCAGGAGGAAGAAAAAACCATTCTGTCACAGCAGGGGTCAGCAACCTGTGGCTCTGGAGCCGCATGTGGCTCTTTCATCCCTCTGCTGCGGCTCCCTGTCTCTCAAAATATGCATCATGATTGTCAATGTTTGATACCCACCAGCATGCAATTTATTGAGCTTTTTGACCCCCAGTAGGCTAACCATGGATAAATCCAAGAAAAGAAAAGTTTCAGAAGAAAACAGAATCTTTAATTCAACTATGTATGCTAATTTTGTGGCCACTCAGGAAATAGTCACAGGAAGGGTTTTGTGGCTCCCGGGGTTTTCTTTTCTGTGGGAAATGGGTCCAAATGGCTCTTTGAGTGTTTAAGGTTGCCGACCCCTGTGTCACAGCAATAGGCTGCCCCAAATTTAAATCTGAAACCACTGTAAAAGTCTAACTCACAGACGAACACTATATAGAAGCCTGATGATGGCAGATGAGATTCTGCTGAAATGTTGCTACAACTTTAAAAGCACCACTACTAAGACGTGGGAAAATACCCGAACAAAGCTGAATGCCTATATATGTTATGATTCCCCTTCAAAATTCAAGCGAGCAAAACAGAAAGCAGCCGTTTCAAAAGTAAATCCAAACAGAAAATAGTCTCACAAGATAACGGCTGTCATAAATCACAATCCACAGCAGCAAACACCGCTCTATTCGGCATACCAGTCCCGGCAAACAATCTTAAGCCTCAGAGCCTCTGCTGTAAAATCCTCACTGATCAGTCACTTTGTTCCTGACAAATTTTCCCAACCCAGCTGTGTCCTTTTATACTCACTGAGGCAACGTGCTACTTTCCCTAATCAGCGTCTGGCTTGCCTCCCCCCAACTTGACGTCTCCGTCTCCTCCTAGTTCTAGCATCAAGCCACGATCTGTCAACTTCCCCACTCGACGCCTCTGATTCATTTTGTGGATCAGATGCTGGCATGAATGAGGTCTCAGGTTCTGGCGAAGAGTGTCTGTTGAGGCAACGTGCTACTTTCCCTAATCAGCGTCTGGCTTGCCTCCCCCATATATATATATATATGAGAGAGACTTTCAGAGAAACAGAATAAGAATGCATCTGCTTTAATAAAATGCTACGCCTGACTGGTTTCCCAGGCTAGTATAAGTGGCTAAAAGGGAATATTTTGTGGTTGCCTTGAAAGCTGTAACAGGGATGCCAAGCCATTCCAATTCTCATTTAGCTAAGCTCTTTGAGACTGCATATGGGCAGGCAAGCTGGCTAATCTTAGCTGTGTTTGAGCATGGAAAACATCCCATTCATGAAAATTAAAAAGGCAATTAGTACGCATTGGGGAAAGCAATATTCTTCTTGTTTCACTAAAACACAGAAAAGATAAATGGATTCTGGCAAGGAGCCTAGGAGACATTTCACCCATAACACACACACACACAAATCAAAGTTTTCCACCAAGTGCCTAGCTGGCAGGACTTTCTCATGAGTATCCTTATGGAGCATGGAACCTGCCATTTGCTGATGAGAGCTTGTGCTCCACATGTAAAAAGCCTCTTCCCTCTGATCAGCCTCTGGCACCTCCACATGAAAAGCAATCTGAAATAATGGATGATGGAAAGGAATGGATTCTGCTCAACTTCTTGGGGAGAGATGTTATTAAGGGCAGGTTTAATAGACTAGCTATAATGGGCTGCACAGTATCAACAGCCCAAAGAGCTGCCCCACTTTGCTAGAGAGAAGTTCCCTGAAGACGGGCTCCAGCACAAGTCTAAAAACTCAGACAATAAAACTTCTAGTTTGCAGACTGGATCCTGCAGTAGCATAGTGGTCTACCCTTTCCAATTTCTCTCAGGTTTGAGGTTAGAGTTTTAAAAATGGTGTGGATTTTAGAGTGCAAATGTGCGCCGGGGTTCTTCAAACTATGTTCCATGGAATTTTATGAGAACTTGATGGGCTTCTGAGAGAGGTTAAGGAGCAGAGGAAGTTTACTCAAGCCACACTCGAACACAACCAGTTATCTACCCCTAGAGCAGCATTTCTCAACCTTGGAAGTTTGGTTTACAGGTATCAGAAACACAGCAGAGACTGAATGTTAATTATTTAATCCCCAAAGCCCTTCTGAAAAGTGGGTCTATGGAGTCCTCCTAGTTTTACAAGACATGCAAAATTAAATTTGCCATGCTAGAGTACACAAACTGTGTGCTGTTCTAATCAGACTATGTAGTTCAATACTGTTGTCTTGCTGCTCTACTCTGGCTTGGTTGAAGTTTTTCAGGTTATTTTAAAAGGCAGGTCCTTATATGCATCTCTTTGCAGTAACCCAGGGTTTCTCAACCTTGGCACTTGTGGGCTTCAACTTCCAGAATTTCCCAGGCAGCAAATTTTTAAAAAAGTTAAAACTGACATCATATAAGGAGGAATAAATTGTTTGAGAAGGCAGGAAACCTTCAACAGATAAGTGTGGTGGGTGAAATCTGAGTGACACGTAAGCAGGTAAAGATGAGAACCCAAAATATAAAACAGCCCTGCCAAATATGACTAAAGGGCCATCAGTTCTAGTGCCATCTTTGCTATCATGACCAGTTTGGTGTCTATGTGTAAGCTCAATGCGACCTAAGTGAATAGCATCTTCCTACATCTTATTCAGAAATCAACTCCATACAACTCTTGTTTTCTGTGAATCAATCAAATTCCCTTTAAAACCATCCCAAATGGACACTTCAATGTTTAGAAGGGAATTCCACTGTTCAGGTACACTAGAAAATTCTTCCTTTGATCTAATTTAGCTCTCTGATCATTCAATTTCATTGGGAAGTCTGATGTTTTATGGTACGAAGGGCTCAAATCTTCTCTGTATTTTCTCCATACCCTGCCTAATTTCATTCACTTTTTACCGTATGAACCAATTCGTTTTCTTTCCTAAACTACAAGGCTCTAACCAGGGGTGGGATTCAAAAGTTTTAACAACCGGTTCTGTGGGCATGGCTTAGTTGGTGGGCATGGCTTGGTGGTCATGTGACTCGCTGGGCATGGCCAACTCAACATCACTCACATCGAGGCACATATCTCCTTGCCTGGCCTCTTACAACTGTGGGGATGCTGCAACAGTCGTAAGTGTGAAAAAGGGTCATAAGTCACTTTTTTCAGTGCCATTGTAACTTTGAATGGTCACTCCACAGAAGCAAAATACCAGCAAAGGAGGAGAAAAAAACTCCAGAGAAGTTCCTGAGACAGGAAGTCTAGTCCTGCCAAGAATGGAATAAGGGTTAATGGAGAGGCAGTTTCTGTAAGCAACACCAGAATGTTTCCTTCCTGCCTTCCTTACAGGATTAGGCCAGTAATTTCTTCTAACAACCGGTTCTCCGAACTGCTTAGAATGTTAACAACCGGTTCTAGCAAATAGGTGCGAACTGGTAGAATCCCACCCCTAGCTCTAACCGTATTAAAATGAGTTTTTCACTGCATATGGGAGCAGACAAAAAGCAAGTGCCAAGTTTTAATATATATGTTGGTGTGGTTCGTTTTGGATAGCAATGCTGTCGTGGAAGATCAGAAAGGATGAAGTTACCCTAATAAAGGTGAGAGATTATTTGCAACATTGCAAAGAGAGATGTGACAAGTAAAATAGAAATAGGCATAAATGAGGGGGTCATCAACAAGATCAAACTAAGAGGTAAGCGCCCAGAAGATTAACTACCTGAAGGAAGCTCTCTCACAAGAGCATAGTTATTTACAGGTGATCCTCGACTTATGACCATAATTGAGCCCAAAATTTTTGTTGCTAAGCAAATTATTTAAGTGAGTTTTGCCCCATATTATGACTTTTCCCGCCATAGTTGTTAAGTGAATCACTGTAGTTGATGAGTTAGTAATTTGGTTGTTAAGTTAATCTGGCTTCCCCATTGACCTTACTTGTCAGAAGGTTGCAAAAGGGGATCCCGTGACATTGGGACACTGCAAACCGTCATAAATATGAGTCAGTTGCCAAGTGTCTGGATTTTGATCGTGTGACCGTGGGAATTTTAAGTGTGAAAAACATATATAAGTCGCTTTTTTCAGTGTCGTTCTAACTTCGGTCATTGAACGAACTGTTGTAAGTCGAGGACTACCTGTATTTATATTTCAATTATTGCGGGGAATATTGTCTCTTTTAATTTTCAATGTAAAGATGTTCTTGGATGTGGAAGACATGACAAAAACAAGGTGAGTCATTTCAAGTTACTAAAGAACGGACTTGAGTAATATACCTCCCAAAAGTCAAAAACTAACCTGCAACATACTTTACTTTAGGCAAACAGGTTCCAGCTTGTGATAGGGAAAAGTCATATTACTCATGTTGCAAGCCCTAATTTATTAGGAGGATCCTAGCCAGTTCTTGTGTTAGCAAGGAAAGATTGGTGATTCCTGAGTATGGAGCAAGCAAAGATGAAAAATCAGAACCAACAAAAGGCTTTCGTTTGTTTGTACTAGTTCTAAAAATATTAGCCAAGATTTTCTCCCAGGGAGGAGCAAACTCCAATGTCTGCACTTAATTAAGCAAGTCTGCCTTTGCCAGGGATGAGAATGTAATAGTTTTGACAAATATAGGACAGTGAGAAAAGTGTGTGTGTGTGTGTTGTGTGGTATGAGTGGAAGGAAGGAAGGAGATATATTTGTGCAGACCTCTAATTAAGTCACAGGCTGGGTCAGGGGTATCAAACTCATGTTGTTATGGCAGTGTCATGTGATGTATCAGGACTTTTTTCCCCCTTCGCTAAACCAGGGGTGGGCGTGGCCAGCACGTGATGCATCAGACCCGCAGGCTGAGAGTTCGACAACCCTAGTCTCGGTTGCAAGACTTACGCCTATAAATAAAGAGCAGAAAATATAAACTAGCATAAACTTACAGTCACTCTCTCTCTCAGCCCAATCTACCTCACAGGGTTGCTGTGGAGAAAATAGGAAGGGGAAGGAATATTACGTATGTTCGCTATCTGAAGTTATTTATAAAAACAATAAAGTTGGGAAATGAGTATCCTTGGAGATTGCTCCTTTCCCCCTCCCCAAAAGGCACAGTTTACCCTCAGAACAACATTGTCCCCTCATTGTCATGAATTTCCAGATAACAGTGAAAATCTAGTTTTTTCCAGAAAGTCTTTGGTCTTCAAGCAGCTGGAAGATCCATGCCATTATTCTTACAGTTGTAAATTTTTTTATTACATTGTTCTTTAGTGAGGCAATAAATGAATAAAGCTAACAGTATTCTGTAACTTCTTAGAGAAGTGGATTCTGCACATTTTTCTAGCAAAAGAACAGCAAATCAAAATGGTGCACGGATTTTCTAACCTTTTACCTCCAGGAGTTATTAAGTCAATGACTAAGAAGCAAGCATTGATGAAAAGAAAAGTAAATCCTACTTGTGCAATATTTTGCATTTTCATGTGCAACCAACAATTCAAAGACAGATAGATATCTAGCAGTTGATAATCACAATGGCCAACTACTAAATATCTTTTTTTTTTTTAGTATAATGTGTGCTTTTATGTTTATATTACCAGCTTTTGGAGTCAGGGATATGAGTATTATAAAATCAAAGTAAAGTTGGTCAGGTGAATTTACTTCCTAACCTGATCAAACCTACAATCCTCCTTGGAGAGATTTTTAAAAAGAAATGTGAGTTAGACGAGTCCATCAAAGGGCAGAACTAGGAAAATAAAATCCTGAGTAAAAAGCTGGTACTTGTACAATATCAAGTTTAAAAAAAAAAACAAAACACCCACACACACACAATCTAGACCAGAGGTGTCCATGGCTGGCTGAGGAATTCTGGGAGTTGAAGTCCACAGTCTAAAAGTTGCCACAGTTGGACATTCTAACCCAGAATTTAGAACAAGCCTTTCTCTAAAGGTGAATTTATATTAAAGTTTTTCAGTAGGGAACTTCAGGGAAAGAATTTGCCAAGAGGAGAACCTTGATTAGTCTCTCCTCAATAAAAAGGATGATACATACATTTTGCGAGATGGGGAGGAGATAAATAAATACCTGTTACCATTTTAAAAAGGGGATGCCTTTTTCAGGGCTGCCAACTCTCACGCAATCAGCGTGAGACTCACGCAATTCAATCAATTTTGACTGTCTCACTCTGATAAACAAAATCTCACGCTAAACCCCCAAAATCATGGAATGTACAAAAATATCCCTACATTCTCTGATTATATTCCGAATATTCCCCTTAGCTTAGGAGAAGGATGAGCTCCCAGCGCCGCCCCGCCCTGCCCAGCCACCCCGCCCTGCCCAGCCACCCCACCGCGCCTCTTTTCCCGCCTTAATCCTTCTGCCGGCGTCCCGTAACTGTGCATGATGCCGATCATTAGCAAATCGCTTCAGGAAAGCGAAGAGCAGGAGGCTTCTTCCCGCCCGGGGCGCTCGCAGCCACTTTGCCCCGCCCTCTCCCTCTCTGCAATGTCCTCTGGGACAAGCCAGCTGCCCTAGGCTTTCCAAAGAAGGACACGAGGGGGCTGGCAAAGCCTCTTTTGCGGGCAACAGCCTCGGCCAGTAATAACCCTGGTAAGCAAAGCTGAATTGTCCACTGCCAGAGATGTAATCCTGTCAGTCCTCCAACCTTTCTATTAAGTATTTTGCAAAAAAGCTGCCCAGCCCCTTTATAGATCAGCCTGGCCCGCTTCTCGCCTTGCTGGTTTGGGAAGACTCTTTTGGATCAGCTAAAAGAGAGCATAAGGCGTGTAAAGGGGTGGTAATAATAATTATAATAATAATAAAATTTAAAATAATAATAATTTTATTCAGAGTTGTGTTGGATCTCTTTTTTTGGGGGGGGGGGTTGTCCCATTCTTTCTTGGTGTTCTTTCTGTCCTTTTTGCTTTTTTAAATGGTCTTTCTCCCCTGGGTCAGAAATCCAGCCAGAGAAAATAAAGAAACATATTTGGTGGTTAAATGGAAGCCACTCCGTAATGGCTTTGTTTCAGAAGAAGGAATCACTTTTTCCTCTTTCTCCTTTGAGTTTAAATCCTAGGTCTCCATGCACCAGATCGACAGGACTGTACTACATTATTATCATATTTTCAAACCCTTAGATAAGGACTCAATAAGGACTTTTTTTGATGCCAGTAGGCTTCTCAGCCCCAAATTGGGATAGCCCTGACTCAACTAGAACATATTCTAATCTTAACACAATTTACCATCCAAAGAGCAGTAAGACCATTAAGTTCAGAATCTAAACTTACCCAATAAATATTGTACGGCCGCACAGCAGGCCGCCACACCAGAAACCCGCTAAATTATTAGAGTTGACAGTTCATCTGTGATGAAGTGTAGTATTTAACCTGTGGCATTCAACTACTATTCCAGAGTTTCCTTGTGAATCAAGAGCTGCACTTGCTGTATTTTTTAGTCTCTACCAGGGCTTTGTTTTGGTTCGATAGCTTCTATGATGAAAGCTAGGGCCAAGCTTCAGAATACAGTAGATGAGTTTTACAGTTAACAATATGTATATTTATATGAAGCACTCATTATTCGATTAAATGTTTAGTTTATACATGTCTGAAATTATGAACCCCTATTTCAGTCAACAAGTTAGTATATAATTAAAGACTGAGACTATAGCATTTGATATTGGCATGTAGTATGGTATTTGATACAGAAAGAAGAATACCCATTGATGTATTTGCATTATCTCTGTAGTTGTTTCGGGTTTTTTGTCTTTTTGTTGCACATTGAATTCATCCTATAGTGGTCTATAGTACATCACTAAGCTAATAAAGTCAGTTGAGGTAGAATACTGCAGTTACAAGTCAGGAACTTCAATTATTCATGGTCAGTGAACTGCATTATTAATATCTTACAAATCCGGTTCAAGTACATTGGTGCTGCTTGCATGTATGTATGTATGTATATGTCCAAATCATGACTAAAGTATGCATCAGATTGCACCATTTAAAATGTAAAATTGTCAAAGCTCCCTACCGTGGAAGGGGGGACACCCCCCTTCCACACCATCCCCCCCTCGGTCGCTTCGCTCCCTCGCAGTGTCTCACTCCGAACTATCACTCAAGGTTGGCAGCCCTGCCTTTTTAGGATCCTGAATCCCAGGAGTAAAATAATTCAAGAATATATTTGGTCTTATCACAGCCAATTCAAGAGTCCCACTTTATGTCCTGGAATGAACTATTTCTGCAAGGTTCTAGTTTGCACACTTCCCAGGAAAAAAAGAAACTGCCTCAGAGGGCACCATTTTAGTCAGGGTGAGGAATTCTGGAAGTTGAAGTCCACAAGTCTTAAAGTTGCCAAGGTTGGACACCCCTGATTTAAGTCACTGTCATCACCTCAGCACCTTTTAAATCTTTAATGCCACTTTCAAACTTTTTTCCTTTGGAAGGGGAAGGCTGTATAAAGAGTACTTTCAGCCTCTGACACGTAGCAAGATAGAGATAAATGTGATTTTAAGAATAGATCAATTCTTCAGTGACCTAAAAGCTGGCTCGGTAAAGGCACCACTGAGCCGGATAGTCTTCTAGAGAAAGCTAACTTAAGCAAAAAGGGTAACAGCCAATTTTCTCATTCCTAGGCTGAAGCCAAAAGTTGGATTTCAAACAATGCCTGGGCTGGATCAGGAGATGGAAGACGGTGGACAAGAGTATCAACTCAGAGGAGATGATCCATAAATGTCTTCCCTCCATCAAGCAGGTATATGCTGATATGATTATTCTGTGCCAGTTGAGATCTCCGCATTTCATTTATTCCTTTTGCAACTGACAGTGATTGTGATATGGCCGGAACTTAGAATTGGGAAGCAAGGGCCAATCAATGCATTTGCACTTTTTTTTTCCCTGGTCCTGATTAACTTACCCTCTCCAGGTAATGCAGTGACAGTTAAAGGGCTTTGAATATACTCCTTTCAAAAGCATGGCAGTCCCTTGTCTTACCATCTCTTTAGACCAGGGGTCTTCAAACTTGGCAAGTTTAAGACTTGTGGACTTCAACTCCCAGAATTCCTCCTCCAGTCATGTTAGCTCTGGAATTCTGGAAGTTGAAGTCCACAAGTCTTAAACTTGCCAAGTTTGAAGGCCCTTGCTTTAGACTCTAAAAACTTGATCTCCTGCCTTCAGAATCCCAATATTGGCTGGATTTGTCTCAAAGTCAAGGCTGTGGTGGTCATGCTGGCCACGCCCATCTCTGCCCCCCAAGGTCAAACACAACCCTAATGCAGCCCTCAATGAAATCAAGCTTGACACTCCTGGTTTAGCTTATCCTGAGAAGGAAACACAACCCTGGTTTAACTTATCCTGAGAAGGAAACATAGCCATTGTCCTTGGAATGAAAGCCAGACAAGAAGACAGTTGTTAGTGGCCCATCACCTCTTGAGACAACCTGTGGAGTGCCCTGAAAAGACTGTTTCATGGGCTGCTGCTCCTCTATCCATCTTGTTTCATTGGTAAGGTTCCTGCTCTTCCAGCTGCCCTTTTTAAAGCCTTAAAATCAAAAGCAGATGGCCTGTCAGAGTTCTCTTGCCAAGATTTGAGGATGCTGTGATTAAAGTTGAAGAATATCCACTTCCAAAGCTTTCCAGTACAGAGGAGTGGGGGGTGGGGGGAGAGAGAGAAAGGAGGAAGCACCAGAACAGGTTTGATTTCTCAAGGAAGATGTGACATGACTGCAAAATATTCCAGATAAGGCATTTATTATATATTCATGCATTCCACCTATGAACAGGATATGCTTGAACGCAGCAGAACATCTCTTTTAGTTGTATCAGTTTCCTGCCCTGGGTTTACTCCCTTTGGTTTATATCTAACATAGGAGATCAGTTCCTGATTTGTAAGCCCAGTTACTAAGATTTCAAATTCATATAAGGACTCTCTGTGACTGGGTTCACACACACACGATATGCTTTACTAGAACTACAACTGATGGAAGCTACAGTGGTAAGGTAGTTTAAGAACAATAGTGATAGGATTCACACAATATACTGTCAAAATTAAACGTTAGACTAGGGGTGTCAAACTCAAGGCTGGATCTGGGGTGCTTAGATCTGGCCCATGGTCCCGCCCTGGAAACAGCAAGGACCAGCCCTCCTGAGCTCCGTTTTGGCTGGAAAAGGATTACAGGAGACTGTCACTGCTGAAAATGGAGCTCAGGAGCCTGTTTTCATTGGCAGAGGGCTCGGGCCCCCACAGGAGCCTCTCGACACAAGTGATGTTGAGCTGGCCACACCTGCCCTGGCCACGCCCCCCAGCCCCTCCTCCCAAGGTCAAACATAACCCTAATGCAGTCTTCAATGAAATCGAGTTTGACAACCTTGCATTTGACTTTAACGCAATGTGGAAATCAGTGGTGGGATTCAAAAATGTTTACTACCAGTTCTGTGGGCATGGCTTGGTGCATGTGGCGGGCTTGGTGGGTGTGGCAGGGGAAGAATACTGCAAAATCTCCATTCCCTCCCCACTCCTGGGGGAAGGTTACTGCAAAATCCCATTCCCTCCCCATCCCACTAATCTGCTTTCCAGCTCCATTCTCCTGTGCAGGGCATCCAAAGAAGACCCAGCTGATCAGCTGGGACTTGGGAGGCAGAGAATAGATGGAGGTGGAGCCAGTCAGAGGTGATACTTGCCATTCTCCGAACTACTCAAAATTTCTGCTACCGATTCTCCAGAACTGATCAGAACCTGCTCAATACCACCTCTGGTAGAAATCCAACCAATGAATTCCAGGGACTTATAACTTTAGGCCAGACATGGCAGAGTTACAGTCAATAGCCAATAAATGACCTGGTCTAAGACTAGACCTGTAACATTGCTAATTCTTTAACTGACCTTATGGTATTTATTTAATGAAGGTTGTTCACAGGACTCCTATTCTAATTCTGAAGAAGGAAAGGATGTTGCTTATATCTTATAGTGCAAATGCCCATATTAAATCACTATAATGGTCCACATAGCTGAATCAGAACTCATGAGCATCAGCTGGGGGGAAAACACCTCAAAGAAGATACAGACATAGCAATATTCACAGGTCACTAGATCCCAAGAACACTGTATTGATTTGACTCGGGTAGGTTGCAATTTTGGCATTGGGTTAGGTGAAATTGTAGTGGGGGAAATAAAAAATATTAAATATACTGAGCGCTTACCACTTGTCCTCCCCTGTGTCTTGTCCTTTTCTGTCTCTTTGGTTTCCAGCTTCCCAAATAGAAATAGCTACAGATTCACACAGGCAAGAATTTGTTCCTTACCTACATGACCGAAATATCATCAAAGCACTACCTGATTAATGTTTAAATTAATGTCTAGAAGACTGCTTTACTACTGCAGAAGGAAAAAAAACTTCTGGCATTTTGAAAATAAGCCAATGTACACCTATATAAATATATAGGCATTAGCCTTAAAGGTGCCACCAGATTCTTGCCTATTTTTTTGCCATGACAAGAGAAAGCAATTCTAAGTCATGCAAAAGCAGCGTGACAATGAAGTTTTGCTAGATACAATACCAGGAGTTTCTCATCATCCAGGGAGTTATTCGGCAGGCCGAGGCAATAATTCCTAACTATAAACTCAGGCAAGGAACATCCTGCTAAGGAGTTTCATTGCCATCGTATGACAAGGTGACCCCAGATAAATGGAAAATTATCACAAGGCAATCAAGGATTGTGTCATGCTTGGAGAAAGAACTGTGAAGCGTGAGATCTGCAAAGTCGACATAATTAATTTCTTTTGAAAAGGCAAAAATTTGTTCCCCATCCTGGTTGGAAATCAGTAACACTTTTGGACCTCTCACCCACCAGTACCAAATTATACACAAGCATTAATAGTGGATATTCAAGTATCAAGGCAGAAGGAAGGGATGGATAGCCAACAAAGACAGGGGCCTTTTTTTTTTTTTTACTTCTAATCCGAGACTAAATTATTTAAGCCTTGGAGGCACCTAATCTATTTTTTAAAATGTATTTGTTTAACTATGTACTATTTATTTTATTTTATTTAATTATTTTATTAAATATTTTATTTTATTTAATAATATATATATATATATATATATATATATATATATATATATATATATATATATATATATATATATTTGTTTTCTGAGGTTCTCGCGGGTATTTGTATGTGGATCTTTGGTTATTCGGGTTTTCTCCGGCGTAAGATTGGAAGTATCTAGGCAACATTTCGATGAAGTCTCATTCATCATCTTCAGGCTTGGTCTTCAGCTCTGTGCTTCTCAGAGTGATGTGAGCTTGCAGCTGCTTCTTCCTTTTAACTGCTAGTGGGGGTGTGACTTGATTGGGTGGGGGCTTGGCTGTGTTCTGATTGGGTGGGTGGGTGTTCTCATTGGTTGGGGGTTTGGCTGTGTTCTGATTGGTTGGGGGGTTGGCTGTGTTCTGATTGGCTGGAGGCGTGTTCTGTTCAGGTGGGGGCTTGATTGTGCTCAGGTTAGTCTTAGTTGCTGGAGGGTTTGAGCTGGTGAGCTGTGATCTTGCTGTTTGGCTTCGAGTTCGTGGTCGTGCTGCATCTTCATGGTGGAGGTCAGTTCGCTTCAAGTATGGCTCAGAGGGGTTTGAGGTGGGTAGTGATGCAGCTGCAGTGCGGCTTCTGGTCCGTGGTCGTGTTTCATCTTCTGTGTGGGTGTGAGTCTGCTTTCTACGTGGAAGTGTGGTGGTGGCATCTCCAGAACAAAATGCTTAGCCGATGAACAACACCTAGAGACTGAACTACACACTCTCACCGGAGTGCTGACAGCCAATGGATTCCAAAGAAAGAAGATCACCCACCTAATCCAAAAAGAAACCCCAGCCAAAATCCAAGACAAAGAACAAGAGAATGGCAAAGCCCTCCTCCCATATATAAAAGGCACTACGGACAAAATTAGCAAGATCCTCCAAAAACACAACATTAAGACAGCATTCTGCACAAACAGAAAGATATCCACCATCCTAAGAAACCCTAAGGACAGAATCGAGTTGGAAAATCAAGGAGTATACGAAATCCCTTGCACTGCCTGCCCCACCACATACATTGGACAGACTAACAGAAGAATAAGTGCACGCATTGAAGAACATAAGAACTCAATCAAAAAGGAAGAACCGACCTCTTCCCTGGTCCAACACCTCAAAGCCACAGGACATGAGATTGACTTTAAAAATACCAGAACTATCGCCAAAACCGAACACTTCAGCAGCAGAATCATCAGAGAAGCCATAGAGATAGAAAAACGCCCACACAGCATGAATAAACGAGATGATACCTCCCGCCTACCAGCCATTTGGAAACCCTCCCTCATGAACAGACGCGTACCTAACATGAAGAATGACACCAGACCCACACCCCTGAGAGCCACACAAGATGCCACCACCACACTTCCACATAGAAAGCAGACTCACACCCACACAGAAGATGAAACACGACCACGGACCAGAAGCCGCACTGCAGCTGCATCACTACCCACCTCAAACCCCTCTGAGCCATACTTGAAGCGAACTGACCTCCACCATGAAGATGCAGCACGACCATGAACTCGAAGCCAAACAGCAAGATCACAGCTCACCAGTTCAAACCCTCCAGCAACTAAGACTAACCTGAGCACAATCAAGCCCCCACCTGAACAGAATACGCCTCCAGCCAATCAGAACACAGCCAACCCCCCAACCAATCAGAACACAGCCAAACCCCCAACCAATGAGAACACCCACCCACCCAATCAGAACACAGCCAAGCCCCCACCCAATCAAGTCACACCCCCACTAGCAGTTAAAAGGAAGAAGCAGCTGCAAGCTCACATCACTCTGAGAAGCGCAGAGCTGAAGACCAAGCCTGAAGATGATGAATGAGACTTCATCGAAATGTTGCCTAGATACTTCCAATCTTATGCGGGAGAAAACCCGAATAACCAAAGATATATATATATATATTCTTAAGTTTTTGCAAGTACTTACATGTATGGTATTCAGCTTTGTTAGGGTATTTTCCCACGTCATTATAGTTGTGCTTTTAAAGTTGTAGCAACGTTTCGGCAGAGTCTCATCTGCCATCATCAGGCTTCTGTATTGTGTTCGTCTGTGAGTCAGACTTTTACAGTTGTTTCTGACTCAAGTCTGACTCACAGACAAACACAATACAGAAGCCTGATGATGGCAGATGAGATTCTGCCGAAATGCTGCTATAACTTTAAAAGCACAACTGTAATGACGTGGGAAAATACCCGAACAAAGCTGAATACCATACATACATACATACATACATACATACATACATACATACATACATACATTTTAACAATTTAATAAGCATGCTTATTTTGATTTTGAATAAATACATTTAGATGTAACCTATAGGGAACAGAGTGATAGATTATGAACCTTAGCAGATCTAAAAAGGTACTTGGTATTCTTTTGTGTTTAATTTTGGCTGGAATATACCCTGACTTCATAAATACCGCTTTTTTGGAGTGGTGGGTGGGATGGGGAGTAAAAGATTATAATTTTCAGGCCAAGCATTAAAAGCATTCCTAAAATAGAGAAACAGATTAATTCTCCATTTTTCTTCCCTTCTCCTATGCAATCTGTTTCTCATCTGTCCCAAAGTATCCTGGCTCTCTACCTTTTAAGTCAACCTAACTACAGTTGCCAAAGAAAGGCATGAAACAAAACAGAGTTACAAATATATTTGACTGTAAAGCTCTGGCAACAACAAAGTTTTGATTTAATGTCAGGATTTCTACAGCATTCATTACCACAGACATTACAAAATGATGACTGAATTGTTTTTGTTTTAAAAGCAAAAAAAACTAAAAAAATGTTGATATAAATTATTATACAGGCAGTCCTTGACTTACAACAGTTCATTTAGTGACCATTCAAAGTTACAACGGTATCGAAAAAAGTGACTTCTGACCATTTTTCACACATGATCATTGCAGCATCCCTGTGGTCACGTGATTTACATGAGGATGCTTGACAACTGACTCACATTTATGACGATTGCAATGTCCCCTGGTCAATGTGATCCCCTTTTGTGACCTTCTGACAAGCAAAGTCCCATGGGGAAACCAGAATCACTTAACGACCCTGTTACTAATTTAAGAACTGCAGTGATTCACCTAACAAATGCGATGAGAAAAGTCGTTAAAATGGGGCAAACCTCACTTAACAAATATCTCACTTTTAACAACATAAATTTTGGGCTCAATTGTGGTTGTAAGTTGAGGACGACCCGTAGTTATTATTACTACTACTTTTAGTGGGGATAGTAGTAGTGTAGGTATTCCTCAACTTACAAGCACAGTTGGGAATTTCCATTGCTAAGCGAGGCAGTTGAGTGAGTCACGTCTAATTTTATGACTTTTGCCAGAATTGTTAAGCGAACCACCGCAGTTCGGTGAATCACACAATCATTATGGGAATTTGGTTTCCCACCATTGACTTTGCTTGTTGGAAACCAGAAAGGGAAGATCACAAATTGTGATCATGTGACCCCAGGACACTGCAATAGCACTAGCAATAGCATGAGACTTATATACTGCTTCACACTGCTTTCCAGCCCTCTCAAAGTGGTTTACAGAGTCAGCCTATGGCCCCCAACAATCTGGGTCCTCATTTTACCCACCTCAGAAGGAGGGAAGGCTGAGTGGGATTTGAGCCTGGTGGGATTTGAACCGCCAAATTGCAGGCAGCCGGCAGGCAGCAGAAATAGCCTGCAGTAGTGCACTCTAACCACTGCACCCACGAGGCATTGCAACCACCATATCAATTGCCTAAGTTCCCAAATTTTGATCACATGACTGTATACGTTAAACCAGAAGAGTAAGAGTGCCAAACTCTGTGGCACCCTAAAGACCCTAAGCTTTGGGCTCAACACCAACTAGACACAGACACAGAAAGAAGAAAGAAGAAAAACCTCTGCGGACAATGCCCCCAACTGCCAACCCTCTAAGACAGGGGTCTCCAACCTTGGCTCCTGGAAGCCTGGCGGACTTCAACTCCCAGAGTTCCACAGCCAGCAAAGCTGGCTGTGGAATTCTGGGAGTTGAAGTCCGCCAGGCTTCCAGGGGCCAAGGTTGGAGACCCCTGCTCTAAGATAATCCAGAAGGATATAACAGTTAATGGTACTAAATACAGGTTTTACACGCACCAAATAATTAGCCCCCTTTACACCCACGTTTCCACATTCTGAACCTAGTTGAAGCTCCCCAATGCTCGTCAAGGACAGCCCCATGCAGAGTGCTTTTCAATGGTCTAGATGGGGAATCATGAGGCATGGGAGACAATGAGCAGAGCTTCTTGGTCCATTAAGGGCACAACTTGTGTACAACTTGAGGGTGTGCAAAGTTCCCCCTAGCCATGGCTGCCACTTGCTCTTTCAACAGGAGCCGGCAGTCCAGAAGGACTTCACACTAAGTCTGTCTGAGGCAGGTCACTTTTCCAAGACCGACAATGGAAAGTTCTTGCTATCAGAGGTTCCAGACATCTAATTGAGCTGAACACTGTTGCACCTCATCCAGGCCCCTACAACTTCCAGATGCTGGACAGGATGTTCAAGAATCACTTCCTTATTCCCCTTTTTCCCACAAAACCCAACTGTGGGTTGATAAACAATTATTGAGATGAAGTCCAATGCTTCTAGAAGGCACCAAATTGAATATGACTACTAAGATCTGAAGCATTTTTACTACCCTCAAGATTTCTCCCATCCATCAATCAAGAGTGGTCCAAATACATCTTTTTATCCAATTGAGATTTCAGTTTTATATCCAGTACAATGAGCCTGTCAATCAGGATTTTCAAACTCAAAGGTAGCGCTTACTTGTGAAATTGAAGCTTATACAGATAGATTTATTTATTTATTTATTTTAAAAAGGCTTTGAAGTTTTTCCTCCTTTCCTCCTTTCTTCTTTTTGGAGAAGATGTTTAAACTTACAGCATTTCCAGGATTCAAATGTACAAATTCAGAAAGTACCAATTAAGGATAAACAATTTTCCAGGATGGCCAGAGTTAGAAGTGAAGAAAGCTGTGTCAAATGCAAAAATTTAGTGGCAGCATAAAATTGATAAGCTCGGGAGCTCTTCTGAGGAGAGAAGCAAAGTTTGCACGTTTCTGGATTAATCTTCTTTAAGAAATTTCACGCTCTCTGCCAAATTATTCTCTGGGTTCTCAAGCTAAGAACAAAACCACCATTGACGTCCACCAGAATGAAAATTTCAACCCACCTACAAGAAGAATGGAGCTCACATTCATCCTGCCAAGATTCCTACAGAGAAATTTGTGGGTCATTTTTTTTAAAGAAAACATTAAGCAATTGTGGACACCAAACTGTCAAACCTAGGGAATTCAGCGCATGGTAGTGGGGATCACTAAGCGAGAGACTATGAGGAATTCTCCCACCACCTTACCCCTCAGGAACGTCTGCAACCCAATTGGCACCAATCAAATCTCTGCCTGGCAGACCCAATTGTGCATGGGCACAGAGATCATTTTTCCATTGAGCCAGTGTTCATGCTTGATAGAAGGCTAGGCTGAACTTCTCCATGGATTTCTATTTGTAATTGAATCTCTGCCTTAAGATAGAATGGGCTGCCCACCACAGACTGCTTGGTATACAGGTGGTCCTCGACATACAACCACAATTGAGCCCAAACTTTCAGTGGTTAAGTGGGACAGCTGTTAAGTGAATTTTGCCCTAGTTTACAATCTTTCTTGCCACAGTTGTTACTGCAGTTGTTAAGTTAGTAACACAGTCGTTAAGTGAATCTGGATTCTCCACTGACACTGCTTGGCCAGAAGGTTGCAAAAAGGGATCATGCAATCCTGGGACACTGCAATCAATGGTCATAAATATGAGTCAGTTGCCAAGTGTCTGAATGTTGATCTTGTGATGATGGGCATGTTGCATTGGTCATAAATGAGGAAAATGGTCAGAAGTTACTTTTTTTGGTGCTGTTGTAATGTCGAAAGGTCACTAAACAAACTTTCGTAAGTCGAGGACTGCCTGTGTTTCACAGTACTCTGTCTCTGACCTGCCACAATTTTCAGGGGATTGCCTTCTCTCTAAAAACTTTGCAAATGTATTGAAATAAAGCTTAGTCTGCACAGAGAGCCGCCGAAAGAAATGTCTTAATGTTCTATAATAGTAGTCGCCAACTGGGGGGCCACAGACCACTGGTGGGCCATGAGAAAATGTTGATGGTTGACAGAGAAATGTTCCCCCAAAGCAATTAATCCAGGCTGAGCAGGAACACAAAGCTGGCCCCCACCCTTCGACCAAGCACAAAACTTACCTTGAGTAGAGCCACATGAGTTGGAACTGGAAGGTAAGATCAACAGCGGGAGAGGGAAATCCGCCCCGGGGTGGCTTGCTGATGGTGGGAAAGTCAGTCCCATATTCCAGAGTTGCAGTAGTTACAGGACTGACCCTTTGGTCATCCTGGAGCAGCTCCTCCAGTCCATGGCAGGCCGGTGCACCCGGGTGGAGGAGCAGCTGCTCCGGGATGACCAAAGGGCCAGTCCTGTGACTATTGCAGCTCTGGAATATGGGACTGACTTTTTCCACCAATGTCAGCAAGCCACTATCAGTCAAAATTCATATTGGTGGTCCGCAGGATTTAAAATTATGATTTTGGTGGTCCCTGTAGTCCAAAAGGTTGGCTACCCCTTTTCTATAAGTTGTTGTTGCAAGAAAGCGCAAGCATTCCTCTGAAAAATGATGAAAAATCACCTGTTTGGGGAGGCACTATGTTTTCTTCTGCAAAAACACCCTGATCTGGAATATAGGTCGTTCTTGTTTAGCAACTCAATTGGCACCAGAAACTCAATCATTAAGCAAAACAGCTGCTACTGGAAGTATAACCACCTCTGTATTTATATTCCTACATCAGCTTTCCTTTACTTTACAGATCTACAAAGCTCATCAATATAAGGATTAATCAGCAAGCTACTTTTTCATCATGGTCATAAGGATGAATGGTCGCTAAATGAAGCAGTTGCTAAAGAAGGACCACCTGTATTATTTTCAATTCTTGATCAGAAAGAAAGGTTTTCATTTGAAGCAAATATACAAAAAGTGCATTGAAAGATTCCTTCTTATGAATCTGGAATGGAAATAGTTAATCCAAAGAACAATAGAGTTCTGATTAATACAGGTAGTCCTCAACTTAGGATCACAATGGAGCCCAGAATTTCAGTCATAAGTCATTGTGGTCGTATATTGAATCATCATGTGACCAAACTCAATTTTACAACCATTTTATGTCAGTCATAAAGTAATTTTAGTTAAGCAATTCACACACACACACACAGAGAGAGAGAGAGAGAGAGAGAGAGAGATAGTTAGACATAGATAGATAGGTAGATAAACATTAATAATTAAAATAACTTGCTTTATTCGGGTATTTTCCCACGTCATAGTAGTGGTGCTTTTAAAGTTGTAGCAACGTTTCAGCAGAATCTCATCTGCCATCATCAGGCTTCTGTATAGTGTTCGTCTGTGAGTCAGACTTTTACAGTGGTTTCAGATTTAAATTTGGGGCAGCCTATTGCTGTGACAGAATGGTTTTTTCTTCATCCTGATTGGTTGAGAGTCTTGGTCTGTGTTTATTGGTCTTGGAGTTTGCTGTGTTCTGCTACTAGTATCTTCTGTCTGTTTCTCTCTTTTTTTGGCTCTTTTTGTATCTTGATTGGCTGGCAACATTGTGTTACTTTATTGGAGGCCTTTAGTGCAGCTTGGCTTCGGGTAAATGGACGGCTATCATTAGTTAGGGAGCTGGGTTTCATCTGGGTGCCTGGTTGGGGTGTGTTTGAGCTGGAGGTATCGGGGGGATCTGTTTGTGCCCAGGTGTTTGCCTGGCTTGTGGTGTGGAGATTTTTTTGTTTGTGAGTGCAGGCTTCCAAATGATTGACAGCCTGGGGGAATCATCTCTTCTGTTCATGCTTTCTGGTCTTTTTTCAATCTCTATGGCTTCTCTGATGATTCTGTGGCTGGGATTTTCTATAGTGGCTAGGGTTTTGGTGCCATTGAAGTTGATGCTATGACCTGTGGCTTCCATTTGTTGGACTAGTGAGGAAGTGTGTTCCAGCTTTTTGACTGCATTTTTGTGTTCATCCAGGCGGGTGCTTATTCTTCTATTGGTCTGTCCAATGTATGTGGCCGGGCATGATGCACTTTGTATATGCCTTGGTTTTCCAGGTCAATTTTGTCTTTGGGGTTCCTGAGGATGGCTGCTATTTTTCTGTGTGTTTTGAAGGCAGTCTTGATGTGGTGTCTGTACAGAATCTTACTAATTTTGTCTGTAGTGCCTCTTATGTAGGGCAGGACAGCTGTTCCATGGGGATATATATATATATATTTTCTTAAGTTTTCACGGGTACTTACATGAACGGCATTCAGCTTTGTTCGGGTATTTTCCCACGTCATAGTAGTGGTTCTTTTAAAGTTGTAGCAACGTTTCGGCAGAATCTCATCTGCCATCATCAGGCTTCTGTATTGGGTTCGTCTGTGAGTCAGACTCTCACAGCCGTTTCTGTTTTAAATTTGGTGCTAGCCTTCTGCCGTGCCAGAATGTTTTTCTCTTCATCCTGATTGGTTGGAAGTCTTGTCTGTGTTTATTAGTCTTGGAGTTTGCAAAGTGAATCTTTGGTTATTCGGGTTTTCTTCTGTGTAAAATTGGAAATATTTTGGCGACATTTCAGCGAAATCTCATTCGTCATCTTCAGGCTTGTGTCTTCGGCTTTGTGCTTCTTGGAGTAATGTGAGCTTGCAGCAGCTTCTTCCTTTTAACTGCCAGTGAATTACTGTGTTCTGCTTGATAGGTGTTTCTAATATCTTCTGTCTGTTTTGCAAACTCCAAGATCAATAAACACAGACAAAAGTTCCAACCAATCAGGATGAAGAGAAAAACATTCTGGCACAGCAGTAGGCTAGCACCAAATTTAAAACAGAAATGGCTGTGAAAGTCTGACTCACAGACAAACCCAATACAGAAGCCTGATGATGGCAGATGAGATTCTGCCGAAACGTTGCTACAACTTTAAAAGCACCACTACTATGACGTGGGAAAATACCCGAACCAAGCTGAATGCCATACATACATACATACATACATGTATGTATGTATGTATGTATGTATGTATGTATGTATATATGTTTTCTGAGGTTCTTGCGGGTATTTGTATGTGGATCTTTGGTTATTCGGGTTTTCTCCCATGTAAGATTGGAAGTATCTAGGCAACGTTTCGATGAAGTCTCATTCATCATCTTCAGGCTTGGTCTTCAGCTCTGTGCTTCTCAGAGTGATGTGGGCTTGCAGCTGCTTCTTCCTTTTAACTGCTAGTGGGGGTGTAACTTGATTGGGTGGGGGCTTGGCTGTGTTCTGATTGGGTGGGGGTGTGTTCTGATTGGTTTGAGGTTTGGCTGTGTTCTGATTGGTTGGGGGTTGGCTGTGTTCTGATTGGCTGGAGGCGTGTTCTGTTCAGGTGGGGGCTTGGTTGTGCTCAGGTTAGTCTTAGTTGCTGGGGGATTTGAGCTGGTGAGCTGTGATCTTGCTGTTTGGCTTCAAGTTCGTGGTCGTGCTGCATCTTCATGGTGAGGTTCAGTTCGCTTCATGTATGGCTCAGAGGGGCTCGAAGTGGGTAGTGATGCAGCTGCAGTGCGGCTTCTGGTCCGTGGTCGTGTCTCATCTGCTGTGTGGGTGTGAGTCTGCTTTCTACGTGGAAGTGTGGTGGTGGCATCTTGTGTGGCTCTCAGGGAATGTGGGTCTGGTGTCGTTCTTCATGTTAGGTACTCGTCTGTTCATGAGGGCGGGTTTCCAAATGGCTGGTAGGCGGGAGGTATCATCTCGTTTATTCATGCTGTGTGGGCGTTTTTCTATCTCTATGGCTTCTCTGATGATTCTGCTGCTGAAGTGTTCGGTTTTGGCGATAGTTCTGGTATTTCTAAAGTCAATCTCATGTCCTGTGGCTTTGAGGTGTTGGACCAGGGAAGAGGTCGGTTCTTCCTTTTTGATTGAGTTCTTATGTTCTTCAATGCGTGCACCTATTCTTCTGTTAGTTTGTCCAATGTATGTGGTGGGGCAGGCAGTGCAAGGGATTTCATATACTCCTTGATTTTCTAACTCGATTTTGTCCTTGGGGTTTCTTAGGATGGTGGATATCTTTCTGTTTGTGCAGAATGCTGTCTTAATGTTGTGTGTTTGGAGGATCTTGCTGATTTTGTCTGTAGTGCCTTTTATATATGGGAGGAGGGCTTTGCCATTCTCTTGTTCTCTGTCTTGGATTTTGGTTGGGGTTTCTTTTTGGATTAGGCGGGTGATCTTCTTTCTTTGGAATCCATTGGCTGTCAGCACGCCGGTGAGAGTGTGTAGTTCGGTCTCTAGGTGTTTTTTGTCGGCTAAGCATTTTGTTCTGGAGATGAGTGTCTCGGCTACGGAATTGATCTGTGCTGGGTGGTGGTGTGAGAGTGCGTGTAGATTCCGGTTTGTATGTGTTTTCTTCTGGTAGATGGTGTGTCCTAGGGAGCCATTGGATTTTTTGTATACTAAGACATCTAGGAAGGGAAGTTGATTGTTAGCTTCTGTTTCCATGGTGAATTGTATTTTGGGGTGTAGGCTGTTGAGGTGTGTGAGGAAGTTGTTCAGTTTTTCTTTCCCATGTGGCCAGATTATGAAGGTGTCATCTACGTATCTGAGCCAGAGTTTGGGTTTGTGATCATATTTTTCTAGAGCTTGTGTTTCAAAGTGTTCCATGTAGAGGTTAGCGATGACAGGTGAGAGGGGTGATCCCATGGGTGCTCCTTCTATTTGTTTGTATTTTTGTCCATTGTAGGTGAAGTATGTATTGGATAGGCAGTGGTTGGTCAGATCTAGGATGTGCTTGGGGGGGTTGTATTTGTTTTGGATGGCTGTCAAGGCTTCTTTTATTGGCACTTGGATGAAGAGGGATATGACATCGAAGCTCACTAGTAGGTCATTGGGTTGTAAGTTTTGTTTCTTTATGATCTCGATGAACTGGAATGAGTTTCTTACGTGTGAGTTGATGGATTCTGCATAGGGCTGTAGTTGTTTGGCGAGAAATTTGGCTAGGTTTTGTAGAGGTGAGCCTATGGAGCTGACTAACAGAAAGATATCCACTATCCTAAGAAACCCCAAGGACAAAATCGAGTTAGAAAATCAAGGAGTATACGAAATCCCTTGCACTGCCTGCCCCACCACATACATTGGACAAACTAACAGAAGAATAAGTGCACGCATTGAAGAACATAAGAACTCAATCAAAAAGGAAGAACCGACCTCTTCCCTGGTCCAACACCTCAAAGCCACAGGACATGAGATTGACTTTAAAAATACCAGAACTATCGCCAAAACCGAACACTTCAGCAGCAGAATCATCAGAGAAGCCATAGAGATAGAAAAGCGCCCACACAGCATGAATAAACGAGATGATGCCTCCTGCCTGCCAATCATTTGGAAACCCGCCCTCATGAACAGACCTATGGAACAGCTGTCCTGCCCTACATAAGAGGTACTACAGACAAAATTAATAAGGTACTACACAGACATCACATCAAGACTGCCTTCAAAACAGACAGAAAAATAGCAGCCATTCTTCGAAACCCCAAAGATAAAATTGACCTGGAAAACCAAGGCATAAACGAAGTCCCCTGTGTATGATAAAAAAGAATTTGCTCGGATTTCTCACATCTTTTCAGTGCAGAGAGGAAAATACTTACCTCTTTTGTTCACTGGATTTTAACTTGTTACTGGATTTCCTATTAGAGTGAGGAATTATTCTCCCCAAATGGATTAAGATTATGCATATTTTCAATGGCTCTCCCTAGAGAATCCCAAATGCACAGCTGCAGGAACCCTGCATAAATTTAGTAGCACGTCTTTAGTGCCGCAATGAACAATCTTTCCATTTAAAAAAGTTAAAATCATGGAAGGGGAAATTAAAAGCGAAATTTCCCCCAATCCTCCTTTTAACATACCAAGAGTTAATTAAACCCATTGACTTGCCAATTCATGACAGTTTATAGCCATCAAGCAAAAATCAACATCCTGCCAGGATGTTGATCAACAACCTCCCAGCCTGAGGCATGTATTTCTATTTTGTCTTGTTGAATCTGAGTTGGACAATACTCTACTTTCCACTACTATGAAGCCGATGAGGCAACACCCATCACTAACTTGCCAATTTGTATGGCACTAAGGACAAAACTTTAAGATTTTGTAAGTATGACGGCTACTACAATTGCAGAGCATTGCCAATTACACTTTTTCATTGTGTTGTCATAAAACAGCTTCTGGTTACCACGAAATATTTCCAACGGAGCCGTGGTTAATTTACATATTCATGCAGCTTACGTGCTGCTTCTACAGCCAACTTGATGGCTGAGAGCCAAATGGATAAAGGAAAAAAAAAAAACAGTGCTGTGAACTAATATGAAATGAACACCGCACTTGGCCATGGCTGCTTCTCTAGGTTGCTTCACTGCCACTCCTTTCCAAATAAAGCATGTATGGAACCCACCAAAACCCTGGAAACCCCCCCCCCCCCGGCTATGGTAGTGGGCTGAAGTACAAGGGGGCAATAGAAGAAATCAGATGGAAAGTGTTAAGTTCTGCACATGGGCGCAAGGAACAGAGACGAGATGGAGAAAAGTGAACTTCAAACTCTTTATTAAACATTCTGAACAGAGCAAAACCCTAGGGCTACAGCAGCCCTTTTATAGGCAAGCTGCTGCTCTAGTAACCAATAGGAAACGTGGAGTGTTAACCTCCTTAACCAATGAGAGTGGCTCGTTAACAGTCAATCAGATTCTCCTGAACGGACCAATCCGATATTGCTATTATCGGCCAATCAGAAGTGCAGGGCTAGAACCCTGCTATTTTCTAAAGCTTTTGATAAACTTTATTTAAGTGTTTTATTAGTTCATAACAGAAAGCAGAACCTTCAGTTAGACAGGCCAACACAGTCCGCCTTTCCGTGGTTGACTTTCTCCTTGTAGTGAGGCACTGGAGAAAAATACATTTACATAAACATTTCCAACACTGTCATTTTAAATAAATACATTAAATTTGGAACCTGCCAAATTTTGCAATGCCCCTGAGATTTAAAAAATAATGGGAAAGATGCATCTATGCATGAGAATAATGTATGAACATGTATTACAAGTGTGTGTAAACCAGGCAAAATTACACAGAATGATATGTACCTCTGAAGAAGTATGGAACAAAACAGACAAGTATTTTAATGTGGGCTTATTTAAAATAAACTTTCCATTTGACAAATTAGACTTTATTCTCAAAAAGCTGGCAAAAGAGCAAAGTGGATATAGGATAGCAGAGGACCTGATAGGAGAAAGAGCAGAAAAAAGAAAAAGAAGGAAAAAATTCTTCAATTCTAATAGCCACCTCTGATCCTATATTTCAGCCATCTGAACTAATCAATTCCTACTATGCATGATGGTTGAATCCTCATCTTACGACTTTAATTGAGCCCAGAATTCTGGTCGTAAGTTGTTTTGGTTGAAAGTCAAGGCATCACATAACCAGGCATTTTTTTTCTGGTGCTCATTAAGTAAATGCCACTGTCTTCAAGCAAACATAGCAGTTTTTATGTAAACATGCTGTGGTAGTTAAGTACAATTTTCCCCAATGGCCTTTTTTTTTTTTTTTTAAATCAGAAACCGGAAGTAAATCCTGGAACCAGCCAAAAAGCTACAAATCATGGTCACCTGACTGTGGGATGCTGTAAAGTAGACCCAGTTGCCAAGAAGTGCTTGAAAAGTGATAGTGACTGTGGGTTGGGAGGCAGCCATGGTAACTTTAAAAATGAGTCATAAGAAGCTCTGGGGAGGTCCCTCATAACTTTGAATGGTTAAGCAACAGGGGTGGGATTCTACCAGTTTGCTAGAACCGGTTGTTAACATTCTAAGCAGTTCAGAGAACTGGTTGTTAGAAGAAATTACTGGCCTAATCCTGTAAGGAAGGCAGGAAGGAAACATTCTGTGTTGCTTATAGAAACTGCCTCTCCGTTAACTCTTATTACATTCTTGGCAGGACTAGACTTCCTGTCTCAGGAACCTCTCTGGAGTTCTTTTCTCCTCCTTTGCTGGTACTTTGCTTGTGTGGAGTGACCATTCAAAGTTACAATGGCACTGAAAAAAGTGACTTATGACCATTTTTCACACTTATGACTGTTGCAGCATCCCCACAGTCATGAGAGGCCAGGTGAGGAGATGCATGCCTCGATGTGAGTGATATTGAGTTGGCCACACCCAACTAGTCACATGACCACCAAGCCATGTCCACCCAGTCACATGACCACCAAGCCATGCCCACCACCTAAGCCACGCTCACAGAACTGGTTGTTAAAAATTTGAATCCCACCCCTGTTAAGCAACCATTTGTAAGTTGAGGACTACCTATAAAGTTCCAAATCTAGCAGTTCTCACATCTTTGGGTACCAATCCTTTTCAACTCTTTATGGGCTTCTCTTAGGCATCTGCTGGACTTAGGCATCAGTCTGACAGATACAAAAATTTGGGCTTTGCAAAGCAGTCAAAAGAACATGTTGATGCATGGAGGCCTTGTATCTTGAACAACCTCTTCCCCTGAAAAACTAGGCATCAGGCAAATCGATAGTGAATTGAAGTAGATATGACTTCCCTTGTCTTCACTTGCACAAATATCTGCTTCATTCATCATTAATCCGAGAGGAATTGGTTGGGGAGGAGGGGAGAGTTATGGTTGCACATGGATCGGCAATCTAAGTGGGCTTTTGAAATGGCCATGTATGCCTTTTTTAGGGGCTGCAAAAAGAGGGATCTTTGCTCATGCCAACAAACTTTGCAAAGTGCCCCTTGGAGCTCTAGCATAAACAATCTATCTGAATAGATCTAGAGATACGGGCAGAGAAAAATAAGGTGCATTCATAATCTAAGACCAAAGGCCCCACTCATTTTTCCTTGCTTGAAGCCTGCCCTTGATCTCTTTCGCTTCCTGCATTTGAACTTAGTTCCTTACTGGCCACCCAAAACTCTCCACAGAACATAACTTGGCTCCCCTTTTGCTTCTCTTATGGAGCAATCACTTTTATATAGGAATAAGTATCCAATTACAGAGTTGTAAAGCCTCCTGTAGCCAAACATAATACATAATACAGAGATTCTCTGCACATTAGATGTTGAACTCTCTGAGAATAAGGAATTTGGCAGATGCTCCTGAAGCCAAACAAAACGTTTTCTTCCCTCCTATGATTCATCCATTCACAAATATTGTCACTAGGGCAGCCATTTATCATAGATAGACAGAGGGAAGGGGTGGGGGTTTTTTGAGCAAATTAACGGAGCCATGAAATAAGCCATGTGCTCAGAACAACCACAGCCCAATTCAGAAGGCCTAGACAACCTATTTCACCAGCAGGAAAACTGAGTCAAAAGGAATGAGTGTCTATAGGGAAACCATCATTACCATACATGCATCTGTTTCAACCCATTTACTGTAATGGTAGTTGGGAATAACCTCGGTAGACCAGATAAAGAGACAGGAACAGTCAGGGAAGAGGGAACATACCCCACAGCTACACAGTGGGTGGAGAAGAAGATCAAGGGGAACCCTCCCTAAGTTATGGGGATGTAAAGGAAACAGTGGGACAATTATACTTTCAGACTTACAAGACTGATGTCAACTTTACAGGTAGACCAGATAGGAAACACAGCCAGATAAACTAATTCTACTTTATCATAAAGCTGACAGAATCTTGCACGTCTGAATGTACAATTTTTCTGCAGTTCCTACTACAGCCTGAGAAACTGGGGTGGGTTCTTTCTAAGCCTCTTGCCCCACCCTTTATGCAGCTGTAGACTATGCTCCATCTTATCTGACTGTTCGCAAGGCAACATGACTTTGCCTGCCCCCCCCCCAGGTCATTTCCATATATTATTACATCTACCAATTAATTTCTATTTCCAATTAACACCAGTAATCCAGAGCTCAAAATAGATGAGAGTGTTTAAAGACAGTTGAAGGAAACATGATGAATCATAGAAACACTGGGTTGGAAAGGACCTTGGAAGTCTTCTACTCTAACTCTTCACCAGGACAGGAATCCACAGGCTATCCTAAATGGCTGTCCAACTTTTGTTTGAAGGCTCAAGGGAGTGATAGGCACTGGTGATGCTATTTATTCATTCGATTGCTATTTCATTGCTCAATAGCTCTGACAGGCAGGAAATTCCTCCTTATTTCAAAGGTGGAAAGCTTCCATCCACAGGTTTTTGTTCTTTCCATTATAGGGTATAAATTCACATCCTTTTTTCTCTCTGACAGTCCTTCAAATAGTGGGAGATTGCTATCGTATCTCCCCTTAGCTTTCTCTTCTCTAGGCTAAACTTACCCAGCTCTTTTAATAGGATTTATCCTCCAATCTTCTCACCATATCTTTTTTTTATTCTTCTCTGCACTCTTTCTGGTTTCTTAGCATCTTTTTTTGACACAGTATTCTAAGTGTGGTCCTACCTTGCAGTGTACAGCAGCAGAAAGAGACCTTTTGGCTCCTACCCTTGGCTGCGCCTCCTTCTCTTCCAAGCTCCCTTCTCTACCCATTTATCTCCAGCTTTCCACCTCTACTGGTCCTCCCCAGCCATTCGCCGTGGCCAATGGGCCTCTACCCTTCACCATAGACCCTACAGCAGGCCTATCAAGTCCTGTAATCTGGAAATCATCCTTCTGCAGATGCAGCCAAAGATTGCATTGGTTCTTTAAAAGCTGCTATACACCGTAGTCCATGCTTAATCTGTAGTCTGTTAAGGTAATCCTTGTCAGAAATAGTGCTGCTAAGCCAGTTATCACCTTTCTTATACCTTATGTTGCTATTTCTTAAAGTCTGGTCACCAGATCCATTCACAAAATCAAAATTATTTGCCTGACCCATATAAGCAAAAGCTCTTTGGGGTCCTCCATAATTATTACAAAGGGTAAGGGTTCCGGAGAGCAAAAGAGTTTAAGAAACACTGTGTCATACAGACAAGCCTCAACTTATGACTGTAATTGCGACTGGAATCATGGCCGTAAGCCGTTGTAATCATAAGATGAGGCATCATATGACCAGACACATTTTTTGTGATGGTTGTTAAAGAGAATGCCACAGCCATTAAGCAAATTCATTTTCTCCAATGGCCATTTTTTAACGGAACAAGAAGTGAATACTGGAAACCAAGAAAAAAAAAAACATTGCAAATGGCTGCATGACCACAGGCTAGAAATGATAAAGGTGAGCCAGTTGTCAAATGCTCAAAATCTCTTTCCCCACCACCTCTCTCTCTCTCTCTCTCTCTCTCTCTCTCTCTCTCCCACTCCCTCCCTCCCTCCCTCCCTGTGTGTGTGTATGTGTGTGTGTGTAGCCATTGTAATTTTGAAACTAGTTCATAAGTAGCTGTGGCAGTGGTGGGATTCAATTTTTTTTACTACTGTTCTGTGGGCGTGGCTTGGTGGGCGTGGCAGGGGAAACTGTAAACTCTGCAGTCAGAGGTGGGATTTGCAGGTTCTCCCAACTGCTCCAGAACTGCTCAGAACCACCTCTGAGCTGTGGGGAAGTTAGGGTTAGGACTAAGGGTTAGGGAAGATAATGGCTGTTGCATATTTTCATCAAGGTCATCTTTCTTATCCTCTAAATTGACCCCTTCTCTCATTCAAAGACTTCAATCCAATCAGAATAGAGCTGGAAGGGACCTTGGAGGTCTTCTAGTCCAGCCCCCTGTTCAAGCAGGAGACCCTATACTATTTCAGACCACTGTCTGTCCAGTCTCTTCTTAAAAACCTCCAGTGATGGAGCTCCTACCATGTCTGGTGGCAAGCTACACCACTGGTTAATTGTCCTCCTCAATTCCAGCTTGCTTCTGTCCTTCACTAGTTTCCATCCATTCCTTCTTGCCCTGCCCTCTGGTGCTTTGGAAAATAAGTTGATCCCCTCTTCTTTGTCCCCCCCTATCATGTCACCCCCAACCCTTCTTTTCTCTTGACTAGTTTCAATGACCAACCAGCAGCAGCCCAATGCCCCCTCCTCAGCCTTCTTCCTCTGCCTGTACAGCTGTTCCCGGGCGGCCCTTCAGATAGGCATGAATTAGGAAGGACCAGAGAGTTGATCCGTGCAACACCCACAACAAAGAGCTGTAGGTTTTTATCCCACTCCTGCCACCACCACTGAACAAAACCATGCCTGAAAGAAGAACAAGATCTCTACAGAACAGTACCCCTCTCCCAACCCCTGGAGATGGCCAGAAGGATAGCACAATCAATCAATACTACGAAGCTGAATACTATGCCTTAGGACCGTGTTTGAATCAAAAGGTTGCTTCTTCCTAGGAGCAAATTTATCCAAATAAACAATCTATTCTCTTTATTTATTTATTTTTTTGCAAAAGGAGCCAACCAGATTAATAGTGTTCAGCAGTGCACCATGCCTTTCTGCAAAGGAAAAGCCAAACCTGAGGTCAGAATTGATAGAATGAAGTGCATAGAGAGCTAGCATCCCCCTTTTCATTAGCTTTTGGAAAACACTGCCTTAAAAACCTCATCCTCTTCACATCCTTCTATCTATGATCAAGAAACCGTGTTTGGTGTGTGACACATTCAGGCGTACAGTGCTTTCCTCTAAATTTAAAATAGTCCAAGCATTTTTTCTGTAGACTAGCTCTCATACAAATTCTGTGTGAGAAGGGTGAAGCCGCTTCTTTTGCCATGCTTATTAGATCTTGCTTAACCGGATTCCGCTTCTCTCCTTTAAAAGCAGCTGGGTTTTCTTAAACGTTCCATGATAGTAGCTGAGAAAATTGAATTTGCAGCTGTGAATGGCATTTGGAAGTTTCTAAACGACCGCTTCTGGAAAATAAACCAGAACAGGCAATAAGAATGTCTTTTGAAGTCTTCCAGTGGGAATAATTACAGATAACCCTTGGTTGTCCTAAACTTTTGACTTCAGAACTGGATAAAGAAAATTTCACGGCTGTTCCTCCTTTTTTCCCTCCCCATTAACTTTTGGGGATCCAAAACAATTTAAAGATTAGAGCCAGTAGAAATTGTCTGTCTTTTTCTGAATGAGTTTAGAAATGGGTGGGCAAGAAAGAAAATTGCTTTTATTACTTTTTTTTAAAATCCATTCTGAAACATCCATTGTCTTTTTGACTTACTCCAAAACACAGGGGCTATAGGCCACTGCGGGTTAGCTCAGGAATGTCTTCCAGCTACAAAATACCAAACAGAAAGAAAAGCAGTTGAATTTTAAAGGAAGTTGCAACAACTAAGCACAAGATTAAAACTCTGAATGAATGGTATTTGATAAGGAATTGCTAGCACAATCCGTTGGTCACTGAAAGGTCATTCCAAGAGTGGCAGGGTTTTCCCTTGTTTTTCTCTCTCTACACACAAATGTCTCTTCACAGTCTTCACTATCCTGCCCTGCCCTTCCATTGGTGCTCTGATGGCTGAAAGGAGAAATGGGGGGGGGGGGTTGTTTGTTTTCTTTTGTGTTTTGCAGTCCTGGATCCTGCAATCCAACACAAACACTTATACTTCAAGGGAGGAATAGAAGGGGGGGGGGCAATCAGAGTAGGCATAATGTAGGAGATGACCAGGCTGAGACTGAGGGCGTGGTAAAACATATCATCAGTTTGGAGTCACTACGCCCCCAGAAGAGACCTAAGTCTATGGACTGTTATCTGGTGCCAATTTGCCTTCACCATTCAGATTCTTGCAGCATGGAATAAACTCATAATGTTTTTGAATTCTATTCTGGATCCTGGTTTCGTGCACCTGACACCTATCTCAGGAGCAGAACAAGAAGCAACAAATGGAAACTAATAAAAGAGAGAAGCAACCTAGAACTAAGGAGACATTTCCTGACAGTGGAACAACTTGCCTCCAGAATCAGTGGAACAACTTGCCTCCAGAATCAGTGGAACAACTTGCCTCCAGAAGTTGTGAATGCTCCAACACTGGAAGTTTTAAGAAGAGATTGGATAACTACTTGTCTGAAGTGGTGCAGGGTTTACTGCCTGGGCAGGGGGTTGGACTAGAAGACCTCTCAAGTCCCTTCCAATTCTGTTATTCTATTCTATTCCAACAGATAAGAGAGTAAACTAAAGTAGGCATTATTTTATCTTCTCTATTGAGATACAAACTCAAATTTACCGTATTAAATGAGCACAAATTCTCATAACTAATTATATGCTTTTCTAATAAGATTCAGTTCAAAAGATGCAATTCAGATTTTTAACTCTGCCTTTAAAATTGTACACAGTATTCCACCAGGAAGTACACTACCTCTGCCAAATTATTGGAAGTTTTCCCATGTAAATTAGCATTTTTGGAAGTATAGAAAATTTTGTATATAGTAAAATTACTGCTCCTAAAACCCTAAATTTACTCTTTATTAAAACAAGCATTACACTTGGTATAATGGAGATGTTCCTTAGCATAGCTGTGTCCTCTGACTTTGTTTGGCCTTGGAAACTAAGCGGGAATCTGGTTAGGACTAGATGGAAGCCCTCTGGGGAACACCTGTACAGTAAGTGAAAAAAGACCTTGAAAGATGGACGAAGAAATGCTGCCTAGAGAATGGTCAGAGAGAGGGCATAGCCCACAGCTGCAAAACGAGTGGATCAAGGCACTCAAAAGAGACCATTCCTAGCTTCTCAGACTATAAAGGAGACTGCAAGATATGTGCACTTGCAGAAACATTGCAAAATTCTGTTAATGTAGAATTAGCTCATCTGCTCGTTTTCCCTGTCTGTTCTACCTGGGAAGGCTGACAATACTAGAGCTGTCTTCCTTGGACAAGGGCTTCCTTTCCATCAAGTTCTAACAATAAATCCAAACACATCCCAGGAGACAGTGGTGGGAAATCATTTCCATACTATTGTCAAGAAAACTGTATAGTTGAGTTTGAGTTCAATTTGTTCTCTTCATCTTCATGGGGATGCAGTTGGATGAAGGTAATATTCATATTTGAATGTACTGCTTTGGTAGAACTTTAAGATTATCAATCAATTCTCAAGTTCTGAGAATCTGCACAACAAATCTGGACTGTTGGATGACGAGGATGAGGATGAGGATACATAGTTGAGTAATGAAACCTCTGCAAGCAAACAGTCCAGAAAACATCAAGGACACTACACTTTTACCCCGAGCTCAGAGGTGGGATTCTACCGGTTTGCACCAGTTCTACAAAACTGGTTGTTAACGTCACCGGTAGGTCTAAGAACTGATAAAACCAATCCCTGGCTAGCCCCACCCCTCTCGAATGCAGACTCCCCGGCCTGCCGCCACTGCCTCGTCCACCCAGTGGCCACCATCTTGGCTAGACCAGCACCACCTTCCCTCATCCGCCACAGCCCATGGGTTGATGCCTTGCCTTCCCACCACCGATTGGTGAGTGAGGAGGCAAAGCAGCAAGCCCCGCCGGTCCCCTACCTCCTCCTGCCGCTGCCACTGCCACTGCCAGCCCTGGTCGAGTGTCGACTCCCAGGCCAGCCGTCCTCACCGTAGAAAGCTTGAAGACTAAGGAGGACCCTGGCATAGTGGGCTAGCCAAGTTGCCTGCCTCATTTTTGGTAAATTGCTTTTTTATTTATGTATTTATTTATTATTTTAATATCTGTTTTTTTTATTAATCGTAAAAGCAAAACAGATACTAAAGAAATAAATAAATACATAAAATAAAAATTATTTTACTATTCATCTTGATGTTTCTTTCTCCTTTGTTTTTCCCTATTGGGAAAAAGCAAATCAGAAACAAATATCTATATAGCATCAATGTAACATAAATGGAAACAAAATGTTACATTGCTGTTATATATAGATACTAATTTCTAATTAGTTCTAAATTAATTGGTTTGCCAGTCACATGGCAACCTGCCCTGCCCTCCCCAGGGTTCCCCAGGCCTCGGAAACTGGGAAAAAACACTTGCTAAGCAACTGGACATTAAGTGAGGACCTTGTCATTAAACGAGGACCAGTTAAATTTGGTTTGTCATTCACATGGCCACCTGCCCTGCCCTCTCCAGGGCTCCTCTGGCCTTGGAAAGTGACAAAAAACACTTGCTAAGCAACTGGCCATTAAGTGAGAATCTGGTCATTAAGCGAGGACCACTTAAATTTGGTTTGCCAGTCACATGGCCACCTGCTTGGGGCCTCTCCAGTCACATGATCACCTAGCCACGCCCAGTCAGCAAGCCACCCCCACCCCAGTCACATGACCATCAAGCCACACCCACAAATTAGGCCACGCTCACAGAACCAGCTGTTAAGAAATTTGAATCCTACCCCTGCCTGAGCTATATAGATTTTCTTGTACTGAGCTATCCTTATCACAATAAATAAGGATCTCAAGAGGTATGAAGTCTAATTATGATATAGTATTTTACTGGAGTATTCTAAATCTATTCAATATCTACATATATATTCCCATTTTCTTTCATTCCTTTATCAAGTTAATGTCACTTAGATAAACAAATATAACTGGATGATAATACTGTATATCAAACAACCCTAGAAATCCAAGAACCTTTCCTGTCTGTCACTACAATTTAATTATCTAGCAGTGATTCTCATTTAACCAAAATAATCTAATCCAGCCTTTACCCCACAATTACTCTTCAGACATGAAATTAGAAATTTCAGCTCCTAATATCCCCAATCATTAGGAACACAGTCATAATACATCTGAAGAATGCCAGGGGTTCAAACTCATCTTAAGTTTTACTGTCTCTTTTTGAATCTTCCCTGTTAAGATAGTTGATGCTAACAGATCTTAAATCATATACCAGACTAAATGAAAAAGCCACAATGGGATGGACTGGCACTGTATGCCAATTCACAAACAATGGTTTAAAAATCTAATTGGCTGTCTTAACATACCAATAACAAAAAGGTCAAAATCAAAGTATTACTACAATGTATCAATACAACGGTAGTCCTTCACATACGACCATGATTTAGCCAGGCAATTATAGTTATAAGTCATGAGAGTTGTAAAGCAGGACATCATGTAAGCAACCCTTTTTTTATGCCTGTTATATCATTATGAGACACTGTACATGGCCATAAATGCAGGCTGTTTGCCGAGCACCCAAAATACACTCAACGTAACTGGGGAGAGGGATCATTGGAATTTCAGAACCATAAGTAGCTTTTGGAAGGTCCACTGTAACTTTGAACAGTGGCTAAAAGACCAGTCATAAATTGAGAACGACCTTTAACTTCTACCTAACAGGATTTTTATGCAAATCCTGAAGAAGCAGCAAGATTTTAAGGCAAGATTGCAAAGATGTTTAGCCTAATCCTAAATAGAAAAGTTAATCACATCTATTTTGGGGTCACTGATGTCAACAGCACCGAAACTAGGAAACTGTCATATTCTAAATAAATACTTTCACAGAATGCTAGATTAAAATGGGAAACAGTCCAAGAGTTGGATCCCAGAATCACTATACATAGAACCAGTTTTGAAGTTGCCCCAAAGACTGAAATATGGAATGTTGTTAATGCTAGTAATTCAGCAATTCTTCATTCATACACTGAGAAGGATACACACCCTCCATGTTGCTGGGCAACAATTGTCACCTTGGCACCAGACAAATGAGAGTCTTTAATCTGTTCCCTTGTCTGTTGGGCTGAAATCTGAGCACAGCATAAACTGCGGTGCTCACAAATTGCCTGTAATTAAAGATGATCAATGAATGCTTCACTTCCACTCCATTTACTGCTAAACTCAACAGAGTTCTAAGACGGAAAGAGAGGCAGCAAGGAAAGGATCACTATTCTTGGATCAACTGAACTGAGTCACCAAGAGTTCCCATGTCCATACTGCCGCACCCCACATTAAACCGCAGGAAGGCCGATTTAAAAGATGTCCCCCAATCTGACATCAGATTGCTTCTGAACAAATGTGGAGATACTATACCTTTAAACCATTTGGAGCATGGAAAGAATTAATGTTAACATTTCCTCATGATAATTCTTGCTTTTTATGTTCCTTTTCAAGTTTCTGGTCCGTTTAAGTAGCACACCTAGACAATCTTGGCTTATCTCAAAAAGCTAAACAGGATCATGCTTGGTTACTACTTGGATGAAGAACCACTAGGAAATAACAAAGCTGTAGACAAGATTGAGAAGTTAAAGAACATCTTGAAAGAGGACAATAATGAACAATTTTCATTTTCTTGCAAAAAACTGTACAATTGTTTCTGCCATCAAAACAGATATAGGCATATGCAAGAAGCAAGGTGGTCAAGTAAATGGAACTTCTGTTTACTTTATGACATTACAATGCATCTTATGAAGTTGTGTGTGACACTGTAACCCAAGTATGAATGGACTGAGCACACAGGATATCACAAAAAACATTTTAAGGTCCTCCTATTTACCATTGGATCACTATTGTCAACTTGGTATCTTCTGGATGCCTTGAACTTCATCTTCCATATCCCCTAGCCTGCATGACCAAAATTGTAGCTGAGAATTATTCTTATAGAAACAGACCAAGAGGATATCAAGTTGGGAAAGTAGCTATAAATAAAATCAACTTTGATTTGAGCTTAACTCCTTTAACATATGCCACTATCTTACAAAAAATATTGAGCTATTGCCATTTTCCAGGATGCTACTGTACCCACGGCCCTGGACCAGTCTTTTCAAAATTAAATGGCTTAGTAATCTAATTCAGTGACCCAGTAAACCATTGTTTAACAACAGCTTGAATAAATGAATAAATAAATTGCAAAGCCGTAAGCAGTGGGCATATAAGCCTCAGTGGATGGATGGATTCACAAACATAGTAAATCTAAAATGAACAAAACTGAATATAACTTAGCTTGTTGCGTGATCCAAGCCACTTCTTATATTACAGATTCTATATTTTATGCCAAGTGCCTAAGGTAACATCAAACTAATGAACACCGGTTCTATGGTTTATTCATACATTTTTCTTACTGCAAGCTTTATTGGTAGGATTGACACGGTAAAATTAGGTTACAAGCATTTTTGGACAGAATGTTCTTCTTGTGGTTGACTGAATGGAGCAGTCTTCCCTAAACTGGTGCCATGGTGCTATGGATTCCAAATGTTTATGTTTAACTCTTTCTGATGGTGACAGTTTGGATAAGGCTAAGGAGGGTGAAATTGTTAGCATATTGCTGGAAAGGTGCAGTTTATAAAATTAAAAATGTCTACAGATCAAATATAGAAAAGAAAGGACATAACAGTAACCACTAGCACCAAAACTCAAGTCAGAGAAGAATTGGAGGTGTTTAATTAGAGATTGGACAGCCATTGATCTGAAATGGTATAGGGCAGTGGTGGCTAATCTTTTTGGGCTCCTGTGCCCAAAATTGTGCACTCATTAGCGCATGCACACTCACATTCATTCCAGCACCCAGAATGTAATGCACGCACCTCACACACACCCTGAGCATACACACACAATCCCACCACCCCGCCACCACCTTACCTGCACTGCGCCTCACAGCTGACTTTTGAGGCCTTTTGCAAGGTTTTTCAGGATGAATAATATGTCTGTTTCATCACTTCCGGTATTACAGGAAGTGATTAAACAGGCCTATTCGTCCTGAAAAGCCTTGCAGAGGCTTTTTCCAAGCCTCCAGGAAGCCGAAAAAGGCCTCATACTAACCAAAAAAGAATCAGCTGTGAGGCGTGCGCATGTGCAGTGAGGTAAGTTTGCCTGTAGCTTGAGTGCTGGCACAAATGGCTCTGTGTGCCACTTGTGGCAACGTGCCATAAGTTTGCCATCACAGGTTTCCTGCTTTGCAGGGGGTTGGATTAGAAGACCTCCAAGGTTCCTTCTAGCTCTCTTATTCTGTAATCTGTACTTCTGGAAGGATGCTTTTGACTGAAGGACTGTCCCCATTCCAAGATAGGACAGATCTTTCTGACTGTGTAACTTTACCTTCATAGGAAATGGTTTTTTTATCGAATTTCCTTGCATTGTCCAATCAACCGATGTCAGCAACTCCCCCCAATGTCCAGCAACAATCTTTCCATCCTTGCTACTAGATACTGAGTCTGTACAGGAAAAACATGAACTTTCCAACATGGTATCAGGATTTAAGCTTTCCAACATGGTATCAGGATTTCTGGGCTTCATAACTCAATACATTTGGAAGGACACAGAAGGAGCAAAAACTTCACTCAGTTTTCCAGCTTATGATCTTTTATAAAGGGAATTCTTGACACAAATGTATTTAAAGAGACGCTACTTGCTATCACAGAGATAGATGCTAAACAGCCCTGAGGTCATCCCACCATACTTTATTTATGCATTTGTTTATTTGAAGCAGCAGTATGCATACTGATAACTTGAACTGTGGAGTTGCTAATAGCATTCCGAAAATAGGACTCCAAGGCTACAAACTGATTTGGCAAAATGCTGCTCTTAACCGTAAGAATACTTTTGAATAACAATTCCCTGCTACTTTTTATTACTAATCCATATTTTACTTACAGATAGTCCTCGCTTAACAGCCCTAACTTGAGCTGGCAATTCTGTCACTAAGTGAAGCCCTTCATGAGTTCTGATGCACCTCAAACATCACATGACTGCCCTTCTTATCACAAGCAGTTCCAGCAGCCAGTTATGGCCATTCAGTGAATCACTTGCAGTCACTAAATGAAATATTATGTGACTGTTACTTGTGACCTCCTGCTGGCTTCCTCATTGTCTTTGAGTTTTGGAAGCCAGTGGAAAGGTCACAAATGATGATCAGGTGACTGCAGGATGCTGTGACAGTCAGAAATGTGTGTCAGTTGTTAAGCATCCAAACTGCAATTATGTGACCACAGGGACGCTACAATGGGCTGAAGTGCAATACTAGTTGTAAGTCTCTCTTTTTCAGCATGGTTGTAACCTTGAACAGTCACTAAAGAAATGTTTGTTAAGTGAGGACTAGCTTGTATTTGTTTCATACGCAATTTTTCTGCCCACCCACTCCCTCTTGTGGTTCTCACTGTGAGCCAAAGCCGTACCAAAACAGCACTAATAGCATGCATGCTTATAAAGTTTATTTTAACCAAGCCAATCCCTGCAAGCTCAAGGTTACCTATAAAAATATAGTCTTCACATTTCTGTAGCAAAATTCACACTCATCGAAGCACTGAATAGAAAGCTCCTCTTCCTACAGGATCCAATCCCCACCCATTTCATTTAGTAGCATAGAATACACCCATATAAACCCATAAGCACATACAACAAGGGTGAGCCTCGTTAAAACAAACATCTCACTTTCTGCACTAAATGTTATCACTATTACTGTAAGGTCCCTATGGGATAAGAACCATTTGGTGAGTCTGGGGGCATTAGCAAATACAACTTTTGGTAAAACAATTTCTGGTTGTAATTGTAAAACATTCTCAGTGAATGTTCACCTCTTTGGGCCAATAATCTAGGTCTGTCTATATTTGCATTTTTGAAAATTCAAAGCCAACAAGGAACAGAGAAGGAGTCCCCAAGCGATGCTTGTTCTGATTTATTGAGGATTCCAACATCCAATTTCTCCAAAATCCCTAGTTTTCCTTGAGACTGCTGTCGCAGTGCTACACTGTCCCCGGGGTTCAGTTCTGGCACCACGGACCCCTTCATTAGTTCTGATGCATCTCCATTTAATCAAACGAGACCAAACCTGATCAAAAATGTTCCTTGCAAAGCCACGACCGAAGCCAAAGGCACTGGTAAGAAGGCGCTGTCGCTCAAACACACAGCTGTGGCAATGGTTTCACAAACCAAAGTCATTTTAAACAACCTTTTTAAAAGAGAGTGCAAACCGGGCATTTCCCACAATCATAAACAACAATTAGCCATAATGAAAGGATATCCATTTCCCCAGAGTTTTACCTTTCCGAGGAAAGCACCACTGGCGTGGGAGCTGTCATTTTAGTTACATAACTTTTTTTTTCTTTTTTAGCTTCCCAGTTCCATTGACGCAGAAGCGACCAAATACTTGCCCATTTCTCTGAAAGACTTTCACTGTCCGTTACTCCTACCTCTTCTCCTTTTTAGATCTCCCTGGAGGTGTTTTTCCCCTTCTCTCTTCCTCCTCCTCTTTAACAGACTTGCTTTCTGTGGAATTTCTTTAAGGAGCAGCTGGCATCTCTGGGTTAATCGGTGAGCGGGTGGCTTAGAATCCTGTTAAGTCTATTAATTAGTTTAATCGCTGACTGGCACCCGAGACGAGGGAGGGAGGGAGAGGGAGAAAAAGAAAGAGGGAGGGAGAGCGAGAGAGGAAGAGAGAGAGAGAGAGAAGGAGAAGGGGAACTTAAATACTCAAGGAGCAAAATCCAGCAGCTAGTGCTGCTGCTGCTGGCTTGGCTTCTTCTGGGGGGAAAGCTCTTTTCCCCCACAAATGGATTTGTTTATGCATGGGGGGGGGGGAACGAAGTCAGGGTTTCTGGAGCTGCTTCATTGAGTTTCCAGAAGGCAGAGGGCGTGTTTTCCCCTCCTCCTCGATGCTTCTGGCAAAAGGAAAACAAATAGATCGCGAGGCATTTCTGACGCTGCTCTGTCAGTTGCAAGGCGCTCAGCTGTCAAAGAGGCAGAGAAAACCCCATCCACTCCTCCTCCTCTTCCTCCTCCTTCTCCTCTTCCACGGAGAGATTGGCAGCCTCAGCGGGCACAAGCCCGAGAGGGCTTTCAACGGGCAGGTGAAATCTCACCTATTTCTGGGTTGCAGCAGCAGCAACAGCGAGAAGGGCTGGCCCTTCCAAACAAACTCCGCTAGAGAAGGGAATAAGCAAACCCTCAACTACTTTGCTGTCAAGCCGAGAAACATTTGGGGGAGGGGGCCGAGGAAGAAAAAGGAGGAGGAAGAGGAAGAAGAGGAAGAGGAAGATCGGTGCGCCCCTACAGCTATCCCGCGAGCTCCTGGCATGGCTGGTTCCCTAACCTCAAGAAGGCACCGGCGAGGCTGGGGCAGGAAAAGGGCCTGGAGGCGACCCTGGAAGGCGATGGTCAGAGGAGACCTCCGCCCTCCCCTCCCCCACCCCCCAGCTGGCTGAGTGACAGGGTCTGATCTGACCGCACCGCTTAAGCATTTCCTTTCCACCTTCCCCTGCGCGCAGTTCCTTTCGCTGCTTCGGCTAACTTCAGCCGGCAGGATCATTCCCCTACCCCGGGAGGGGCACAGCCTTTTTTTACCCGCTTCCCTCCCCCCCCCATGCCCCTGCAAAGTGATTAAGAAGCGCGACCGAAGCAGCTAAGCTGCTTATAGCGCTCCTCCTCAGGGCTTCCCGCCTTGATGCAAGAAGCGGCAACAATTTTTGTTGCTTGGAGATTTACCTCACAGTCCCGCTGTGGGCTGGCCAAGGCGGCTCTCCTGCAAACTTTTGTTCGGGGCTGTGCGACCTGGGCAACGAATGCCCGGGATAAGGTCCTCCTGACCAAAGAAACCTGAGCCTCCCAAGCGCTCTCCTAACGTTTCTCACAGGCCTCATGGCTGGAGGGAAACAAATTCCCCAAATGGAGAGAGGGCTGTGGAAGGTAACATTTCTGATTTTAATTGTTTTTCTCTAGCCTTTACTATTATTTTTCACATAACTCACAGCTCGAGATACAGAGTTGGAAGGGACCTTGTAGGTCATCTAGTCCAACCCTCCTCCACCATTTCTGACAGATGGCAGTTGAGTCTCTTCTTGAAAGCTTCCAGTGATGAAGCTCCCATAACTATCAAAGGCAACTTCTCACAGTCAGAACATTTTCCATCCTCCTCCTCTTTAACCCCCAGAACAACAACCCTGTGAGGTGGGTTGGGCTGAGAGAGAATCATTGGCCCAAGGTCACCCACCTGGTTTTCAAACCTAAGGGGGGATTAGAATTCACCATCTCCTAGCAATCAGGCCAAAGTCACCCAAGCAGCTTTCATGCTTAAGGCAGAACTATAAGTCAGCATCTCCAGGTTTCTAGGTTGATGCCTTAATCCAGGGGTCCCCAATCCCACTGTTGGTGGACCGGAACTGGTCCACAGCATGTCGGCAACTGGGCCACAGAAACAAGTGAAGCCCCATCCATGGGATGCAGGCAGCATGCAAAACCAGGCCTCCTCCAGACCGTGGAAAATCCTTTCTCCACAGAGCCGGTTCCTGGTACCCAAAAGATGGGGGGGGGCACTGTCTTAACCACTAGACCAAATTGGGTTTGGGCCTCTTGCAATCATTTAAAAGCCACACTGTTTTGTTGAAGAGCACTACTCTGTTTTAAACTTCCTGTGATTGAGCTGCGCAAGTGAGCCTATAGGCTGGATTCACATTTGGGATTAATCTATGGTTTGCTTAATCGTGGTTTACTCAAGCTCTCCAAATGACTTGATCTGTCCAAAATGCCAGGTGATGAAAGCATGGTTTATAATTATTGCATTCCTTTACCATACTAAGCAATACATACATACATATACACACACACACACATATGATCACACTATTTACTTATTTATCACATTTTTGAACTGCCTCACAGTATCTTTTCTTTTTATGTACACTGAGAGCATTTGCACCAAGACAAATTCCTTGTGTATCTAAACACACTTGGCCAATAAAGAATTCATTCATTCATCCATTTACAGAGGGACTTTGAGCGATGTCAATAAAATATTAAAATATTTTTAAAAACAGTTAAAAATCTAAAAAGGCAAGGATGATTAAAACTCTGTTAAAAATTAATGTAAAGGCAATGGGAGGGCTTTGGGGATACTAACTGTGCACTGCACAAGCCTATTTATGACCCTGAGAAATAGCCAAGAGCACAAAATCCCTATGTGTAATTAGAATGCAGCCAGAAACTAAACACTGCCTTCAACATATCCTTAAACTACACAGTGCATTTAATTCTGGACACTGCGCTTCAAGGAAGATGTCAGTCAACATAGGATAAAAATGGCCAAGGCTACAAAAACAAGATCTGTGAAGAAAAACAGACGTGTTTGTCTCAAGAAGATCAGGGATAGGGGAATATCCCAGATGTGTTTGTCTGTTTGTCTCAAGTAAAATGGATCTAAGACTCTGAAATGCAAAAAACTGGGCCAGCAACAGGTGATCGCAAAGACCTATAGATTTCTGTCTCCTGCCATCGATTGGTAATACAGAAGCTCTCTTCTAATTTAAACAATGATTAAAGATGCATTAAATATGCATATTTACCAAACATTTGGATGATAATTGGGTCAGGAGTGCATTGCTGTTTGGTCTGCCTTTCAGATTGGTTGATATAACTGAGACTCTAAAAAACACCTCCTGTCTTTTAGGATAGCTGGTTTAGGGAATTGTTTGTAGACGGATAGCTTTTAAGACTGTTTTAGTTGTTCTTTTGTAAACTATTCTGAGGCCCTACAGAAAAATATCACAGCATTGACACTGGCCAAGAACTTTCCAACATGTAGGATTTCAAGTCTAGAAACTCATCATCTGGTGAAAAGAAATATAAATTGCAGGATTGTTTAAGACCATCTAATTTTAGATGTATAGGGCTACTACTTGCAACTGAACTAAATCATATCCAAGATGAGAACTAAGAGCATCCAAATCCATTCCCTTTTGGCCAAGATGTCTAAGGCTGTCAGACCTGCCTCAGCTTGAACCTCTAAGTAAGAACGATCCTTAATTCCATTTATTGATAAAGGTATAGTTTACTAGAAGTCAAGTGAATTACAGTACTACATAGCCAAAATGGAGAACCATGTGCCAAAATACCCAAGTCTAACTTTTCCCTCTCTTAATCACTTTCCATTACTGGGCCCCCATGTCCAATCAAATTCAAATAAGATGTTACAACAGTCACTTCAAGTGTATGTTTGGTGTGCAACTGTGTTCCATTGCCAGCTGGTTATCTTTGAAGCCCATCTTGGAGAGATACGGTGAAGTTTTATTTCCTTCACACACACCCTCATCCAGTCCCCCTTGAGCTCATGGCAGCTGATACCGAACAGTTGCACAGCGTGAGCATGAGGTGGCAGCTGACATTGGCTGTAAAAAGGAGCCTGAAACAGTTGCACTGTTGCCCTAACACAATTATTCCCCCTTAATTTCCCTGGCTTGGTTGCATACCTGGTTAAGTATGCAAATGTACAAGGCCAGAATTCAGTGACAATTCTTCTCTCTAGATATACATGCTTGGTCTTTCCAGCTGCTTCTGCTATTCCATAGTCTTCAACAAGAACTTGCCATAACCTCTGGTCTCCCAGAACTCCAGACCAGGTTTCTGAATTTAATATGCCTCAGTTCAATTTCACACTACAGTAAAAATTGGTGCTGGATTTTCATAGTATGGAATTTCTACCTTTGGTATGGATAATCATCTGTTGCATGCCTGAGCCTTGGCTAGATCTACAATTGATTTTAATCTGCAGGATGTAGGAGCATAGTTGAGTCATCAACAGCTCGATTTGCCTTCTACTCATTTTGGGGCACGGATCATAAGTCCACTTTTTAGCATCATCATAATTTCAGGCAATGAACAAATGGTCATAAGTTGAGGACTATCTGTACTTCCTAACTACTTACTGTAAATCTTTAGGTCAAAGGTGAGTAACATGGTATCATTTACATCAGTACCCCTGTTGATACATCTTTTGACGTCTACTGGCCTCCATTCCCTATTTTACTTCATTTTATTATAGAATCCTTTTTTTATTTTAAAAAAAGTAGAAGTCAATGTTCTACAAAGCAAATTGCTAGATTTGGTATTACTTCATATCATTATTTACAGGAATACAACTGGGCCCTGTAGGCATTCTTAGAAAATAAAGGAAATTAAAACTTGGAAATGTTGTGTCCATCTGTCTCAAAAGAAAAAAAAATCGACAAGAAACTAAAGTTTTACAAGCCATTTCTTGGAGTGATGAAGCTTATTTGGGTTTCTTTTACTTTTTCATGTTGTAACATGTTTTTCACGTGTGGCCACCTTGAAATACCCTGGCCCCAACCTGGTTGAGATTTAATGGCTTAGATTATCATTCTCTGATCTGTGATTTCCTGGAAATGCTGGACTGAATATCTTACAATTTCCAATCACGAGGCTTTCTGGAAATGATGAGATTTGTCATCCAGTACACCTTCAGGATGGAGAAAGGCTGGCATAAGAAAGACTAATAAATATTTACAGAAGTCCAAAAACAGCTGCAAAATCTTTAGTAGGGGGCAGAGCATGGTATTACTGGTATGTTATCTATGCAATTCCTTTAAGTATCACCAATTAAAGATTCTTAATTATTAAACATTAACTATAAGCTCCATAGAATTTCAAGCATGGGTAACTTATGACTTACTTACTTATAATACCATTGAGACTAGAATTGCCACTGCTAAGCAAGGTAGTTGTTAAATAAGTCACATCCAAGATGGGGCAAGGTCCCCCAACCTAGCAGTTCGAAAGCATGTGATTGCGAGTAGATAGATAGGTACCACTTCGGCAGGCACATTAATGGGAACATGTAAAGAGCCTTCAATCAGGTATCCGCCAGACAAGAATGATGTCACCACCTAATCTTTTAACCAGGAAACACTCATGTGAAGCCAGGACATTGCAACCGCCATAAGTACATATTGACTGCAAACAAATTTTAAAATTTTAATCATGTGACCGTTGGTATGCTGTGATAGTCATAACTGTGAGGATTGGTCGTAAGTCACTTTGTTCAAAATTATTGTAACTTTAGTCACCAAAGAAATTGTTATGTCCGCGTGGACAGAAGCGAGGAGTCGGTGACTGTGTTTCAAGCTCTTTTTATTAGTCAGGAACCGAACTGAGGCTACAGGAAAACTTCGCGGCGGCCGCGGCCAATGGCACCACTTTGAATCTCCCACGATTCGAATTGACCAATCGCGGGAGATTCTTAGCGAGCCAATCGGCGTGGCTCGCCTAGCCAATCAGAGCGCCCCGCGCTTTGGCCAATCAAAGCGCGGGGATCTCAAGAATTCAAATGAGGGGACAGAACACCCCTCCCCTCTTGGTTCAGTTCTTACGTTGCGTAGTCCCGTAGGTAGGCGGGACTCCGCCTCTGCCTGCTGGACCTGCGCAGGTCAGTCGTAGGTTGGATCCCGGCCGGTTTGGTCGGGGTCTCTGTTTCTCCGGACTCCGTCGTGGGAACCGCCTGGTCTTTCTGGCCGGGCCGCTCTTCGCAGCTCCCTCCTGGGCTACCCGGGTTGGTTGAGCTGCGGGTTTCGCCGCTCCTGCTCGGTCTTCCCGGGTTGGTTGAGCTGGCCTGGCTGTCTCTTCCTGGCGAGGTTTCGTGCTGGCTGCTTCCAGGTAAGTATGGCTGGTTTATTTTTTCTGGGTTTTGGTTCCCTGGGTATTCCCTCCCCTCTTGGTTTGTATTGCGGGGGTTGGTTTTGCTTGGTTGCGCGTCGGTGGTCTCTTGTGAGGTCGTCCTCGATCTTAACTGGTCGATGTGGCGTTTCCACGCTCGTCCGTCGGTTGTTTGTAGCCGGTACAAGTATGGGCTTGTTAGTTGTGTTATGATGGCTGGTACCCATAATGGGTCTCCGGTTAGGTTCTTCGCGTAGACGGCGTCGCCTGGTGCGAAAGTTCGGTGTTTGCTGGTGGAGTCTGGGGGTTTCTCTGGGTTGTACGTGGGGTGTAATCTATCGAGTGGGGACCTTATTTTCCTCCCCATTAGCAGTTCTGATGGGCTTTTATTTGTTGTGGTGTTTGGGGTTATGTGTTGTATGAAAAGTAATTTATTTATTTTGTCCTGGATCTCCCCGTGGTCTATTTTCTGGATGGTTTTCTTTGTAAATTGAACCATCCGTTCCGCCCTACCATTCGCCGCCGGATGCGCCGGGGCTGTCAGTGCGTGTCATATGCCCCTCTCCGCTAGGAATTTTTCGAATTCTAGCGAGGTGAATTGGGGCCCGTTGTCGGAAACGAGGATGTCTGGGAGGCCATGTGCTGCGAAAAGTTTGCAGAGTTCTTTGGTCACAGCCTCCGTGGTGGTTGTTCTCATGTTGCTTACCTCCAGCCAGTTGGAGTAAGCGTCTACGGTTATTAAGAAAGTGTGTCCTTTTGTGGGCCCGGCGAAATCTATGTGGATCCTTGACCACGGTCCCCTGGGGGTTTCCCATTCTAGGATGGGTGCTGCGGATGGGCTTGGCCTAGTTTCCTGGCATCGTTGACACCTTGCTACCCAGGACCTCGATCTGTTTGTCCATCCCTGGCCACCAAGCGTAACTTCTGGCCAGGGTTTTTGTCCTAACGATGCCCGGGTGCCCCTCGTGTAACAGTTCCAAAACCTTCCCTTGTAGTTTTTCCGGGATGACCACCCTATCCCCCCATAATATGCACCCTTTTAGTAACAAGAGTTCCGTTTGCCGGTTCCGGAATGTCCTAACGGACTCATCGTTGTCCCTTTCCGGCCACCCTTTCTTTACCCAATGCAAAACCCGCGCCAGACGTTTGTCTTTATTAGTTTCTTGGGCAATGTCTGACGCGGTTATGGGTAGGTTGGGTAGAGTCTCTATGCTGAGGGTGGTCGTCGTGGGTGCTGGGTCAGTGTCTGGTTCAGGTAACGTTGAGCGGCTTAAGGCGTCTGCATGGGAGATAGCCTTACCAGGTCGGTGTGTGAGTCTGTAGTTGTAGGCAGCCAGGAATTCGGACCACCTTGTCATTCGGGGAGACAGAATGTTCGGGGTGGCCCTGTTCCCTGCAAGGATTCCCAGCAGCGGTTTGTGGTCGGTGATGATGGTAAAAGTCCGGTCGTAGAGGTACTCGTGAAACCTTTTTACTGCGGCGACAATAGCCAAAGCCTCTTTGTCCAGCTGGCTGTAGTTCCGCTCCGGTTTGGTGAGGGTCCTTGAAAAGAACGTGATGGGTGCTTCTTTTCCGTCGGGGAGAGTGTGGCTGAGGACAGCGCCGACGCCGAAGGGTGATGCGTCGCATGTGATGGCTAGTGGTAGGGTCTCATTGTACCGGATGAGGACGGCATCCGAAGTGAGCAGGTCCTTGATTTTTCTGAAGGTGGCTTCCTCGCGTTTCCCCCAAGTCCAGGTAGCCGCCTTGTCCAAAAGCCTATGCAAAGACTCCGCCGCGGTCGCCTTTTGGGGCAGGAAGACATTATAAAAGTTAAGTAGCCCCAGAAATGCCTGCAGTTCTGTTTTTGACTTGGGTGTGGGGGCTTCCTTGATGGCTTTAATTTTCTTGTTGGTGGGGTGAACGCCGTGTCAGTCTAAGAGGTATCCTAGGAATTCGACCCGCTCTATGTACAGCTGGCATTTTTCCCTCTTCACTTTAAGCCCGGTTTCTTTGAACCTCGTTAGCACCTCCCTTAGGCGAGTCTCTAGTTCGGCCTGGTTGGTTGCCGATACTAGTACATCATCGAAGTATGGGACCACCCCCTTGATGCCCTGTAAGAGTCTTTCCATGAGGCTCTGGAAAATTCCCGGTGCCACGCTGACTCCAAATTGGAGGCGGTTGCATCTAAAGGCTCCCCGGTGGATGACTATGGTTTGTGCCTCGGCAGTTTCCTCGTCGACCGGCAGTTGCTGGTATGCTTGGGCCAGGTCGAGTTTCGCAAAAACTTTGCCCCCTTCCAGTGAGTGTAGGAGAGGCTGCAATACTGGGACGGGGTAAGCGCTTTGCTGCAAGGCGCTATTTAGGGTGGCCTTATAGTCCCCGCAGATTCTCACTGACCCATCAGGCTTAATCGGGGTGACTATGGGGGTCTCCCACCGGGCGTGGTCTATGGGTTGTAATACCCCTTGCTTGACGAGCTTGTCAATTTGCTCGTCTATCTTCGGTTTGAGTGCGAATGGTACCCGCCTTGGTTTTAGGCGTTTCGGGGGAACGTAGGGGTCTAGGCTGAAGGATATAGGGGGCCCTCGTTACTTGCCTAGGGTGCCGTCGAACACTTCCTGGAAATCCCGGGCCAGTTGCTGCTCCCAGTTGGCTTCGGCGATGTGGTCGATGCCCGTGACTGCAATGCCTAGTGGTGCAAACCATTGAAATCCCAGTAGGCTAGGTCGGTCTCGATCGACGATGGTTAAGGGAAGTCTTTCGGCGTGTCCCTTGTAGGTCACTGTAAACTGTCCTGTTCCGACTACAGGGATGCGGTTTCCCTGGTAGTCCTTGAGGATTAGTCTCTGGTTTTCTAGTTGCTTTCTCTGGATGGTAGGCACCAAGCGTTTAATTTCTTGCCAGGCTACCATTGAGAGGTAGGACCCGGAGTCCACCTCCATTTTACAGGGTTCGCCTTCGATGCTTACCTCCACATAGACCTTTCTGGCGTCTGTGGTTGTGGCGTGGCCGATGGTGACCGTCTGATGTGTCTCTTCTCTCCGCCTGGCCTCGCCGCTTTGTTGGGCTTGTCCGTTTCGCTCCCAGCGGTTGTCTGTTGGCCGGTCTCTGATCCTGGGGGTTGTGCTCTCTCGTCTCCGCTCGCTCGGGTCCCATCGCTTGGGGCTGTGGGTCTTCTTGAGGCGGCAAACACGTGCGATGTGGCCTTTCTTGTCGCAGTGCCGGCAAATGGAGTCAAAGAACCGGCATTCGGATCTGGGGTGCTCGCCTCCGCAACCAGCACACACGGTCCTCGACTTATGACTCCGCCGGCTGCGCTGGTCGCGGCCTGCCTGGAGATGGTGGATGTCTTCCTCCTCGTTGGATGTGCCCGAGGTCGAGTGGAATTCGCCCTGGTGGGTGGTGGTTTCAGGTTGGGCCTCGGTCGACCTTGCAGGGTTGTTGTTTGCGGTGCGGTCCCCGGCGTTCGGTCTCCGCATGCGGTCTGCTGACTGTCGGGTTGCTTCGGCGGCCGCAGCTTCAGAGATGGCGTCGGCGAGAGCGATGTTGCCCTTAGCCATCAACCGACTTTGGAGAACGGGGTCCCAAAGGCCGAGCACGATTCAGTCCCAAAGGGCCTCGTTCATGTTGGAGAACTCGCATAGTCCTCCCAGGCGCCGCAGCTCTGCAACGAAATCACTGAGACTCTCGCCCGACCGCTGGTCCCGCTGATAAAATTCGTGCCGTCGGATGAGGATGGGCACGGCTGGAGCGTAGTGGTTCCGGAGCAATGGTTCGAGGTCCTTCCAATCCATCGCGGTAACGTCGGCGGGCTTGGCTTGCGCTTTTGCCATCTTAAACACTGCGGGCCCGCAGTGTGTTAGGAAGATGGCTTGTTTCTTCGGTCCCATGGCATCCTTCAGATCGTTGCATTCGAGGAACATGTGGAATCTGTCCGTGTAAGATTCCCAGTCCTCGGTAGCAGGGTTGAAGGGGGTTGGTGGCGCGATGCTGGCCATCTCGTCGGTTGGCTGGCTTCCGTCGGACACGTGCTTCGGTTCAGGATGAGGATCCCACCCTCTTCGCCAGTGTTATGTCCGCGTGGACAGAAGCCAGGAGTCGGTGACTGTGTTTCAAGCTCTTTTTATTAGTCAGGAACCGAACTGAGGCTACAGGAAAACTTCGTGGCTTTTTATTTCCAAGCCACGGCGGCCGCGGCCAATGGCACCACTTTGAATCTCCCACGATTTGAATTGACCAATTGCGGGAGATTCTTAGTGAGCCAATCGGCGCGACTCGCCTAGCCAATCAGAGCGCCCTGCACTTTGGCCAATCAAAGCACAGGGATCTCAAGAATTCAAATGAGGGGACAGAACAGAAATAGTTATAATTTGAGGACTACTTGTACTGAATTACATACATTTTCAAACATTGGCCGAATTTGCGTAGAATAATTTTCAAGATAATGCCTCAAGCGAGATTTAGTAACTTCTTTTTTAGCCTGAAAGTTTATCCTCTCAGCACATGAAACTAATTGCATTCGCATTCCATTGTTGTTTAAACGTGGTGCAAACCTTGTTTGCTTGCATTAGACCTAAAAGAGAAAAACATGAAACCAGCTTCAGAACTGGAATGCATAATGGGAGAGAAGAAAGAAAGAGACATACAGAACATTCCCATGGTGCAACATAAACAATGCATTATTGTACGTGAATTCTTTAAAAGATCTATTGCCAACAAAGGCTGACAAGAAACAGACATGCAGAAACTTCCTCTTATCTGGACCTCCTGCATCTGGAATTCACAACTTAGAGTCCATGATTCATGTGTCCCGTGAGAAGGAGCCAAAGACCATGCATTCAAATGCTGAACATCTCCAAAATAAAACTCAGTCTCCATTTTTATTTATTTATTCATTTGTATCCCACTTTTATTATTTTTTTACAAGTAACTCAAGGTGGCAAACATATCCAACACATCTTCCTCCTCCTATAGTTGTGAAGAACAACCTCCTTGACTTAAACCCTCGAAGACTCTTCTCCAACCTGGTGCCCTTCAGATGTATTAGTCTTCTATTATCCTCAATCACATAGTATCTTGAAAGGTAGTTGAAAGAGTCAATTAATCATTAGACTCATATATGGTTGGACCATACAAAGTTTGCTTACATTATGACAAGCAAAGGATGAATATTGGGGATGGAGGGCAGGGGGTGGGCTTCAAAAATTTTAGCAATGGGTTCTCTGCCTGGTTGCTAGGAGGGCGTGGCCATTGTGGGCGTGACCTAGTCATCCTCCTGCACCGAGGGGGGGGTGTTTTTGCCCTCCTGGGCTCTGGAGGCTTTCCTCAAGCCTCCAGGGTGGCAAAAATGGCCTCCCCAGGCTCCGGAGGCCTTCTGGAAGCCAGAAATGAGCCATTTCCAGCCTTCCCAAACTTCCGGAAGGCCTGTTTTTCGCTCTCCCCAAGCCCCCACATGCGCTCTGCACTTACCTGCATCCAAAATGGACCGCGTGGGGACTCCTGGGATGGAGGAGCAGGGTGGGTGGGACCAGTCCAGGAGTGGGATTTGAGGGTTCTCCAAACTGCACAGAATCTTAGCTAGGGGCTCTCCTGAACCCCTGCAAACCCCCAGCAGCCCACCCCTGGTGGAGGGTCTCTTCTGGGTTTGGAGTGGTATGCTGTACTCAAACATAATTTTTACTAATTTAAAATTCCACAGCTCTGAACATGTAATGCATATTCCAGTAAGTTTATTTCTCTTCCTTGGAATACATTGGAAAAAAAGGAGAAAGACCTAGTTACCACGACTCAGCTTGCTTCCATTCTAACCCATCTACAGATATGTTAACATTCATGAAGATTTTCTGAAAATCCCTTTTTGTGGTTGGGTTGGGTTTTTTTGGGGGGGGGGTTTGGAGAAGTAAGAAACAATCAGAGCTGTGTCTGAAATAATCACATCACACATTAAGACAAGAGACCACAACGCATGGGCTCTCATGCCCAGCCACACAATATGCTACCCCCCCACGCCCCCCATCCACATTGTATAAAAGGGACTGAGGCCCAGGGAAGAATTTTATTTTCATTGTGTTATGCCTATTTTAGGATTTATTAAAAAAAACTTTTTCATAATTTTTCCCCCTTCTGAAATAGTTTTTTGAGTGAAAGATGCAAGCCTTCAGACATTCTCTAACACAGAGGTCCTCAACCCATGGCCCACAGCCCTGACCTGGTGAGTGGCCCATTGGGAACTGGACTGTGCAAGCGGCAGATGTGTGCATGAAACAACTGCCTCTCCTGCTTCCCCCCATTGATATTGGTCCACAAAGTCAGAAAAGTTGGGGACCACTGCTCTTACAATTCAGCTTTTACCCCGAGCTCTGGAATATGTCTGCAATATGTTCACTTGATATATTTGATACTTCAATAAGTGTTTCTTCCAATGCAAGATGAGCTTTCTGTTGTTTTAGGTACTGTACCAATCAATCATCTTGAGTTGAAATGATAGATAGGATTTGGAGGCCTTGAGGGATTTTGGCTACAGGTTCACTACCTCTATACTAAATCATAAACAAAACCTACCAACTGAGTTTACACAAGACACCAGGACAAATATATGAATGCCTAATTACTGGCATAGCGTGCCATGTAAACACAGCCAATAACTTATTTGTGTTTGTTTCTGTTTTGCTACTTTAAAAATAAAAAAACTTTGTTCCATCATTTCTTTAGTTTCTTCCTAATATTTGTGTCCCTGAGAGTTATGTTTTTTATTCAGTAAAAAACATGCACATCACATTCTTTGTTCGTCTCATGCAAAGGTCAGGATTGCAAAAAAATAACCCACAGACATTTATTCTCCAAAGAATAATTTCAACACACACAAAAACGCTCTTTTTAACTTGGATTCTGTTTCATGTTAGAAGTCGCCTACAGAGAGTATATAACCAAAGGGACCACAGCAATGGAAAGGTTATTTGCATTTTTGCTTTTCCATTATAGAAAATAGTAATTGTAATTGATGCTTTTCAAGAAAATTTCTTCAGACCACACACATGCTCTGCTCTCCAATTTCTGCCTTATATTTATCATTGCCAAGGAATGCTTTAACTGGAAGACTGCGAACATCCTAGGATTCATGGGACGAGCCTTGGTCATTTCCATCAAGAAAACATGAAGGAAAAAAATATTCAATATTCAGTACCATTGGCCAAGTGCCCCACTGCATGGCAGGGCATCCCCCGATGGCTTTCTCACCTGTTTCTAGGCAAAACTGAATTATTTGGGTACTGTTGTGGTTTGCTGGCAGCCTGTGCAGACGGCAGCGGAATCGGACAATGGGGAAGAACGGGGATCAGTCCGGGAGCTGGGAGAGGACTCGGACGAGGATCCTGCGCCCAATGCAGAGAAGGATCCAGGACCATCTGGGAGTGGAGTGCTGCCTCTGGAGCCTTCGAAGTCTGGCAGCAGTGAGGCAGAGGACCCAGGGGAGCCTGTTCCCAGTGTGCATGCGCATAGAGCTGCTAGAAGGCGAGAGCAGCTGAAACAAAAGGGGCGACTCTGGAGTAAGGCTGGGAGGTGATTGACCCTCCCGTAAGGTCTAAAGGACAGGCAAAGATGACAAAACCTTTGCAGGAAACAAAGTAGTTCATTCAGTTCAGATTCATTCTTGAAGCTCTTTGTACTTCAGTTGGTTTTTTTTCTAGTTCATTTGACACTTCTGTTATTGGCAGCACTTCACAGAAAAAAAAGGTGGGTGCTTATCTCGAGGGATTGTTTTGAGATTCATTACCGGCTGGGAATGAAAACAATTCCCAGCATTGCAATAAAATAAGACTTGTTTAAGCATGTGCGTAATTACGGTCTAGGAAGCCTTGGTCAGAACAGACACCAACTTGCCTGTCTCATCCCAATCTGGTCCATATTGGTCTGCTATGAATTCCCCCCACCCACCCACCCATCCCTTCACTAAGAGCCCTTCTCTCCATAGAAATGGCAGTGAGTTAAAAACTTCTTATGTTACAGCAGCCACTCTCATCCTGATGCCTTACCTGCTAGGACTACAAATCCCAAGATTCTTAGTACCCACGGTCATTCTTCAGCCTATTATCAGGCTCAGTGAATAATCAGAACCTTAAAGGGCCACTGGATTTAATACTTAATACTCTGCTCACCTGACCCTCAATTCCTGTTGTGTACAATCTACGTCCTGATCGGTGAGAGCTAGAATGGTTAAAAGAACATCTGCAAATATACGGCAAACCATGCTAATTTAAAGCAGGGACAGAAGTAGTTTTCAAGTTTTGTTTTTGGAAGTCGTTGAGTGTGTGATGTATCAAAACCCTCAGCCTGATTCTGAAGGTTTTGCCATCTGAATACCATAATTCTTTGGCACCAACTCTATTTTTTTTTAGCTATCACTTTCACTGCAACGTAAGTAATGAATGATTTAATTCCATGGCTCTCTAACCACATTATCCAGTTCTATTTGTATGATGAATTTATGATTCAGAGTTTCCTGCTTTCCCTGAGCAATGTGCTTCTTTCCTAAACCTTCAGTTCCACTCTATCAAAAGGAAACATGTGCCAAACATTTGCTTCCTGCCTTCCACCTCAATCTGTGAAGTCCAACTGGTGTGGTGGAAATTCAGTTGTATGACATTCCACCAGCTATCGAGGTTTAAGATACAAGGAAAGGCAAGATAGGAGTCAAGTCATAAAAACTCTTCAAAACAGAGGGTACAGGTAGCCTCAACTTACGACCACAACTGAGCCCAAAATTTCCACTGCTAAGCAAAACAATTGTTAAGTAAAATTTGCTTCATTTATGACCCACAAATCGCTTGCCATAGAGCTTAAACAAACCACTGCAATTGTTAAGTTAGCAACATGGTTGTTAAGTGAACCTGTCTTCCCCATTGACCATGCCTGTGAGAAGTTCGCAAAAGGTGATCACACGATCCAGGAGACTGCAATCATCATATATGCATGCCAAGCTTCCAAATTTTGATCACATGACTGAGCGGATTCTGCAACTATCGGAAGTGGGAAAACCAGCCACAAGTCACCTTTTTCAGTGCCGTCGTAACTTAGAAGTAAATGAATGGTTGTCAGTTGTTCACTAAAATGAACAGTTTTAAGTCAAGGACTACCTGTGAAGCATTCCTTAAGTCAGGCTTTTCAGTTTTAGGAAAAAGAGACCAACATTGTCTGCATCCATGAATAAATTGTGTTACATTATGATAATCAGATAATCCTACCTTCGAGGATAATCAGGTAATTCGACCTTTCTATCTCAACTGATGGAAATCTGCCTTTCTCTCTTGCTTGTGTTAATATGACTTACTCATACGTTTACAATAGAAAGATTAAAACAGAAAGATTAAAACAGTTTGTTGGCCTAGTTTGGAATCAGAGAAACTGGCCAAGCCTGGCGCCCTCCTGACATTTTAATCCTGTAAGTGACAGCATTGCATTATCCCATCCAACTCTTAGTTTGTATTTTACACACACACACACACAAATAGTGTGGTCTTTAGATAGATGGAGCTGCAAATGTGATTGGCATAAATGGAAAGTTTAAAGTAAATGAACCCATGAGTCATTCTTCTGAAACCCATGGGGTTTTTTTTGGCTCATCAAAGACAGAAACGACAAAGCACATACCCTTTCACTCCCAAGCGCCATTTCCCATTAATTTCAGGGTTACAACCGAACCTACAATCTAAGAAAATGATGCGTGGAAATATCCCTCTCAAGTGAAGTGGAAGGAAATACTTCTGAATAGAAGAATCTCTAAGAAACATCAAAGCACTTAGCACTCTAAGTGGTTTTGGGGTCACCCTGACGGAACATTTTCAAAAGCGAAGGCTTCAAATCAGGATATTTTGCATTTGTGTATTCCATGTGGTCATGTGCCGTTGTTCTTTGTGTGAGATGTCTCTTAGACAACTTTTTTTTTTCATTTTAGAGTTGGAAGGGACCTTGAAGGTCTCCTAGTCCAATCCCCTGCTTCAGCAGGAGATCCTATACAGTTTCAGACAAATGGTTGTCCAGTCTCTTTTCAGAAGCCTCCAGTGATGGAACATCTACAACCTCTGAAGGCAAGTTGTTCCATTGGTTGACTGCTCTCTCTGTTTGGGATTTTCTCCTTAGTTCCACGTTGCTTCTCTTCTTGGTTGGTTTCCATCTGTTGTTTCTTGTTCTGCCTACTGTTGCTTTGGAGAATAGATTGACCCCCTTGTCTTTTTAGAAGCCTCTCAAATATTGGAACACAGCTCTCATGTCTCCTCTAGTCCTTCTTTTCATTAGGCTAGACATACCCAATTCCTGCAACCACTTTTCGTATGTTTTAGCCTCTAACTCCCAATCATTCCTGTTGCTCTTATCTGACCTTTTTCCAGAGTCTCAAGATCTTTTTTATATTGTGGTGACCAGACCTGGATGCAATATTCCAAGTGTGGCCTTACTTCAACTTAATGTGTTGAAGTCTCATACAAACATTGTCACTCAAGGTGATCATTAAACTGTTATGAAAATGAAAGTTTCCTGTTTCAATCAAGCCTTAGCCAAGCAATTAATATTCCCACATTCTGGCATTCTTCTGTATTCTTGGATTCCTCTCCAGTTTTGACCGTCTTGGTTCATTAACCCTTTCTAGACTACTGACATATTTCCTGGTTCCTGGGGGTTTATTTGTGTCTGCAGCTAAACTTGAGAGGAAATGCATAACAAAGCTTTCTACTACTCTACTGTATTCTTTCAAAGAGGCACTGGAAAGGAGACAGGAAATTATTCCATACAAGATCAAACTTCTACTCTGAGAGATCCCAGAAGGTCCACTAAAGCCACTAGGGGGAGACCTAGTCACAGAGACTACCAGCTTCTTAAATCAGATCCTGCTTACTCCTACATAAGGCTGAATGGATTTAAATTCTGAGCATGGGTGTGTCAGGGTGTGCGAACATGACCGTGAATGATAAGAGGAGGTAGAACCTCAATTTAATTGTGCGTGGAGGTTTCCAAAATTGTAAGCTCCTCTGCAGGATCCTTCCCTTGCAAATCAGAACTACAAGGGGTCATATTCAAGTCTACTGTCAACTCATAAAATATTTCTATGGTCTTTTTAAGAGTTGCCAACAGGAAGGAAGGTGGGAAAGGGGTTTGGTTTGGCTACACCCAGACAATGCGGGACACGTTAACTCCCAATAAATCCTTTAGAAGTTTTGGAAGTTTGGCTAGAGACTCATGATTTAATTGGGGTAACTGACGGGAATCCTGACGGGTACATTCTGAATAAAGTACAGGTGGTCTTCCACTTATGACCACAACTGAGCCCAACTTTTTTGTTGCTAAGTGAGACCTTTGTTAAGTGAGTTTTGCCCCATCATACGACCATTCTTGCCACAGTTGCTTAGCGAATTACTGCAATTCTTAAGTTAGTAACATGCTTGTTAAGTGCATTTGGCTTCCCCACTGATTTTGCTTGTCCGAAGGTCGCAAAACGTAATCACATGACCCCAGGACAATGCAACGGTCATAAATATGAGTCGGTTGCAAGCATCTGAATTTTGATCATGTGACCATGGGGATGTCACAACAGTCATAAGTGTGAAAAATGGTCATTAGTCACTTTTTTCAGTGCTGTTGTAACTTTGAACATACACTAAATGAATATTCGAGAACTACCTGTATCAGCTTAGGAAGGAAGCGACAACTTTTTGTAAACCTATTCATTATCAGTGATACCATTTTAACAATTCAATTCAAGCATATTCCTTGCCATTCTGGCAACTCATCCATCAAACTTTTGTATCGCTACAGGCATAAATCTCTTTTGAAATATATGCTATTTGCAATTGTTTAATATTCATACCTGGCAACAATAGGGTACCAGGTGCTTTAGAAAACACCGAAGCAAGAGAGTTCCCATCTGAAAGATATTGCCAAATAACACTCTCCAAATAGCAATCAATTGCCATCCAGCTGAAAACAATTAGAAATTGTTGTTGCATATAGCTTAAATCATCACATTGCAAGTCTAATACATACAGATGTGTCATCCTAATCATAAAGGCTGCCTTCATACCCAGTTTTTAACAGAAAGGTGCCCAACCAAGCTGTTTGATAGCAGTTAAACAATCCGAGAAAACAAGTTATTCAATTGCTCCAACAGTCATCTTTAGTATTCCCTATGTAGCTCAATTGCTATTATCTCATTCATACATTCAGCTAACTTGCATACTATGAATCAACATGGACTCACACTGGTTTACACAAAACAGTCAATAACAATAGTTAAAAAGCTGAAATAAAACATAAATAATAGCAACCAATAACTAGTCAAAGTGACAACATACAAGGATAAATTATAATAATGAAACTGAAAATGAAAGTTTAAAAATTATAAGAAAACAAAAGAATATCAAGAAATCATAGAATAATCGGATACCTTGGAGATCTTCTAGAACAGCAGTTCTCAAACTTTTCTTCATATTGACCCCCTTTAAATACCTGTTCTAGATCAGTTCCTTCTCTGGGGTAGATATAATCCAGCCAAATGGCTAATCAAGTCTTTGCTTGAAAATCACCAGTGATAAGAGCATTTATAACTCCAGGAAGCAAGCTATTCCACTGCCTAAGAAAGTTTATGGCCAGGAAAGTCTTTATTTCAAATTTAGATCTCATGTACACTATTCACTGAAGAGGTGGTATTCAGCAGGTTCTGGCCAGTTCTGGAGAACCGGTAGCAGAAATTTTGAGTAGTTCAGAGAACCGGCAAATACCTCTTCTGACTGGCCCCACCCCCATCTATTCTCTGCCTCCAATTGGCTGGGTCTTCTTTTGCTGCCCTGCACAGGAGAACGGAGCTGGAAAGCAGGTTAGTGGGGTGGGGCAGGAATGGGATTTTGCAGTAACCTTCTCCTGGAGTGGAGTGGGAAAGGAGACTTTATAGTATCCTTCCCGTGCTATGCCCACCAAGCCATGCCCACAGAAGTGGTATTAAAATTTTTGAATCCCACCACTGATCCACTGGTTCTTGTCCTGCCTTCATTACCTGTGGAAAATAAATCTATACCCTCTTCATGTTTTTGAAGACTACTGTCATGTTTCTCCTTAGCCTTCTCTTTTTTAGGCTAAATACATCCAGTTCTTTTAAACACTCTTCATAAAATTTAGCTTCAACTCTCCATTTTCATTGTTCTTTTCTGCACTCTTTCAAGCTCCACAACTGGAACATGCTAGAAGCAGCATTCCTTTATATTGTGGTCCCAAACTGTCAGAATAGTGTAAGTTAGTACCATTTTGAGTTGAACAAACTGGGAGCCTGTGAATATCAAGACCAAAGTAAATCCCAATTATGGCCAATGGTTCTTGTGGCAATTTTTTTCGTACTACCTGAAGTGTCTGGACTCACAACAATGCCTTCCCATGCATAATGTATTCTAACAGCAAAGCAGAAAATGTTGCCATGGGATGGATAAAGAGGCTATTTTTACTGAAGTAAGGCCATAACTAGTACATAATCTAAAGTGGAAAAGATTCTGTTTGATGCAGATAACACTTCTGCCTCTAATGGCAAATATTATTCAGACACTCTCCATCCACCCAGAAGCTATGACCTTGATCTTTTAGGGAGAGGACATCTTCTTTTGAACAGGTTGAATGCTACAGGCAGATAAACCACCCACTAACAATATATAAGAGCCAGTTTGGTGCAGTGCAGGGGTGTCAAACTTGTCAGAATATTCATGAACTGGCAGAGACATGGTAACACAAATGGGAGCTGAATTAGAAACTGAAACTTAAAGAGAGAATCTGGGTGTGGCTTATCTCTGTGCTCTAAGCTCTGAAGCTGCAAACTTGTCTGGACTTGTCTGACTGTTCTCTGCTTGTGTTACATTGCAAAAATCTACTATTGTTATTGTACAATTTACTCATATGTTATGTATATAAATAACGAATCCTGCTGAATCAGTCATCTGTGTGTGCTTTCTGGATTTTATTTCTGCAATAAACTCTAACAAAACTCAAGGGGCGGAACTGGCCCATGGAATGCTTAGATCTGGCCCACAAGACCCATGGAAACAGTGAAGAACCAGTCTGTGGTGCCTCTGCCAGTGAAAACGGAGCTCGGGAGAGCGGTGTGCAACCCTCCCAGGCCCCATTTTTGGCCACAATGCCTCCTTCAGCCCTCTGCCTGTTTTTGCTGGCAGAGGGCTACAGGAGGCCATTGAGGATGAAATTGGAGATTGGGAGCCCGTTTTCACTGACGCAAGCGCTCAGGCCACCACAGGCGCACCTGACACGAATGATATCAAGCTGGCCACACCCATCCAAGCCCCCGAGGTCAAACCCAACCCTGATGCAGCCCTCAATGGAATCGAGTTTGACACCCCTGGTGTAGTGATTAAGGCATCAGGCTAGAAATCAGGATATTATTAGTTCTACTTCCACCTGAGACACAGAAACAGTTGGATGACTGGGCAAAAGTCCCTCTTTCTCAGCATCAGGAAGAAGACAGTGGCAAACCACTTCCTAAATTGTTTCCAAGAAAATTGCATGGACTAGTCCAGGAAGTTACCAGAAGTCAACATTTATGAGTCAAAGGCATTTTTTAAAAAACATCAATGATATCTCTTCGTTCAAGGGCCAGTGTTTTGGCTTCATGTAGTTCATTAATACAGCCAAGCACTGATTTAGACTCTGATGCTGCCTCATTCTGATCTGATAAAAAAGGACCTATATATCACCAGCATATTATATTGATAACATTTCACTTTAAATCACTGGATGATTTGACATCGTGGTGCCATATAATTGCTGAACAGCCTAAGAGAGAAAATGGAACTTCACAAGAACTCACAATGAAAACATCCAGAAGCATCATTGGAGATGGCTATCTAGATATATTTAGAACCTCTCATATCCAATAAGCTCTCCAGAAATACATCACAGAGAGATGGTTTGGCCTACTGGTTAAGACACCAAGCTAAAAAAGGAGAGACTATGTGTTCAAGTCCCATGTTAGCCATGAAAACCAGCTGGGTGACTTTGGGCCAGTCACTCTCTCTTAGTCCAATCCACCTCAGAGGGTTGTTGTTGTGGAGAAAATAGGAAGAAGGTTATTTGCAAAAAGAATAAAGGCAGGATACAAATAGATAAAGAATCATAGTTAATGGCATTACTAAGCCACAAAAAGGCTCAGGAGAATTTCACAATTTCACTCTTTCCAGCAAAGATTATCCCTAATGCAGGAGTGGGATGCTACCAGTTCGCACCTATTCGCTAGAACTGGTTGTTAACATTCTAAGCAGTTCGGAGAACCGGTTGTTAGAAGAAATGACTGGCCTAATCCTGTAAGGAAGGCAGGAAGGAAACATTCTTTTTTTTTAAAAAAAGTTTTTATTAATTTTCTACAAACAAACAAGACAAACAAAACATAAAAACATCAATTCTTATATGTACATCCAGTGTGTCAGTTGGTTCATCATTTTTGTGCATTCATTCTGTAGTCTCAATTACAATTATGTTATATAACAACTCATATTGTCAATCCAAACTTATATATCCTAATATCACTAAAAAAAGAAGTTTTTGACTATATTTTTAATCATTCATGCTTAATGAGCTAACAATACTTTAAACCAGTTTACTCTATAACAAATCATCTAGTCATATCAAATCAATCCTAAAAAATCCTTTATAAATATAATAGCAAATAGCAAAATAATAACAAAATAAAGATATTCCTTACCATCTAGCATTCTAAATATTCTATTATCGTATTTTATCATCTAGCCATTTATAAAAAAGATCCCAAATTTCGTAAAATTGTTTATCCTCTTGCTCTCTAATTTCAAATGTCAATCTGCTCATCTCAGCACATTCCAATATTTTCTTAATAATTTCTTCCTGTAATGGTATTTTCTCATTCTTCCAATTTTTAGCAAATACAATCCTGGCCGCTGTTAATACATTTACAATCAGGTACTTCAAATCTTCACTATATATATCAGGTAAAATTCCCAATAAGAAGATCTCTGGTTTCAAGTCTATATGTTTCTTTGTCATTTTTTCCAGCCACATGCGAATTATAGTCCAATATTTTCTAGCATCCTCACAAGTCCACCACATATGGTAATACGAGCCGGGTATCTGATGACATTTCCAGCATTTTTCAGATTTGTTCTTAAACATTCTTGCTATTCTTGTCGGAGGAAAGTGCCACCTGTAAAACATCTTATACAAGTTTTCTTTATATGCTGTTGACATTGTCATTTTATAATTTTGAGACCACAATTTCTGCCATTTCTCTAAATCAATCCCATATCCAAAATTCTTCCCCCAAACAATCATAGTTTCTTTGACTTGTTCTTCCTCTAATTTCATTCCCAGTAAATAACCATATAATTTTTTAATCACCTTCTCATCAGTACCCATCAAGATCTTATCTAAATCAGTCTGTTTATCATAAAATCCCTCCGTTTTAGAATCTTCATCATACCTTGAGTGTATTTGTGCATATGAAAACCAATTCATCCTTATACCTTGTTCCTCTAAGTTTTGGATCGATTTAAGTTCACCCTTTTCATCCAAAAGTTCCCCATATCTAACTGTTTGTTCCTTCTTGTAAATTATAGGATAGGAAAATGCTTCAATGGTCGATAACCAAACTGGAATTTTCAAATAACATTGTCTTTTTATCTTCTCCCAATTTAACCACAAAGACTCCCGTACATAATGTCTTCTAAAATAACCCTGTGTTTTAGTTCCCTTATACCATAAAAAAGCATGCCAACCCAACAGCAAGTCATGCCCTTCTAATGTCAACAACCTATGTTTCCTTAATGTTATCCATTCTTTGACCCACATCAAACTTGCAGCTTGATAATACAATTCCCAATTAGGCAGACCAAAACCTCCTCTAATTCTAGCATCTTGCAAAAGCTTTAGCTTTATTCTCGCTTTTTTACCTTGCCATATAAACTTCAACATAATTTTATTTAAATCTTCAAAATAGTCTTTTCCAAGCCTAATTGGTATTGTTTGAAACAAAAATAAAATTCTAGGTAAGATATTCATCTTAATTGTTGAAATTCTCCCTATTAATGACAATTGCAAGTTTTCCCACTTCTTCAAATCTGTAGTTATCTGTTGTTTAAGTTTAATATAATTATTCTCCTTTAATGTGCTACATCTTGTTGTCAAATATATCCCCAAATACTTAACCTTATTTGTAACTTGAATTTTCAAAAGATCTGCCAATTCTTCTCTCTGTCTCAATAACATATTCTTTGTCAAAATCTTTGTTTTGTCTTTATTTATTTTCAAACCAGCCACCTCTCCATATGTCTCTATCCTTTCCAGTAACTTTGGAGCTGTTTCTAGCGGATCTTCCAAAATAAAAGCTAAATCATCAGCAAAAGCTTGTAGCTTAAATTCTTCCTTCTTAATTTTCATTCCTTTTATGCTTTTATCATCCCTAATATTTCTATTCAACACTTCCAAGGTCAACACAAATAGCAAAGGAGATAGGGGGCATCCTTGTCTTGTGCCTTTCCTTATATTAATAAAATCTGTAAGTTCCCCCTCCATCATTACCCTTGCTGTCTGTTTATTATATATGGAGAAGGCGGAGCTTCGTTCCGGCGATACAGCTGCGATCTCAGGGCCTAACGGACCTAAACCGTCCCGTAGAGACGGTGATCGTGAAGGGCATTGTTCCAGGATCCCAGAGATATCGCAAAATCTCTGGTTTGATCCGGAAGAAGCCCTTTTGCTGGCGGCGGAGAGGCAGCCTCTATAGCTGCTGAAGTCGGGACAGCTCCGGAAAGAAAGTGATTGGAGTGAAGTGTGTCGGTTGGGTGAGAAAAACTCTTTTGTGCTGTAAATTCGCTAAGGTTGGAAAGTTCATCCGATATAAAGAAGAAAGCTGTGAGATTTTTTTTTTTGACTGAAATTGTTTTGAGAGGCGTTTTTTAAAGTGATGTCAAATTGAGGCTTGGTTTTTTTTTTCTTTTCTTTATACTTTTTGGGAAAGATTTTACCGTGACTTTGTAGGTAACCGGATTGAATTTTCTCTTATATATATTTTTATGCTCCCTTTGATTTTATGCTCCCTTTGATTTTTTAACTTTCTTTAGGATAGTGGCTCCCTTTGGCTATTTTTTCTTTTTTTTCTGTATATATTATTACTTTTTTCTGGTGGGCGGGGAGAAAGAGCATTAAGAAACTTTGTAACACTGCCAACTAGAGGCTTGAAAGTATCTTTACGTGAATTGGAGAGAATTGCAAAAAGACCTCATCTCAAGGACTTTTTAACGTGATAAGATAGAGGGAGAGCACAGCAAAATATTATTGCAGGTGCTTTCCTGGACTGTTATCAACAACACTTGAGGTTTGGCTTTGAAGCTGCTGGAGAAGAGAGTCATAACAAGAGCCTTGGATAAATAACAAAGTGCAGTGTGTTTTCTTATATATACCCCATTCGCTAGCCTTTTTCTAAATTTTAATTTTAGTAATATTTTTATTTTTGCCTTTTATTTTAAAGGGAAAGCCTCAGAGTTTTTTTTTTTCTTTTCTTCTTTATTTTTCTTTTCTTTTTTAATGGGACTTTTTTGCTTTTCATATTTATGTCTTTGGACTACTTTGTTGTTGAGGTTGGTTTTTTTTTCTTTTTTTTGGATTATTGAGATTTTTTAATTGGATTAAGGTGTGAAGAATCTGAAGGAACTTTTTGTTTTTTGTTTTTCTTTTTTCTCTTTTTGCTTTTTCTTTTTTCCTTTTTCTTTTGCTCTTAATCAATATTATTATTATTGGATTTGTTTGTTTTTTCCTTTCTATTTTTTCCTTTTTTATGGTGGACTATCTCGTAATTGGATTAGGGTCTAGAAGAACCTGAAGATCTTTCTTCTTCCTTTTTTTCTGTTTCTTCTTTGGTTTCGTGTTTTTTACTATTGGAGTTCTCCATTTTGGATTATAATTGGCTGCTCTACCAGTTGGATTAAAAGTTAAGAAGAATTTGAAGTTTTGGAAACATTGAAATGAGCAAGAAACCAATACCATCTGGCATTTCTGCTTCTACCTCTGCTTCACCACCAGCTGGAGGACAACGTTTAATTCAGACAATGTTGAAGCAAGATAAGGAACAAGAAAAAATAACTTTACAGTTACAGATGATTATGCAAGGAATCCAAGATCTCAAGACAAAATCAGATATCATTGAATAAAGAACAGGAAATATTGAACAAAGAACAGAAAATATTGAACAAAGAATAGAAAATATTGAACAAAGAGCAGAAAATATTGAACAAAGAATAGAGAAGACTGATGAAAAAGTGGAAAATATTAAACAAATGATGGTTAAGTATGAGGAGAGATTCCAAAAAATTGAGGAAGAAGGAAAACAAAGAGAGAAGAAGATTGGAAATATTGACAGCAGATTAACAGTGGTTGAACAAGAAAAAGGTGGGATGTTGAGGTGGGAGATGGAAAGGTCAGAATTTTACCTTAGATTTCAAAATATAGAAGAGGAAAAAGGAGAAAATTTGGCAGCGGTAATGATAGAAATTTTGGCAGATGCTTTGGAAATTACAGAGGAAAAGATGATGGATGGAATAGATGAGATATATCGAGTCTATACAAGATATGCGATGAGAAATAAATTACCCAAGGAAGTCCATATTAGATTTACTAAAAAAATCCATTAAAACGCAAATATTACAAGTAGCAAGAGAGAAAACACTGAAATACAAGGGTAAAGAGGTTGTGGTTTTAAAACAAATACCCAGAAGAGTGAGAGAGATGAGAAGAGAATATCGATTTCTGACCAAAATACTATTGGAAAACGAAGTGAATTATAGATGGCTGATTCCAGAAGGACTAGTGTTTGGGTGGCAAGAGCAGAGATATAGAATTGATTCAATTGAGAAAGCAGAACTTTTTCATGCAGAATTCTTTGGAGGAAGAAGAGAGGAAGCAGAGAAAGAGGCCTTATCAATTGAGTTTCAAAATGAACAACTGGAGACTGAAAAAGAGAAAGGAGCAGCAGGGGGACAGATGGATAATAAAGAACAGCGTGAAGTGAGATCCACGAGAGCTGTTAGACCTAAATATAAAGCATAATCATGGAGGAAAAAAAACTGATTACAATGAATATAAACGGACTTAATTCAGCTGTTAAAAGAAGGAAAACTTTTCATAAATTAGAGAAATTAAAATTTGATATAATTTGTTTACAAGAAGTTCACATTAAAAAATAACATGAACAATTGTTATTACAGCCAAAATTAGGGAAAATATTTACCTCTTTGACTCAATGTAAGAAAAGAGGTGTGGTTTTATACATTAAAGAGGCTATTCCAGCAAAATTGATTTACTCGGATGAAGATGGAAGAGTATTAATGGTAGAAATAATGGATAATAATATAAAAATACTCTTGATTGCAATTTATGCTCCGAATGATAAACAAGAAGAGTTTTATAAAAATCTGCACATGAAAATAATTGGACTAGACTATGTTAATATAATTATGATGGGAGATTTTAATGGAATTGTGGACAATAAACTGGACTATATAGCAACAACAACAAAACAAAATAGAAAGGCTCTCCCAAGGTCCTTTTTTAAAATGACAGATGAATTAACTTTAAAAGATATTTGGAGAGAAAGAAACGTTAAAGCTAAACAATTTACTTTTTATTCAAATAGACATTTATCATGGTCCAGATTAGATATGATTTGGATCTCAACAGAACTAATATCTAATATTAAAGAAACAAATATTGAAACAAGTACCTGGGCAGATCATAGCCCAATGACAATTAAATGGAAGGGACAAAAAAAAAGATCGAGATGGACATTAAATAATACTATTTTAAAGGAGAAAGATTTTACACAATGGATGGAGAAGGAATTGGCTTTTTTCTTCAGAGAAAATAAAAAAGAAGATACTTCAACGCAAAATGTGTGGGACACTATGAAGGCATACACTAGAGGTTTGATAATAGATTATACAAGAAAAAAGAATATTAGGAAAAGGCAAGCTTCTAAGGCCTTGGAAAATGAGTATAAAACTCTTGAAAAAGAATTACAGAAAATGCCACAGAAAAAGGATATTAAATTGAAGCTGGATGTAATCAAACATAAAATGGAATTAATAGAGAAAGAAGAACTGGCACAGAAAATTAGAAACTCTAAACAGAATTATTTTGAAGATGCAAATAAACCAGGTAGATGGCTAGCATATAAATTGAGAAAAGAGAAGGAATCAAGAAAAATATTGAAGTTAATAGATGAACAAGGCCAAGTTTGTTATGGGAATAAGGAGAAAAAAGAAATTATTCGAGATTTTTATGGGCAATTATATAAACAGGAGAATATTGATGAAGAAAAAGTCAAACAGTATTTACAGGAAGCTAAGTTATCAAAGATACCTAAAGAGACTGAAGAAATGCTAGAAAGCAATATAACAATGATGGAACTAAATGAAGCATTTAAGAGACAAAATAATGGGAAAGCTCCGGGTCCAGATGGGCTTCCAGTAGAATTTTATAAAACATTTCAAGAATTATTGAGCATCCCATTGTTAGAAGTTATGAATGAAGTTATGTTAAAAAAGATGATACCTAAAACATGGTCAGAGGCTTATATTACACTCATACCAAAGGAAGAGACTGACCCATTGCAAATTAAGAATTATAGACCTATTTCTTTATTGAATGCAGACTATAAAATCTTTGCTTCAATCTTAGCAGAAAGACTTAAAAAATATTTAAATAATTTTATTCACTCAGATCAAAATGGATTTCTGCCAAAGAGACAAATTAGAGACAATATGAGAGTAATCTTGGACACTTTGGAATACTATGAGGCTCATCCTGAAAAGCAAATGGCTTTGATATTCCTAGATGCTCAAAAAGCATTTGACAACGTGAACTGGAGATTTATGTTATTATTATTGGAGCAGATGGGTTTCGCTAAAAAATTTATTCAAGCAATAGAAGCTATATATAAGGAAGGAAACATTCTTGTGTTGCTTAAAGAAACTGCCTCTCAACCCTTATTACATTCTTGGCAGGACTAGACTTCCTGTCTCCGGACCGTCTCTGGAGGTTTTTTTCCTCCTTTGCTGGTACTTTGCTTGTGTGGAGTGACCATTCAAAGTTACAATGGCACTGAAAAAAGTGACTTATGACCCTTTTTCACACTTACGACTGTTCCAGCATCCCCACAGTCATGAGAGGCCAGGCGAGGAGATGTGTGCCTCGATGTGAGTGATGTTGAGCTGGCCACACTCAGCCAGTCACATGACCACCAAGCCATGCCCACAAACTAAGCCATGCTCACAGAACCGGTTGTTAAAAAATTTGAATCCTATTCCTGCCCTAATGCAATCTAGTTAGTGCCAAAAGCAGATCTAAAGCTGACTGAAAGGTTCTAGAACATGGGTATCCAACCATTTCCTTGCCTGGGCTGAATATAAACTATATTATGTAGTCCAGTGGTGGCTAACCTTTTTTGGCTCCCGTGCCAATAATTGCGCACACGTTCAGTTATGCACGCTCGCATGCCGGCACCCAGAAGGCAATGTGTGCTGGGGTCCCCACACCCCCTCCGCGATTCCCCCCTCACACTGTGCATCTCTGCACCTGTGTGCGCGATTCACCCTACGAACAGCATGTCTGTGCATGCATACATGATCCCCTCATGCATAGCACATCCCTGCGCACACGCACGGCTCCCTGCAAATGCGTGCACCTCTCCTGTGCACCTCCCCTCCACCCCCTGCACATGCGCACCAGAAACCCGACAATCAGCTGTCAGGCAGCAGCACACGCACATGCAGTGGGGTTCTTCTGGGCAACCTCTCGCACGCCAGGGAAATGGCTCTGCGTCAGGGATGTGTGAGAAGTGTTAAATTAAAATATCTATTTTTTTATGACTCAAACCTCATGTTGAAAGGAATGCCTTCAGGGTAGGACGGTGCCAGGTACTGTTTGAACTGTTGAGCTAACTGTTGTGCTGCAGGCGGACACACGAGGCAGACACGGATCTAAAGGCTAACATTGTTTTATTTGAAGCATAACAGGTTGCTGCGGCTGCCTGGCTGGGCTGGAAGCCAGCTGGCGGCAGCAGCTGATGCCGTTTGACAGCTCCTTTTATAGCCGGCTGTCAAACAGCATCAACCAATGGGAGCAGTCGGTGCTCCCACCAGGAATGCGGACCAGATTAAGACTGCAGTTAGTCAGGGACACCACACCCCTTTCCCCTAGCTAAGAGCATGCGCGGCCCTGCCTTCTGGGGATTCATGGTACAGAAAAGGAAGTTGAATTAGCTGCTGTTTTGCGCACCTGGCATGGGAAGGAGGCCCTGATAAGATGGTGAGTAAACATGCCTTGGTGACCTTCAGCATGCGGTAGAACAGGGGGTCCCAAAACCCCAAGGGCTGTGGGCCAGTACTGGGAGTCGCCTGTTCGGAACTGAGCTGCAGACATGGCAGGCAAGTTCCGTTTGGGCGAGCAGCATGCGAGTTTAGCTGTGGCTTGCGCGAAGGGAGATGCACACAGCGCTCGCCCATATGGACCCATCCCCTCTTCCTCCCGCTCCTGTAAAGGCAGAAGGTGGGGGACCGCTGAGCTAGGGAGTTGACTACAAAGGTCAAGGCCTAAGGGCCGAAAGAGGAGCAGGCACATCATGCTCCCTCGGCCCCCTTAGGACAGGACAATCCAACCTCCTCCAACCTCCCACCTACCCAGCCTTTCGCCCCCCTGGGGAGTGCACTGCCGTTGCCAAGTAATACAAGCCCAGGTGGGAAGGACCCTAAAGGTGGGTGCATATCAGGACCCTAATGGTGGGTGCGCGCCTCCTTATTCAGCACCTGACACCCACCAACTCCCAAAATACAGGGACCCCTCCCCCCAAGTCCTTACACAAATCAGCTCTGGGGAGAAGAATGTTGGCAGTGTCCACTGGCTCAGGAGCTGAAGGAAAAAGGGGCTGTTGGGCAAAAAAGGGGTGGCAGAGAGACCCCTTCCTCCAGAGTCACTTGGAGACCCCCCAACAGCCTTCCTGGGTCGCGATGGAGGCTGCTGGAGCGAGAGTTCAACCCATAGGTGCCTTTGTCTGAGCGCCCATCGGCGGGCTGGGCAGGTTCTGTCAGCCGGCTTGCTTTGGCACGTGAGTCGGTTGGAACAGCAGACCAGGTCAGGCAGGGAAACCACGGCACTGCTGAGTAGACTGGGTACAGCAGGGAGACCTCAGTGTGGCTGAGTAGACTGGGTACGGCAGGGAGACCTCGGTGCGGCTGAGTAGACTGGGTACGGCAGGGAAACCTCGGTGCGGCTGAGTAGACCCGGTACAGCAGGAAAACTAGTGCTGGCTGGGTAGACCAACTGCAGGTAGGCCGGCTCTCAGGTAGACCAGCTGCGGGTAGACCGGCTGCGAGTAGATCGGCTGCGGGTAGACCGGCCACAAGTAGATTGGCTGCGGGTAGACCGGCTGCGAGTGGACCGGCTGCGAGTAGATCAGCTGCGGGTAGACCGGCCACGAGTAGACCGGCTGCGGGTAGATTGGCTACGGGTAGACCGGCTGCGAGTAGACCGGCTGCGTCCCGGCTTTCAGAAACGCCTGTCAGTGATGTCTGCTCCTCAGCTAGGGAGACTTTTGGAGTTTTGCGCTCTCAGTAGCGCCGCAGGGGTGCCTTTCCGGCGGTGTCTGTTTCCTCAGCTAAGGAGGCTTTAGACTCTTGCGCTCTCGGTAGCACCGGCGGGGGTGCCTTTCAGGCGAGGTCTGTTTCCTCAGCTAAGGAGGCTTTAGACTTTTGCGCTCTCGGTAGCGCCAGCGGGGGTGCCTTTCGGGCGAGGTCTGTTTCCTCAGTTTGGGAGGCTTTAGACTCTTGCACTCTCGGTAGCACCGGCGGGGGTGCCTTTCAGGTGACGTCTGTTTCCTCAGCTAAGGAGGCTTTAGACTTTTGTGCTCTCTGTAGCGCCAGCGGGGGTGCCTTTCGGGCGAGGTCTGTTTCCTCAGTTTGGGAGGCTTTAGACTCTTGCGCTCTCGGTAGTGCCGGTGGGGGTGCCTTTCGGGCGACATCTGTTTCCTCAGCTAAGGAGGCTTTAGACTTTTGCGCTCTCGGTAGCGCCAGCGGGGGTGCCTTTCGGGCGAGGTCTGTTTCCTCAGTTTGGGAGGCTTTAGACTCTTGCACTCTCGGTAGCACCGGCGGGGGTGCCTTTCAGGTGACGTCTGTTTCCTCAGCTAAGGAGGCTTTAGACTTTTGTGCTCTCTGTAGCGCCAGCGGGGGTGCCTTTCGGGCGAGGTCTGTTTCCTCAGTTTGGGAGGCTTTAGACTCTTGCGCTCTCGGTAGTGCCGGTGGGGGTGCCTTTCGGGCGACGTCTGTTTCCTCAGCTAAGGAGGCTTTAGACTTTTGCGCTCTCGGTAGCGCCAGCGGGGGTGCCTTTCGGGCGAGGTCTGTTTCCTCAGTTTGGGAGGCTTTAGACTCTTGCACTCTCGGTAGCACCGGTGGGGGTGCCTTTCAGGTGACGTCTGTTTCCTCAGCTAAGGAGGCTTTAGACTTTTGTGCTCTCTGTAGCGCCAGCGGGGGTGCCTTTCGGGCGAGGTCTGTTTCCTCAGTTTGGGAGGCTTTAGACTCTTGCGCTCTCGGTAGTGCCGGTGGGGGTGCCTTTCGGGTGACGTCTGTTTCCTCAGCTAAGGAGGCTTTAGACTTTTGCGCTCTCGGTAGCGCCAGCGGGGGTGCCTTTCGGGCGAGGTCTGTTTCCTCAGTTTGGGAGGCTTTAGACTCTTGCGCTCTCGGTAGTGCCGGTGGGGGTGCCTTTCGGGCGACGTCTGTTTCCTCAGCTAAGGAGGCTTTAGACTCTTGTGCTCTCGGTAGCGCCAGCGGGGGTGCCTTTTGGGTGAGGTCTGTTTCCTCAGTTTGGGAGGCTTTAGACTTTTGCGCCCTTGGTAGCACTGGCGGGGGTGCCTTTTGGGCGAGGTCTGTTTCCTCAGCTTGGGAGGCTTTAGACTTTTGTGCTCTCGGTAGCGCCGGTGGGGGTGCCTTTCAGGCGGCGTCTGTTCCCTCAGTCAGGGAGGCTAGGGTGCCTTTAAAAATTCACGCTCTCAGTAACGAAGGCAGTGGTGCCTTTCTCCTCAGTCAAGGAGGCTTTGAGCTTCGCGCCCTCAAAAGGGCGCTCACAGCAGTGCCTGTTAGGCAGTGCCTGTCTCCTCAGTCAAGGAGGCTTTTAAAACTTGGCACGCACAGAGATTGTCTGCGGCTCCTGACATTCAGCTCTCAGCGGCTTCGGCTCTTTTCATCAGTGACTTTTGCTCGGTTGTTTTAGTCCGGTTGCCTCTCAATTGTGCATCCCACCTTCGATGCCAGTGTTGTGTTGCAGGCGGACACACGAGGCAGACACGGATCTAAAGGCTAACATTGTTTTATTTGAAGCATAACAGGTTGCCGCGGCTGCCCGGCTGGACTGGCAGTCAGCTGGTGGCAGCAGCTGATGCCGTTTGACAGCTCCTTTTATAGCTGGCTGTCAAATGGCATCAACCAATGGGAGCAGTCGGTGCTCCCACCAGGAATGCGGACCAGATTGAAGACTGCAGTTAGTCAGGGACACCACACTAACTATCCTGGAATGTCTGAACTATTGAACCACCTTGGAATGTATCGTGTTAGGGAAGTGCTTGTTGTGTGCTATGCACCATATAAGGTAATGAATTGTAACCTATGTTCTGAAAGGTAGATTGTAAACCAAACCATTTGCATAATGGGGGGTAGTTTTAGGGTATAAGAGTAGAGCAAAAGCTATGTTTTACGTTCCTCCCAGCTGCCAAGGGTGGAACCCATCTGCAGATGTGTGTTCAATAAAGCCTTTTTCTTTGGATCAACTTTGAATCCTGGTGGTCTTTTGAGCCGCAACCTCGCAATTTGGGGGCTCATCCGGGATCCTCGATGGTGGTCGACTGGAAAGCTGGGACCAGGTAAGAGAGTGGCCACGATCTCCCATTGAGAGGTACCTCTCCCCGAATTCGGTCAGACCCCCAAGGTGACTGGGAATCCAGACCATCCTTGGAAAAAGAACTAAGACGAAATGCCGGCTGACAGTTTGTGAGATCGATCTGAGTTGGGGACTCTCACACATCCTTTTGACTTCGGAGAGTCCAGGAGTGATCAGATCAGGTAAACTTTGTTCCTTTCATTTGTTGTCAAAAGAGAGAGGTCCTTAAGCTCCCTGGGAGAATCCAGCGTCTGCTGGAGGACTGGGACTGGGAGTCTGAAAAAAAAAAAGGTCCTTAAACTCTCTGGGAGAATCCAGCGTCTGCTGGAGGACTGAGACTGGTGATTCAAGGCTCTGGGAGCCTGGAAGAGTAGAGATGGGAAAGAGACAGAGCAAGGGTCTTGGAGACCAGGAAGAAGCCTGTCTGGGACAGGGAAAATTTGACAATGGCAGAAAACCAATTCCGGTAGATTCGCTACTGGGACAACTCCTTCAACAGTGGTTCTCCCCGAATCTAAAGGAATTCACCAGACGTCTCGAAAAGAAAAACATGATTTATCTTTGTCGAGACCAATGGCCAAAATACCCTTTGATTGATCCTAAATTTCCATATCACTGAAGTCCTGAGGGGGAAACCAGTACCTATTGGATGACCAAATTGTGAGACTATATTCTCTAACACAAAATGACTACTCAAATTGCATACATAGATGTATGGTTTCATGTGAAATTTGAAGGTCCCGTCCCTCCAATCGAGGGTCAATACATGTCCAAGCAAAAAATAAGAGTGAGACGGACGATTGGCTGCAGGGTCCGCCGCCCTCAAATCCCAATTTGAATAATGCACCCGCCAATGTTCCAATGGCACCGCCATTGCCGGTGGCACAGCCCCCTCCTCAGCTGCCTCCCTATCCGCGGCTGAGAAAGGAAGCGGAACAGTTAAGAAGAGATATTCAAAAATTTCCCTTCAGCCAAAAAACTGAAGTGGACGCATTTCCTCTTAGGGAAGTTCCTAATGGGATAAATGCTGCAGGCAACCCGGTAACAGTCTTTGTGGCTGCCCCCATAAAACCAGCCGAGTTGCAAGAATTGAAAAAGACTCTTCCAAAACTTCATGAAAATGCTCATGAGGTGGCCAAACAGTTAGAGCTATGGTTGGGTCCGAATGATTACATTTTTCAGGAGTTGATGTACATTTTGGGGCATCTGTTTACTACTGAGGAGCGGAATCTTATTCGGACCTCTGCAATGAAAGCCTGGGATACCAGACATCATGGTCAGGCAGGGGCTGTACCGGCAGATCAGAAATTCCCCATAGCAGCTCCCAATTGGGATCCAAACACCCAAGGGGGTAGGGATAATATGTGGAATATGAGAGCAATGATCATGGAGGGGATAAAATTGGCAGTCCCACAAGGGAAAAATTTAACTAAAGCCTTTGAGGTAAACCAAGGCAAAGATGAATCCCCGGGAGATTATTATACCAGACTCCGAGAAAGTCTGGTCAAGTATTCAGGGGTGGACCCTAGCACACCTGCTTTTGAAGCTATGCTGAAAATGCAGTTTGTGACTGGAGCCTGGCCAGATATCCAAAAGAAAATGGAAAATTGGGGAGCTTTGGGAATTGTTGATCTCCTGAAAGCAGCCCAACAAGTTTTTGTGAACAGAGATACAGTAAAAACCAAACAGAAGTCACAAATGATGGTTGCAGCTGTACAGGCTGCAGCGAAAGATGAGGTGAAGAAAGGTGGGAATTTTGGTAGGAGTCAGAATGGAGAAAGAAGAGAGAATTTTGGGGGATACAATCAGGGAGGTTTTCGAGGATATGGTAGAAGTTTTAGAGGAAGAGGCATGGGAATGAGACAGCCCGGAATGGATAGGAGCTGCTTCAGGTGTGGGAAGGAAGGTCACTTTGCGCACAAGTGCCCAACCAACCGAGAAGAACGGAGCTATGCATTGTATGATGATTAGGGCTGTTCCGGCTCCTTTAAGAGGACCTGCAGGGAGCCATTGGTAAACATGTTAGTGGGTCCTGACCATCAGGAGCGGCTGTTCCTGATAGACACTGGCGCAAGCCAGACTTCTGTGTGTGACCAGGTAGAGGGTGCACATAGATCCAAGAAAGCGATAAAAGTAGTTGGGATGAGTGGAAAATCACAGGATGTGAGTGTGTTTGAACAAATTAGACTGGAGATGAATGAAGTAGTGATTGAAGCTGAAGTGTTGTACATTTTTAATTCTGGAGTGAATTTGCTGGGGAGAGATTTGTTGCCTGCATTCGGTATCCAGTTGTGGAATACCGGGAAGGGAATAAGGATGTGTATTCCCAGTGGTTCCTGATCCCTATCCTATCTTGGGACAAATCCCTCCCAAAGACAAATGGTTTACTGTGATAGATCTGAAGGATGCCTTCTGGGCATGCCCCCTGGAGGAAGGAAGTAGAGACCTGTTGCATTTGAATGGGATGATCCTGAGAGTGGGAGAAAACAGCAATTAAGGTGGACAGTACTCCCCCAGGGGTATACTGAGAGCCCTTTGTTGTTTGGACAGGCTTTGGAGGAAAAGTTAGTGTCTTTTGAGAAAAGGGAAGGGATCATGTTAATTCAGTATGTGGATGACTTGTTGACTGGGGGAAAAGAGAAAGAGGTTAGAGCAGCATCTGTGGCTTTGCTAAATTGGCTGAAGGAGCAAGGATTGACAGTTTCAAGGGATAAGATCCAGTTTGTGGAAAGGAAGGTGAAATATTTGGGGCATTATATTCAGCAGGGGCTGAGGTCCTTGGATCCTGAGAGGGTGAAAGGGATCATGAGCCTGGCTCCTCCCAGAAATAAGACAGAAGTCAGGAAAGCCCTTGGATTGTTGGGATACTGCAGAATTTGGGTGGACCAATATACTGTGTTAGCCCAATTCCTGCACAGGAAGTTGATAGGAAAAGGAGAGAGTATAGAATGATTAGAGGGAGATGATGAGAGATGGGAGGGTTTAAAGAAGGCACTGTCATCCGCACCGGTTTTGGCTTTGCCCAATTTGAAGCTCCCATTTCATCTGTATGTGTCAGCAGCTCAGGGAAAGGCACTTGGAGTGTTGGCACAGAAGGGGGGGCAATACCAGCCCATCGCCTTTCTGAGCAAAACTCTGGAGCCGGTGATGAGGGGATGGCCAATCTGTGTGCAGGCTCTGGCTGCTACAGCTATATTGGTGGTAGAGAGCAAGAAGTTAACCTTTGGGGGGGCCCTTGTGGTGCATTCTCCTCATCAGGTTACTTCTGTGCTAAGTCAATTGACAACAACTTGGATGACAGAGGGGCAGATTCTCAAATATGAGACCATTTTGAGAACCAGCCCTGATGTAGTGATTGGGACAGACAGGAATTTGAACCCAGCAAAATTCCTAGAAGGGAGAAGGCAGAAGTGGGAAGCTGAGGACCAAGATTGTTTGTTGCAAGTAGATTTGATGACAAAGGTGAGGGACGATCTGGAAGAGACTCCTTTGAAAGATGGGGAAAGGCAGTTTGTGGATGGATCGAGCAGGGTTGAGGAAGGAAAGAGGAAGTCAGGATTTGCAGTCGTGACAGAAGGGGAGGTCATAGAAAAGGGCTCCCTTCCTTCTTCATGGTCTGCACAAAAGTGTGAGTTGTTTTCTCTGAAGAAGGCCTTGGAGTTGGCTGAAGGAATTGATATGACAATCTGGACTGATTCCAAATATGCCTGGAGTGCGGTCCATACCTTTGGTAAAATCTGGCAGGAGAGGGGTTTTATCAAGGTTGATGGGAAACAAGTCGAACAATTACAGCTTGTAGAACAGGCTTTGGAAGCCCTGCAACTGCCAAATCAAGTGGCAATAGTGCATGTGAATGCTCATCAGAAAGGGAACACCCCAGGGGTAGTTGGGAACAGGTGGGCAGACAAGTGGGTGAAGGAAGCTGTAGGGGAGGCAGAGCTGGTAATGGCATCAATTCCCCTGCTAGAAATGGATGAGAATTGGAAACCAGAGGGAAAAGAGAAAGATTATTTGGAAAAAGAAGGATGTACACTGACGGAAAATGGGTGGAGAACCTCAGAGGGGGTGAGAGTGGTTCTTGTGAATGTAATGAGAGGAATTCTGGAGAAGGTACATGAAGGAGGACATTGGGGAACAGAAGCACTGGTGACAGCTGTGAAGCCACATTTTTGGAGTCCTAAAATGTGGACACTAGCCCAGAACATCTGTTGGAAATGCTTGATATGTTTGAAAGTAAACAAGAAAGCAGCAAGGAAGAAAGAAATGGAAGGGCGACCTCTAATGGGCTGGCCTTTTCAGAGAGCACAGATTGATTTCACCGAATTACCAGAGAAGGGGGTTTGGAAATACTTGTTGGTGATTAAAGATCAACTGACAGGGTGGGTGGAGGCCTATCCGACCAGGAGGGCCACTGCCCCCACAGTAGCCAAGATCCTGTTAGAACAAATCATTCCTCGTTATGGGATGATGGAAGCTATTGATTCTGACAGGGGGACACATTTTACCCAAAAAGTGTTGCAATCTGTGATGGGAGCTGTTGGGGTGAAATGGGATTTGCACACCCCTTGCCAGTGCGAAAGTGGAAAGGGCAAACGGGGAATTGAAGAAACATTTGACCAAAATACAACTGGAAAACGGGTTACCATGGACAAAGAACTTATCTTTGGCACTGCTCAGAATCAGAACATGTCCAAGGAAAGACACTGGGGTCTCTCCATTCGAGATGCTCATGGGGCAACCCTACTTGGCAAAAATAGGGAATCCAATTCCTGAATTCAAAGATTTGTTCTTGAGAAAATATTTGCAGACACTGTCCAGGTCTTTGCTTTCTCTCCATAAACAGGGACTATTGGTGCAACAACCACCTCTTGCTGGGAGCCAACATCCCTTTGAAACTGGAGATTGGGTTCTGATAAAGACTTGGAAAAGTGAGAAGCTGCAACCTAGCTGGGAAGGCCCGTACCAGGTGCTGCTGATAACTGAATCTGCAGTTCGCACTCGGGAAGGAGGCTGGACGCATTACAGCAGAGTCAAAAGGGCACCGGAACCTGAAAGACCTTGGAGGGCAGTTCCAGTGGATGGTCAGCCGCTGAAGCTCACCTTGAAAAGATGAATAAGTCTGAACACTGGACTGAGCTAATTGTCTTCATTCTAGGACTAGGACTGGGAACTTCCTGGGGAAGACAACAATATGACCCATTGGGGCACCTGGAGGAATCTCCCGAAGAACAACTATGGGAGACAGCAGACTTGTTATTAACTGAGTTTGAGTCAAAGATGGAACAAGAAAAGGGGGGATTGTGAGAAGTGTTAAATTAAAGTATCTATTTTTTGATGACTCAAACCTCATGTTGAAAGGAATGCCTTCAGGGTTGGACGGTGCCAGGTACTGTTTGAACTGTTGAACTAACTATCCTGGAATGTCTGAACTATTTTTTTTTGAAACAAATTTTATTAATTTTAAAGACAAACAACACATCATTAACCATTAAGTACATAAAACCTCTTAACATTATAAATTTTTACAAGTCGGATAAAACATTATTTTTATACAACATAATTCTAATTTATCCCATTTCCATGTGGACACATAAATATCTTTCAGCAAATTTCTCATTATTTCTCTTTACTCTTATTCAATTTCATTTCTTTTCTATATTTATCCATTTTATAGTCATCATATTCATTTCTTTCTGACTTGTTTACAATTACATTCCTCCAAGGTTTTATTAATTCTTTTTTTTTTCTTTAAAAAAAAAAAGATTTTTAACAATTTTACAGAAGACACAATACACAAACATACAAAACACAAAACATAAACAAAACTAAAAGATTTTTTCTGAAGATTGTCTGATCCCGGGTTAAAACTCTTCACACAGACACAAATTCAAATATCATATTCACCCCATATATCCTTCCAGATCTTATTATCATTTTCTTTTTTTATATATATATATATAAACCATTTTTATAAAAACAATGCACAAAGAATCAAGGCATAACAGCTTATAAATTCTTTTCTAGGAAAAAATAATAGTAAAAAACCAATAGAGCATAACAATTCCAAATTGTAGTATCAATACTTTATCTATTTAACTTCATATCTTATCCCTACTTCTCCTTTTCATCCAAGTTATTTCTTGTTAATTAAAATTTTATTGTCTTTTATCAATATACAAAATCCAATTAAAAAAAAAAAACCATAACAAAGCCTTTATATATCCTTCCATATCTTATTACCATTTTCAATAACATTCTTTGTCTGTTCTATTTCCAACTATCCATTCATCTTTTTTCTTTTACTATACTTCTCCTATACACCAATTGGAGTAACATCTATAACTCATTACCCTAACTTAAAAGTACCTCATGTAACAATTTTTCTTGGGATTCTGTTTAAAAGATTCTAAAATTACATAATGAATTTTATACTCTAAATACACATATAAAAACACAAACCTATGTACCCTCCAGAATCCCTCTCTTATCCTAAATTAAATTCACCCATTGTCTCTAAATAAACTTTTTTTCTTTAGATCTTGCTTCCCCCCACCAAGTCCTCTCCTCCCCCCTTTTCTCTCCTGCTTATTCTTCTCCTTGCCCTTTTTACCCCTTTGTTTTTTCTCCTCTCTTTTTCCACTCCTTTTCCTTTGCTTTCCAACCTTGCCTCCACCTTTTCGCTCATTTTTCTCTCCTTTGGTTGTTTTTACAATTCTTAAAATCCCCTTTTTCTTATCCTTTTTCTCCTCCTCTCCGGAAGGGACCCATTGTTCATCAAAGATGGCTTCTTCTTCCTCTTCTTCCTTGTCCCAGTCCTTCTGCTGCGTAATCAACTTTTCAAAAGTACATAACGCCATTTCCAAGAATTGAAACAAAGCGCCCAAAGTATCTTCCTTTTTATATTTTTGATATTCAGTCTTTAGATCATCCACAAACAATGCCATTATGAAAAGAGAAACTTTTCCCAAAACAACCACAAGTATTTTTAATCAAAAACAATTAAAAAAAAATTCCAAAAGTTAATACTTTTCTTCCTTCTTCTCTTTCTCTTTCTGGGGTTAATGTTTAAACAAAGAGGTCCAATTACCTTATATCTTTCTTTGGGATTCTAGGCAATCTCCTCCTTTTTCAGCTTCTGTTCCAATTTTTTTTTTCCTCTCCCTTCCCACTTAAAATGTCAATTTTAAATAATCAGAAATCCATACCTCCAACAAGGGTTTCCAATTTCTTAAATTTTTCAATGTCCAAAAATCCTTTTGTTCCTTAGCTTCAACTCTCAAAACAATTCACTTTCGATGTCCAATATATCCAAACATTTCTGCTGTTTCCATGGGGTGGGAGAGTGAAGAGAAAACGAAAGTTCCCTTTAACAGCTTCTCCGCCGCTTTCACTCTTCTTAGGGATACAATGTATCCTCCAGCAATTCAAACAGCTCAGTTCCAGGCAATTTAAAGGATGTTACTTGACCCGGCTCAGACAAAACTTTCACTCTTCACATTTCCTCCAGCGCAATCTTACCCGGTTGCTGGCTTCTTCGTGGCGGCCATTGCTGACCACCGCTCCACCGCCTTGGGAAAAAGGGTTTTTTCCGGAGAAGGGGGGGGTCTGCGACACCCCCACCTCCCTGTCCGACTCCCCTCTCTCTTCAGCTGTCCCTACAGGGCAGCCATATCCCCCTGACCCATCTGGGTCAGGGGTACCTCGACGGCTAGCACAGCAGGAATCGCGAGCTGTCGCGAATTCCTGCTGCCCCGAAGCCACGCGAAACCGGAAAACCTGGAATGTCTGAACTATTGAACCACCTTGGAATGTATTGTGTTAGGGAAGTGCTTGTTGTATGCTATGCACCATATAAGGTAATGAATTGTAACCTGTGTTCTGAAAGGTAAATTGTAAACCAAGCCATTTGCATAATGGAGGGGATAGTTTTAGGGTATAAGAGTAGAGCAAAAGCTATGTTTTACATTCCTCCCAGCTGCCAAGGGTGGAACCCATCTGCAGATGTGTATTCAATAAAGCCTTTTTCCTTGGATCAACTTTGAATCCTGGTGGTCTTTTGAGCCGCAACCTCACAGGTGGGGCTCAAATTTTTTAACAACCAGTTCTGTGGGCATGGCTTAGTTGGTGGGCATGGCCAACTCAATATCACTCACATTAAGGCACGCATCTCCTCGCCTGGCCTCTCATGACTGTGGGGATGCTGCAACAGTCGTAAGTGTGAAAAATGGTCATAAGTCACTTTTTTCAGTGCCATTGTAACTTTGAATGGTCACTCCACACAAGCAAAGTACCAGCAAAGGAGGGAAAAAAACCTCCAGAGACATTCCTGAGACAGGAAGTCTAGTCCTGTCAAGAATGCAATAACGGTTAACGGAGAGGCAGTTTCTGTAAGCAACACCAGAATGTTTCCTTCCTGCCTTCCTTACAGGATTAGGCCAGTAATTTCTTCTAATAACTGGTTCTCTGAACTGCTTAGAATGTTAACAACTGGTTCTAGCAAATAGGTGCGAACTGGTAGCATCCCACCCCTGCTCTGGATGCCACTTCCGGCACACATTCACCAACACGGATATAGTCAACGTATATAAATATCTGTACAAATCACATAACAATGTTAAAAGTTTATGATCTTGTGGGGGACAATGTTACTTGCTGTCCAGGGCTGCATATAGCCCATGGGTCATGGGTTGGGCACACCTTTTCTAGAATGTCATGTCAGTCAACAGTGTCTGGAACTGACGAGTATGCACTCTCTTGAACAGCCTGCCCATATTATACTTATGAAGAACTTTTGGGTTGTTGAGACTGGAAGACTCTTTCATATAACCTCCTAGCTTTAGCTGAACAATTCTTCCTTGCAGAAGCAATAAGATCAAGTGTCAAACAAACAGGTGATCAGCTGAACTACTGGAGTACCTTATCCTCCTCAGGCATTAGAACCTGGAAGCCTCTGACCAGACTTTGCCCGTGACATTTCTGAAGAATGACTAGCCAAAGCTGCAGAGCCTACTCTTGGGTACAATATAAACATTTTTACATTGATGAACTGGTTAACACATGCTGAATGGGGTTACGCTATTGCTGGGCCTTAAAACTTGCTAGTAGGTCACATTAACTTGCAATATGATAGTATTGGGTTAAATTTTTTCAAAGGAAACCTTGCAGGAACAAAGTCATAATGTGACTTTTCTAATTGCATTCAATTAGTATAGGTATTTCTTTGCAACCTTTCATTTTGAATGGCATTTTGTGGATTTAGTCATATGAAATGACAATCAATTTTTAAAGTGATATAATCCCTTTACGTCACTGCAGGTCCATTACTTTTTCAACTCCGTACAATTCTTTGCAACATAGGTTAAAACAGCAAGAACTGGCTCTGACAGATACCACTGCCTATGATGATGTATGAAAGTTTATTTTGCACCTGAATGCATTTGCAAAAACTTCCAGATCTGCTGTTTATTGAAAACTAACTGAAGTACTATGTGAGTAATCCCACAAAACCTCAGAAGAAACACTGATTGCCCAACTCATAACCTCACAATTTCAAAATATGACATTTCTGGGAACAGAAATGTCCAAAATTGAATTAACTGCTTTTTCCTGTTTCTGAACAAAATAGTTTTCAGCCAGAAACCTGGCCATCTAAATTTGGAGAAAAAAAATAATGCACACTTGTGTGCATTTCACAAAACACATGGTTAGTATATATCAAAGTTGCTCTGTTCTTTATGAAAGTATATCTCTGACTTTTAAACTGAATTTCTAGTCTATAAATAAGATCCAATTTTATATAGCAAGAAAGATAATAAAAGGCTATTCAATGAAGAGCCTTAGAAGATGCTAATCTACACAGTAGTCGATATTTTAGAGTTCAGTAAAAGTTAATTTAAAACCAGCATGTGTAACATTCAAATCTAAAAATTCCCCTATGCACAAGATTCTTTCAGTAAGATTTCAAAAAATTCAAGAAGCAATTCATGAATGAGATGTCCACTTTCTAGAGAGATCATCAAAGCATTCTTATGTTACAGTAATGACATGTTAGCTAGGGCTAACCATGACTCACTTTTTTGAGAGATGGATGCTTATACTAGAGAGAGGGAAAGAGAGAGAAGGAGGGAGAGGGAGAGAGATGGTAGCTTCTTTAGGGAAGTTTCCAAATAGCATGAATAATGAAGTGAGCCTGAGAAATGAAGTGAGCCTAAGACTTGGTTCATACAATGTACTTCCTTAATGTTAATGGTTTGGTTTTTTTGGCTTAGTATATTGTGTGATTCCAGTACTATGATTTGTAAACTATAGTTTGAGTTAATATGCTGTGTGCAGTCAACTGTAATTTATTTAACTAATTATGACTACCTAATGTCCATATTAGTGGTGGCTACAGAGCACAGATTTAGATGACTCTTTAGTATGATTTGGAAGTAGCATCTTTAAAGTAGCTGCAGCTACCTATGATCCCATGAAAAGATGCAGCTGCTTTAACAAGATTGATGTTCAGGCTCAAAAGCACTTTTTTTTTGGATCTGAATCTGAAACACTGAATAGCAGAAGAGTTGGACGGGATCTTGAAGGTCTTCTAGTCCAACCTCCTGCTCAAGCAGGAAACCCTATATCACTTCAGACAAATGGCTGTCCAATCTATTCTTTAAAACCTCCAATGTTGGAGCATTACAACTTCTGGAGGTAAGCCGTTCCACCGATTAATTATTCTCACTGTCAGGAAATTTCTCCTTAGTTCTAAGTTGCTTCTCTCCATGATTAGTTTCCATCCATTCCTTCTTGTCCTGCCTTCAGGAGCTTTGGAGAATAGCTTGACTCTCTCTTCTTTGTGGCAGCCCCTGAGATATTGAAACACTACTATCACATCACCCCCAGTCCTTCTTTTCATTAAACTAGACATACTCAATTCCAGCAAATGTTCTTTATATGTTTTAGCCTCCAGTCCCCTAATAATCTTTGTTGCTCTTCTCTGTACTCTTTCTAGAGTCTTGACATCTTTTTTACATTGTGGCGACCGACAGAAACTGGATGCAATATTCCACCTCTGGTCTTACCAAGGCATTATAAAGTGGCACTAACATTTCATGTGATCTTGATACTATCTCTCTGTTAATGCAGCCTAGGACTGCATTGGCTTTTTTGGCAGCTGCAGCACACTGCTGGCTCATATTTAAGTGATTGTCCACTAGGACTCCAAGATCCCTGTGGCATTTAGTACTATTGTACATCCCTAGTCAGGTTCTCTATTACTGATTTATCATTTTGTATTTATTCTAATGTCATTTCTTCTTGCTCCTTGTCCGGATATAAGCTGCAGGGGTTTTCCTCTGACTGAGATCACTCTGAAAATAATAAAGTAAATTGGCTTGCCTAGGATATAGATATTTTTGAACTGTAACTCCCAGAATTCCCAGCCAAAAACCAATAGCATCAAGATAGAGAAGGCAGATATCAGGGATGGAGATCAACATTAAATGAAAAAAAGACTTATCTGTTCTTTTAATTAACATTAATTTAAATAATGCAGTAAGTTCCAGTTTGAGGATTTGAGTTACTGTTGAAGATTTTGTGGGGAAATCACTCACTTTCCTCTCTCAATAAAAGAGATACAAACCTTTCTCTAGACCAGGGGTCTCCAACCTTGGCTCCTGGAAGCCTGGCGGACTTCAACTCCCAGAATTCCACAGCCAGCTTTGCTGGCTGTGGAACTCTGGGAGTTGAAGTCCGCCAGGCTTCCAGGAGCCAAGGTTGGAGACCCCTGCTCTAGACAGACCTTCATTACAACCTGATCCAACAGCCACAAAAGTGAAAGCAATTTTAATAATGTGTTTGACGGGAATTCTCTTTTTAAAATTGCAAGGAAAATCCTAAATTACTGCTGTTCCATTTAACTGAGAAATTAAAGTGTGTTAAGATACTGCCCTCCTAAGGCCAAGAAGTGTAAATATATCTATAAAAGACTCAGTCCAAGTGCACTGCAGTCTCAGAGAAGTTTATAATTTTAAAAAAATGGCCTGATAGAAGGCAACAGTAATAAGAAGCCACCGGATAGCTAATATACTGCATTTCTTCCTTCATTCCCTTGCTACACTCATTTTTAAAAGGGGGAGGAACAGGGAGGGGGTGGGAAACATAAGATACCCACAGCAGTGGCTCTAAGCCTAGAGTGCCAAATCAAATAATTAGAAAGCATAAGTGCCAAATCAAATAATTAGAAAGCAAAGCTGTTCAAACAGGAAGGACTTTATCCCATGAGCATACAAGCAATCCCTTCTTTCGAACTGCTTATATTTTTCCCCCCATTCCCTGCACCTGAAGCAAGCTAAAGAAAGAACAGAAAAAAAATAGATAGAAAGAAGATAATAAACACCCACAGCGGTTCTCCTATTGAAATGAATCCTATGTAGAGGTTTCCACTTTCCTTCTTTTTAATGGATGCATGTATCAGACCCACTTGGTACATTTCAAGGTTTAATCCATGTGAGTTGGAATGAAGCTTGGTGAAAAGTTCCTTGAGATGTTGAATACTTTTCCTCCTACCAACAGAGATTTTTCAAGTTAAGCCGAAATACAGAAAGCCAAACATGTTTACCATCTAGAAAAGTCATTGATTCTAGTACTTCTTAGCTCCACCTCCATCTGCTTGTGATTTGTAGCCCTGTTCATTCAGAATGTCTCCTAGTGCTCCATACCTCACATGCAGAGGTGATGTTTAGAAAAAGCTTGCATATAGTTGAAGATCTTGAGGAGTCCTTGTTCATGCAAAAGAATTTTCATGAATATGGATTAATTCCACTCCAATTACTCATCCCTCCAGATCTGCTACAGGGCTGAAAGCTACAGCAAAACATAGGGGACTGGAAGCTAAAACATATGAAGAACAGTTGCAGGGTTTGTCTCGTCTAGTGGAAAAAAAACACTCGGAGTGACATGTTAGCAGTGTTCTCATATCTAAGAAGCTGCCACAAAGAAGAGAGGTCAATCTATTCTCCAAAGCACCTGAAGGCAAGACAAGAAGCAATGGGTGGAAACTAATCAAGGAGAGAAGCAACCTAGAACTAAGGAAAATTTCCTGACAGTGAGAACAATTAATCAGTGGAACAACTTGCCTCCAGAAATTGTGAATGCTCCAACACTGGAAGCTTTTTAAGAGCTTTATCTGAAATGGTACACTGTAGGGTTTCCTGACTGAGCTGGAAGTTGAACTAGAAGATCTCCAAGATTCCTTCCAACTCTGTTATTCAGTTAGGGCTAACATGAAGAGAGCCTCCCTCTTGTCTGCCTGCTTTTCATCTATGGTTTGTTATTATTTGGACCTCCTACTGATTCAGGATGTCTTTCGGCAGGATCTTCCTCAGCAAACATAAGACAATATCCTCCATTCCACCACATGCTGTCAATTGACAGAAAAATCATGTTTCTTTGTTAAATATAGTATTCCCATACTTATATTCTTCAGTGGAGTTAATGTGTGCCGTCAAGAGATGTCTACTAGAATAACAGTCTTCTCCATGCAGCCCTTCAGTCGTGCGAGTCTCTGCAACAACATCACTGACAATAACTCATTACAGATGCACAAGTTCTTAACTGAAGCACTGATGCTTCTAAAACACTATTGCTATTGCTATATAAACCTGAGAACCAATAAAAAAATGATTTCACTTGGATTCAGAAGAATTCACTTGCACACTTTCTACAGATGATCTAAGTTCTCTTGAACATTTTTCTTTTTCTTCAAGAAACAGATATGAAGATTTTGTTTTCGAAGCAATCATAACCAGTTGCTGGTAAAGCTAAGAACTGAATGTAGGTTTTCTTTATATAGATATCTCACTGTTAGCTTTTTGCGTAACCCTTCTGAAACCCGAGCTTGTCAGATGAGAGCCTGTGGATACACTCCATATTCAGTTAGTTATTCCCAAGACAGCAAGCACATATTTATTGTGAAAAATTATAATGTGTGATCAGTTTAGTTAGGGCTTATATGTCAACCTAGCCATTGCATTTGGCAAGCCATGGTACAAAGTATAACTCCAAACATTAAACACATCAAAGAAAACTATGATTGGATGAACATATCACATTAAAGAATGTATTGCATTAATTATGATTTATTCAACCAACTATAATGACCCAATTCACAGATAATGCTAATCCATAAATCACAATTTATAGACTGTAAAATGGCTGGAATCACAAATTAGACTAATATGTTTGTTGTGATGTACTGTTTGAAGCAGCTTCATTGCTAACATTTCATGGAGAGGTGGAGGGAGGTATCTTTTCACAGAAAACAAAATATGCCTTGATTCAAGCTATACAGAGACATCATGGATTCATGAAACCTGATGAGCTTCATTCTGTGGACCAATACTTGGTTATCTGTCCCTTCCATTCTTCTTTCTGCACAAGCTGGTTATATGCAGTGTTCCTGCTGCATTAAGTTATACTTTCCCAAGTTGGATAATCCTCAAATGGGTTGGATTCTCAAATTCCTAGTTATTGTGCCATGCTGGCTAAGAATTCTGGATACCATGACTCCAATACATTGCTGTATCAGGCTGGGAAAGATTACTTTAAGCTAGGTTTGGTTTATTGAGTGACTAATAATTGATTGGGTACATCCAACCAACTAGCCAAAACCCATCAAATCGCACTTCAGCTTGGGGTGATTTGTAAACTTCATTTTACACACACACGTTCACCTCTTCTAATCTCAAAGAAAAAACATCTTTTTTCTGACTAATTCTTTAAGCAATCAAAACATTGCTGAAAAATATCCAAATAAATTTGGATCCTTCAAGCAATCAAAGCATTACTGAAAAGAATCCAAATAATCCAAATAAATATCCAACCATTCCAACTTTGGGAGCGGCAAACAACCGCTGACTCCATCATTAACGGCAACAGATGCCGCAACAGTCCAAAATAAGCAAGCAAGCAAAGAAGAAGAAGGGGAAATATGCTATTGTTTGGGGGGGATTTGATACTCTTCCCCGTGCATCTTTTCTTCTTGCAAACCAACAGGACAGAGGCAGGTGTTCCATTTTCCCAAGCAATTTCTCTCTGTGCAACATTTGGCTTGGCAGCCAATGCTTAAAATCCCATCAACAAAAGTGTGTTAATCCTTCCCTGATTCTTAGTGGGCTTAATACCAGCCAGAACAGAGATACTTGGAAGCCAAATTGACTGCTCACTCCCTATTTCTGGTATTTGGCAAGTTCAAACTCCTGTTCGGTTCTTTTAGGAGACTTAGTTTCCAGGCTTAGTTTTCATCAAATACCTGCACCAACTGTTTATCCCAATATAATAACTTAATACTAAAGACAATCTTAAGGAAACTGAAAGGTGATTTTTCGTGAGCGTATCTGCCAACACGCTCTACAAAGAGGGTTAATCCAATAAACTCGGCAGTCCAGTAAAAACACATATCCACTGCTTATCTTTTCTTTTAAAGTCTGCTCCAAAGAAAGACAAATCCACTGGCTCCACATGTTCCATATTTACATTGCTCCTTTCCTTTTTCATTAAACAACACTGTGATTTGTATCATTCTGCACAATTTACTGCAGCTCTACTCATTAGCCAAGAAGTACATAAGGCTTGACCAGAGGTAAATGACAGTGGGCCAGAAAAGCTCTTAAGCCTCACTTCAAATGTTGGCAGCATTTTCTGACCAAAGAAGATAAAAAATCAGTGCAATAAGTCCCTGATAAGTTTTATATATCTATTTTAGTCAGGCCACAACTACCATAAAAACGATAAAACATTCCCATGCACCCACCCCAAAAAACTCGAGCTCTCTGCAGAGGCCTCACTGCTGCTTCAGTATTCTTGGGGGTTACAGTGCGGTTTTAAAGAAGGAAAAAGGACATTGGATTATCCCTGTATTTAAAAATCCACCTGGGATTCCAGCAGTCTCACCATTAGGTTGGGTAATCCTGGCTTTGTTCTCGCTGGTATCTTCCATATTGCTGTGGGTTGCGCTTCCCATCATCTCCACACAGAGAAACGTGATCTAAAGAATTCCCCATTAATGTGAAATCCCAAAATACCAATGATTTATTCTTATACAGGTAGTCCTCCAGTTACAATCACAACTGGGGCCAAATTTTCCATTGGTGAGCAAAAAGGTTGTTAAGTGAATTTTGCCCCATTTTACAATCTTTATTGACTCAGTTGTTAAGGTGAATCACTGCAGTTGTTAAGTTGGTGAGGTAGTCGGTCAATGAACCTGGCTTCCCCATTGATTTTGCTTGTCAGAAAGTTGCAAAAAGTGATCCCATGATCCCGGAACACTGCAACCATCATAACTATGAACCAGTTGCCGAGCAGCCAAATTTTAATCACGTGACCATGGGGACGCTACAATAGTCGTAAGTGTGAAAAATGGTCTTAACTCCCTCTTTTCAGTGCCGTTGTAACTTCCAACAGTCACCAAATGAATGGCTGTAAGCCTGTATCTTCCATACTGCTCGACTACATTTCCCATCATGATCTAAAACAGGGGTGTCTAACTCACATCATCACAGCAGATTAACATGATGTATCGGAACTCCCCCCCTTCGCTAAATCGGACGTGGGCGTGGCCAGCACATGATGCATCCGACCTATAGGCTGGGAGCTTGACTGCCCCGATCTAAAGAATCCCACTGAGGTCCCATTAAACTAAAATCAAAAAGCCAAAGATTTTGTCTTATATTTTGCTGTAAATACCAGAACAATTGGATTGTCAAGTCTTGGGCTGTTTCTGAATCAGTTGCATTTCCAATTACGCAGTTTGAATCGCTCTAATTTACATTAGATGACTAACAGAACACAGAGATGTACAGATTCTGAGCATGAAAAGTTTCCTTACAGCCATCAGTGCGATTAAACCTTGGATTAGAAAATTAAATGAATTTTGCTCACTGTGAAAGAATACAGAGAATCAAATCAATCCCTTTTCCCCAAGCATTAGAAGCTATATTGCCAATCAAATGACTAGAACAGTTTCAAGACAAACAGAATGAAGCATGGTAAAACTGCCAGGAGCTGTAATTTACCAATATCTGGAAGATTTCACCATGAGCATCCATATCAATCTTGAAGTATCCTTCATCACGTCTTACCTTGCACCACCAATATCCACTCCAACCATTAGCTGGCCATTCAGCGAAAGGATCTCGTCTCGCAAGCGAACTCTTCCACATTTCCCTGCCGGACTGTTTTTTTTCAAATCAGTGACCCAAATGCTTCCCACATCAAGCACTGGGCCTTTATGTCCCCTCTTTCTTCTCCCCATTCTCCTTTTTTCACCATAATCCCCAAAAGCAGGGATATTGCCAAAACTTAGGCCGAGCGGCTCCGTCATTTCTGGATCCTTGGTTAAGTAAACCGTACAGATTTCCATATCCACAGGACTGGGGCTGTAGTGTCGCTTGCCCTCTTCCATTGGGAAGTTCAACTGGATGTACTCTCTCAGCTTCTTAATGGCCGAATGACAAAGGCTGTGCTCGGGTTCCTCAGCTTCCCGTTTCAGGTGGCCCTGCAACCATCGATAAAGGATGGGAAGAAACAGCATCGCGTTTTCTGGAGTGATGGGCATTGTGGTCATGCCAGGATGCCATTATGTCAAGAAATGGTTCTTCTTCAACTGGGTCAGATCAATGTTCCTTTCCAAGCCAAGGTTGCTGGGTGGTTTTTTCACAGCCATCTTGATAGGACCAAGAAAATGCAGGAAAAAGACACACAAGGACAGCCAAAACTAAATAATAATAGTAATAGTAATAATGGCTTCTTCTTCCATTCCCAATTTGGCCAGGACAGCAGAGGGCCTTTATGAAAAGGAATGAACACTATTGCTCTGGAATCCATAGCAAGAGAACAAAGGAAGAGACCAGAATTTCATGCTTGCCTCCTTTTACAGCTGTCCACACAGAAATGTATGATCACCAGCCTGGAATTTCTCCTCCACACTCACCAACACCTGCTTGACCTAGAAAAAGGGAAACAGCCCAATTAAAACCATAAATCTGTTTCAGATGCAGGATTAGAAGCTTATCTGCAATGCTTAATAATGAGAAGATTTCGCCTAAGATTATTTTGTTTTTTTGGTTAATTCTATAATCTGTTCATTTTGCTTTCTGTTAAATTATGTGGGTTATTCATTATTTACTACAAGGACTGCAGGCAGGAAGAAGAGGCGGCATCAAAGACAAATTTCTAATTATGCAGATAGTTTCACAGACAGAGGCACATTTTACAATTAAAATGTGCCTCTTCATTTCCATAGGATAAAAAAGGAAGGAAGGAAAGAAGGTATTTCTTTTATGTCTTTTAATCTTGGGAAGGAAGGAAGGAAGGAAGGAAGGAAGGAAGGAAGGAAGGAAGGAAGGAAGGAAGGAAGGAAGGAAGGAAGGAAGGTCTTTTAATCTTGAATATTTATGCTCAAATTCTCCTTGTTTTTCAGACTGGTATAGTGGTTAAGATGCTGGCCTAGAAACCCAGAAGTCTGTGAGTTCTAGTCTCGCCTTAGACATGAATGCCAGCTGGGTGACTTTGAGCCAGTCTTTCTCTCTCTCAGCCCTATCCACCTCACAGGATAGTTGCTATGGGGAATAGGAGACGGAAAGAGTATTATGTATGTTTGCTGCTTTGAGTAGTATATAATGTAATAACGTTGAAATAAAACTATTAAGTAAAATATTATTTAAAAAAAACCAAAACTAAGTTTAGATATCAATAAATGTTAACGTTTTTTCCAAGATTCAAAGCTTTAAAAAGTTTTAAAAAAGAGCATCTCAAGAAAATGCAGCCTTTTGCCAAGTTCATCCATTGTACTGAATCACAAAACAACCCTTCATTTCATTTCGGTTGAACTCAGACATTCTGATTTTCAGGCAATTGATTATGGATTAGTGTGACATGCAAAAGTAAGCCATTCACACATGTCACTATGCCATGGTTTGAGAATTTCTGCCCTGGACAAGGGGTTGAACTAGACCTCCATAGTCTTTTCCAGCCCTATGATTGCATGATCAATCATGGTTTATTGAGTAAGCTACAATTGGGTTTGAACATACAATATCCTAAGTCATACCTCATGACAGACACACTATATTGCTTAGATATTAAGCCAAAATACAAAAATGCCACTTTACAGGTTCGGCTTGGTTCACTGTACAAACTCAGTTATTTAATAATGACAATTTTCAAGTCAAACTTGTTCTCTCCTCTCTTTTCATCATTGTTAATTTACATGCCATTCAACTCTCAACAATTTTTAATTATTGTTAATGTTAATGACTGAACAGTTTCCAAGTCTTTAAATGTTTTATTCTGTGGCTAGATTCCTAATCCAATGTGTGTAAAATAATGAATGAATGGCCTAAAAAAATCTGCCCAGTTGGTTTTGAATCTGAAAAATGATACTCTTATAGTTATCTTATGAAGTTAGAATTGTCATCAAATCTCTCTTCAAATGGTTTCTTAAGAAGGGTGGAGTGAAATACTCAAGAATATTATACAAATCTTTTTCCGGATTCACTTATCAAATCTGTCCTACAACATTTTGGGATATCCTGATTACATGTAAACTTTTGTTTCATTCCTTAACAAATTGTGCTTTTCCTTCCTTATATGTCCTTCCCAATGGAATTTCTAAAAAGCCCTCCAGACCCATTTCCTGACTTCTACAAAAAGAAATAAAAAGGTAATTAAAAGAATTCCACTTGAAACTTTCAGATGTGGTTTTCCATTATCATTTTTAGACGCTGTTTTTAAAGACCTCATGCTAGAGATTCTCCAGTCCCATCCAAACAGTGTTTTATGACCTTCCCTTTGCTCAAAAAAGCACACTATCATCTTTTTATTTGGATTCAATCTTAGTGGAAATAGAGTATTATCAAAACATTTTTATCCAGTTTATTTTCATAAGTGTTTTTCTTTAATCCTCAATAAAATGAGACACGATTTTGGCATTTCGTAGCCTTAAAAAGTTTAACAGATTGAACTGAATAACAGCTGGTCCATCTCAACATCAGATTCATAGGGTTAGGCCCACAATGAACAAGCATCTGAAGTTGAATGAGGTTGTTATTGTGAGAAGGCAAGACCCTCATACCATCCTTGTCACCAAGACCACTTGCCCAGTGGTGGGATGCAACCAGTTTAACAACTGGTTCGGTGAGCGTGCACTTCGCACGCTTGCACGCACACGTTGTGTGTGCAAAGTGTTCAAAAAACACTCATTTTAAGCTTTAAAAATTACCTTCTATGTCAGTGCTGGTGAGTAAAACAGCTGACGCATGGCCATTCGCTGTGAATCAGTTGAGCTAAAAAACAGGGAAATATTCCCATTTTGGCTGGAAAAGTGCTGCAGGAGGCCATGCGCATTCCCCCCACTCCAATTTGGCCGGCAGGGTGCTGCAGGAAGCGTCTGTCTCGCCTCCCCCACACTCCCTGGCTGGCCCGTGGGGAACTACAGTGCTAATCAGGCCCTCAAAGAAATCCAGTTTGACATCCCTGGCCTGTATTGACATGGGCTAAAACTGAGTATTTAGTCTCTTTCTCTAGGAAATTGGCAAATATCAGCAACTGAATCAAAGCCATTAAAAATTCCGTCGAGATAGAGAAATCTTGTAGATATATAGAAAGATTCTCCTGGTACTATCACTCGGGATCAACATCGGGGCACACAAAGAGGTGAAGATTATCCTACCACTTCGGTGGGAAAGTAACAACGTTCCGTGTGCCTCATGCTGGCCACATGGCCACAGAAGAGTCTTTGGACAATGCTGGCTCCCTTGGCTAAGAAATGTAGATGAGCACTTCCCTCTAGAGTCAGACATGACTGAGCAGGGCAAAGCTTTACTTTTACCATGGTGGCGCAATAGTTAGAATGCAGTATTGCAAGCTAACTCTGCCCACAGCCAAGAATTTGATCCTGACTGTCTTAGGGTTGACTCAGCCCTCCATCCTTCCGAGACCGGTAAAATTAGGACCCAGATTGTTGGGGGCAATATGTAAACTGCTTAGAGAGGGCTATAAAGCACTGTGAAGCAGTATATAAATCTAAGTGCTACGCTATGCTATGCTATACCATGTCATGGTGGCGCAGTGGTTAGAATGCAGTATTTCAGGCTAACTCTGCCCACTGCCAAGAATTTGATTCTGAGTGGCTCAAGGTTGACTCAGCCTTCCATCCTTCTGAGATCAGTAAAATGAGGACCCAGATTGTTGGGGGGCAATAAGCTGACTCTGTAAGCTGCTTAGAGAGGGCTGTAAAGCATTATGGGGTAAGTGCTATTGCTACTTTTATCATTAACTCACTCTCTCTTGCTGATAGGGACAAGGTCAGAGTCTCCAGCAACTCCAAGTACTAGATGACAAGACATCTCAAAATGAATGTTGGACTCTTCTGGGCAACTGGAAGCAATGGGCATGATCAGGAGATATACTGATTGGGGAGCAGAGTCATGATTATTCTGAATGCTGATATACTTCAATTAAGAGAAACTACAGTTCCCTGAATTCACACACCACTCGAATTAGGAGCCAAATGAAAGCAAAGGTGTCTCTCTCTTCCAGGTGGGAGAATTAGATATGTAATCAAGGATGGGCTGCTACTGGTTCTCATCAGTTCAGGCAAACCTAAGTAAGTAAGTAAGTTAGTAAGTAAGTAAGTAAGTAATCAGCTAATCCCCTACTTTGGACACCCCACAAGGGAGAAAGTTTTCTGAGCTGGATCAAGCTGTTTTCTGAATACGGTCAATGTATTACTGAAATCTGGACAAAGAAGGAAAAGGCAAAACCAAAATAACTGTGTTCATGTATTTCCTAAGCCAAAACGGAACAAATATTATGACTTACCCAATGTATATAAGCCAGGTCAAAAGGGTCTGATGCCATATGTGCATTTGTAAAACACAGAATATCTGAAGACTTGTTTGTAACCACAACATGCATACATGTATTGCAGCTTTTCAGATACAGACTCCTTTGTCCATTGAAGTAGAGCATTTACATCTGACTATTCCCAGTTCCTCATGAGAAACCAGGAAATCGAAAACATTCAGCAAGATGCTTGCCCATCTGAAAATGTGATTAATTTGCTTCCCTAGTCCTTCCTATGGGAAATTTCTTTGATAAGAGAATTGGTCAGAAAGCAACAAGAATCTCATTGTGACCTGACAAATCTCTTCCAAGGCCTGGAATTCCAAACACAAAACACATCCTGGTGAATGTACATGAGCACGCATGCATCTGTCTGTCTGCCTGTCTATCATCTATTTATCTCTCATCTATCTCTCATCTCTCATCTATCAATCAATCTGTCTATCTATCATCTATCTATCTATATCATCTATCAATCATCAATCTATCATCTATCTTCATCTATCAATTTCTATAATCCATCTATCTACCATCTATCATCTATCATCTATCTATCAATCAATTTGTCTATCATTTATCTATCTATATCTAAAATCTAAAATCTATCATCTATCAATATCTATAATCCATCTATCTATCTACCTACCTACCTATCTATCGATCTATCTATCTACCTACCTACCCACCCACCCACCCACCCACCCACCTACCTACCTACCTACCTATCTATGCAATGCTTTTGATTTGAATGCTGTTTATGGCATAATCAAAGAACCGAAAACAAAGAAGAAAGACAAAATAGGGACTGCAAAAAAAAAAAAATGTTTTTGTGTACCGTAGCCAGTGTCTCCTATATTTCTTAGAAACAGTGAAGGTCCTGGGTTCTCAACCTTGCATCTACAGAACAGGATGGACCAAAAATATCACCAAACAAAGACCTCATCCTAAATCTCCTGGGAATCACTTGCGACCCTCTGCATTATTCCTTCGGGCATTTCAGAACACCACCTGGGGTTTAAGTCTCCTTAAGTTCTGATTACCATCTACTTCATCCTGCAATTGACAATGCAGACCCATTGCAAGACTAATCAATAAAAGTTCACTTAATGCAATTGCTGCAGCGATTATATTCTTCAGATGGCAGTTCTTTCTTCCTTCCATCCTTCCTTAAGTATAGGGCAGAAGAATAAAACGGTATAGCAGAAATGGGTTTCTTAGCATGGCATGATGGAGTAGCAAAATCATATTTTGAGCCAGAAAAATCAATATATTAAACAAGATCATTGCAAACACAGTGTGGCCAACAACTTACCTACCAGTGGAAATTGGAATTAGTTGTTTCTAGCACTCAGTATCCTTTGTTATTGTACTTGGTGTCGTGTCCGCAAAAGATGCTCAGAGTCGGTGACTTTCATTCAAAGCTCTTTATTTTCAATGGGAGAACCGAACCAGCGAAAGGCAAAAAGCCCGCGGCTTTTATACCTTTCGCAGCGGCGGCCGCGGCCAATGGCAGCGATTCAAGTCTCCCGCTCTTGGTTTGCACCAATCGCGGGAGACTCCAATCGGGCCAATCAGCGCGGCTCGCCTGGCCAATCAGAAATCCCCGCGCCTTAGCCAATCAAGGCTCGGGGATTTCGAGTATACCAATTCAAGACATAACACCCCTCCCCTCTTGGTATGGTCCATCACGTGGTGTAGTCACGCAGGTAGGCGGGGCTCCGTCGAGTCCTAGTTGACCTGCGCAACTCACTTGCTTGCTGTAACTCGGCCGGAGCGGTTATCTTTTTGGCTGCTCCTGCCTCTGTGCGAACCGGCTGGATGATCGGGCCGGTTCTTTCGCCGTGGCTCCCGCCTGGGCCTACCGGGTCGGTTGAGTCACGGATTTCGCCGCTCCCGCTTGGCTTCTCCGAGTCGGTAGAGCTGGCCAGACGGTTCTTCTCCGGAGGGGACTCGCGATGGCTGTGTTCCAGTGAGTATTTCTGTTTTATTTTTTCCTGCGATTGTCTTTCCGGGTATTCCCTCCCCCCTTGGTTCGTGTCTTGGGGGTTGAGGTCAGTCGCTGTTCGTGACCTGAGCTGGTCGATATGTCGCTTCCAGGCTCGCCCATCGATGGTTTGGAGCCGGTACGACCGTGGACCAGTGACTTGAGTTATGACGGCTGGGATCCATAGGGGGTCCCCCGTCATGTTCTTTGCATAGACTAAGTCACCTGGGTCAAATGTCCGGTACCTGGAGCTGGAGTCTGGGGGCCGCTCAGGGTTATAGGTTGGGTGCAATCGGTCGAGTGGGGACCTCAGCTTTCTGCCCATTAGAAGTTCTGCAGGGCTCTTGTTAGTTGTGGTATTGGGAGTGATGTGCTGTATGAACAGCAGTTTGTTGATTTTGTCGTTGATCTCCCCGTGGTCCATTTTCCGGAGGGTCTTTTTCGTAAACTGGACCATCCGTTCCGCCCTACCGTTCGCCGCCGGATGCGCCGGTGCTGTTAATGCGTGGCGGATACCCCTCTCCGCCAGGAACCGTTCGAAATCGATGGAAGTGAATTGGGGCCCGTTGTCTGAGACGACGACATCTGGGAGGCCGTGTGTGGAAAACAGTTTACACAGTTCTTTAACGACGGCCTCTGTGGTAGTGGATTTCATGTCGCATACCTCCAACCAATTGGAGTATGCGTCAACTGTGATTAGAAAAGTGTGCCCATTTGTGGGGCCAGCAAAGTCAAGATGGATTCTGGACCAGGGCCCCTGTGGTGTTTCCCAGTCCCGGATAGGTGCTGCGGGTGGGCTGGATCTGGTCTCCTGGCACCGGTGGCATTTGGCGACCCATGCTTCAATTTGCTTGTCCATCCCTGGCCACCAAGTGTAACTCCTGGCCAGGGCTTTAGTCCTGACGATGCCAGGATGACCCTCATGTAGCATCTCTAAGACCCTTTCTTGTAATCTGTCCGGAATTACCACCCGGTCACCCCACAGAATACAGCCTCTCAGTAGTGAAAGTTCAGTCTGGCGCTGGCGGAATGTTTTAAAAGTCTCGTCATTGTCTTTCTCCGGCCAGCCCTTTTCTAACCAGTGTAAGATTCGTGCCAGACGCCTGTCCTTAACGGTTTCTCTGGCAATGTCAGATGCGGTAATAGGTAAACTCTCGATACTTAGGGTGTTTGTTGTTGGTGCTGGGTCAGGTTCAGAGACAGGTAAAGGCGAGCGGCTTAAAGCGTCCGCGTGCGAGATTTTCTTACCTGGCTTGTGTAGCAGGTCGTAACTGTAGGCTGCCAGGAATTCGGACCATCTTGTCATCCGGGGTGACAAGAAGTTCGGCGTGGCTCGGTTTCCAGTGAGGATGCCCAGCAATGGCTTATGATCCGTCACGATTGTGAACGGGCGGCCGTACAGGTCTTCGTGGAAACGCTTAACGGCGGCAACTATAGCCAAAGCTTCTTTGTCCAGCTGGCTATAGTTCCGTTCCGGTTTAGTCAGAGTCCTGGAGAAAAAAGCGATGGGTGCTTCTCTCTGGTCTGGGAGGGTGTGGCTGAGGACAGCGCCGACGCCGAAAGGTGATGCGTCGCAAGTGACAGCTAAGGGCAAGGTTTCGCTGAATTGCATCAGGACGGCGTCGGAGGTGAGAAGGTCTTTGGTTTTTTGAAAGGCGGCTTGCTCTCGTTTCCCCCAAGTCCAGGCTGCCTTCTTGTCTAGGAGTCTATGTAAAGGTTCCGCCGCCGTTGCCTTTTGAGGTAGGAAAACATTATAAAAATTTAGTAAGCCTAGGAACGCTTGTAGTTCCGTTTTGGACTTTGGGGTGGGGGCTTCCTTGATGGCTTTTACTTTTTTAGTCGTAGGGTGAATGCCATGTCGGTCTAGGAGATAGCCCAAAAACTCTACTTGCTTTGTACATAGTTGGCATTTTTCTCGTTTGACTTTAAGTCCTGTTTCTTTAAATTTTGTTAAGACTTGTCTGAGTCGGTTTTCTAATTCGGCTTCGTTTGGCGCCGCCACTAATACGTCATCGAAATAGGGCACCACCCCCTTGATGCCCTGTAGCAACCGTTCCATCAGGCTCTGAAAGATGCCTGGTGCCACGCTGACTCCAAATTGGAGTCGGTTACACTTGAAAGCCCCTCGATGGGTCACGATTGTTTGGGCTTCCGCTGTTTTCTCGTCCACAGGTAGCTGCTGATATGCCTGGGCGAGGTCGAGCTTGGCAAAGACTTTGCCCCCTCCCAGTGAGTGCAGCAAATGTTGCACTATTGGGACTGGGTAGGCGCTTTGTTGCAACGCGCCATTTAGGGTGGCCTTATAGTCCCCACAGATTCTCACGGACCCGTCTGGCTTTACTGGGGTCACTATAGGGGTCTCCCATCTGGCATGGTCTATCGGTTGTAATACCCCTTGTTTGACGAGCTTGTCGATCTGCTCGTCAATTTTTGGCTTTAAGGCGAATGGTACCCTTCTAGGTTTAAGCCGCTTAGGGGGGACCCTTGGGTCTAGATCGAATGAGATAAGGGGCCCCTGGTACTTGCCCAATCCTCCATCGAAGACCTCCTGGAACTCCTGGGCTAGCTTCTGTTCCCAAGCTTCAATGGAGACGTGGTTGACACCTGTCAGCGCGATGTTAAGCGGGGCGAACCATTGTAAGCCCAGTAGGCTTGGGCGGTCGCGATCGACGATCGTGAGTGGTAGTTGTTCGGTCTGGCCTTTGTAAGTTATATTAAAGTTCTTGGTGCCCACTACCGGGACGCGATTCCCTTGGTAGTCTTTTATGATGATCTTTTGGGCATGCACGTTTCTTTTTTGTAGTGTAGGCACTAGTCTTTTGATTTCGCGCCATGCAATCATGGAAAGGTAGGACCCGGAGTCCACTTCCATTTTGCATGGCTGGCCTTCTATATGGACTTCTACGTGTACCTTTCTGGTGCCATCGGAGATGGCGTGGCCAATGGTCACCGTCTGGTGGGTCTCTTCTTTTCGCCGACCGTCGCCGCTTCTTTGAGAACGTTGAGTACGGTCCCATCGACCGTCTGGCTGGCGCTCTCTGGCTCTGGGCGGGGAGCTTTCTCTTCTTCTGTCATGCTGTTCCCATTTGGGCGGGCTGCGGGTCTTCTTTTGGCGGCAAACTCTGGCGATGTGGCCCCGTCGGTCGCAATGCCTACAGATAGAGTCAAGGAATCGGCATTCTGACCTGGGGTGGTCGCCGCCGCACCCGGCGCAGTTGGTCCTCGACCTACGACCTTTTCGACTTCGTTGGTCGCCGCGTCCCGTCTGCACGCGATGTATGTCCTCCTCGTCTTCCGACGTGCTGGAGGTTGACTGGTAATCACCGTAGTGCGCGGTTGCCTCGTTTCTTGTGTTGGCCGACCTCGCCGGGTTGTTGTTTCCGCCCTTCGCGTCAGATCTTCGCATGCTGTCCGCTGACGTGCGGGTTGCTTCTGCGGCTGCGGCTGCGGTAAGGGCATCGGCTAGGCTGATGTCGCCCTTGGCCATAAGTCGGCTCTGGAGTGTAGGATCCCATAAGCTGAGTACGAAACGGTCTCTTATGAGACTGTTCAGACCTTCAAACTCGCAGAGTCCTCCTAGGCGCCGTAGCTCTGTGACGAAGTCGCTCAATTTTTCGTCTGGTTTCTGGTTTCGGCGGTAGAACTCGTTGCGCCGTATCAGGATGGGGACTTCGGGGGCATAATGGCGCCGCAGTATAGGTTCGAGGACGTCCCAGTCCATGGCGGTTGCGTCTGCCGGCTTGGCCAATGCCTTGGCCATCTGGAAGACCTCTGGTCCACAGTGAGTAAGGAAGACGGCGCGTTTTAGCGGGCCCGGGGCGTCCTTCATTCCGGCGCATTCTAGGTACATACGGAACCGATCCGAGTACGATTCCCAGTCCTCGGCGGCGGGGTTGAAGGGGGCGGGCGGTGCTATTTTCGCCATCTCTGCGCTGGCGCTGGTTCTTGGGTGGACACGGCGTTCGGTTCAGGGGCGAGATCCCATCCTCGTCGCCAGAGTCGTGTCCGCAAAAGAAGCTCAGAGTCGGTGACTTTCATTCAAAGCTCTTTATTTACAATGGGAGAACCGAACCGGCGAAAGGCAAAAAGCCCGCGGCTTTTATACCTTTCGCAGCGGCGGCCGCGGCCAATGGCAGCGATTCAAGTCTCCCGCTCTTGGTTTGCACCAATCGCGGGAGACTCCAATCGGGCCAATCAGCGCGGCTCGCCTGGCCAATCAGAAATCCCCGCGCCTTAGCCAATCAAGGCTCGGGGATTTCGAGTATACCAATTCAAGACATAACACCTGGTTCTTATTTTTTAAAGATACAGCTCAGCTATTTTTACTGATGTTCTATAAGCCTTCCATACCTGTCACTGCTGCATAATTTTCAAACTACACTCTGCTTCACACATTGTAGTAACTTCTGATTTCCTTAACCATATTTAACTGGATAAATTACAGTTGCCCTAAACTGCAAAAATATTACTCCATGGACCATGGTTTACAATGCATTAAGCCACAATTAAAATGATTTCATTATGGCCTAGCTACCAGGACCATTTACAGCAGGGTCTTCAAACTTGACAGCTTTAAGACTTGTGAACTTTAACTCCCAGAATTCCTCCTCCAGTCATGTTAGCTCAGGAATTCTGGGAGTTGAAGTCCACAAGTCTTAAAGTTGCCAAGTTTGAAGACCCTTGATTTATAGTATAAAAGAAATTCCCACTATAGCTGAATTACAGGTAGTCCTTGACTTACAACATAACCTTTCATTTCATGACCATTTGAAGTTACAATAGCACTAAGAAAAGTGACTTATGACCATTTTTCACAATTTTTGCAGCATCCCCATGGTCATGTAATCAAAATTCAGATGCTTGGCAACATATATTTATGTTGGCATATATTTATGAAGGTTGCAGTGTTCTGAGATCATATGATTACTTTTGCCACCCTCTGACAAGCAATGTCAATGAGGAAGCCAAATTTACTTAACAACAGTGTTATTCACTTAATAACTGAAGTGATTCATATAACAATCGGGGCAAGAAAGATCATAAAATGTGTTACCTCTTGTTTTAACAATTAACAGAGTTGGAAGGGACCTTGTCATTCATCTAGTCCAACCCCCCCATCCAAGCGGGAGACCCTACACCATTTCTGACAGATGGTAGTCCAATCTCTTCTTGAAAGTCTCAAGTGACGGCACTCCCACAACTTTCAAAGACAAGCTGTTCTATTGGTTGATTGTTCTCACTGTCAGAAAGTTTCTCCTTATTTTCAGGTTAAATCTCTCCTTGTTTAGTTTCCATCCGTTATTCCTTGTCTGGTGCTTTGGAGAACAGCTTGACCCCCTTCCTCCCTCTGGCAGCCCCTCAAATATTGGAAGACTGTTATGTCTCCTTCTCTTCACTAGACCAGCCATGCCCACTTCCTACATTCATCGTATGTTTTAGTCCCCAGTCTCCTAATCTCAGAAGCCTTTAATATTTTAAGGCTTTAACATGAAATGCTTATTTGTTTTGTAATTAGAGTTTTATATGTCCTCAATATATTTGATTGTCCTTACGGTCTTTTCATAAGCAGTGGCTGTTTAAAAAAATCACAAACCCAGGGACTGATTTTTTTTTTTGCCCCACCCTTATATAAAGTATCTGTAAAGCATCGCACTATGTCTATTTTTGTTTTGTTTTTTACGGGACTTCCAGAACAGCTCTTTAAAACAACACAATCTAGCAATGCACAGCAGAGCTCATGCTGAAAAGATGCTGGCTACCCTCCAAACAGGCCATTTCAACACATGCACCCAAAGATATGGGCAGGTTTTATGTGTTTATTTCTCATTCTGATTTTTAAATTCTCCTATTTCACCTCTCTTTCTCTCTCCCTCCCCCTCCCTCCCTCCCTCCCTCTCTTCCCCACTTTTTCAGGCCAGTTGCTGTAAGAGCAGGGCTGAACTCTCGGAGTTCCCAATTTTGAATCCTCAGAGTCCCAATTTTCCCCGAGGCCAGAGCAAGGCAGGCCACACTGCTAGGGCTGACCATCTGGGTTCCAACCCTTTGAATTCAATCAATACCTTAAGCTTGTGATTGCAAAGACTCACAGAAGTTATTACCAGCTGCAACAAGACGGGGCTTCCAACATAAATACTTCCCAAATCTATTGAGGTAATTACTCTCAATTTGATCCAATCATCACAGAGCCAGAAAGAGATTGCAGACAATGTGCTGCTCAGTATCCCTCTGCAACTATGCCAAACTAGATTTTTCAAAGGAATAGCTAGACTGAAAGATGCAATCTTAATATACAATCTCCAGTGGGTTCTTCCCCCTCTGATGGAAACATAACACTCTTTAATGCTTATTTAAAAAAATCAGTGTAAGGACACCAAGAGATATGTCTCTAAATTAGCTCAACATTGTTGCACTGATGGCACAAAAGTATGCTTTGTACAATGATTAGTTTGACCTTCTGCCTCATCTTCAAATCCAAATTTAACAAAAGCTAATGCTTGCAATAAATCATGTTTTTGAATCTTCATGTCAAATAATTATCTAAACTGTTATCCAGATACATCATTGTTAAGGCAAAACTGTAGGCCAGGGGTCCCCAAACTTGGTAACTTTAAGACTTGTGGACTTCAATCCCCAGAATTCTGGGAGTTGAAATCCACAGGTCTTAAGGTTGCCAAGTTTGGAGATCCCTGATATAAACCATATAAAGAGCTAAACATACAGTTTTTTAATGCATTTTCTTGGATCAAGGCCATAGAGCTGGCTCAACCCTTTGATGGATCTGTGTTGATAAGGACAATCAACTGACAAAATCTTTACATAGTAGCCTTTCACACAGAACCTGGTTCATACATCATATTAATCCATAACACAACTGTTTTGCTTTTGATTAAACATGTGCTCTGTACCCAGCCACATTCATTTAAATTTAATGAGTGCATCCAGGAAAACATAGATTAAGAAACAAGCCATGGGTATGCCATAACACACAAAGTGTAAACTTTGCTTGAGGTTTTATTAGAGCTATGAAGATCTAGTAGCATTGCCCGTGTGTTGTCCTGCACTGCAATACTTAGCTCTATGTTATTAAAATGCAATCTCTTGGTATACCTATCAAGCTGCAAAGATCAGAGTGAGCAACAGATGGCTAACAATAGTTAAGAGGTTTCTTCTATATCTGTTTGGTAGCATCTAGTGGTCATTTTTGTAAGACAAAGTAGCCACAGTAACTGTAAATTTTCTTTTCTTTATATACAGGAAATAGATGGGAAAAATAATGATTGAGATATCCAGGGAGCATCTATGAATTGTCCCACAATTTCAAGTTAGAATGGTGGGTCTTTGCCTATGCCTTCAACAGGAGTCAAGCCCAACTCGGAAGTCCCTGATTTATTCTGATTTATTTACATATTTAATTTTACTTTGAAAATCCAGAGTGGTGTTATAAAATCCTTATAGAATGATAGGACTACTCTGTCTTGGTATTCTTCCCATATTTGAGGAGCTTTCACAGAGAGGAGAGGATCAACCTATTCTCCAAAGCACCTGAGGGCAAGACAGCAGAAAACTAGAAAAAGTTGTGATATTCTCCTCTTAGTTGTTGTGGAATTTACCCTTCCTCCTAGGATTCAGTTGTCAAATTCTTACAACCACATTTTATGGCATGGCGTCAATGTAAGAGACCTCTAGAGAAGCCTGGATTCTCACGCAGTCATAATGCAGCATGCTTGACATTTGCGTTAATATATCTTTGTTGTTTCATCCCATCATGGTTTATCTGGGGAAAAAAAGTTTTACAAAACCACTGTGATGGATAGAATATGGTACAGAGTCACAGGAAGAAGGGAGTCCAAAGGGACTAAGAGACAAATCACCCTGGAATCCTTGGTATGCAGGAAGAGAGCCGGGTTAGATCTTCCCTAACCTTAACAGGGTTTATCTAAGACAGGGGTGTCAAACTCAAGGCCCGGGGGGGGGGATCTAGTCCATGGGGTGCTGAGATCTCACTCACAGGACTGCCCTGGAAACAGCAAAGGTCCAGCCCATGGTGCCTCTTCCAGCGAAAAAAGAGCTCAGGGAGGCAGTGCAAGGCAACCAAGGGGCCAAGCTATTTTCTAAAGCACCCGAAGGCTAAACAAGGAATGATGGATGGAAACTGAACAAGGAGAAATTCAACCTGGAAATAAAGAGAAACTTTCTGACAGTGAGAACAATCAACCAATGGAACACCTTGCCCTCGGAAGTTGTGGGAGCGCCATCACTGGAGACTTTCAAGAAGAGATTGGACTGCCATTTGTCAGAAATGGTGTAAGGTCTCCCACTTGGGCGGGGGGTTGGACTAGATAACCTACAAGGTCCCTTCCAACTCTGATTGTTATCTGTGTTTGGCCGCAGTGGCCTACTGCAGCCCTCTGCCAACAAAAATGGAGGCCCAGGCTTCATTTTTGCAGGCAGAGACCTGCAGAAGATCATCGTGGGCGAAAATGGAACCTTGACAAGTGCTGTCACGCCCCCTGGCCACGCACCTCCCCCAGCCCCCCTAGATCAAACACAACCCCGATGCAGCACTCAATGAAATCGAGTTTGACACCCCTGAGTTAGGCAGAGTTGTGCTTCCGTCTGGCAGGATTCCTATCTACAGGGGCAAAAAACAATAAAAAAACAACTCTAAATAACTTGTGTAGTTCTTAGTTCCTTGTGCCTGATTAACACAATCCAAAAGTTCATCTAACAGTGATGGGCCAAATGGTCTTAGGAAGTTCATAAGTTAAGGGTAGGAAAATTGTGACCCTCCAGTTGTTAATAAAAATCTACAGTGAAAGACAGTGAGAACTGCAGTTCTCACTGTAACATCTCGTTTGCTTTTCCCCAAGAACTTGAACTTATAGCAGGGTGGATTTGATTTAAAATCAACTCAATTTAAATCACTAGTAAAAAGGCTTGATTTAAATCAACTCAATTTAAATCATAATTTTTAAAGAGCAGCTATCATCTCTGTCCTGCAGCAGCTCCTCCTCTGACCCACTGTTGACTCAGCCAGTCCCAATATTGCAGAATATATAGGCTGATGCTGCATAACTAAGCTCCATTTCATGCTGAATAAACTAAATTATTAATGTATCTTAAATAGAAAACTTCCTTTAGATAGATTTTTACTCCAAAAGCATTTTATTAAAATAAATTTGATAAAAAAAAATTAAAAATCCAATTTAACTTCTTTTAATAATCTGATTTTTTTAATGTTTTTTTTTAATCAATTTTTATCCACCCTGACTTATAGGCCTATTAGTACTGGACATAGGAGATTGTTGTTAGCTTTCTCATTTTAGTGTTGACAGACTTAGCTTCTGCTATATCCTAGTTTGGGCTTCACAATTTTTTACCTGAAATTTATCGAATAAGTTGTGTTTGAATTAGGTTCTAACTAGATTGTCATCCCTTTAGTGGGATGACCTATGTAGTAGTGAAATGGGAGTTCCCAAATGTTGTGGGGTAATCTTAGGAAAAGAAGGGACAGGAACATCTGCCTCCATTAGTCCTCTTTTGTGTCTTTTCTTTTGATCTCATGTTTCATATCTCATTTTTGGTTCTGCACAGCAGTCAGGTGGAATTTAAGCTTGCTCTGTGTTTTGCAGGCTGTAAATTGTATAACAGATTTATTATTCACATGCACTTTAAATTAATTACATATAGGCAGACCCTGCTGCTCACTGCTTCTTAATTATCAGTCAACAGTAGCAACTAATCACAAAACACAAATGTGCTACTAACACTCATAATTATCTATGCCATTACTGAGGTTACTAAGGTACAGGTAGTGAATATTCCAATTATTATAAGATTGTTTTTCAAAGTAGAAAATGTCCTCCCCAAACAAGGAACACACAAATTTGCATTGAATTTATATATGCTAACAACTTCAGATAGACTAAGTCAGGAAACAGAAATGCAAATAATAATAATAATACTAGAATTCTATTTTGTTGGCATAGGTCTAGGGTAGAGAAACTTTTATCACTTATGGACTTCAACTCCCAGAATTCCTACGTGAGCCATGAAAGGTTCCCCGTCCCCGGCCTACTGGTTTTTCAGTTGTGGGGGAAATCAATTTTTGACTTGAATGGGACTGTTTAATATACAAATGTAGGCATAGCTGGCTGGAGAATTCTGGGAGTTGGTCCACAAGTCTTAAAGTTGCCAAGTTTGAGGGCCCCTGGCCCAGATGTTAGACTTAGACTTAGAATCACCTTATTATCACTTTGAATGTACACTAATCGACATTAAAATGAAATTTCATTGCATACACCTCTCAAAGGGTTACCATCTGCAACTCACACTACATAAACATGACAAAATCAACAAATAAATACAAAATTATGCATATACTCACATATATTATATGACACAGAGAAATAACACTGTCTAGTTCAGATGTATACATGTACATGGCAAGAAAAAAAAATCTTGCAAGTTTACCAGACAGATGGCAAAGGAAACAAAGCTGTTACAGAATTGGGTAGTCCTGCTAGAAATACGTTAAGATGTTAAAGCGTTAAGATGTTAAGTATCGTTGTAGGCCATTTAAAGCCCTTCTCTTTCTTCTGACAGAATTGAGACAACTTGCCACAGCTAACTCGCCACAGCCAACTCATCGTGGCCAACTTGACATGGCCAACTTGCTGGGGGACAACTCACTGTGGCCAACTCTGAGTGATAACTCACCACGGGGCAATTCAACAATTCAATTTAATTACTTAAAATAATTCAAAAATTATTTTGTTCCTTCTTTGGCATCCTCTCTTTAATGATTCTATTCCACCATTTCTTCAATATTAGGGTAACTCTTTTCCCGCAGCAAGTTGGCCACAGACCAAGTTGGCTCTTGGTTTTTAAACTGAACTTGAATGGAATAGTCTCTAGGAAGAGTGCAGAGAAGAGCAACAAAGAGGATTAGGGGACTGGAGGCTAAAACATATAAAGAACAGTTGCAGGAACTGGTATGTCTAGTTTACTGAAACGAAGGACCAGGGGAGACATGATAGCAGTCTTCCAATATCTCAGGGATTGCCAAGAGGGAATCAAGCTATTCTCCAAAGTACCTGAGAGTAATACATCAAACAATGGGTGGAAACTAACCAGGAAAGAAGCAACCTAGAACTAAAAAGAAATTTCCTGATTGCTGAAACAATTAACCAGTGGGACAACTTGCCTTCAGAAGTTGTAAATGCTCCAACACTGGAAGTTTTTAAGAAGAGATTGGATAACCATGTGTCTGAAGTGGTGTAGGGTTTCCTGCCTAGGCAGGGGACTGGACTAGAAGATCTCCAAGGTCCCTTCCAACTCTTCTATTCTATTCTATTCTAATCCCTCAACCCCTCCCCCCATATAAAGAACAGAACCCTGCAAGAGAAGACATCATTTATATTTGGAGTCCAGTATTTTTTGCATTCCACAGGGTGAAGGTATTTTATTAATCACTCAAATTTTTAAAGATAAAATTGCAGTTGACTATGATGTCATTTTCATCCATTAAAAAATACACCTGCGTCCTATCACATTGGACAGCTTGAGAAAGTGCATTAGAAAGGACTTACTTGAACAAAGGTTCTTCAAATTGGTCTGTCATCTTTTTTTATTGAGATTGGTATGTTTGTTGACGTCTACTCTAATAGAGAATAGGCTAATAATAATCAATTCTAATAGAAATGCCTACAAATAAGCCTGACAGTATCAAGAAACAGTGGAGTGCATCCTTGGAACGATTGTCCTTCTAACTTGTTGGTTCTAATTTTAGTCTCCTGCTTCCATTTCACTGCAAGTCAATGAGTCATTGTAAGTCAAAAGCCCAGGAATGGGCTTTCAAAGAAAATTATGAGGACAGTATGACAAGTGCAGGAAATTGGACATTCTTTCAATCAATACTTTGAACAACCTATTTCTGCAGAAATGACAGCTTCCCTGTAACCAGCGAAGAGCATTTTGGTTCTCATTTTTGGATCTTCCCTTCCCCCCTTTCTGGTTTTTTTGTTTTGTTTTGTTTTTTTTTGCAAAATCTTCTAAACCAGAAATATTGTCGTGTCTCTTGCAGGGAGAGCAATGTTTAAGATTTCTCCCACCCCACCCCATCCCCCCAAATGCTTCCTGGTTGATCTGGCAATACTTTCTGTTTGGCTATCCTTCTGAAATACCCAACTGAAGCTTTTGTCAGCTTCTTTTGTCCTCACTGACTGCAAGAAATTAGCCTCTAGATATATCGGTATTTAGCTGAATCCAGTCTTAATTCCACCCACACACTTTTTTTTTAATGCGATTGGTTACCGCAAAACCCCAAAGCACAATAGAGCCACCCCTGTGCTTAATGGCTAACAAATGTATTTTTTTTCTTCTTCAAATGCCCCCCCCCCCCAAATGGATCTTGTGTCATTTGGAGTTCAAGTTTTATTTTGTCAGTCCAAAGCATTTTGTTCCAACCTGTCTCTTCCTTTTCAGGGTTTTCTTTTGCACACTTTAGACAATGGTTTTTCTGCTGAGTTTTCCTTTTGACAAATATAAATATGGATATTCCTCAATTTACAATCATCATGGTCATAAGTCATGACAGACATAAGCAGATCACCATGAGTCTCACCCAATTTTACAACCATTTTAGTTTTGGTTTATAAGCAACCATTGTAATCAGAAGTGGTATTCAGCAAGTTCTGATCAGTTCTGGAGAACCGGTAGCGGAAATTTTGAGTAGTTCGGAGAACCGGCAAATACCACCTCTGACTGGCCCCGCCCCCATCTATTCTCTGCCTCCCATGTCCCAGCTGATTGGCTGGGTCTTCTTTTGTTGACCTGCCTAGGAGAATGGAGCTGGAAAGCAGGTTAGTGGGGTGGGAAGGGAATGGGGATTTTGCAGTATCCTTCCCCTGCCATGCCCACCAAGCCATACCCACCAAGCCACACTCACCAAGCCACGGCCACAGAACCGGCAGTAAAAAATTTTGAATCCCACCATTTTTGCCATGAAGGCAAAAATCACAAAACTGCACCTCACGTATTTTGACCATGTCACATGGGGGAATTCACTGGAAAAAGCAATTACATTAGAAAGAGTTAGCGGTAAAAGGAAACCAGGTCACCAAAGAAGACAGTGGCCAGACACCATCAAAGATAAGCGTAGAACAACTCAAAGAAGCAGTACAAGATAGGAAGTTGTAGAGAGACCTCGCCCATCGCCGAGAGTCAGACATGACTGAATGGATAACATCGTCGTCATCATTGTACGCTATGAGGCATTTTTCCTGAAAATCAGAACTTTTTAGCAAAAAAAAAAAAAAAGTTGTAAATTGCAGTCACATAAACATGGATGCTGCAAACACCATCCTGATGAAGAGCAACCAAAATGGAGAGGGAGCCATTGGAACTTCAGAGGTGGGTTGGAAATACCTTTTGAGAGTGCATCATAATTTCAGATGGTTATTAAGTGATCAATTATAAGTTGAGGGCTACCTGTATATAGATTGCTGCTGTATGTAAAGTTTTATTGTGGCCAACTCCTGGCAGTTAAACTTTCCAGCAAATAGTTTGCAATAATACGGGGGCCCGACTTTAAAAATATAACCAGTTTTTCAGGCATTTTTCCCCCTCTTGTTTCCGGATTTTTCCTTGACTTCAGCAGTTCCACATAACTTATATTTCCTAACAATATTTCCCCAAGCTCAGAGAGCACCAAGAACCCCATAATTCAATCCTGGGCTACAAATATTCCCTTGTATTGAACGTCTCTCCTAAATGAAATTGCTTGCTTGAAGCATTTAGATATTTGCAAAGCATTCTCCTGCTTTATTTTCAAATACTCGGACAGCTGCATATAGGATCCCATGGTTATTGAAAGTAGACAAAACAACTGAGTCACAACTGAGAGGTTAGAAGAATTGGAGTATCTGTGTTCACTTGGAAGCCCAACAATTCAATTGCCTTTTGGAATCTTATCAACTTTATAAAAATAAAACAAGAAAACATTGAATCGAATGGAAAAGTATCCAAACTTCTGCACCTGCCACATTAATTTGTTTCATATTTTGAGTCAGTAAACAACTGCACATAAATATTAAACATGCATCCAAATTTGCAGAAAGAGATTGTGCTTAACTCTGTAGCATCTTCTGTTCCCTTATGGATTCATTGAAACATGGAATTTGACTAGGGGCATCTAAACCTTTGCAGGCAAGGGCAGCTGCAGGTTTGTTTTTGTGAAGCATTTTGCCTGCGAGCAGGGAAAAAAAGGACATATGGGTAGTCCTTGGCTTACGATTGTTCTCTCAAAAAGTGAACTTACAAACAAAGTTGCAGCCACTGCAGAATTCCCATAGTCACATGGTCATAATTTGTGACCCTCCCTGCTAGCTTCGCACAAGTGCTCTCCCATCCTCCTGCACTCAATAGCACCTGCTGGTGGCAACTTTTTCTCTCCTCTAACTCTTTTGGGATTCCAGCATCTTCCCGTTTAATGACACATGAGGTCCTGACATGACACTTTAGGACTGCATCCCTTAATGACAACAATCCTGCTGCAATTGCTGTTGTAACTTGAGGACTACCTGTGTGCTGTGTTTAGAACATACAGCTAGGTCACCAATTTTTATCCTTTCTCCTTAAAGAAATCTTTCATCAGCATATAAGCAAAGAAAGTAAAATCTCATTTGACCTGATAGTGAGATACATGCATGTACTTTTGTTTAGATCAGCAAACTTCCCACATGGACATGTTCAGGCAATTTTTTTAGAAAATGGTATGAAAATGGTATTTTCATAATCTTAGCCATACAAGCTTGGGATTTCCGGTCATTTCTAAACCAAATTCTAATGAGGGATGGTCTTTCTTGGCTTTCTGTCAAAATCAGTCAAGTTCGGCTAATATTGCCATTTTTTAAAAATTTCCTGGATACAAATAAATCAGGAAAATGTTTGTGTAGGAATAACAGTAAACCATGGGGAATAGAATAGGAAAAAAATGCTATTTAGGTTAGTTACTCAAGGAAAAAGATAATGAAAAGTCAGTCATAAAAACGATGAAAATATAGAGAGTGTTAAATTGAGAAACAGTGAAATATGGATGCAGTTTGTTCCAAATATGTTTTCCTTGGGGTTTCTTCCCTTGAAAACATTTTGCTCCTCATCCAAGAACTTGTGAGGCGTTAGTTACAACCGAAGTATCATCTTGGATGAGAAATGAAACTTTTTCAAAGAAAAAAAACAAGGAAGTCCAGTTGCCTTCTGGAAAAAGAACTCAGATGCTTGGCAGCTGCCATGTGTTTAGGGATTCCAAAATCCCAACAACCAATTCTCTGCCTGGTTGCTGGGTGGGCGTGGCCTACCAGAATTTCTGGGAGGGTCATTTTTCACCTTCCCCAGAGTCCGGAGGCTCCCCTTGGGCCTCTGGGAGGGCGAAAACAGTCTCCCCCAGGCTCCGGAGGCCCTCCAGAAGCCGAAAACAGGCCCGTTTCCAGACTTCCAGGAGAGCTGTTTTTCGCCTTTGCAGAGCCTCCACGTGGACTCTGTATTTACCTGCATCCAAAACGGAATGTGTGGAGACTCTGGGGAGGGAAGGGGTGGGCAGGGCCTACTTGTTCAGGTATGACTACCTGTTCAGCGAACCAGATATTAATTTAACGTCTGGTTTGCCTGAACCGGCCTGAACCGGCTGAATCCCACCCCTGCACGTATTTATCATGGCTGCAATGCCCCATGGTCATGTGATCACCCTTTGACAAGTAAAGTCAATGGGGAAGCTAGATTAACTTAACAATATGTTACTGACTGAACAACTGCAGTGATTCAAGAAAGGTAACAGAATGGGGCAAACCTCACTTAACAAGTGTGTTGGTCAGAGCAGAAATTTTGGGCTCAATTGTGATCATAAGTCAAGGACTACCTGTGTGTGAAGCAGTATATGGAACATGGTGGAAGCACAAACAGCAAGATACATAAAGCAAATGTGTTGGTGTAAACTACTAGAAGCAGCTCTTGCTTCCTTTTCTTTTCTCTTTCTTAATTTCTTTGGCTTACCAGGGGTTTTCTCCATTTCTTCACTCTGCATGGTGCTTGCCTTGAAAGATGAGTATGGATGTCTATAAAATTTCTTCAGAGAAGAAATTGCTCATGGTAAGGATAAAAACAGTCTGCACATACTCAGAGAATGGACTTTTTTTTGCTCTTGCTTCTGCCATTACAGATAGCTTTGAAATAAGCATCTGGTAAGCCCCAATTCAAATTAAGCCCTAAAAGCCATAGGCCAATAACAGATTGCCGGCTGCAATTCTTCGATAAGGAGGCAGACTTCTTGGATTATATGAAGTAGTCATGTACTACAGTAAAATAAAAAAAGTGTTCCTTTAAAACAGTTCTTTATTATAAAAGGTTGAGCTCCAGAATTAATAAAAAAAAATCAGAATCACTTAATTACCTTTGCATTTAATTTCCCTTGGGACTTCTTAAAATTCTAGAAGAAAATTCTTAATGCTACCCAGACTTGCAGAGTGTATTTTCTGCTGGGAGCTTCATTCCCTCGACCTACCACAGAAAAGCTGCAAAATTGTATCACATGTTTCAACTTCTCTCCACCCTATAAAATATGTTCATTTAGTTTGAATGTTTTAAGTTGGACTCAAACCAAATAAGATACAAATGAGATTTTGAAACTGTTAAGTTTAACCCAGTATCCCATGTTGGGAGAAAGAGAGGGGGAAAGTTGCTGTGTGTGTGTGTGTGTTAGAAACACCTTCTCTCATAGGTATGCAAGAGCAACAAAGGGTATTTGACAAAATGTGTCTCATGACACAAACTCTGCTTCTAGAAAGAATACAGAGAAGAACAAGAAAGATGATTAGGGGACTGAAAACATATGAACGGTTGCAGGAATTGGGTATGTGAAGTTTAATGAAAAGAAGGACAGGACAGCAGTTTTCCAATATCTAAGGAGCTGCCCTAAACAAGAGGGAGTCAAACTATTCTCCAAAGCAGGACAAGAAGCAATGGATGGAAACTAATCAAAGAGAGAAGCAACCTAGAACTAAGGAGAAATTCCCTGACAGTTAGAACAATCAGTGGAACAACTTGCCTTTAGAACAGGGGTCTCCAACCTTGGCTCCTGGAAGCCTGGCGGACTTCAACTCCCAGAATTCCACAGCCAGCTTTGCTGGCTGTGGAACTCTGGGAGTTGAAGTCCGCCAGGCTTCCAGGAGCCAAGGTTGGAGACCCCTGCTCTAGAAGTTGTAGAAGAAACCAAACAACCATTTGTCTGAAATGGCACAGGGTTTCCTGCCTGAGCGGGAGGTTGGACTAGAAGACCTCCAAGGTCCCTTCCAGTTCTGTTATTCTGTTAACTCCTGCACTATTTCTTTGTTAAATTTATTTGCCTCCTATTTTGCCATGGGGCTACTCTAGGAGGCTAACAACAATAAAAAGGAAAACATGAAAAGGGTGTAAAGAGAACAGAAGATAATAGAGTGACAAAATAAACAGTGAAAAAGAACACAACAAGAATACATCAATAAGAAGTTAAAGGTTCCCCTCGCACATACGGGCGAGTCATTTCCAACTCTAGGGGGTGGTGCTCATCTCCGTTTCAAAGCTGAAGAGCCAGTGCTGTCCGAAGATGTCTCCGTGGTCATGTGGATGGCATGACTTAATGCCAAAGGTGTGCGGAACGCTGTTTCCTTCCCACCAAAGTTGGTTCCTATTTTTCTACTTGCATTTTTACGCGTTTTTGAACTAGGTTGGCAGAAGTGGGCAAGTAACAGGAGCTCACTCCATTGCACGGCGCTAGGGATTCGAACCACTGAACTGCCGACCTTTTGATTAACAAGCTCAGCATCTTAGCCACTGAGTCACCGCGTCCCTGAATACATTAATATGAATATGAATGTAGGTAATCATCTTTTTTTTTTTGAAACAAATTTTTATTAATTTTAAAGATAAAACAACACATCATTAACCAGTAAATACATAAACACATAAAACCTCTTAATATTGTAAGTCCTTACAAGTCAAACAAAACAATATTTTTATACAGCATAATTCCAATTTATCCCATCCCCATATGGACACACAAATATCTTTCATCAAATTTCTCATTATTTCTCTTTACTCCTATTCAATTTCATTTCTCTTCCATATTTATCCATTTTATAGTCATCATATTCTTTTCTTTCTGGCTTGTAGGTAATCATATTGAATACATTAATAGTGTTGGGTCCGCGAAATGATGCCAGGAGTCGGTGACTTTAGTGCAAGCTCTTTATTAGTAAGTTGGAACCGAACTGGCAAAAGGAAAAAAGCCCACGGCTTTTATTCCTTTCGCCGCGGCGGCCGCGGCCAATGGCACCACTTTCAATCTCCCGCGATCCGAATGGACCAATCGCGGGAGATTCTCAGCGAGCCAATCGGCGCGGCTCGCCTGACCAATCAGAGAGCCCCGCGCTTTGGCCAATCAAAGCGCGGGGATCTCAAGTATGTTAATTAAGGACAGAACACCCCTCCCCTCTTGGTTCAGTCCTTACATCGCGTAGTCACGTAGGTAGGCGGTGCTTCGTCTGGGCCTACTTGACCTGCACAGTTCAGTTGTAGGCTGGATCCCGGCCGGTTCGGTCGGGATCTCTGCTGCTCCTGCTGCTGTCAAGGGAACCAGCTGGTCGATCGGGCCAGGCCGTTCTCCATAGCTCCCTCCTGGGCCTTCCGGGTTGGTTGAGCTGCGGGTTTCGCCGCTCCCGCTCGGTCTTTCCGGGTCGGTCGAGCTGGCCTGGCTGTCTCTTCCTGGTGATGGGTCGTGATGGCTGCTTTCCGGTGAGTACGGCTGGTTTATTCTTCTTTGGTTTTGGTCCCCTGGGTATTCCCTCCCCCCTTGGTTTGTGTTGTGGGGGTTGGTTTCGCCTGTTTGTGCGTCGGTGGTTTGTTGGTTGGTAGTCCTCGACCTTAGTTGGTCGATGTGGCGTTTCCACGCTCGTCCGTCTGCTGTTTGTAGCCGGTACGAGTGTGGGCCTGTTGTTTGTGTGATGACAACTGGTATCCATAGTGGGTCTCCCGTCAGGTTTTTTGCGTATACGGGGTCGCCGGGTGCGAAGGTTCGGTGTTTGCTGTTTGAGTCTGGGGGCCTCTCCGGGTTATACATGGGATGTAACCTGTCGAGTGGGGACCTTAGTTTCCTGCCCATTAATAGTTCGGCTGGGCTCTTATTCGTTGTAGTATTTGGGGTTATGTGTTGGGTGAAGAGTAGTTTGTTTATTTTCTCCTGGATCTCCCCGTGGTCTATTTTCCGGATGGTCTTCTTAGTGAATTGGACCATCCGTTCCGCCCTACCATTCGCCGCCGGGTGCGCCAGTGCTGTCAGCACATGGCGGATGCCCCTTTCCGCTTGGAATTTTTCGAATTCCAGCGAGGTGAATTGGGGACCGTTGTCGGAAACGACGACGTCTGGGAGGCCGTGCGTTGCAAAGAGTTTGCAGAGTTCCTTGATCACAGCCTCCGTGGTTGTCGTCTTCATGTTGCTTACCTCCAGCCAGTTGGAGTAAGCGTCAACTGTTATGAGGAAGGTGTGTCCTTTTGTGGGCCCGGCGAAGTCTATGTGGATCCTAGACCAAGGTCCCCTTGGGGTTTCCCACTCTAGGACGGGTGCTGTGGGTGGGCTTGGCCTAGTTTCCTGGCACCGTTGGCACCTAGCTACCCAGGCCTCTATTTGTTTGTCCATCCCTGGCCACCAAGCGTAACTTCTGGCCAGGGCTTTAGTCCTAACGATGCCAGGGTGCCCCTCGTGTAGCAGTTCCAGAACCTTCCCTTGTAGCTTTTCTGGAATGACCACCCTATCCCCCCATAGTATGCACCCTTTTAACAAAGAGAGTTCCGTTGGCGGTTTCGGAACGTTTTGACGGACTCGTCGTTGTCCCTTTCCGGCCACCCTTTCTCCACCCAATGCAATACCCGCGTCAGACGTTTGTCTTTATTAGTCTCTCGGGCAATGTCTGATGCGGTTATGGGCAGGTTGGGTAGAGTCTCTATGCTGAGGGTGGTCATCGTGGGTGCTGGGTCGGTGTCGGGTTCCGGTAGCGGTGAGCGGCTTAAGGCGTCTGCATGGGAGATCGTCTTACCGGGTCTGTGTATGAGTCCGTAGTTGTAGGCTGCCAGGAACTCGGACCACCTTGTCATTCGGGGAGACAGAATGTTCGGGGTGGTCCGGTTTCCTGCAAGGATTCCCAGCAGCGGCTTGTGATCCATTATGATGGTGAAGGTCCAGCCGTAGAGATACTCGTGGAATCGTTTTACGGCGGCAACGATAGCCAGAACCTTTTTGTCCAGCTGGCTATAGTTCCGCTCCGGTTTGGTGAGGGTCCTTGAAAAGAATGCGATGGGCGCTTCTTTTCCGTCGGGGAGGGTATGGCTGAGGACAGCGCCGACGCCGAAGGGTGATGCGTCGCATGTGACGGCCAGGGGTAGGGTCTCGTTATATTGTATGAGGACGGCGTCCGAAGTGAGGAGGTCCTTCGTTCTTTGGAAGACGGCTTGCTCGCGTTTCCCCCAAGTCCAGGTCGCCGCCTTGTCCAGGAGCCTATGCAAAGGCTCCGCCGCCGTCGCCTTTTGGGGAAGGAAAACATTGTAAAAGTGAAGTAGCCCCAAGAACGCCTGTAGTTCCGTCTTTGACTTGGGTGTGGGGGCTTCTTTGATTGCCTTGATTTTTTGGTTTGTGGGGTGAATGCCGTGACGGTCTAGGAGGTATCCTAGGAATTCTACTCGTTCCGTGCATAGCTGGCATTTCTCCCTCTTGACTTTCAACCCGGTCTCTTTAAATTTGGTTAGGACCTCCCTTAGGCGACCCTCTAGTTCGGCTTGGTTGGCTGCCGACACTAGGACGTCGTCGAAGTAAGGTACCACCCCCTTGATGCCTTGCAATAGTCTCTCCATTAGGCTTTGGAATATGCCCGGTGCCACGCTGACTCCGAATTGGAGTCGGTTGCATTTGAATGCCCCCCGGTGGGTGACTATGGTCTGCGCTTCTGCCGTTTGCTCGTCGACTGGCAACTGTTGGTATGCCTGGGCGAGGTCGAGCTTGGTGAAAACCTTGCCCCCTCCCAGTGAGTGCAGTAGGTGTTGCACTACTGGGACGGGGTAGGCACTTTGTTGTAGCGCGCCATTTAGGGTGGCCTTATAGTCCCCACAGATCCTCACCAACCCATCAGGCTTGATCGGGGTGACTATGGGGGTCTCCCACCAGGTGTGGTCTATGGGCTGTAGAACCCCTAGTTTGACGAGCTTGTCAATTTGCTCGTCTATCTTGGGTTTCAGTGCGAATGGCACCCGCCTTGGTTTCAGGCGTTTTGGGGGGACGTTAGGGTCTAGGTTGAAAGATATAAGGGGCCCCCGGTACTTGCCTAGGTTTCCGTCGAAGACCTCTTGGAATTCCCGGGTCAGTTGTTGCTCCCAGCTGTCGTCGGTGACGTGGTCGACTCCCGTGAGTACGATGTCGAGCGGGGCGAACCATTGCAGTCCCAGTAGGCTTGGGCAGTCGCGGTCGACGATTGTCAGGGGAAGTCTTTCGGTGTGCCCTTATAGGTGATGTTGAAGTGTTTGGTTCCGACTACCGGGATGCGGTTTCCCTGGTAGTCCTTTACAATGAGTCTCTGGCTGTCTATGTTCCTCCTTTGGAGGGTAGGCACCAAGCGCTTTATTTCATGCCATGCAATCATGGAGAGGTAGGACCCGGAGTCCACCTCCATTTTGCATGGCTGGCCCTCGATGCCTACCTCCACGTGGACCTTCCGGGCGTCGTTGGTGATGGCATGGCTGATGGTGACCGTCTGATGGGTCTCCTCTCTTCGCCGGTTGTCGCCGCCTCGCGAGGATCGTCCATTCCGGTCCCATCGGTTGTCCGAGGGGCGATCTCTGGTCCGGGGTGGTGTGCTTTCTCTCCTCCGGTCGCTCTGGTCCCATCGTGCCGGACTGCGATTTTTCTTCAGGCGGCAGACACGGGCGATGTGTCCCTTCTTATCGCAATGCCGGCAGATCGATTCGAAAAACCGGCATTCCGACCTGGGGTGGTCGCCGCCGCAACTGGCACAGTTGGTCCTCGACTTACGACCTCGCCGGTTTCGGGGGTCGCGGCCTGTCTGGAGGCGATGGATGTCCTCCTCGTCATCGGAAGTGCCCGATGCCGAGTGGAAATCGCCCTGGTGGGTGGTCGTCTCGGGTTGGGGCTCGGTCGACCTCGCCGGGTTGTTGTTTGCGCTGCGGTCCCCAGTGTTCGGTCTGCGCATGCAGTCGGCGGAAGTTCGGGTTGCTTCGGTGGCTGCGGCTGCGGTGAGGGTGTCTGCTAGGCTGATGTTGCCCTTGGCCATCAGCCGGCTCTGGAGGACGGGGTCCCACAAACCGAGCACGATTCGGTCTCGCAGGGCGTCATTCAGGTTATCGAATTCGCAGAGCCCCCCTAAACGCTGTAGCTCGGCGACGAAGTCGCTGAAACTCTCACCCGACCTCTGGTCCCGCCGGTAGAACCCGTTGCGCCGGATCAGGATGGGTACCTCTGGAGCGTAGTGCCGCCGAAGTATGGGTTCGAGGACGTCCCAGTCCATCGCGGTCGCATTGGCGGGTTTGGCAAGCGCCTTGGCCATCTTGAAGACCTCGGTCCCGCAGTGGGTCAGGAAGACGGCGCGCTTCATGGGGCCGGTGGCATCCTTCAGGCCGCTGCACTCGAGGTACATGCGGAATCGGTCGGAGAACGATTCCCAGTCCTCGGTGGCGGGGTTGAAGGGTGTGGGTGGTGCGATTTTCGCCATCGCGGTGGTTCGTCTGGCTTTCGTCGGACACGTGGTTCGGTTCAGGGTCTGGATCCCACCCTCGTCGCCAGTGTTGAGTCCGTGAAATGATGCCAGGAGTCGGTGACTTTAGTGCAAGCTCTTTATTTGTAAGTTGGAACCGAACTGGCGAAAGGAAAAAAGCCTGCGGCTTTTATTCCTTTCGCTGCGGCGGCCGCGGGCAATGGCACCGCTTTGAATCTCCCGCGATCCGAATGGACCAATCGCGGGAGATTCTCAGCGAGCCAATCGGCGCGGCTCGCCTGACCAATCAGAGAGCCCCGCGCTTTGGCCAATCAAAGCGCGGGGATCTCAAGTATGTTAATTAAGGACAGAACAAATATGATTACCTAAAAAGAAAGATAGATAGTAGATAGAGAGCAGTGAATTGGGGGGGGGGGGACAAGTGAAGTCAGTTATCAATCCAGTAGCCACCTCCAGTGTGGAACTTCCCCATTTGGACCCGAGTCCAACTGACAAAGCCAGGTCTTTAGGTTCTTCTCAAACGTGGTATTCAGCAGGTGGTTCTGAACAGTTCTGGAGAAACAGTAGCAGAAACTTTAACTAGTTTGGAGAACCAGCAAATCCCACCTCTGACTGGAGATTTTACAGTCTCCTTCCCCTGCCACACCCACCAAACCACGCCCACAGAACCGGTAGTAAAAAAAAATTGAATCCCACCACTGATTCTTGCTTAAAGGATAGGAAGAATAGGAGGGCTGGCATATATCTTACCTAAGAGCAGGAACGGGGAACTATGACCCTTTTATGACTTTGGACTCCAATTCCCAGAATTCTCAGGAATTTGGGGAGTTGAAGTCCATATGTCATAAAGGGGCCATAGTTCCCCAACTTGTGTCTTTTAGAGGACAGGATGTTCCAAAGGGCACTATTTCTATGGGCATCACAACATTGCTCACTTATGCCATGGGGATGAAGCTTTGAACATGCCAGTCAGGGTGCAGAACACCACTGCATTTCCATGTCAAATAGCTGCAACTGACACTGTTTGGCCCACTGGGTCATGCTGAGTTTACATCACAAACGCTGGAAACTAATTACCATAGGAAAGAATAGGAATTTATGGAGCAGTAATTTAGTTTACTTTACTTTACTTTAGTGTCTCGTACAATGACATCGAACACCATCTTCAGTGCACATCATGACCATGACCATGAAAATAAACACAAACACACATCCTTCACCCTTCACACATTGAACACTAAGGACGACAGTTTCTTCTCTGAAACATCGGATCACAAATGCATTTGCTTTCTGAATTTAAACTGGCTTTCTACTGTGATAGAAAGGATGATCAATACTATTCTGTGTGGTTACAATTTAGTGATGGGCTTAAAATCAGGCTGATTAATTTCCTGTACGTAACACAACATGATTTCTTATTCTCTCTGTCTTTCTGTATCTCCTCCCTCCTTCCCTCCCTCTCTTATGAAACAATAAAATAAAAATATTTTAATATAGCTGTGTAATGACCAGAATTATCCTGGGAATCCGGAGTTGATTTTTATGGTGTGAGAAAGACTGCAATCATGTGGAACATTTTTCATCCTCTGAATGAAAAAAGAGTTTTCTGAGTTCTTCCAAATTTAAAAATAGTATTCCTGATTTCCTGCTTTGCTAAACTGCACCTAACCTTCAAGTCAAATTAAGCATGGCTCACTCTGCATTAGCCTTCAGGGACATAACTTCTGCGTGCTGGTGTTAAGTTGTTCCTGCAAACATCTGCCAGAAGTGTTCCAAAATGAAGGCCAGAAAAACAACCAGATGTTACAGATGATATTCTATCACCACAGTTTTGAAGAGGGTGCTCTTTTGGGGGTTTTGGCAGTAGAACCATTATCATTATCATCATAAATATTATCATTTCAAACTAGATCTTATTTCGTGTAGATTCCACTACATCCAGAAAGAATAAACACTGAAAAGCTGTAATTCTCTTTGAAATGGTTATAACCAAAGGTCAGTTCCTGTTTGAGAATTTTGGGAGTTGTAGTCCTAACAGATGTGTAGGACAACATCCACTTTCCCACAGAGGGATGTCCACAGGGAGTGGTAAAAACATATAACAGAGATTTTGGCACTAAGTTTAAAAATTTATACTTTGTTTTCATATGACAAAAACTACTTAAATGTACTTCTGTTTATCTTTTTAATCTCTTATTTATGCTATATGGAACATTAATTATATAATTCAGTGATTTTCTTAGTTCACTTACTGATATCATCTTTTCTGAAGCAACATCTTTGTTTTAAATAAATTTTAAAACTGATTTTAAAAAATCAAGATGGCAGTTTATGCCACTGCTTTGGCATTTCTCTCACACTCCTTTTCATTTTATGTAGAGAGACTGACATGTTCCTATTCAGAAGTTATGTAAAGACCTATTATAAATGCCTGTAGCTGAATGAATGTATCTATGTGTAAATATGCATTAATTCTTTATATAGTGCATAGATGGCAATTAAAATATGTCTGAAATCTCTTATCTCACTCTCTTTCATATTTTGTTTGTTTGTAAAATTTATTGGCCACCCATCTTACCTCAGTGTAATTCTAGGTAGCTTTAAATCATAAAAGATAAAGAGTGTACAGAGTTAAAAGACATAAATACTTTTTTATCTGTTTGCTCTGTACTTGATTCATCATTAATATCAAAGTGGTTAAATTATGACTACGTTATTTGCAATCATAATCAGTGACTGGTGCTATCAATGGAGTTGTTAATGGTCTTACTAAATGCTGAATTCAGACTTGACATTAAGCCAGGACTTACCTAGGGTTCATGGAGTGGTGGTATTCAAAAATTTTTACTAACGGTTCTGTGGGCGTGGCTTGGTGGACGTGATGTGGCTTGGTGGGTGTGCCAGGGGAAGGATACTGCAAAACCCCATTCCCTCCCCACCCTACTATCCTGCTTTCCAGCTCTGTTCTCCTTTGCAGGGCAACAAAAGAAGACGCAGCCAATTGGAGGCAGAGAATAGATGGAGGCAGAGCCACTCAGAGGTGGTATTTGCCGGTTCTCCGAACTACTCAAAATGTCCACTACCACTTCTCCAGAACTGGTCAGAACCAGCTGAATACCACTTCTGGGTTCACGTAATAAGCCATTGTGGCCTGGTCCACATAAACACTGATGCAGAAACAATTAAATGATAATCTGTAAACCAAGCCACCATGACAGTCAGAATACACAGTTAGGTGGGAAAACAGAAGAAAAAGGAAGAAACACATTTTACATTTTGCCTATTTTCAGTGGAAAGATCTATTGGTTGCCAAAACAAAAACTATCCACACAAAGATTCTGGATACCACCTGCAGCTTTAGTGATTCAAGACTTCAGCCCTGATTACAACACATTCATCTCTATTGAGTCAAATGAGATTTTTAGTCCTTTGTAAATAGGTTAGAAAACCAGGAAGCTTAATCTGCCCAAAAAAAAAAAATGCTGCATATTTCATGAAACTCTTGAAAGTTCTCAGAGGCTCAAAGAACACGAACTTGATATAAAATATGATCAAAACAGAAGGGAAATGGCTTCATGCCCAACATGAAGTGGGGATCAGTTATAGGGAGAAAGAGACACAAAAATTGAAGTAGAGTTGACTACACCTAAGTCTCACTTAACATGTACTGCAATCGCTAGATTTCTTTCATAACGACTTTTTAGTTTTTCTACAATAAAAATTCCTTATCAGAAATTCTTATATGCTTGAATGTTCTATTTTAGACTGCCAGCAGAGGAAACATGCTACAAACATAAATATGTGGTTACTTAAATCACAATATACTGCCATTTCAAGGCAAGAGCCAAAAACTGAAGAATATAGTATTTCCCCTGAGGTTATTCTGGTCTCACAGTAATGGTGGATTTCTCAGGAAATGACAAAACAGTCATCCATTATTATTTTTATTGAGAACACCATTTGGGCTTCCCATTCACTCAACCCCAGCCATGAATTTCACATCCTTCATGAAACCTCGGCAAATCATAACAGCATACTTACTTTCTTACTCTAAAAAAATCTATTCTGAACACAATGTTGAAAGTGTTTTTAATTTTTTGAATTATTAGGGTGTATTAATTAACATTTAATAATTCAATAATATTAATTGATGATATTTAATATAATTTTATTTACTATTTTTGGAATTAAATGCAGTCCTAGGCTGCACCAACAGAGGGGTACTATGAGATCATGTGAATTGATAGTACAGCTCTTTACTATTGGTAAAACTACACTTGGAATACTGTGTCCAGTTTTGGTCACCACAATACAAAATTCTAGAAAGAGTACAAAAAAGAGCAAGAGGTCTGGTTGCTAAATAGTATGATGAACAGTTAAGGAATGTATATATGTCTAGTCTAACAAAGAAAAGGACGAGGGAGTGACATGATATAAGCCTTGAGGGGCTATCACGGAGAAGAGTGGGTCAATCTATTCATCAAAGCACTTGATGACAGAAAAAGGTAAAAATTCTTTAAAGAGAAATTCAACCTAGAACTAAGGAGAAATTTCCTAAAAATGAGAACAATGAATCACTGGAATAGCTTGCCTCCAGTGGATGTTCCATCACTGGAGGTTTTCAAGAAGAGATTGGACAACCATTTGTCTGGAATGGTATAGGTCTCCTGTTGAGCAGGGAGTTGGACTAGAAGACCTCCAAGGTACCTTCCAATCCTATTAATATTCTATATTAACTAATTCTAAGTAGATGACTACTTCTGGGGAAGAAGAGAGTTAGTTTAGTAAACAAGTTGAGAATGCCACGTGCATGCAACTGGTCTTTTGCTTAATAGGGCATGAATTTTTGCTTGATCTCAATTTGAAAGCAAAGAGAACCTCATAACAAACTGGACTTGGTTGATTCCTACACTCCAAAGCAAAACACGTACAGCCGTTTTTACTTTTGCACCAGAAAAGTCATGCCTTGAAGTGTTGACATACAAATCCACGAGAAGCCGTCAGGAAAATGTCAACTTTGATTTCAAACACAAAAGCACATTTTAATTCATTCCACAAATGAAAGTTGGTCAACAAAAAGATCATTCCAGGGATCAGTGACATTTCTGCCTGCTTAGCGCACAGAAGAACCAACTTTGGCACTTCCAACGATCTGCCCAATGACAAGGCTGGCAGATGTGCAGATTCACTCCTGCTAGAGAATAAGGAAAATGAAACATTTGCTTTTAGTCTCCTCAAAAAATCATCTTGGCAGTATAATTCTACTCAGAGGATACAAGACTCATAGGAAAGCCTGCTGTGAAAGAAATGCTAAAAAAAGAAGTTAGCTAAAATCAAGAGCAGTTCATTTCTAGATGGATGGCTTTTGTGGTTTGCTGTTTATTCATCTCCAGAGGGAGGGAAATCTACCATCTTTTCTGCACATTTTGAAAAACAAGACAGAGATGGGAGAAAAACAGGTTCAATTCAGTGTTTTATATAGGATATTCCATTTGCAAACATGACTTGAGTGACTACACTAATTTAATTTCCTCACTCCCCTACCTTGGCAATAACAAAATGTCAGTAATCCATTCAACCATAGAATGGCTATTTTCAAATATGTCAGAACCTCTGAAAATCAGGTGAAAAACCTATCACTTCTTGTATTCTACACCACAACAAAAATAACTAAAAGCCCATGTACTGTGGGAGTCTTGCCTATTGTTAATGTTCTTGCCCTCTTCAGAAATAAAAAATGAGGAAAGCCTAAAATCTAGAGAAGCCCCATTTTTGTTGTTTTTTTTGTAACTTTGGACCCAATCAAACCCAACATTATTCAATATTAAAATTAATCCCTTCCAACTCTACTATTAAGTAAGTTAATTTCAACAACACACTACCATTCAGTTGACTCAAGAAACAATTTTCTACTAACTGGGTCTGTATATATATCTCATTGGCTAATAAGGGGAGTTCAGACTGGCCCACATTCACAGGCTATCCTTGATTTACAACCATTTATTTAGTGACCATTCAAAGCTACAGCAGTGCTGAAAAAAGTGACTTATGACCAGCCTTCCAAATTATGACTTTCTCAGCATCTTCGCATGTCATGTGATCAAAATTTGTGCTTGGCCACCAGCATGTATTTATGATAGTCACAATGTCCTGGGATCAGATGATCACCATTTGTAACCTTCTTAATGGATTTCTGACAAGCAAGTCAATGGGGTGAGCTGAATTCCAATACTAGAATGACATAATTTGCCTGCATGATTCACTGAAATAATTTCAGTGACAACTGTGGCAAAATGCACATTTTGAATTTTGCCCAGTTGCTTATCAATGGAAATTCTGATGCCAATTCTGCTCCTAAATCCAGAACTGCCTGCATCAGAAGTAGTACACAGAGCATCATCACATGAGGGGAACTCAGATGACTTAGGAAATGCCTGATATGTGGGGATATTTCCCCCAAATCTGCTTAGTGGTGGGTCAAAAGCAACGGCAATGCTTATTCAGCCAATCTTAATGTCTCTTCAACATGTCTGCACCTGTAGCCCATCAAAATTAAAATAATGGTAGACAAAATTTAATATATAAGATTTCAGCATCAACATGCGAGATAACATTTCATGGGAATGGAATTTCTCTTCAGAATTTGGGGAATTTGAAGAAAGTAAAAGGAACAGGAGTTGTTAATTTTGGAATAATTTCTTCTCTAAAGGAATGCTGAAAGCAGCAGATTTTCAACTGCATTATTTACTAATAATTCAGTAGTTAGGATTTTTTTAAACAAAAATTAATCATGGATTTTTACTCATCTATTAATATTGTTCAGTCTTCCAGTAGTTTTCCAGAAAGGCCTGAAGAGAAAAAGAGTTAAAGATGCAAAATGAAAATCTATTCAGAACATGAGAAATCACACCAGTTAAAAAGGCTCAGATGTAAACTGGAAAGATAAATATTTTTCTATACCAGAGGTCTCAAACTCAATTTACCTGGGGGCTGCTGGAAGCAGAGTCTGGATGAGGCTGGGCCGCATAAAGGATTCCACAAAAACGTTGTTAAAAAAATATCCTCAAATGTTATACTTTCATATCACGGTGGGGGCCACAGGATATCATCCTGCGGGCCGCAATTGGCCCGTGGACCACGAGAATGAGACCTCTGTCCTATACCAATATGAGCATCATTTTTTTATATACTGGTACCCTGTACACATCATTAATTGCTTCCAGGAGGCGCAATAAGTACCAAAAATGATGAGTATCAAACACATTTTTTCCATAAGGAACAATGCAGTGAATCTTAAGGTAGCTAACATTAACATTCTATCTAGCTTGTGCATTGAGTACTAATAAACAATGAATACCGGGACAAAATTTTCATGTCAAAATGCATTGAGGACCAAATTTGCTGAGTTTCAAAGCAATTGAGTACCACTACACAAGATTTTTTTAACCCATTACCAACATCGGCTGATAGATAACTAATAACCCATTCCAGATAAGATGTTATTGGGACACTATCTCAAGTTGCTTTTTGTAGGATGAGCAGGTATCTAAATGTAATAGATAAATAAATAAAAATAAGAGCTATCACATTCTTCCCAAGTGTGAGATAGCACCCTCTCACACTTCAAAACTGCAAAGAAAAGTATTCTAAAGGCAATTAAATATACTTTAACAAACACCCTGTAGACATTGACAAAAATAACTGCACTGAAAAAAGACAGAATGTAGATGATAAATGTATTATCTATTTGACCTGCCCTAGTTAGTAACTCAAAAGAATATGTATAAGGTATCCTTGATACGGGTGGGAGAAAATAGCTACAGACAGGGCCCATGTGTTTGGGTGAGAAAACAGGAAACTCTTGTTCACCAGGGAACAAGGTAGGAAATGTGTGAGTCCCGCCAGCAACCAAATAGGAAACAGGAAGCCTTAATACTAGAATGACATAATTTGCTCAGCTACTTCACATATCTGAAGAAACAGCTGTTCCACCGTTGAGAGGGCAACAGAGAAACAACACACACAGGGAGAGGAAAGCCATGAACAGCCAGTGCCTGAGGCAGATTTCTTTCAGTTTTGAGCAAAAAAGAACATAACCATAATTTTGTTAGCTTTGTTAAGTACCTGCCCATACATGTCAGTTGCAATTTAGCACATGAATTCCAAAGGAAAGCTGCAACGTGAAACTGCTGAATGAAAAGAATAAATTGAATGTGTTATGTTCTGTGCATGGGCACAAGGAGGAGACGAGCCGGTGAACAGTGAACTTCAAACTCTTTATTTACATGTGAAAACAGCTCAGCTCAATGGCCGCAATGGGCCCCTTTATATAGGCAAACTCTTAACTATTTAACCAATGAAACACGGGGAGCACTAGCTCCATTAACCAATGGGAGAGGCTCGTTAATAGCCAATCGGATTCTCCTGAACGGACCAATCCGATGTCGCTATTATCGGCCAATCAGAAGTGCAGGGCCAGAACCCTGCACTTTGCTTCAAGCTCTTAATAATCTTTATTCAAGTATTTATTGATTCACAACAGAATGAAAAAACAAAAACTGGAAAAAAAATTTTTTACCCTGCACCAAAGGTGCTTTTTTCAAAAGCAACTGGACTTTGTTTTTCCTTGAAGACGTTTCGCTTCTCATCCATTGAAGAACTGAAGAAGCTTCTTAGAGAGAAGCGAAACATTTTCAAGGAAAAACAAAATCCAGTTGCCTTTTGAAAAAAGCACCTTTGGGACAACCATTACCTGGATGGTCGAGAGTCTCTATAGACACTCCACTCTGTAGAGTTCAAGAAAATAGGGGATTCTGATTACAGATGTTCATGAATTAGCCAGAATAATCCTACCTAGAGATACTCTATGAATGAGATGGACAGTACAGGTAATCCTAGATTTACAACCATTTATTTAGCAACTGAACCATTATAACAGCACTGAAAAAAGTGATTTATATAGCTGCTATGAATGGAACCATGGCTTAGCTCACCTCTAACTTTTGCATGTCATTGCTGTTGGAAACCCGGTTGCAACAAGCCTATCCAGGTGATTATCAAAATAACAGAATAAAAGAGTTGGAAGGGACCTTAGAGGTCTTCTAGTCCAACCCCCTGCTTCAGCAGGAAACCCTATACCACTTCAGACAAATGGTTATCCAATCTTTTCTTAAAAACTTCCAGTGCTGGAGCATTTACACCTTCCGGAGTCAAGTCATTCCATTGATTAATTGTTCAGTCAGGAAAATTCTCCTTCGGTAGAAGTTGCTTCTCTCCTTGATCAGTTTCCATTCATTGCTTCTTGTTCTGGTGCTGTGGAGACTAGGTTAACACACACACACACCTTCTTTGTGGCAGCCCCTTAAATACTGAAACACTGCTATCATGTCATTCCTAGTCCTTCTTTTCATTAAACTAGACATACACAATTCCTGTAACCTTCAGTTAGGATTCGAAGCAATGAACTTTGTATTTTATTGTAAGCTGTCCAGAGTTGCTTTGGATAGTGAATTGAGCAGCATACACATTTAATAAATGTTAAAAAAAGATGTACAAAAGCCTTTCCCATAGTGAATGGGGATTGGCTTGTCTTATTAGAGTGGCAACGTGCTATAAGATGCTTTGAGAATTTCTGCACTGTTTTAGTCTACAGTGGGGGGTGTCCCACTGTAGAATTTTTTCCCCAAAATTCTGAGAGTTGAAGTTCACAAGTCTTAAAGTTGCCAAGGTTAGACAGCCCTTTCTTACAGTATAAATTCCGCTGGGAATCATTTGGGATTCATCAATGGTGTGGGGGGAAAAACAGAGAATGAAAAGGAAAAATAACCACCAACTGGTGTTTCTTTACAAATGTTTATTTTGCTGCTCACCAAGCTATTGTAATTTCAATTGACACTTGCCAATTCCTTTGGCATGTTTGCATTTCAGACTCACTACAACACCAAACAAAAGAGACAAAAGAAGCTGGAAGAAAACAAAAACTTAGGAGAATTCAGAAGGGAGATAGCCAGCAAAGATGAAAGCCTCGCTGTTGTATATGCAAGATTTAATTGCAAACAGCAGTAATTTAAAAATCCTTGCCATTTGTTTTGCAATAACCAGAGATAGAAGGGCTTATGAGAAATAATCGCATGCGGTCTGAAAACTGGAATGGGCCACTGCCCACTCTTTCCTAAATGGTCTCTGTTTGAAAAAGGTTTGTCTGAAAATCTTGTTAGTCAGGTTTTGTAAATAGGAAAAGGGTGAGTAAGAACTGCTCAGATGTTACACATTAATATTGTAATCCTATATACACTGACCTGGAATCAGACCCATTAAGTCCTTCCATGTTTACTGCAGCATTAACTTGAACAATGGTAAGTGTTTAAAGACATTTCTATATTTGAACATTGGTAGATATTCAGCTGGTGCACCGTGGCTGATGCAGAAGATGCAGAAAAATCACAAATTAGCCTTTTCTGTCAACCCTGAAACTAGCTTGGCAAAAGCCATCTTGGAGCTTCAGCATTTGCCATACTGGAGCTGAGGGATAAGGAGTTGAAATTGGAGATAGCTGGGGTTATGTAGTCAAAATAAAATGCTTTCTCTTGGGAACCAAGGACGTTCTCACACCTGGCTGGAGGAAGGAGGAGTGATGTCACCTGACCAGTGGATTGGGCCATGTGAGTTATTGTTTGGGATTTGGGGGGGGACTTTCTCTTTTAATTAGGTGAAAACCCTTCAGGGTTGATTTTCACCAGATTTTGTGCCAATATATTTCCAATAAAGCTATTCTTTGAGGAATCTACCTGCCTCGGATTCTTGCTTGCAATGGATCTATTACTTGGAACCCTGACATTGTCAAGTGCAGACAGTCAACAGGAGTCTGTAGGCCTTGTTTAAATCTCTTGACTTACTCCAAGTTATGCTTCATGCCTGAAGACTTGTAGATAATCCTCCATTTATGGCCATTTGTTTAGTGGCTGTTCAACATTGCAAAAGCACTGAAAACACCAGTCCTTGCACTTACAACTGTTGGAGCAACCCCACAATTACATGATCCAAATTGGGGCGCTTGGCAACCAACATATATTATGATTGACACTGATTTCCAGTCTGCCCTATAGCTCTGGATTCATTTGTGGTCTCCCACCCAAGTACTAAATGCTCACTTTGCTTCCAAGGTTTGACAAGTTTAGCCAGGGCTGCTTCCAATTGAAAATATCCCATATAATGTGAAGTTGCTCTTAACAGAGGTCTTGGAATAATAATAAATCAAAGTCACACAAACTTTACACCCTGCATTCCTTCTCTTCAGAGAGAATTTCAGATCCATACTGGCATGCTCATATAACATCTAAGTACCGCATAGTTATGTAAATTATATCTTTCTAAGCTTTATGCATGGCCTTGCAGCAACTTCTTCAACTTTTAGCAATCCTCAGTATTTTAAAACTCGGTTTAGTGGTTTCACAATAGGAAACCTGGATGTGGAAGAAAATACTTTTATATGGGGGGAAATGGTTGGTTTTCCTTTTTTAAATCAAAAATGGGGACAGCCATCTGTCTGGGTTTATTGATTGATTGATCAAATTTATATAACTGCCCATCTGATAGAAAGTGACTCTGGATGATGTTTGACAGTCAAATATATAAAACAATTATTCCTCAAAATCATCATATAATAATCATTAAAAGAATATTAAACATTTTATACTTCTTGCAGTGAGTTGGATGCACTTGATAGTTTTAGTGAGCTTTTCTAACTGTAGGAATGTGTCCTTTTCATCTGGAAATGTCCATTTTCTCATTTAATCCACCTGGGTAGTTTTCAACAGATTCTGTTAGATCAATATGAAGCCTTTACCCCATTTCAAAATATCATAAACCATTATGGTCACTGATTTTATTAAGATCAATAATCCTCACATCTATCACTGCAATTTTCTCATTTCATTCTCATTTCTCAGAAGTTCATGGTATTTCATGTAAGTATTTATACAGCATCCCAACTCAATTTTATCCAGAATGTGTTTTTACCCTTGGGGCCACTGGCCTTCTTGACTAGCTATCTTTGTTAACATGTACTCGTTTCTCACATCTGCACTGATTAATCAACATTATTTTCACATATATCCTCTTGGGATAATTCCTCCTGAATGAGATTTTCCTTGCCAACTGTTAACTCTGTACCCCCAGAATTCATGACAATGTGACTTTAACATCTGTCATCTTTACAATAGTGATGGGATGGAATGAATGTTAAAATAGAGGTATGGATTCCTTCTAGAACGGGCATGCAACGTGCATGTATGTGAGGTCTGTATAAATATCTCTGATTGGAAGTTCCCCTAAACCAAGTGAAATGTCGCAAAAATGAATGCTAAAATTATAGATTAATCAGTTTGACTGGCCTTTGTCTCTACTCGATGATCTAGCACACGGGTGTCAAACTCACGGCATCACGTTGCCATCATGGGATGTTTTGTGATGTTTTTCCCCTTCGTGGAGCTGGGGTGGGCATGGCCTGCGCATGATGCATCTGGCCCATGGGCTGCCAGTTTGACATCCCTGATCTAGCAGCAGCTGTGAAGTCAAAAGGACTCCCAGTTTGTAAACCCTTTCCACCTGAGCTAAAGTAAAAGCTCACAATCAGCTAGAACCTAGACACCCTGAGTTTGACACCTGTGAGCTAAATGGTTCCTGAATCTTACAGCCTCAAAGCACCAGGTGAATGCACCTCCTGTATGGCCTGGGGAGAAGATGTACAACCAGGTATCATCAGTATACTAATAATGCCTCTCTAAATGAATGATGTCTCCCAACATTCCCATACAAATAATACACTGCTCAAAAAAATAAAGGGAACACTAAAATAAGACATCCTAGATCCGAATGAATGAAATATTCTTATTAAATACTTCGTTGAATGTGCTGACAACAAACTCACATAAAAATTATCAATGGAAATCAAATTTAGCAACCCATGGAGGTCTGGATTTGGAGTTACACTCAAAATTAAAGTGGAAAAAAACACTACAGGCTGATCCAACTTTGATGTAATGTCCTGAAAACAAGTCAAAATGAGGCTCAGTAGTGTGTGTGGCCTCCAGGTGCCTGTATGACCTTCCTACCACACCTGGGCATGCTCCTGATGAGGTGGCAGATGGTCTCCTGAGGGATCTCCTCCCACACCTGGACTAAAGCATCCCCCAGCTCCTGGACAGTCTGTGGTGCAACGTGGCGTTGGTGGATGGAGCGAGACATGATATCCCAGATGTACTCAACTGGATTCAGGTCTGGGGAACGGGCGGGCCAGTCCATAGCATCAATGCCTTCATCTTGCAGGAACTGCTGACACACTCCAGCCACATGAGGTGTAGCATTGTCTTGCATTAGGAGGAACCCAGGGCCAACCGCACCAGCATATGGTCTCACAAGGGGTCTGAGGATCTCATCTCGGTACCTAATGGCAGTCAGGCTACCTCTGGCGAGCACATGGAGGGCTGTGTGGGCCCCTAAAGAAATCCCATCCCAACCCATTACTGACCCGCTGCCAAACCGGTCATGCTGGAGGATGTTGCAGGCAGCAGAACGTTCTCCATGGCATCTCCAGACCCTGTCACATCTGTCACATGTGCTCAGTGTGAACTTGCTTTCATCTGTGAAGAGCACAGGGCGCCAGTGGCGAATTTGCCAATCTTGGTGTTCTCTGGCAAATGCCAAACGTCCTGCATGGTGTTGGGCTGGAAGCACAATCCCCACCTGTGGACGTCAGGCTCTCATACCACCCTCATGGAGTCTGTTTCTGTCCGTTTGAGCAACCACATGCACATTTGTGGCCTGCTGGAGGTCATTTTGCAGGGCCCTGGCAGTGCTGCTCCTGTCCCTCCTTGCACAAAAGTGGAGGTAGCGGTCCTGATGCTGGGTTGTTGCCCTCTACAGCCTCCTCCATGTCTCCTGATGTACTGGCCTGTCTCCTGGTAGCGCCTCCATTCTCTGGACACTACGCTGACAGACACAGCAAACCTTCTTGCCACAGCTCGCATTGACGTGCCTTCCTGGATGAGCTGTACTACCTGAGCCACTTGTGTGGGTTGTAGACTCTGTCTCATGCTACCACTAGAGTGAAAGCACCACCAGCATTCAAAAGTGACCAAACCATCAGCCAGAAAGCATAGGAACGGAGAAGTGGTCTGTGGTCACCACCTGCAGAACCACTCCTTTATTGGGGATGTCTTGCTAACTGCCTCTGCTTTCCACCTCTTGTCTATTCCATTTGCACAACAGCATGTGAAATTGATTGTCAATCAGTGTTGCTATCTAAGTGGACAGTTGATTTCACAGAAGTGTGATTGACTTGGAGTTACACTGTGTTGTTTAAGTGTTCCCTTTATTTTTTTGAGCAGTGTACATTAAATAGGTGAGAAGACCAAGACCTGCAGCATCCCATAATACAACAGTCAAGGACTTGATCACTCACCACAAGTGATTGGAGTCTTCTCCTTACTATGGAGTAAAACTATTCCAGTACATCCAGCCCTCACAGGGAGATTGATCAATGCCACTGAGAATTCTAATAGGATTACACTCATTCTATTCAAGTTCTGATGGTCATCCACAAAAGCAACTAATGATATATCATCCCACATACTCGTTCTCTCATTCCATTAGTGGATTTTAAGAGATCTTTACTGTCTCATGCTAGTTCAGCTTTTCAGGTGGTGTTTAAGACCAATAGAAGGTAAATGGATTTATGGATATGATGTGACAAGTACCATTAGACCAAGAGCAGAAAAAGAATGGAACAATGGTTGGAAACTAATCAAGGAGAGAATTAAGGAGAAACTTCCTAATAGTGAGGACAATTAACCAGTGGAACAGCTTGCCTTTAGAAATTGTGGGTGTTTCATCACTGGAGGCTTTTAAGAAGAAACTGGAAAGTCACTTGTCTGAAATGGTATAGGGTCTCCTATGTACGCAGGGAGCTGGACTAGAAGACCTCCAAGGTCCCTTCCAGCTCTATTCTGATTTAAAACACTGTTTGCATTCAAGTCCTCCTTCTGAACTTTCTGGAGACTTTGGAGACTTTGTCATGAGAAGCAGGATGCAAGTTTAGCAGGAGTTGGCAACTATGACAACTGTATGAACTACATGCTGTGAATAGTTAAAAGTGGACAGATAGAAGACTTGCTGCACTGCAGTGACATTAGTCTACAGCAGTTTTTCATTCTCAGCTCCCACAATTCCCCAGCCAGCATAGCAGAATATTCCCGTAATTTTCTGGAAACTGAAGTCCATGCTTCTTGAAATTGCTGAGGTTGAAAAACACTGTTCTATGCTAATTTCCCTTCCTCTTCTCATATCCTATAGAACAGTAAAATTGGGCAATTCTATAATGCAAGGTAGGAAACCTATAACTGCTACAAAGAGCATAGCCACTTCTCTAGTTCCCACATTTGATACAGCACAATCACTGTATTTAATGCTTTTCAAAAGAAAATGTAGTTCCCTCAAAGGGCAACAGGACAGTCACAAGACAGGAAGACAACACAACTCCAGATAGGATGGATAGAAAAGAGATAGCTCTTTTCATGAATTTATCTTCCCATAGAATATTCAGTCTACCTACTCATAGTTGCTGTTCCTTTTTTGGGTAGAAGGATCAAGCCATCAAAGACTACATTTTGGTAGGTGAAGGCCTCCTGCAAGCATTTAGTGCAAGTCAGGAAAAACAGTGCCCGCTTCATAGGGAGTAGTCTGGGAAATAGAAAACGCCAAATTGCAAAGCAGTAATCAGTTTAATTCCAAGTTAACCGTAAGCTTGTAATTAGCCCTTACAAGCTGTAATTTTGAAAAGAAGGCACACCAAACCACAACACAGCAGAAAATGGTTTGCGTTTGTATAGTTCTATTCCAACAGCATGCCAGGAGAAATAACTTTGGATAAATGGGACATGTTGGGAAGTAATTTCTTTTCTCTGAACATGCCCTATTCCACCTACAGCTAGGTTACCAGCTTAATTTTTTTTTCATTTGCACAAAGTTTATAGCCTTGTCTTTACAACAAACCTGTTTGATGCTGACGTAGGCTCCTGTGAGCAGAGACAGATGCTGTGAAATCCAAGTGGAGGTGGGATTTGAACCCAAATTGTTAATACTGAAGGCCAGCTGCCTTACTTACACAGTCACAGGTAGTCCTCAACTTATGTCCAAAATTGCAAGTGGAATTTTGACTGCCAAGCAATGCTGTTGTTCAGTGAGTCATCACATGACAGGTTCTGATTTTATTACCTTTTTTATTGGAGTCATTAAGTGAATCATGCAGTTGTTAAACAAATCTGGCTTTCCCAACTGACTTGGCATGTCAGAAGCCAACCCAGGTCACAAATCACTGAAAGAAGCTGCAACCATCATAAATGAGAGCCCACTGCCAAGCAGCCAAATTGCAATCCTGTGACCATGGGGGTTATATAATATGGTCATAATTTCAAGGATGTGTCATAAGTCACTTTTTCTGGGCCATCGTAACTTTGAATGATCTTAACACGTTGTTACCAAAAGCATCGTTCTACATGTACCAACTTCAATTCCCAGAATTCTACAGGGCAGATATTTTGTTTAGAGGGACCACTATATCAGTAAAGTCCCCTGCTTGGTGAAAGCTACACAACTGATTTTCTCAACAGTCATCATTTCTTTTTTAAAAAAAGAATTCAAGCGGCACTGTGAGATGTTTTTCTGCTCCTTTGCCAAAAGAGATTTTAAAAGCCCCACCCTAAACACATATCTAACAGAGGCGGTAAACATAACCAGACATCGTTAACTTCTACAAAGTTTCCCTGTCATCACTGAAAATGTCAGGCACCTTCTGATTAAAAGAAGCTTATTTTGCTCAACAATGTGGAAAAACAAAATAAAAATTCCTCCTTGCCTTCCCCCATCTCTGCAAATGACAGGTGAGGAGGTGGATGCTAGAAGTTAAAAAGCTAGACGATTAAGCCAGCTAATAAACATGGTCTTCACGTACCCACAAAAAAAAAAAAAAGAACAGGCTACAATACAGTATATTCTTTGTCTCCTGACCACAAGTTTTCTAGTATTTTTCAGCGCTTAATGAAGTCTGCATTTGGACACCTTGCAAATCAGTTCCAGCTGCAGTTTGAGGAAAGGGGACGTCAGATGAAGACAGTTTTCCAAGAAGATCTGGCCTTCCATTGGGAAAAAAAAGAGGAGGAACAGTAGGGAAAAAAAAAATCAAAGAAGCACCAATACAGGTGGCTGTTTTAATTTATTTCAGAGTTTGAGTACATGGAGAAAAGGTCAGCCAAAATTAATAGAGAGCTACAGTAGCCTTCCGCAAGGAAGGAGTACAGCTTGGGAGCATTCTTCATTAAAAATAAAGTGGATACTGAGAATATGGAAAATTCCTCTTGGTGGGGGGATGGAGGGGAATAGATGCAGCAAAGTCTTTGTCCTTCTTTCACACAATTGAATGACATGCATCAAAACAAAAGGAAGAAGACTCAAAGCAAAGTAAAAGGAGGTTACCCAGTCATAGTTAAACCGAGGGATTTTCTGCCATCAAATGTGGTCATACTCAGGGGTGAGATTCTACTGGTTCGGACTGGTTCAGACAAACTGGTAGTTCCAGTGATCATTTGGCCCCACCCACCCGACCCGGCCCTTTTCCTGTGCTTTGTTTTCTTGTTTTTGAGCATAGCTGATTCACGGCAGAGTGGTTTGTCACGCATCAGCTGTTTTACTCACCGGGCTACAGCAGAAAGTATTAGAGCTAAAAATGGTCTTTTCTAAATGTTGGGTGCCCACGTTCACTGAACTGGTTGTTACACCAGTTGAATCGCACCACTGTCAACACTCCTAATTTTGATACAGATAGTTCTTGACCTATGACCATAATGAAGCCCAGAAAGTTATGACAGTGCTAAATTGAGGGACCCACATGACCACCTCGATTTTACGAGCGTTGTGTGATAGTTGTTAAGTGGACACGGTAGTCATAAAGCAAACGCCATGATCATTAAACAGGTCATGAGCATTTGGGAGGCAAAAAATAGTCATAAATCATATCTGTGGAACGTTGCAACAGGACACAAAGGTTGCAGCAAAATGCAATCATGATATGGTTAAAGTGTCACATGCAGAACTCTGGAACAGGGTCATAAATATCTTTGTGGGGGGGTCCATTGTAACTTAGAAAGATCACTAAGCAACCGTTCATTAAAGACCACCTGTTGTTGAGAAATCTGGCTTCTAGTCTTGGTCTTATCTCCAGAATCAAAGACAGCAACAACTTTCAAATATTAAGGGTCATAGGCAAGAAAAGTTGATCATGCTCATATATAGTTCATGCATCGTAGAGTCATAGCACTTGCCACTGAGTATAGGATGAACCCGAATTAAAGCTATCCTGACAAGCAACATCTTCAATCTTTCCTTGAATATATCAAGAGAAGCAGAAAACAACACTTTACTCAATAATTGGATCTCCTATTGAAACTGTTAGGGAATTAGTCCCCAATGTGCAACTAATTGGACACAGAATACACATATTGCATGAAGACATGGTTTGGTTTAACCACTGTGGTTTTTTTTTAATATAAAGTCACAGTGGCTGGGTTTGGGCAAACCCATTAACCATGACATGGAATTCTGAGAATTACAGTCCCGACACATTGGAATAAGCAACAATTGTTCTGTAGATGAACTAGTTTAAATATAGTTCCTCTGAAGCTGATATGCTTGGTCATTGTGGCTGAGAATTCTGAATACTGTAATCCCAAAAGAACTAGAGCAGTGTTTCTCAGCCTTAGCAGCTTGAAGATGTGTAGATCACAACTCCCAAAATTCCCCAATCATATTGGCGGGGGAATTTTCGGAGTTGATGTCCACAAGTCTTCAAGCTGCCACGGTTGAGAAAGACTCAACTAGAGGGTACAAGACAGCAAGAATGTTCAAGATCTTCTTTCTTCAGCTGTTAAACTATTGCCATGGAGGGGCTTCCAGGGGAAGATGGTGGACTGAAGACAGCTCTTCTGACAAGCAGAGCCATCAACTGCAACTTTTGACAAGGGAACCAAAGGACATCAGGTTTCTTTGATCCTCCCTGGATAAAAAGAATGGTGTGAGATTGCCCAAGTTGTTTTTCCTTACAGCAGTTACCTTTCCTGCAAGACACAGTCTGGGGTGTGTGTGAAGATGGGACTGGGACATGGGGGAAATTGGCATTTTGTTCCATCTGCAAAGAAGAAATCCAGAGAGGATCACCCAGAATAATAATTTATCTGTCAGACCCAGGGAAACAAAAATGACAGTTATTGCAGAGTAGTTTCTTTATTGTTGCTGTGCCTTAAGAAAGAGCAAAGGCAGATCTCCCCTAGCAGTTTGCAGAATATATTTAGTATTTATGCAGATAAATATTTCTGCTTTAGTTTGGGGAAAATTCTATCCATGGGTAAGCAACATTAAAGAAATTCCTCTGCAGAAATTCCTCCTGTCATTCTTGGTTCCTTGGGCCCGACAGATACATTGCTATTCTGAGTGGTTCTCTCTGGATTTATTGAAATCTTAATTAGAAAATGTAGTGTACCGGATTTGTCTACATCAAATATGATGAAAAAAATTTCTCTCTATAATTATTTTATGTCACCCTAATTTTATAGAACTTAAATTGGCTTTTCATTTAAGTGTTTCTCTTTATTCAAAGTAAGAAAATTTTTAAGAATTTGCTTTTTGTAAAGGAGAAATTGTTTCATTGATATGTTAGATTTAAGCTTTTTCTGCCTGTATTAGGATACTGGAATTACTTGATATTTGGGAAATGTGGATGTGCCTACAGTTTAGAGTGAAAAAATGGAATATGTATTTGAATGGGATAAATTGTTATTTAGAATGTTGTTTATTGGTGCATGTAAAGGAGAAAATGATGGTTTTGCTCATGTTAAATTTGGGTTCTTTTTTCTATTCTGTTTACATTGTGATAACTTTTAAATGAGATTTTGTTAAAGTTAAGAGGGAGATGTAGAATGTTGAGTTTTATTCATGTTAATTAATTTTAAAATTTTAGACCTTTGATTTTTAGTTGATGAATAGATTGAAAATGTTACTTATTTGTCTATTGTCAATAAATGAGAATGAAGAGTTTTATGTTTGAAAGTGTCAAGATTGGAGGATTGTTTATACTTGTCACAATGAAGTGGGGAACTGTTCTGGGAGGAAGTGCATTAAAACATTTATCTTTTTTTTTTTTTTTTGTATTCCTTTTCTTCTTTTTTTCTTCTAATCTGAATTATCTTTTATTGTGTCATTTGGAACTTTTAATAAAATTTGGGGCAAAAAAGCATTGCATGTTTGAAATAAATTCCCAATGAAATTCTTCACCATTTGTCCAATCAATAAAGTCCAAAGAAAGTCAACCATTACACATAATTTCATCAGCTCTCAACCAGTACAAACCATTGGTGTGTTTGCTCACTAACAAGAGTCAAGGGATTCAATGGGACTTGATCGCAGGAAAGAGCAAGTAGAGAAAAACAGCCTTAGATGCTTCAAAATGATTGATGCAAGCAGCATAAAGTTTTAATATTCCAGATGTCATAATCAATTCCAAACAATGCCAGTTTATTATTCTGGTTGTAATCATAGTATATCAATACATTAATAATTAAGTATTTCGGAGGGGGGGAGAAAAAGTGATAAAAATAAGATGAAGCAAATCAACAGAGAATTTACAGATTATCATAAATTAAGTTTAAAAAATTCAGTGCTTCATTAATTAGTTTCAACTAACTGAATATATTACAGCATTTAGAATATCACAGAAACAAAGTTAAAAATAAGCAGAATAAATTAACAAGGAATTTATAAGCATCATAGAATTAGGTTAAAATTTTCAATAATTCATGGATATATAGGAAAGTGTGGCAGAGACTGGGGGGTAGAATTGAAAAAGGGATCATCCTAGAAAAAGGGTGGGCAAACTTTTTGGCTCGGGGGCCACATTGACTTTTAAAATTTGACAGACGGGCCGGGTCAGCACACAGCTCCGCAAAATCAAGTCACTGTGCCTAATGCGCATACATGATATTCTTCCAATTAAAAACACAACATAGATAGATAGATAGATAGATAGATAGATAGATAGACAGATTCTTCCCCTACGAATAAATGACTGTGTGTGTGTGTGTATGAATGTACCCCCTCAGCTTACACAAGTTGGCCACTTATAAAATAAGAAATAAATAAATGCCCACCCCCCAAAACATAATTCCTCCGGTGCCCACGGATAAACTGTGAACCACTGTTCTCTCCCATCTTACCGCAGGGGAAGGCGGTGGAGGGAGGTGTGAAGCACCTGCTGGTGCTCGGGTCTACAGGAATACACATCACAACAGCGGGCATTAGAGGAGGAAGGAGGCGGCAGTGGAGCTGCTGCTGCTGGCCGAGAGGTGAGGGAAAGACACGCCCAGGACGCAGCAAGCCAGATGCCCAAGAGTGCACGGCAGGCTGCTCTGAAGCCGGACGTGGGAGAAAACCGCCCAGGCCCCCCTGCGCAGCTCGGCCCCTCGCCGCCACTGCCAGTCCCGACCGCATGTTGCTCCTTAGGGCGCAGCTCTTAAAAGCCTGCTCCCAGCACCCGAGCAACTTCCCAGCAACTTTCAGCTTCCTTTTAACTCGCGGGCGCTCGTGCCTGGTCCCAAGCTGCGCGGCGGAGGGGAAGCCCGGAGCACCACCGGGTTGCCTCCTCCAAGCAGTCTGCCCGTCCACCCGCCCACCTACCCACTGCGCTTCCCCTCCGCTGCGCGGCTTGGGGCCAGGTGCGAGTGCCCGCGAGTTAAAAGGAAGCTGAAAGTTGCTGGGAAGTTGCTTGGGTTTCTGGGGCTTCCAGGCTTAAACTTTGCACAAAGTTTGCAGGCGGGAGCATCTTCCTGCCGAGGAGCTGGAAGGGTTTTGCCCGCTGGGCGGGCAGGCTGCTTGGAGGAGGCAACCCGGCAGCGCTCCAGGTTTCCCCTCCGCCATGTGGCTCGGGGCCAGGCGTGAGCGCCCATGAGTTAAAAGGAAGCTGAAAGTTGCTGGGAAGTTGCTCGGGTGCTGGGAGCAGGCTTTTAAAGTGCCGCTCGAGCAGGACCGCCGAGCCGGGAAACAGGGCACCAAGGCAGGGCAAGGCTCCACCAGCAGCGGCCCAGCTTTAGGTGGCTCCAAGCAGCTCGCCCGCCCACCGGGTGGAACCCTTCCCACTCTTCGGTGGGAAGACGCTCCCACCTGCAAACTTTGCTTGTGCAAAGTTTAAGCCTGGAAGCCCCGGAAACCCAAGCAACTTCCCAGCAACTTTCAGCTTCCTTTTAACTCACGGGCGCTCGCGCCTGGCCCCGAGCCACGTGGCGGAGGGGAAGCCTGGAGCACCGCCGTGTCACCTCCTCCAAGCAGCCCACCCACCCGCCCACCGGACTTGCCCTTCGCCGCGCGGCTTGGGGCCAGGCACAAGCGCCCACGAGGAAAAAGGAAGCCAAAAGTTGCTGGGAAGTTGCTCGGGTGCTGGGAGCAGGCTTTCCAAGTGCCGCCCGAGCAGGACCGTCAAGCCAGGAAACGGGACACCAAGGCAGGGCAAGGCTCCACCAGCAGCGGTCTAGCTTTAAGTGGCTCCAAGCAGCCCGCTCCAAGCAGCCCGCTCCAAGCAGCCCGCCCGCCCGCTGGGCGGAACCCTTCCCGCTCCTCGGCGGGAAGACGCTCCAGCCTGCAAACTTTGCCTTTGCAAAGTTTAAGCCTGGAAGCCTCGGAAAAAAAAGAGGGATCGGCGGGGACTCACCTTCGGAGAGGTTGCACTCGAAGGTGATTTCGAACTCCCAGCCAAGGCCTTTGCAAAGTTCTTTTCTTTCCTACCCCGAGAGCTCTTCGCACTGTTTTGCAGCTTTGGGGGCCACGCGGCACAGGGCAATACGCCACGCCCAGCAATTTTTTTTCAGGGACGGGCCAGATTGGACAGACCAACGGGCCAGATGTGGCCCGTGGGCCGTAGTTTGCCCACCCTTGTCCTAGGTAGTCCTTGTTTAATGATCCTTTTTTCAGCAACTGCTTGAAGTTACTACATTGTCTTCATTTTGTTTTCCTGATTATAGCAGTCAATTGCATGCTCTCCTGCCTCTGGCAGCTGCCACCCTATCCCAGGATCTTCTTGCAACTTCCTGCCAACATCTCTATTGACTACTTGAAGCCAGCAAGAAGTTGTGAGGTCCTCACTTAAGAACCCATGGTTCTCACTTAATGATGGCAAGGAGGACTGCCAGGGTTACCATTGCTAAGTGATGTGGGCACATGATGTTCCCTTTTACAACTAGGTTGCTCAGCGACAGAAAATCCAGTTCCAATTACTATTATTAATTGAGGGCTATTTGTACAGTATTTAGGAAACTATAGAACAGGCATGTCAAACTCAAGGCCCCAGGGACCCGGATCCGGCCCGTGGAGTGCTTAGATTTGGCTCATGGGACTGCCCTGGAAACAGCGAAGGACCAGCCTGCAGTGCCTCTGCCAGCGAAAACGGAGCTTGGGAAGGCTGCAGGTGACTCTCCCAAGCTCTGTTTTCACTGGCAGAGAGTTGCAGGAGGGCGTCACAGCCGAATCAGAGCTTGGGAGCCTGTTTTCGCTGGCCACCACTTGGACTACCAAGCTGCTCCCAACATGAGTGATGTCAATCTGGCCACACCCATCCCAGCCCCTCAAGGTCAAACACAAGCTTGATGCGGCCCTCAATGAAATCAAAGATTGACACCCCTACTGTAGAAAAAAGATAAATTGTAATAATAAATAGGGAAAATACATCATGTCAAGGTTCTGACTGACAAACCCAAGCAAGTGTAGGAAGTTAGCACCCACCCCTCTCCTAGAAAATTGAAGTAGCCTAGGAAATATTAAAAAGGCAGAATATTTCCCCTAAAAAGAATAGAAACTCAAGAAGCAGAAGCCCACCTCAGAAGCAGAATCTCACCACCACCTTTGTTAATGGGTGGGCCATTAAGGCTTGGGCCAGAATACTTTACATAACAAGGAACTCCAGGTAAAGCTATAGCTGTTGCCAAAAGCCCTTTTAAGGGCATAATCATCCAGCAAGGCTAGAGCAAGCCTAGAATTCAGGACAGCCTAGAGAGTTGCCCATGGGAGACTGACAACCAATCTGAATGCAAGCTCAAATTCAAATCCCAACAGAGGGTAGGCACTCTCAGCACCTCAGGCAATCTCAGCACCTCAGTCCTTTTTTCTTGATCTCTTCTCACCTTGAAGCATGTGACCATCCAGGTCATGTGGTCCCCCTGTCCACCATTAAACCTTCCAAGCAGCCTCCATGTTTCCAGTGTCTTTTTCCCCACTTGGAACTGAACCCAGAAGGATATTTCTTTCAATACAAGCAAGCACTGTTGAGACGACCCAATCTCCTAATGTAAAAGTTTCAGGAACACATCATTTTGGCACAGAATGGAAGCAAAACCAGCTCTGACTAATTCTAGGGCCATTCAATATTCAACGTGTATTATAAAATTATAAATTGTACTTAAAATTTTTCAATACATCATTCATTGCTCTTAATATACTATGGTGTTTAGGAAAATTGTTAAAATCTAAAGAATATACGAATATCAACTCAGCATAAATCATAAAATAAGATTAAACATTGCAGTAAATTCTATCCAGATTTAACAGATCCTTTAGCGCCAGAAAACTGAGAACTGATGGTGAGAGAAAGACAACATTTAGATGTGATACAAGGCCCTATATAAAATTAGCAGTTTATTATGCTTAATGTGGCAAATGCTTTTACAATGCAAACAAAAAAAAATATTGCAATGTTAAATGCCTACTTTATTACTCTAAATCACAACCTTTAGGACACAGTGTTTCGTTTACATGTGTTTATCCACGTACAGAAATGCATAATTATTCCTTATCAATGTGAAAAAATCTGGAAATAGATTACTCCCTTGAATATATCCTAATCCCTTCCAGTAGGTTACGACTGAGAGAGATAACACTCCCCCAAAATATGATTGGAAAAATCACTTCCTTCTTCATAACAACTGAATATAAAGATCACAGATAGTCTAACTAGGTGACAAGCAGAGTAAAACCTCTAATCTTAGAACCTAGCTGGAAGCCATAAGGCATTAACATGACTTTCTCTGCAGAAAATTTAATTAATCTGTCAACGAGCACACGGGGAACCTTGAAACTTGAATGTTTGCTAGAAGCTTAATTAATGTTCATCCAGGAAATAATAGCTCAATGGCTAACATGCCATTTATGTTTATAGGCAAAAAAAAAAAAAAAAAAGGGAGGATGGCAACAATTCCAATGTTTTCTCAACTGAAAAGTAAGCTTATCAGGTTGACTTTGTTCACACATTTCCCAAATCAGCAAATCTGGGGCCCTAGTTTACTGCCAAATCCTGTTTCGCAGGATTAAAAAAAAAAGCTAAATCTCCTTTCAGTTGAGCTCAATTTTTATGTCTCAAATTTTTATAGCCGCTCATATCATCAAAAGCTACTCTGGGTGGCACATGAAAATGAGATTAAAAAATAGTTTAACAATTTCTAGTAACTTCATGGACACTTCCATTAGATATCTGGTTGACACGTGGTTCTAGAATGTTTTCCCAATGTCCCTCTCTCACTTCCAACCGGGAAATCTCTTGGTAGTTTTCCAACCAAATGTCCCAAATATGCTTTTCCAGGAGCCAACTGGACTTTCTTTTCTTTTCTTTTCTTTTCTTTTGAAGACGTTTCGCTTCTCATGCAAGAAGCTGCTTCAGCTCTGACAGGACGGTGGGGAATGGAAAGATTTAGGAAGGATCTCCACTGTCCTGTCAGAGCTGAAGAAGCTGGATAAAAAGTGAAACATCTTCAAAAGAAAAAACAAGAAAGTCCAGTTGCCTCCTGAAAGAGCACCTTTGGGACAACCATGACCTGGATTACTGAGAATGGGCGTTGGTACTTACCTGATACGCCCTTTCTCGTTGAGCTGCTGCAAGCATCCAGAGTGGGAGGTGCTCCAGTCTCCGCTCTTACAGGCTGAGCTATAATTGAGGAACGCTCCTCCTCCTCCACGTGACACCTCCATAGCGTTCCCAGTTTTACGAAGACAAGAAAACAAACACTATTACCTCCTCTAAACTATTGTAGCAGCTCACAACTACTTAACTGACTGAATCATTGGCCGAAACAGGACTCCCCACCAGACGGACAATTTAGGGTGGGGCTGGATGCTCTACGCAGCTCAACGAGAAAGGGCGTATCAGGTAAGTATCAACGCCCATTCTCCATAGAGCTGCTGCGAGCATCCAGAGTGGGACATACCAAAGCATGGCCTGTCCTAAGGGAGGGACTCCGTCTGGGTTAGAATATCCGCTGACTCTCTTGCCACTTGCTGAAGGGCTCGTCTGCCAGGGATGCTTCTGCTGAAGCAATAAAACACATTAATTTTACAATGCCGAACAAAGGGTGATGGAGACGCCCAAGAGTCTGCTCGGTGAATACCATGTATCGCCTGGGTAGCCGAGGCTGCCGAGGTAGCCGCACTCCCTGTAGAATGTGCGATTATTCCACTGGAAAAACAGGAAGCGCCTGAGTTAGATAGGCCTTGGAGACTGTCGCTCAGATCCAAGCGCCTACAGTAGACGGGGATACTTTGAAACCCAGCATCTTTGGTTGGAATGACAGGCACAATGCTTCTGACTTCCTGATAGGCCGGGTGCGATTGATATAAACACGTAATGCACGCTTGATATTGATGGAATGCCACTGCTGCTCCTTCTCAGAGAAGGCCTAGGCAAACGTTAGGAAGAATAAATTCCAGTGAACTGCGAAAGGCTGAGTTAACCTTGGGCAGGAGGAAGGGTCCAGTCACAGGACAACCCAAACAGCAAAGAAAAACACAGACCTCCTTTCTAATGGACAGAGCTGCTATTTCAGGTGTCCATCGTGCAGATGAAAAACAGAATGAGAAGCCTTCCTTGAACGTAGGGAATTGAAATGATGCCTCTCTTAAGGGTTCGAAACACAGTTTAGACAGTGCCATGAGAATCCTGTTAATATCCCCAGTTGTATACCTGTGTATCACTGGTGGATGCAAACTGGTGACTCCTCTGCGGGATGCCCGAATACAAGAGTGGTGTGAAAATGGTTCACAGGGTCACCAGAAATGACCGTTGATCAGTCTGCCGCCTGCCTCCGCAAGGTATCGAGGGAGAGGTCCTTGGCCAGTCCTTCTTGTCAGAAGGCCAAAATTTGAGCAGCCGCTGGGGGAGCGGGCTAATGCGTGATTTGTGGCACCATTTAGAGAATGATCCGGGTAGCATTATATATCCGGGTAGCTGAGACCATCTCGTTGCCGAGATAATCTCAATGATCTGATTGGAAAAGAACCCTCCTTAGACGGCACTGTTCGACCTCCAGACGTCTAACTGAAGCCACTGAGGATTTGTACTGAAGAGGTCACTGGGCTAGTGGGCTCCTGCCCAATGGGATCCTCCAGGGAGGACCCACTGAAAGGTTATGAGGGTCTGCAAAAACCATGGTCTCCTGGGCCAGTGCAGAGTAACCAGGAGGAGTTCCGCCCTCCCGTGGATCAGCTTTAGGATCACTTTGGGGATTAGCGGTAGTGGGGAAATTGCGTAAGAGAGCTCGGTAGGCCAGGACCAACATGAAGTATTGTGATTCTCTGCCCCTTGGGGAGTACCTGGAGAAGAATCCCGGCCCCTGAGCATTGAGCCGGGACGCCAAAGGGGTCCCTAGGGAGTGGCCTAATATCGCTGAGGCCTCCTCTGCATTATTAATTTGAGCAAGAAGGAAGGAAGGCACCATCCTGCCTAGTCTAAAGTGGCCCTGCTCAACCCGTCGGGCCGACTGTTGAGACTCCCGAAATGTGATCTTCCCTGACGGGCAACTGGTTGGTCCCTGCTCAGCGACAGAAACGCTCGGCCTCCCTCATGAGACAGATGTCATGTCTGCCCCCCTTGTAAGTTCATATGTGCCCTGGTCGTAATGTTGTCTGCCAGGACCAGTACGAGACGCCTGCATACTTAAGCAAAATGCGTAGGGCTGGGTATATTGTGTGAAGCCTCCGCCACTTTATACTGCACCTTTGCTCGGTTGCTGACCAGGTGCCCTGAGCTGAGATCGGGTGGATATGGGCCCCCCATCCAGGTAGGCTGGCGCCTGTCGTGAGGGCAACCCCTGGGGGCTCTTGAAGAGATGCCCTTGTGGATCGCGGGTCTGGTCCACCAAGGCAGCGATGCGGAAAACCTTTGAAGGAACCTTTGCCACGGCTCTCAAATTGCTCCTTCTGGAGCGGTGGTAAGGTAGCAGGAACCACTGAAAGGATCTGGAATGGAGCCAGGCCCAGGAAAACAACGAATAAGTATGAGACCAAATTGACCAGTGATCTAGAGAAGACCAGTATTGGCATCTTTCTTGTTCACCTAATGTTCCTGACCAATTTCTGAGTACTGAGAAATCCTTCAGGGGAAGGGAAAAACCGTCTCTTCAACTGAGTCAATTATGGCCGCTAAGTGAGCTATTCAAGTGGGAGGGGTAAATTACTCTACTCCCATTGTACAAGAAGATCATGGGCCCGAAGAATCATGAGGATGGATCTAGTGTCCCTTTCGGCGTGGCATTTGCTAAGAGAAAAGATGAGGATATCATACAGATAATAGAGACTGTGAATGGGGGAGTCTCTGAGGTGAACTGATGGGATCGCCAGAACCCTGGTAAGGATCCTCAAGGTCGAGGCTAGACCAAGAGAAAGGGCCACGTGTTGAATAAGTTGACCAGGGTAGCCAGGACTTAGAATTTAAAGAATGAGGGATAAGTGGGAATGTGAAAGTACGCTTCTGAGAGGGCAAAGGAGGTGAGCTAGTCTACCCTCCTAGTGTCCTGCATAAGGGACTGAAGTGTAAGCATCTTGCATCATGATGGACCACCTTAAGCCTCTTCAATCTAGGGTGAGCCTCCAGTCTCCAGAGTGTTTAGGAAGTAGGAAAAAGTGGGAATAGAACCCCATTCCTCAGAACGAGGAAGGTATGAGCTGTATGGCTTCGATCTTGGTGAGTGTTAATAGTGGTTCCCATGAGAACACACTTGGTGTGGCCTCTGGGGAGAGGGGAAACCCTGCAATGCTCTGGAGAAGGGGACTGAAAAATTCAAGGGAGAGGCCAAGTCTAACATTGTCCCTAACTCAAATATCAGAAGTGGATGATCCCCATTGATCAGCAAACTATGTGAGAGATAGGTGGCTGGAAGCCTTATCTAGGGCGCTGGGACAATCTACTTCCTGCGCCCCGGAATGGTCTCCCGTAGCTGACTCCCCTCCTGTTTCTGATACCCATGTCGCTCCGGTCCTGAAAGGCCGGCCGAAAGAGCGGGGTTCTCTGAAATCTGGGGAAGAAGGGAGCCTGATAGGGGAAAAGGCCGGGTCCCCTTAGAGAGGGTTGGGACACTCTGGACTCCCGTCTGAGACAGGTCAAAGGGAGAGATTTCTTTTATTTAGGCTCTCCATGAACAAAGGTTCCAGAACCGGGCTAATACTTTGCCTCCTGAGGTGGGAGCAGAAGCCAATTCAGCTGTAGCCTAATGTCTGCCTGCCAGTGTTTAAGCCAAAGCGGTCACCGGGCTGTAACGTGAGAGGAAATAGCCCAAGAGGAAATTTTAGTGGAATGGAAGGCAGCGTAGGCTGCAAATTTCGCTGCAACCGTAGCATGGAAAAGTCCTGGTGCGCCCTGGTATTAGAGGGGGGACATACAGCTTCAACTGACGAAGCCATCTAATAGAGGATTGAGAGAGAGGGATATGGCCGTGGCTGATCAAAACGGTTCAAGCATCGGATTGATGCGCCCGACGAAACATCGTCTGGGCCCGCTTGTCCTCTATCCTTAGAGCTTCCGGAGCGCCAGTTGGAGTAGGGGACGATACTAGACTTACTATGGAGTCATCCACCTCTGCGGTGTGTGGCAAGGAAGAGAGATCCGCATCGAGAATAAAGGATCTCTGACTGACTGGAGTGAGTGAAGGGGGGGGGCTGATGAGGCGAACTGTTTCGCTGCTAAGCCGGAGAAAATGAGTGGAATAGGAATGACCTCGGTCTCCATGACTGGCTGAAAATAGGATCCTCTGGAACTCCAGAGGCTGCTGGGGAGGCATTAGAGGGTAACTGGGACATCAGGCCCAAAATATTGTTCGCCATGATTAGCAAGGATTGGAAACAAATGGGGTTCACATAAGCCCATGAATGCGGGCTGGTCAGAGGTTCAGAATAGTGTCAGGAACCCCTATCTGATCCTGCTGTTTCCCTGAAGGGCACGAGGCCCCTTTTCACTTCCTCCACCTCTTCTGGAAAGGGGATCTCCCCTTTGGGGAAGTACCTGACCATGGTGAAGTTCCGGTTTGGGGAGGGATCTGCCAGAGACTGATTCAGCATCAGAACCGTCGCTTGAGGATCTGGTCTGGTCATCTGTTGGATACCCTCCACGATCCCTCGGCGGATGGCCAGCTGCCTCCATTTTCTAATGCTGTCTGGAATAAGGACCGCAGATGGTTCCTCTGGTCACAAGCCAGCAGCGGTTGTGAATGTAGTCTCAGTGTCCGTGAGACCTGGAGGCTCCGAACAGGTGCACTGCGCCTGGGAGGAGAAAGTTGTTCTGGCAGAGGGGTGGGTTATGCGGAAGCAGGGGGAAAATTAGGAACTGGGGTTATAGATTGAGAGCCCTTTGAACGTTTATAGAATTCTTTCCCCAAGCTTTGGTTGCCTAAGGCGTTTTATTTTTATTTTATTTTTTTATCTTTGAGAGGCCTTGGATGAGTCCTTGGCCCTTTTGCGCAAATGGTGCGTCTCTGACTTAGCCTTCAAGGAAGGACCTCTGGGATTGTCTTCTGCCATGATAAAATACCAGGTACAGAGCAATATTAAATAAAGAGGCGGTTGGCACGCCTAGGTGTACAGCCTATAATGAGAACCAGATATCCTATCGTTGGGCCGCGTCCCCCTTTTGGTAAAGATATTTTTTGGTTGTATCGTAATATATATATTCAATTTAAATTTATTTTATTTTATTTTGTTTTGTATCTTTTTTTTTTTTTTGTATTATTATTAACATAAGAGGTGAGGTCAAAAAGGGCCTCACTAAACTGCAAAAAAAGCCAATAGAAGGAAAAATATATTACTATTTTATTTCACTTGAGAGTAAATAAAAAAGGTTTTTTATATCCAAAAGCCAATAGACTGAATAAACGCTGAGGCCAGAAAACCACTTGTTTTTTTATTTTTCTAACAAAAAAAAAGACAGAAAAATTGGTAAAAATAGGTAAAATTAGGCAAAATTAGGCCTCCTGAGGCAGCCTCCCAAGCAACATGGGAAGTAGGTGCCTCTCCTTCGCCTCTGAGTGGGCTGCGGAAAAAAGCCAACAGAGAAATCAATGGGAAACAGGGCACAGAGCCACAATACCCCTTCAGAAAAGAAATTGCCAAACAGGCCTGCCGGTCCTGTCATAAGCCTCCCAAATCATCGCAGCAAACTTTACAGCTAAACAAAATGGCGGCCAGCCACGAGGCGTGCCCAAAATGGCCACCGGGACCAGCGCGAGGCTCAGAGACGAAGGAAAGCCTCTCAACAATAAAAACTGCCAAAATGCAGGCAGAACGAGGGGCCTGAAGAGAAAAGAGCTCGCCCTCTCTCTACTGTGTTCATGAGGGGAAGGCACAACAAAATGCTATGAGGCAGCACGGCTTAAAAAGCGGCAGGCACCAGAGTGGGGGGGTGGGGGGAGCGAAAGGCTCTAAAACCCCCGTATCTCCCCCCTGAGGGGCGAAAATTCACTCCTTTCATCAATTTAAGACAACCCAAATGTGCAGGGACCAAGGAGGAAACACAAGGAAAGATCAAACCTGAGATTTAAGGCAAAGAAACCTGGATCGGCCAAGGAGAAAACTGCTAGACCTGCCTGTCTCTGTGAGGCTGAGCTAAAACTGGGAACGCTATGGAGGTGTCACGTGGAGGTGGAGGAGCGTTCCTCAATTATAGCTCAGCCTGTAAGAGCGGAGACTGGAGCACCTCCCACTCTGGATGCTCGCAGCAGCTCTATGGAGAATCTCTGCAGACTTCCCATCCAAATATTTACCAAGTTCTTCTTCACATTTATTTAACAGATTTATCAGATACTCAGAGTTGGAAGGGAGCTTATAGGTCATCTAGTCCAACCTCCCACCCAAGCAGGAGACCCTACACCATTTTTGACAAATGGCAGTCCAATCTCTTCTTGAAAGTCTCAAGTGATGGCGCTCCCACAACTTCCAAGGGCAACTTCTGTTCCATTGATTGATTGTTCTCACTGTCAGAAAATTTCTCCTTATTTCCAAGTTGAATCTCTTCTTGTTCAGTTTCCATCCATTATTCCTTGCCTGACCTACAGGTGCTTTAGAAAATAGCTTGACCCCTTCCTCCCTGTGGCAGCCCCTCAAATATTGGAAGATAGCTATCATGTCTCCCCTGGTCCTTCTCTTTACTAGACTAGCCAAGTCCAGTTCCTGTAACCATTCTTCGTATGTTTTAGAATCTGCCATGGCCAAGTAGATGTTACTACCTATTTGGTCATTCATGAAAAGAAGGAGAAAGATATGAGTCAGATGGCACAGAGTAATCCTACACATTTCAGAAAACTGTTTGACATTAGGAGACAAGAATGACCTCCGAACTATTGTCACATATCCAGATAATTTGGACATTGAAAAATGATCATCAGTCACTTTTTTCAGTGCCATTGTAACTTTGAATGGTCACTCCACACAAGCAAAGTACCAGCAAAGGAGAGGGAAAAAACTCCAGGGAATTCTAGTCCTGCCAAGAATGTAATAAGAGTTAACAGAGAGGCAGTTTCTGTAAGCAACACCAGAATGTTTCCTTCCTGCCTTCCGTACAGGATTAGGCCAGTAATTTCTTCTAACAACCGGTTCTCTGAGCTGCTTAGAACGGTAATAACCGGTTCTAGAGAATAGGTGCGAACTGGTAGAATCCCACCCCTGCTCCCCATACAGTTCTGTGACATTTTTTTTTTAAACACACAACCAATTTTTCAATGAAGGTAGTCCTCGACTTCAGTGATTCACTTAACAAATGTGGCAAGAAAGGTTGTAAAATGGGGTAAATTTCATTTAATAACTGTCTTGCTTAGCAACAGAAATGTGGGGCACAAATGTGTGGTTGTAAGTCAAGGACTACTTGTATGAACTGCTGATATTCATTCCCTACAGTTTGTTTTTATATTTTAGGCAAATCTGTGACACAACAGATTTTTTTTTAATGCAGATATTTGAGAAAAAGAAACAAGTGGGACAAAAATTAAACTTTGATTCAGGGCACCTTTGAAATGAAAGCATACAAAGGGGAGAATGAGAAGCTTCTTTTTCACACAAGATCAGGAAAAAAGCCTATTTTTGTTGTATCTGTTTAAAACAGTATTTCACAACTTTGACAATCTGAAGTCGTACGGACTCCAACTGCCAGAATTCCCCAGCCAGGCATGCTGTCTGGGAAATTCTGGGATTTGAAGTCAATGTATCTTAAAGTTGGCAACATTAACATAACAAGAAACATTGAAAAAGACCGTAACAAGCAATGTTAAGTAGTTCAGACAACTACTGATGAATTTCCGGATAACTCGAGTGTCCCCCAAACAATCTGAACTCCATGAAAAAAAAATCCAATTCCCCCAACTTTAGTGATTCAGTCCTGGCCAATTTGCCCACTGTGATCCTTGATACCCTCCTCCCTCCCCTCCCTCCCTCAAAACCAAACCAACTCTTAATCCCTTCAAAAGGTTCTCCACAGGTGGTTTAATTTAGTGTGTTGTAAAGTCACTCAATAACTTTGATTATAGCTCTCTAGGGCTGAAAATTTGAGGCTCTCCTGATGTTATTCAACTACTGTTTCCAACCTCCTAACTATTGGCTGTTGCTATTGCAATTTGTAGTTTAACAACAAATTCCTTATCCATGAGTGTTCTGTCCCTTAATTAGCATTCTTGAGATCCCCGCGCTTTGATTGGCCAAAGCGCGGGGCACTCTGATTGGTCAGGCGAGCCGCGTCGATTGGCTCGCTAAGAATCTCCCGTGATTGGTCTATTCGAATCGTGGGAGATTCAAAGCGGTGTCATTGGCTGCGGCCGCCGCGGCCGCCGCGGCTAAAAGAATAAAAGCCGCGAACCTTTTGCAAAGAGCCAGTTCGGTTCCTACTTTAATAAAAGAGCATGATTTGAAGTCACCGACTCCTGGCATCATTTTCGAGGACACGACACTGGCGACGAGGGTGGGATCCCGACCCTGAACCGAACCACGTGTCCGACGGAAGCCAGACGAACCACCACGATGGCGAAAATCGCACCCCCCGCACCCTTCAACCCCGCCACCGAGGACTGGGAATCGTACTCTGACCGATTCCGCATGTTCCTCGAGTGCAGCGATCTGAAGGACGCCACCGGCCCCATGAAGCGCGCCGTCTTCCTGACCCACTGCGGGACCGAGGTTTTCAAGATGGCCAAGGCGCTTGCCAAACCCGCCGATGCGACCGCAATGGATTGGGACGTCCTCGAGCCAATACTTCGGCGGCACTATGCTCCAGAGATACCCATCCTAATCCGACGCAACGAATTCTACCATCGGGACCAATGGTTGGGTGAGAGTTTCAGCGACTTCGTCGCCGAATTACAGCGCCTAGGGGGGCTGTGCGAATTTGACAACCTGAACAACGCCCTGCGAGACAGAATCGTGCTCGGGTTGTGGGACCCCATCCTCCAGAGCCGGCTGATGGCCAAGGGCAACATCAGCCTAGCAGACACCCTCACAGAAGCCGCAGCCGCCGAAGCGACCCGATGTCCGCCGACCGCATGCGCCGACCGAACGCTGGGGACCGCAGCGGGAACAACAACCCTGCAAGGTCGGCCGAGGCCCAACCCAAGACGACCACCCACCAGGGCGATTTCCACTCGGCATCGGGCACTTCTGATGACGAGGAGGAAATTCATCGCCTCCAGACAGGCCGCGACCCATGGAACCGGCGGGGTCGTAAGTCGAGGACCAACTGTGCCGGTTGTGGAAGCGACCACCCCAGGTCCGAATGCCGGTTTTTCGAATCGATCTGCCGGCATTGTGACAAGAAGGGACACATCGCCCGTGTCTGCCGCCTTAAAAAGAACCGCAGCCCACCCCGGACCAGAGATCACCCCTCGGACAACAGATGGGACCGGAACGAACGATCCCTACGAGGTGGCGATAACCGGCGAAGAGAGGAGACTCATCAGACGGTCACCATCGGCCACGCCATAACCAATGACGCCCAGAAGGTCCACGTGGAGGTAGGCATCGAGGGCGAGCCATGCAAAATGGAGGTGGACTCCGGGTCCTACCTCTCCATGATAGCATGGCATGAAATAAAGCACTTGGTGCCTACCATCCAAAGGAGGAACCTAGACAGCCAGAGACTCATCGTAAAGGACTACCAGGGAAACCGCATCCCGGTAGTCAGAACCAAACACTTCAACATCACATATAAAGGGCACACCAAAAGGCTTCCCCTGACAATCGTTGACCGCGACCGCCCAAGCCTACTGGGACTGCAATGGTTCGCCCCGCTCGGCATCGCAGTCACGGGAGTCGACCACGTCACCGACGACAGCTGGGAGCAACAACTGGCCTGGAAATTCCAAGAGGTCTTCGACGGAAACCTAGGCAAGTACCGAGGGCCCCTTATATCATTCAGCCTAGACCCAAACGTCCCCCCAATACGCCTGAAACCAAGGCGGGTGCCATTCGCATTTAAACCCAAGATAGACGAGCAAATTGACAAGCTCGTCAAGCAAGGGGTCCTACAGCCAATAGACCACGCCCGGTGGGAGACCCCCATAGTCACCCCGATCAAGCCCGATGGGTCGGTGAGGATCTGTGGGGACTATAAGGCCACCCTAAATGGCGCGCTGCAACAAAGCGCCTACCCCGTCCCAGTAGTGCAACACCTACTGCACTCACTGGGAGGGGGCAAGGTTTTCGCCAAGCTCGACCTCGCCCAGGCATACCAACAGTTGCCAGTCGACGAGCAAACGGCAGAAGCGCAAACCATAGTCACCCACCGGAGAGCATTTAAATGCAACCGACTCCAATTCGGAGTCAGCGTGGCACCGGGAATATTCCAAAGCCTAATGAAAAGACTATTGCAAGGCATCAAGGGGGTGGTACCTTACTTCGACGACGTCCTAGTGTCGGCAACCAACCAAGCCGAACTAGAGAGTCGCCTAAGGGAGGTCCTAACCAAATTCAAAGAGACCGGGCTCAAAGTAAAGAGGGAGAAATGCCAATTATACACGGAACGGGTTGAATTCCTAGGATACCTCCTAGACCGTCACGGCATTCACCTCACAAACCAAAAAATCAAGGCCATCAAAGAAGCCCCCACACCCAAGTCGAAGATGGAACTACAGGCATTCCTGGGGCTACTTAACTTTTACAATGTTTTCCTGCCCCAAAAGGCCACGGTGGCGGAGCCCTTGCATAGGCTCCTGGACAAGGCGGCGACTTGGACTTGGGGGAAACGTGAGCAAGCCGCCTTCCAAAGAACAAAGGACCTCCTCACTTCGGACGCCGTCCTTATACAGTATAACGAGACCCTACTTCTGGCCATCACATGCGACGCATCACCCTTCGGCGTCGGCGCTGTCCTCAGCCATACCCTCCCCGACGGAAAAGAAGCGCCCATCGCGTTCTTTTCAAGGACCCTCACCAAACCGGAGCGGAACTATAGCCAGCTGGACAAAGAGGCTCTGGCTATCGTTGCCGCCGTAAAAAGATTCCACGAGTACCTCTACGGCCGGACATTCACCATCATAACCGACCACAAGCCGCTGCTGGGAATCCTTGCAGGAAACCGGGCCACCCCAAACATTCTGTCTCCCCGAATGACAAGGTGGTCCGAGTTCCTGGCAGCCTACAACTACGGACTCATACACAGACCGGGTAAGACGATCTCCCATGCAGACGCCTTTAGCCGCTCGCCGCTACTGGAACCTGACACCGACCCAGCACCCACGACGACCACCCTCAGCATAGAGACTCCACCCAACCTGCCCATAACCGTGTCAGACATTGCCCGAGAAAATAATAAAGACAAACGTCTGGCGCGGGTGTTGCATTGGGTAGAGAAAGGGTGGCCGGAAAGAGACAACGACGAGTCCGTCAAAACATTCCGAAACCGGCAAACGGAACTCTCCTTATTAAAAGGGTGCATACTATGGGGGGATAGGGTGGTCATTCCAGAAAAACTACAAGGGAAGGTTCTGGAACTACTACACGAGGGGCACCCTGGCATCGTTAGGACTAAAGCCCTGGCCAGAAGTTACGCTTGGTGGCCAGGGATGGACAAACAAATTGAGACCTGGGTAGCAAGGTGCCAACGATGCCAGGAAACTAGGCCAAGCCCACCCACAGCACCCCTCCTAGAGTGGGAAACCCCAAGGGGACCTTGGTCTAGGATCCATATAGACTTCGCCGGGCCCACAAAAGGACACACCTTCCTTATAACAGTAGACACTTACTCCAACTGGCTGGAGGTAAGCAACATGAAAACAACAACCACGGAGGCCGTGATCAAGGAACTCTGCAAACTCTTTGCAACGCACGGCCTCCCAGACGTCGTCGTTTCCGACAACGGGCCCCAATTCACCTTGCTGGAATTCAAAAAATTCCTTGCAGAAAGGGGCATCCGCCACGCGCTGACAGCACCGGTGCACCCGGCGGCGAACGGTAGGGCGGAACGGATGGTGCAATTCACTAAGAAAACCATCCGGAAAATAGACCACGGGGAGATCCAGGAGAAAATAAACAAACTACTCTTCACCCAACACATAACCCCAAATACCACAACAAATAAGAGCCCAGCCAAACTATTAATGGGGAGGAAATTAAGGTCCCCACTCGACAGGTTACACCCCACGTATAACCCGGAGAAGCCCCCAGACTCAAACAGCAAACACCGAACTTTTGCACCAGGCGACCCCGTATACGCAAGAAACCTGACGGGAGACCCACTATGGGTACCAGCCGTCATCACACAAATAACAGGCCTACACTCGTACCGGCTACAAACAGCAGACGGACGAGCATGGAAACGCCACATCGACCAATTAAGGTCGAGGACTACCAACCAAGAGACCACCGATGCACAAACAGGCGAAACCAACCCCCACAACACAAACCAAGGGGGGAGGGAATACCCAGGGGACCAAAACCAAAGAAGAATAAACCAGCCATACTTACCGGAAAGCAGCCAGCACGACCCCTCGCCAGGAAGAGACAGCCAGGCCAGCTCGATCGACCCGGGGAGACCGAGCGGGAGCGGCGAAACCCGCAGCTCAACCAACCAGGGAGGCCCAGGAGGGAGCTACGGAGAGCGGCCCAGCCCGACCGACCAGCCGGTTCCCACGACGGCATCAGGAGCAACAGAGATCCCGACCGAACCGGCCGGGATCCAACCTACGACTGAGCTGCGCAGGTCCAGTAGGCTCAGACGGAGCCCCGCCTACCTACGTGACTATGCAACGTAAGGACCAAACCAAGAGGGGAGGGGTGTTCCGTCCCTTAATTAGCATTCTTGAGATCCCCGCGCTTTGATTGGCCAAAGCGCGGGGCACTCTGATTGGTCAGGCGAGCCGCGCCGATTGACTCGCTAAGAATCTCCCACGATTGGTCTATTCGAATCGCGGGAGATTCAAAGTGGTGCCATTGACCGCGGCCGCCGCGGCTAAAAGAATAAAAGCTGCGAACCTTTTGCAAAGCGCCAGTTCGGTTCCTACTTTTATAAAAGAGCATGATTTGAAGTCACCGACTCCTGGCATCATTTTCGAGGACACGACAATGAGGAAAATTAATTCTTGAAGCAACAAAGGAGTTTTTAGTTTTCTTCATTAACTGGCAGACATCAATTCTGTTTTGGGACCCAAAGGAGGGTAAGCCAAAAATAAAAAATAAATGTTTCAAAAGAAAACTAATTCTAAAAGTTCTTTTTTTAATTAAAAATAAACTTTATTAAAGATTTTTTTAAAATTATATATATATATATATATATTTGTTTTCTATTTATATATATAATTATATATATATATAATTATTCTGCTTGATTGGTGTTTCTAATATCTTCTGTCTGTTTTGTAGCCTTTTTTGTCTTGATTGGCTGGCAACATTGTGTTTCCTGTATTGGAGGCTTTTAGTGCGGAATATATATATTCTTCAGTAGAAACAAATATATATTGTATATACATATATATACAATACATAATATAAAGCATTTCATTACAAAAGAAATCATTGTGAAAAACTAAACTAATACATATAAAACATATGTTTCTCATCAATTAGACGGTGTATTCTTTCCTCAAAGACAATTTTCCTTATATTCATTTCCTATTGTTGGTACTATTGACATGTTGAGCCTACAGTTTGTTTACCCAGCAAACATTTTTTTTTGTTTAAACTTAATTTGAATTCATTTACATTTTGTGCTGTTTGTGGCAAGTGCTATCTGCAGGATGTGTAGGGATGGAAGCAAAGAAATAATAATTTTGCCTCCTTGAAAATGCAGTTTAAAATCTTATTTCCAAGAACCAGATTTCTACAGAGATCGTAAAGGAGGCAACAAATTCCATTATGGCAGAACGGATTTTAAGCATTAGCATTTGCCTTCCTCTCAGCATCAAATGTTCTGTTCTTTGACATTATGAAATAAATAATGTTTCTTGTGTATATTCAAAGCATAAAACATTGCCCGAATTGGTTTCAAATGTAAAAACGTTCTGCAAAATTATCACTTGAACTGTTTGAACCAAACTTTGAATTAACCTGCTACAGAAGGCAAGTTTTCAATGCAGCAAATTGTCCAATATATGAATAAATAGCCAAAATGCTAGATCGAAACTATGAACAGCTTTCAAAAGCACTTATGGATTTTATAGTTCTGCACAACATATATCCATAAAATTAAAAAGTGGGTAAACTCATAATAAAATCTAAATTTGATGTAAAATAAACTTTCGATTAAATATGAAATAAATTTTTATTTAGGAGAGTCAGGCCTATGGTGTTGGCTCATCTACTTCTCAAAATTGCCTATTCTAGCCTTCTCTGACTGGTAATACTTTAGTGGGTGTTGTGAGCCATTGTGATATATTCTGTAATATTGCAGAACCCCAAACACAGAGGGCTTTCCAGTTTGTTATCCAAGGTCTTTATAGCAGGATGATTCTTAAAATCTACAGTACACGCAACACAATTGCTGTACTTCAGAGCAGTATTTTCCTGTAACAGGTAAAGCTCCAGGATCAGAGTGCTGTATTTAGGAAAACATGGAAACAGTTTGTCCTAATACAGGTCTGCCCACCCACACCTCTAAACCCTTCTTTCATGTATTTAATCAAATAGAATACCATGGCTACAGGGACATCTGCTATAGTATACAATAATGTCAAAAAGATGGGAGCAATTAGGTGATAGCCTTTTTGTATATAATTTAATTTAAATATTTTATTTATAGTAATAAAAACAAATGCAAAGTAAACTCAGCGAAAAGATAGTAAAAAGAGAATAAAAAGGGCAAAGAAAGAAAAAAAGAAAGAAATATACAAAGATGTTACTTCCAATCTTATAAACAAGTTTGGTAGCTCTTTATATCTTATAAGTTTGCAAATAGATACAGTATTGTTATACGGTCTTCCCATAACCCTTGCCTTATCTATAAGTAAATCTACAAGACATCAATTTTTCAATTCTATAATAGAACTTTTTGTCAGTCTAAAAAGGATTGTCAGAATTTCATAAAAACATATCATTTTAACCTTGATCAAATCAACCAACTTTACATTCCTTCCTTTTACTGCTGAAAATCTTAACCTTTAATATGTGGATGATGCTTCCCTTCATCTCCTAGTACCCAAACCAGTGGTGGTGTTTGACCAGTTCTGCCTGGTTCTGGAGAGCTGGTAGCAGCGATGAGCAGCGGAGACAGAACCAGTTCTCTCCGCTGCTCTGTGTTGGACCCACCTGCCCGCCCGGGCTTCCATACTCACTTTTATGGCCAAAATTCAAAGCACAGCTGTTTTGTGCGGCGCAAAATAGTGCCGCACAGCAGCTGCTGCAGCAACCGGCAACAAGCAGGCTTGCAGGATGCCTCTGTGCCTGTGCAAAGTGCACGCTTGGTGCACACATGCATGCACCAAGCCACACCCATTGAACCAATGGCAACTTTTTTTGAATATCACCACTGATTCAAACCCATGGGAGATTACTGTCCTGCAGTCTTCTTGCATGCTGCAGCCATCCAGAACATCCATGGGGGAATCTCCTATCCTCTCCTTCTCTAGAGAGGTTCCAAAGAACTAGTCACAAGTTCCTCAATCTTTACCACGATCATTGTCTCCACTCTCTTGGAGAAGGGTTTAGCTTGCCATGCCTCCACTGGAAGTCAAAGCCCCACTTCTCTTTATATGTAGTTGTGCCTATCATTTTGACACAGTTTGACTTCTTCCCTCCCCTTGTTTGGCTGGAATTCAGGATAAAGTTTTCTCAATTATAGCAGTTTTCTCAGCTATAGCAACCCAGCTATAGCACTTTAACATATCGCTCATACTGGGCACCTTGCAAACTGTGATTTATTCACCAAACTAATATCAAGCAAAGCATGGCTTATTTCAACATGTATTCTAGCTTACTCAAGTTTTTAAAATTATTTTTATTAAGTTTTTCTAAAAATAGAAACCAAGAAAGATGAAACATAGAAAAAGAACAAAATATAAGCAGTGGGATTTCAAATATCACGTAGATTGTTTTTCGGTATGTCACTAGTTATTTGTCAAATTATGAAATGCAATAGATAGTTTGTTAAAGAAAAAAAACTAAAAATTAATATTAGGATATCTGCTTAATATAGTATAATTTACTAACAAACATTATATGCTATAACAAATTAGATCAATGCTAGAATTTCCAATAAAACTGGAATATAGACGCTATACATAGAAAACGCTAATTTTATGATACAGTACAAGTCCACATTTTCAGATTCATTTCAGGACTGTCTTTTAATTAGAAATGAATCCTACATTAATTTATTTTTTAGTTATGCTGAAGATTGACACATACTATCTTTACTTTTGCAAAACACGCCAATCAGTCCATGGACACTCCAGAAATGCTTGTGAAAAAAGAATATGTTTTCTAAAATGTGTTAGTCCAAATAAAAACCAGCTCTTTTGACAGGCCTTCAGGATTTCTTCCTGTCTTTTTTATTTCTTACAAAAAAAAAACCAAGATGTTGCATTTTGGGAGTTGGAACCAAGAAAGTATCTTATGAAATGTGAATCTCTAACACCCACTGTTCCTGACAAGTTGCATCTGAATTCAGTTTAATACATTTGCCATCTAGGATTGCATTTACTTTGCCTCTTATTTACACCTTTGTGTAACATTACAAAGAATGAGGGAGTTGGTGTGATTGGAAACATCCCTTCCTTCTATAAATACATTTAGGGAATGGATACCATATGTGTCCACAGGGCTTTCTAGACTTGCTTTCGTCATTCAACTTAAAACATGCTGGAAGGTTCCCAAGAGGGATGGGAAAGTCAATCCAGTGGTCTTCTGAATTTCCTGCACGTATAGACACAAAGCCAACCACAAGGCTTTCTGGCACAGCATTACCCCCCAATTAACAATCCCATTCAACTTAAAAGCCAAGTCAAAAATAGACCTGGTGGGAAACCTTGCAGAAGGCCATAACTTCAAACCCAGCCTCCACTTATTTGTATGTAGGTTTCCTGAGAGAAGGAAACGCTCTTGAAAAGCATTGGTTCCAGTTAAAGTGCTATGAGGAGAAATGTAAACCTTGGCTGACAATTCACAGCTTCACAGGAATTAGGGAGAAGTTCACCAATTGGTAAGAGGACTGCCGAGAATTTCTGAATTCCCCCAAAGCAGGGATTAAACAGTTTGTCAACAGTTTGCATTCTACAGTTGCAGGTTGCAATCCATTTGGACGCTGTCCCACCAAAGCCAACAGAACCTGCACAAAATGAAAGAACTCACATTCCAGGGCAGTGGTGGCTAACCTTTTTGGGCTCCTGTGCCAAAAATTGTGTGCGCGCTTGCACTTGCTTGCCAGCACCCAGAAGGCAATGCATGCTCCCCCACGCCCTCTACGCAGGCACACGCAATCCCCCCCACTCTTCCTTACCTGCACTGAGCCTCACAGCTGATTTTTGGCCGGTTTGAGCTTTGCAGGCTGAAAACAGGCCTGTTTTGTCAGTTCCTGTTTTTCTGAAAATACTGGAAATGATGAAACGGGGCGAATTTTTGGCCTGCAAAGCTTGCAGAAGCCTTCCTCAAGTTTTTGGGAGGCTGAAAAAGGCTGTAAACCAGCTGAAAATCAGCTGTGAGGCACGCACATGCTCAGTGAGGTAAGTTTGCCTGTAGCTCGCGTGCTGACAAAAATGGCTCTGTGTGGCACCTATGGTACATATGCCATAGGTTTGCCATCACAGTTCTAAGGAGACCAATTTTGTAGCCAATGCAGGAATGCTCAGTATCAACATCAATGGGACTCACTTTGTAAAGATAAACAGGTAGTCCTCAACCACAATCGGGACCAGAATTTCCATTGCTATGCAAAATGTTTGTTAAATGAGTGACATCTAATGTTTTGACATTGTTGTTAAGCAAATCACCGCAGTTGTTAAGTGAATCCAGTTTCCCCCATTGACTTTGCTTGTCAGAGTCACATAATGCTGGGGTGCCGCAACCATCATAAATATATGCTGTTGGTCAAGTACCCGAATATTGATCACATGGCTATGGAGATGCTGCAATGGTCATAAGTGTGAGGGCCATATAAGGCACTTTTCAGTGCCACCATAGTCACTAAACAAATGGTTGTGGGCAGGGGTGTGATTCAACTGCTGTAACAACCGGTTCAGTGAGCAGGCGCTTCACATGCACACAGAGGGTTTGCTATTGACCTTCTCCTGCAATCTCTCTGTGTGTTAAACAGCTGACACGTGGCAATCCACTGTGCATCTGAGCTTGAAAACCAGGAAATAAAGGTCAGAGTAGAGCCAGGGCAGGTGGGCCCAACAGCTGATTGTCAGAGCAAACCGGTTCACTCACAGATGATTCTCGGAGCTACGAACCCATCCGAACCGATAGAATCCCATCCCTGGTTGTAGGTCAATACTGTTCAACCTGTGTTGATCAGTCTTTCCCAATCTTACATTTTCAGGAGTGTTGGACTTCAGTTCCCAAAAACCTTATTTACCACAGCCAACGTGAGCTGAAATCTAATACAACTAGCCAGGAATTTTGAAGATTAGAAACAAGAGGGAATCAGAAGGAAGTAAGATTCAAATTAAAGGAGAAGAAGACTTAAATTTCATTTAGTAATACGGCATGGAACAAAAATCTTTAATATTGAACATACTGAAGGATACTTGTGAACAACAGACCCAGAAGACACTCTTAATTTTAAGAATGTCTGCCATTATAAATAGACCGTGTTTAAAATATGTTATGAAAAAGAAACAAGTTTTATCAGCCAAGACTGCCACAGATTTGAAAGTGGATTTTAAAATGACAGGTTCCAGGAATGATATGGAAAAACATGCTATTTTGGATATGCCAATGAAACAAGCTGATGCCTTAATAATTAAATGGAATATACAAATAACAAACCAGAAAAGTGACCTGGATAACTTTTTTATATTGGATTAACAAAAGAGACAATCTCTCTCAAAGGGATAAAGGGGGGAAAATGAGAAGATATCAAGTTCTAGGACATTATTTGAAAGGATTAAAGATTAAGATGGTTAAAAGTAAAAGAAAGGAATATAAAGTTGGTTTATTTGATCAAAGTTAAAATAGATATGTTGTTATCTCTAATAATCTTTAATGGATTTTTGCTGTTCAGGATTGAAACACCAAGGTTTTAAAAATTTATTTACAGATAAGAGATGGGTTATGACAGCGATGGGATTTGTTGTGGTGTGCTGAAAGCGCACATGTGTGCTGGCACCCAGAATGCAATGCACCCTGGCTCCCCCTGTGCACCCGTGTGCAACACGTCCACCCTGTTCTTTTACCTGCACTGCACATGTCCGTGCCCCCCAACTGATTTTTGGCCCATTTGAGACCATTTTCGCCTTCCCAGAGGCTCGAGGAAAGCCTCTGCAGCCTTGGGAGGCCAAAAAACGGGTCATTTCAGCACTTCCAGTATTTCCAGAAAGCCAGTTTTTCGGCGTCAGAGGCTGCAGAGGCTTCCCTCGAGCTTCCAGGAGAGCGAAAACGGCCTCAAATGGGCGAAAAAACAGCTAGGAGGCATGCACATGCGCAGTGCAGGTAAGTTTGGCTGGGGCTCGTGTGCCCGCACAAATGGCTCTGCGTGCCACCTGTGGCACATGTGCCATAGGTTTGCCATCACAGAGATATGGGATTCTATTTGTTTAAGAGATTATAAATTACTAAAATTGTTTATACTTGTTCTGAGGAAGGGGAAAGTCATTTTATATCTGGATTTTCTTTTTCTTTACTACGTTCTTTTTTCTTTCCTTCATTTTTTTCCTGAACTTTCTATTATTTTATTTTGCATTAGCTTTTATCTTTTTAATTGTAATGTTTTAATACTAATGTGAAATTACTGTTAAAAGAGGAAAATTCAGAGAAAGATCACAAAACTGTGCATAACACCTTGTTCTTTCACAAACACAGGGAAGTCAAGTTACATATGGAATCCAGAGCTGAGCCAGAATGTTTCCGGGAAGCAACACGAGCTTTTGCCATCTGGGCTGGCTGGCTGTCAGCAAAGCATGAAGATGTTTCCACCATGTGTCACTTTGATGCCGTTTTATTCTGCAATGTACAGATGAATGACTATACATTCAAGCAGAAATGCAAAACAGTGAGGAAGGCTCATCGATTTGACTGACGCATGAGTGTCACTGCTGAAGCAGGAAGACAGGGACTATGAAAAACGAAAGGAAAAAAAGCATATTCCAGAAACACAACTAAGTCCTGCCTTTGTGACTTGGAGCCCTTCAGCTCTGTTGGGACCACAACTCAGAATTCTCAACCAGCACAAGCTGGAAACAGACTCAACGACAGGTAGTCCTTGACTTACAACAGTTTTTTTAGTGATTGTTCAAAGCAGTGGTGGGATTAAAAAAAAATTACTACCAGTTCTGTGGGCGTGGCTTGGTGGGCGTGGCAGGGGAAGGATACTGTAAAATCTCCATTTCCTCCTCACTAACCTGCTTTCCAGCTCGATTCTCCTGTGTAGGGCAACAAAAGGAAGACCCAGCCAATCAGCTGGGACTCGGGAGGTGGAGAATAGATGGGGTGGGGCCAGTCAGAGGTGGGATTTGCCGGTTCTCTGAACTACTCAAAATTTCCACTACTGGTACTCCAGAACTGGTCAGAACCTGCTGAATACCATCTCTACTTCAAAGTTACAACGCCAATATAAAAAGTGACCGTTTTACAACCATTGCAGGATACCCATGATTATATGATCAAAATTCAGACACTTGACAACTGACTCACATTTATAACGGTTGCTGTTTTGCATGTGATCTCCTTTTGTGATCTTCTGACGAGCAGAGTCCGTGGGGAAGCCACATTCATTTATCTACTATGTTACTAACTTAATAACTGCAGTGATTCACTTAACAACTGTGTCAAGAAAGATCATAATATGGGGCAAAATTCATTTAACAAATGTTTCACTTAGCAACAAAAATATTGGCCTCAATTGTGGTCGTACGTCAAGGACTATATATAATGGCCGCCACATTACCGAAGCAGCAGCAACAGAAAGTTGTGCGGAAAGTCAGTGTGACTTTCAAATTCTCATTCCTAAACACATTAAATACATCGCAACAGGCATGGCATAATTTCAATATACCTCCTGGATGGGTTGATGATGAGAGATGGAGAAAGGCAACTGTATCTGTAACAAAGGTAGCTTATTTAATTGAAACACGAAATTATTAAGCTTCTTATGTGACATTAATCATGTACGTTGCCAAAAGAGAATGTCTGGCTAAGGCGGTCATAGCCGAGCTTGACAGCACAACACTTCAGGAGAGGAGGAAAGGAACTGACATGAAACAAACAGCAAAGTTCACCTGTAATTACCAGGTTCACTTTTCCAGCGGGGAAAAAAAAAAGATGTAATTCTTCAAACTAACGCCTGAACTTCATTAATAAGTTCAGCTTGACTGCACTCATGTTTACTGGGTGGAGATGGAAAGAGAAGGAGAGAGGGAGGGAGGGAGGGAGGGAGACAGAGACGGAGAAGGAGAGAGAAGTAACAGTGAGTCCATTGAAATCAAGATGCTCTTTGAAACAGATTTGAATGAATGAATATCTAACTATATAAACTAGGTCCATAGCCACAGATAACCCCAAATCCTCATTCATGCCTTCAGATACTTCTCTAACCAGGATGTAAAACTGACCTTGTTCCTTGGAAACCTTGCCTTTTAAAGGAGCCGTGTCCAGAAGGCTGAAACAGCCGTGAGACCAATGTGCAGACAAGCACCCTCGGAAACAGGGTGGAAATTTAGCAACCAGTTCACCATGGGTCAAGTTGGCTGTCACAGGGGACTTGTCCTGCATGTGCAGTAGAGGACAGGGTGGGCCTAACCCTACCATGACAGCCAACCTGACCTTTGCACCAGCCACTCCGTTGCCCGTTTCTCCATTGCAGATCAGCACAGCACCCAGGATCCACTTTGATAGCAGGAGGGGTAATTTAACAATCAGTTCACCCGAACCAGGGTGAACTGGCTGAATCCCACCAATGGTCACATGACCACATTCTGCGCTCTTGGCAACTGGCCTACAATCATGGGATCGCAATTTATATAATGTTTTTACTGAATTAAACTGGTGTTTAGTTCTGGTTTTCGGCAAAAACTCCCGGCAACGAAACAACCACTGCATTCACTTAACAACCACATTCACTTAATGACCATGGTGATTTGCTTAGCAACCATCATAAAAAAAGTAGTAAAATTTAACAACCAATTATTTATATTCCATTATAGAAAGTTCACAGAGACTATATTTGTATGAAGAGTGTGTCTCTCGCCAGATGAATCCCTCAAAGATAAAAGCCCCACCTGCTGCTAATCAATGAGGCACTAGATAAAACTACAGTCTTTTCAAGAGAAAAAGCAATAGGGAAGCCAGATTCACTGAACAACTGTGTTACTAACTTATCAACTGCAGTGATTCATTTAACAACTGTGGCAAAACGGTCGTAATATGGGGCAAAACTCAACAAATGTCTCACTTAACAACAAAAATTTTGGGCTCAGCTGTGGTTGTAAATCAAAGACTACCTGTACTTAGCTTGGCAATAATACTTGTGAAAAGTTTCTGAGCTTCCATGTAGACCACAAATAAAACATCAGCCAACAGTCTAGTGCAGCTGTCAAAGAAAGCTAATGCCATGTTGTGTTGCATCAATTATCACAAGAGGTTATAGTAATATTGTAAATTGTATTGGTTCATCTGAGGCTGTTCTAAGAGTGCAGAGGGGAGTAACAAAGATACTAAAGCTTATGAAGAAGAGAGTATGTGTTCTGACCCAAACCTTGTTCCAAGGAAACAAACACAAAACAGAGGTAACAGCAAAACTTTTAATGATTCTTTATGAATTCCGTTCCTTCATGGTTAAAAGGCTGTTTCAAATTAATTATTTCTGATAAGAACGAGCCTTGCCAAGGTTGTGCAAGGCTGCCAGGAAAAGTAGATAAAGTGATTAAGAAATATTTCAAACAAAAAGAGTCTCCAAACACCAACCAAGATATTCCAAACGTCCACAAGGCTTGAGTGCAAAAACTTCTTTGCTTCCTGCAAAGAATTCCAGTTTCTCAGCTGGCTTTTATCCTCCCAGGGAGGGCCTTACTCCCGAGTCGCCCGTGCTGCTGCATCTGTTCTTTCCTTTGAGCAGCCCTGCACGCATGCACACTGGGCACAGGCTCCTCGGGAACCTCTTCATCACGGCTGCCAGCTTCCACAATCTCCGAAGGCAGCATTCCACTCCCTGATGGTCCTGGCCCCATCCCTGCATCACACGTAGGCCCCTCATCTGAGTCCTCACTCTCTGAGACCTCAGCCGCCCGCACCTGCTCCCGGCGAACCACTACAGTATGTCTTGGCTAAAAAAGGGAAGGCTAGGGGAGATGTGATGGCACTCTTCTAAGTCTATCACAGGGAAAAGGTAGAGAATCTCTTCTCCATACAGGTAGCCCTCGACAGTTTGTTTAGTGACAGCAGTTACAACAGCACTGAAAACAGTGACTTATGGCTGTCACAGCATCCCCATGATCTTGTGATCAAAATTTAGATGCTTGGCAATTGACTCATACTTATGACGGTTGCACTGTCCTGGAGTCACATGATCACCTTTTGTGACCTTCTGACAAGCAAAGTCAGTGGGGAAGTCAGATTCCTTTAACAGCCGTGTTACCATGTTTCTCACATAAGGCCGGGCCTTATTTTTTTTGAGCCCCGAAAAAATGGCTAGGCCGTCTTTTCGGGGGTGATTTAATTCCCCCTCCTTTCATCCTCATCTAGAGCGCCGTTGGAGCTGCCACTGCCGTTTGGAGCGGCTGCCACTGTTTGGAGTGCCGTTGGAGCTGCTGCCGCCACCGTTTGGAGTGCCGTTGGAGCTGCTGCCGCTGTTTGGAGTGCCGCCGCCACGTTTTGAGCTGCCGCCACCGTTTGGAGTGCCACTGTCATGTTTGGAGCTGCCGCCGCCATTTGGAGTGCCGCCGCCATGTTTGGAGCTGCCGCTTCCGCATTTGGAGTATTGCTGCTGTTTAGAGCACCACCGCCATTTGGACTGCCGCTGCCACTCCAAACATGGCGGCAGCTCCAAACACGGAAGCGGCAGCTCCAAACATGGTGGCGGCACTCCAAACGGTGGCGGAAGCTCCATCGGCACTCCAAACGGCAGCCGCAGCTCCAAAAGGCGGCGGCAGCTCCAACGGCACTCCAAACGGCAGCAGCAGCTCCAAACGGCAGCGGCAGCTCCAACGGCACTCCAAACGGCAGCGGCAGCTCCAAACGGCAGCGGCAGCTCCAACGGCACTCCAAACGGCAGCCGCAGCTCCAAAAGGCGGCGGCAGCTCCAACGGCACTCCAAACGGCAGCGGCAGCTCCAAACGGCAGCGGCAGCTCCAACGGCACTCCAAACTGCGGTGGCAGCTCCAAACGGCGGCGGAAGCTCCATCGGCATCCCAAACAGTGGCAGCAGCTCCAATGGCACTCCAAATGGCGGCGGCAGCTCCAAACGGCGGCAGCAGCTCCAACAGCACTCCAAATGGTGGCGGCAGCTCCAATGGCACTCCAGATGGCAAGTCCCCCCATCCTTCCCCCCCATTTTGCATGTTTTAAACTAGGCCTAAATTTGGGGGGAGGGGCTTAATTTGATTTTATGCCTAGAAAACATGCTGGGTCTTCCTATTGGTGGAGGCCGTATTGTTGGAGAAACATGGTACTAATGTAACAGCTGCAGTGATTTACTTAGCGACTGTGACAAGGAAAGTTGTAAAATGGGGCAAAACCCACTTAGCAAATGTCTCCAAGGTGCTTTTCCAAGGGCAACTGGACTTTCTTGTTTTACTTTGAAGACATTTTGCTTCTCATCCAAGAAGCTTCTTCAGCTCTGACTGAATGGTGGGGAATGGAAGGATTTATACTCCTTGCAGACAACTGGTCCTTTGCATTCTTTTAGAGAGACGTTGAGGCCACTTGGAGGTTTATCTGTGTCCTCAGATATAAATCTTTCCATTCCCCACCAATCAGAGCTGAAGAAGCTTTTTGGACAAGAAGCAAAACATCTTCAAAGAAAACTAGAAAGTCCAGTTGCCTCTTGTAAAAAGCACCTTTGGGACAACTATGACCTGGATGACTGAGAATCTCCACAGTCACTTAACAAATGTTTTGCTTATCAACAGAAATTTTGGGCTCAGTTGTGGTTATAAGTTGAGGACTACCTATAGGACCTGAGGATAGGAAAGAATCATTGGATTCAAATGGGAAATAAGGAGGAATTTCCTGACCATGAGATTACTAAATATCGTAACTGTCTGCTTCCTACCATCTGTGCTATCATGGAAAGATTTTCCAGCGAAGATTGAGCAACCATTTGTCTAGGATATTATGAGGATTTTCCCCCAGGGCAGGAGACAGCATTAGAAGACCTCCAAAATCCTTTCCAGCCTTCTAATTCTAGAAATCTATAAAACAAATAGTTTAAACTTTTGCATTTAGCCCTATTGCACCTTCCTACAGTTACTTTACATAAAATGAGGTTAGTTTGTTTGCAGGAATTTTTAATAGGATATTAGACTAATTTAAGAATATCTTTGGCACAAGAAACACCAGCTGACCTATACAAAGAGCCGTTCTGTTCAGCAGGCAAACATAAATATGCTTAATCCTTTAATCCACATCACAAAAGCTCACAACTGAGCCACACACACACAAAATGCTTTAAAACTATTGATCAAAATGATGGGCAACACAGGAAAAATAATTTTGTGGGTACCCATGGAATTCTAATTCTTTAAAGATAGAATTGTCGGTCACCTGATAGTTCTGAAAGCAAGACCAAGATTTAACCACTGAACTTCTTAATGTAATGTATACAGTAGTCTTTTTATACAGCAGCACAAGCTTTATCCAAAAAGAAGGCACAAAAATTTCATTGGGGAATTTGTTATTTGGGCTATTTTATTTAGGACTGCACCCTAACAGGTAATCCTCATCTTACGACCACGATTGCAACTGGAATTTCTAGGTGCAGAGGTGGGCAAACTACGGCCCGTGGGCCACATCCGGCCCGTTGGTCTTTTTTACCCAGCCCGCCGAAGATTGGTCCGCCCCTCTGTTGTGACTGCGAAGGAGCCCCAAGCACTGCTCTCGCGGCCACCACTGACGGAGCCCAGCTTGATTTCGTCTGAGCCGCGTTTGATTTGGAAGGGGGCGTGGGAGGCGGTACCAAAGGAGCACTCTGGGGTTTGGCCAACTGCCCGCTGAGCGCCTCCGGGATCCCCACCGTGGACAGACCTTGGAGCTGTGCTCTGGAACCCAGCGCCACGGGACGGCGAAGTCGAGTGGCGGGAGGAGGCGCGTCGGAGCTGCAGCGGCCAGATCAGATCTCTCAGTCCTGGGGAATCCCCCTCTGCCGAAGCGCCTGAGCCCTGAGCACCGCTGGCAGCGAGGAGCACGAGAAGCGCAACGGAGCCACGGGAAGAGCTGTGCCCCAAGAAGCAACTGGCGGCCAGAGCGGCCGGGACTGGCAGTGGCAGCAAGGGCCCGACCTGCATGGCAGGGGCCTGGGGCAGTTTTCTCCCACACCCAGCTTCGGAGCAGTCCATGTGCTCTTGGGCATCTGGCTCGCTGCGCCCTGGGTGCGCCTTTCCCTCGCCTCTCGGCCAGCAGCAGCAGCTCCACCACTGCCTCCTTCCTCCCCTAACACCCACTGTTGTGATGCGTATTCCCGCGCACCAGCAGGCGCTTCACACCTCCCTCCATGGCCTTCCCCTGTGGTAAGATGGGAGAGAACAGCAGCGCCTGAGGCACACCAGTCCCGGGACCTCACAGCCGGACCAAGGTGCGCTCGATGGTGGACATCCTGGCCGATCATCGGGAGAACTGGTGAGGACCAACAGCCCCAATTAATGCAATTCTTCTGCTCGGTGCTGCCTTCCCACTGGAGATGCAACAAGACCCTCCCCGTGGCCTTCAAGGTAAGCCGGGATGGGAGGCTGGATGGAGTGGGCAGGTCCTGGGAGAGGCGCGCAGATGTTTCCTGCCGAGCGGGCTTCCCAAGTGCCCGGGAGGACTCGCGGTTTAATGGCAAAAGCGGAAGCGGGATGGGCGCTGGGTGGGCGGGGAGAAAGGCAGGTGAAAGCCCCCACACACACACACCTCGGCAAGTGGTTTGCAGTTAGCCAGCAGTTTCTTGCAAGAGACTGAAGGCCGGTCTGCTTCCCCCAATTAGACGTTGGTTCAAGAGTGAGGGTCAGCCCTGCTACTAATTGGTGGTTCACAGTTTATCCGTGGGCACCAGAGGAGTTATGTTTTGGGGGGTGGGCATTTTTTAGCTAGAAATTGACACAAAAAAAGATCTCAAATCACCATCATGACTGCAGGACACTGCAACCAATTGTAAATGCAAACCTGGTTGCCTAGCACCCAAACTGCAATCACATAACAATAGGGGTGATGCAACAATTGTAAGTGCAAGTACAGGTCATAAACCACTTTTTCTAAGGCCTTTGTAACTTTGAACTGTCATTAAACAAATGGTCATAAATCAAGGATTGCCTGTAACCAGCAAGATCACAGCAGCCAAATCTAGAAACATTACAAATCTGGAATATTAGAAATATCCCAATTTTGTAATGTATAAGGATGAAAATAAGTCCTCTTTCTCCTAGCTGTTTTTTTTTTTAACAGACTGCTGCCAATTTCTTACTGAAAAGCGGCTCCATCCATAAATGGTCACTGCAATAGACCACCTAGTTCAGAACTGAAGAAGTTTCTTGGATGATAAGTGAAACATCTTCAAGCAAAAACAAAGGAAGTCCAGCTGCCTTTTGAAAAAGCACCTTTGAGATTGCTTCTGTCTTGCCTATTCCACCCCTCCTTCTTGTAAATAATTAGGTAATCTTTAAAGAAAATGGAAGGGAAAATCTTTCAAGGAAGGAGAACACCACATTTTGCCTTTTGAATGGAGGGTCAAAAGCCTCCCTCCTGAGCCGAAACAAAAGCTAAGTTTCTTTTAATTTAAATTAGAATGTAACTAAAGTATTGATATCTAAGAAAATATCCAAACTCATTTGACCTACGTATAGGGAGGAAGTAATCAGCAAAATTAAAGTCAACATCACAAAGACAACAAAAATCATTAATCTGTGTGGCAGAGTTAATCCACTGAAAACATTTTTTAAAATTCCATTTTAACCATTTTTACAGAAAGCAAAAAAAAAAAAGGTAAATTCCTTCTCTGGAAGAAATTGTATGAGGTTATATGAAGCTGATGTCTCGGAACTGAGGGAAAATCACATAATTAATAAAATTATTCTCCATCATTTTAATTATCTTCCCCTTCTGTCACATTAACATTCTCAGCTTGATAACAATTTTGGAAAAGCTTTTCAGAGTTGTATCCAAGATAACAATACTTAGACTTATATATTGCTTTACAGTGCTTTACAGCCCTCTCTAAGCAGTTTACAGAATCAGCCTATTGCCCCCAACAATCTGGATCCTCATTTTACCCACCTTGGAAGGATGGAGGCTGAGTCAATGAGTCTGATGGGATTCCAACTGCCAAATTGCAGGCAGTCAGCAGAAGTAGCCTGCAGTACTGCACTCTAACCTCTGCACCACCGTGGCTCAAGATTCTGAGTTTCCATACACAACCTTAGAGGATGAGGTCTTACAGATAGTCCTTGCCTTACAGCATTTCATTTAGTGACCAATCAAAGTTACAATGGCACTGGAAAAAAAGTGACTTACAACTGGTCTTCATACTTAGGGCCACCTCAGCATCCCCACAGTCATATGATCCAAGTTTGGGTGCCTGGTAACCAGCATGTATGTGCAATACTGCAGCATCCTGGCGTCATGGGGTCGCCATTTGTGCTCTTCCTAGCCAGCCTTATAAAAGCAAAGTCGATGGAGGTGGGGGTGACTTGGATTTAATTAACAATCACATAATTTACTTAACTGCAGTGAGTCACTCAACAACCATGGCAAAATACCGTATATACTCGAGTATAAGCCGAGTTTTTCAGCACATTTTTTGTGCTGAAAAAAAACCCCTCGGCTTATACTCGAGTCAGATTCCCCTCTGAAAAAAAAATGGTGTGGAGCTCCGAAGCTGGGCAGCCGCTTCCCTGCTTCCGTGTTTCCTTTGCAACTTTTAAGCATGGGAGGGGGAGGCTTTTCTGAGCTCTAGGCTGAGAAAGCAACGCGAGCCGAGGTGGCTCCACTCAGTTTCATTTCCTCAGCTCCAGCTGCTTTCAGTCCACTCGGGAGGAGGGGGAGGAGGGGGAGAGAGAGAGAGAGAGAGATCATAAGAAGGGCTCTTGGTTTTTTCTTGCAAGGGAGAGAGTGACTCCTGCCTACCACTGTCATCATCATCATCTTTTGGGTTAGTGAATCAATCAAACCTTTCATGATAGTGAGATCGTTTCCCAAATTTCCCTTAAATCAGGGAAGAAATCAGAAACAAACCTTTGGGCTGAGAATAAGCTTGTTCCTATGATGCCATTTTTGTTCACTTCAGTGTGAAAAGTGTGAAAAAACACACTTCTTTTTCTTCATCTTCTTGTTCCCTATTTACTGGTCTCTTTCAAAGAGGAAATTGTGAACATCAAACTTATTCTCAACTGTCCTAGTGAAAGTTTTTATTGGCATCTATTTTTATTTTTGAAATTTACCAGTAGCTGCTGCATTTCCCACCCTCGACTTATACTCGAGTCAATAAGTTTTCCCAGTTTTTTGTGGTTAAATTAGGTGCCTCGGCTTATATTCGGGTCGACTTATACTCGAGTATATACGGTAGATTGTTAATGTTGGAAGGTCATGATTTGCAATTGGGCTGGCACACATTCCTATCGTATAAGAAAAGTCAAACACATGGGTATTTTAGAAGGCATTATATTCAAGATGCATTATTGTTAATATGGGAGAAAATAAGAAAACATTATATAAAAATACCAGTTTGATTATCAACTATAGAGGCATTCACATATCCAACTGTTTTCAAAATGGAACACATAGTTAGATATAGTGAAATATTAAATGAAAATGGTGAACTCAAAACAAAACAAGAACTAGATGAACAAGAGATAAAGATGAATTGGTATTCATATGTACAAATACATTCTAGATATGACAAAGATAGAAAGAATGAAGGGTATTACAATGAACTTACCGAATTAGATAAAATCTTAACTGATGAGAGAATGATTAAAAAATTATATGGTTATTTATTTGGAGTGAAATTAGAAGAACAAATTAAAGAAACAATTATTGCTTGGGGAAAAATGTTGGATAGGGGATAGATTTAGAAAAATGGCAGAAACTATGGTCTCAAAACTATAAATTAACAATGTTGACAGCATATAAAGAGAATTTGTATAAGATGTTTTACAGGTGGCATCTACCCCCAGCAAGAATAGCAAGGATGTTCAAGGATAAATCAGTGAAATGTTGGAAATGTCATCAGATACCTGGATCATACTACCATATGTGATGGAAGTGTGTGGAAACCAAACATACTGGACTAAAATCCATACATGGCTAGAAAAAATGACAAAACAACATATAGATTTGAAACCAGAGATATTTTTATTGGGTATCTTATCTGAAGGATACAACAGAGAATTGACATATTTGATTATTAACATGTTAACTGCAGCTAGGATTGTATTTGCCCAAAACTGGAAAAATGAAAAAATTTCGATAGAGGAGGAGGTGATAAAGAAAATAATGGAATGTGCTGAGATAAATCGTAAGGATACAAGCAACAAAGTTACAGTTCTACAATCACAAGTGGGAGGAGATGGGTGATAAGGAGTGATGAGAAAATTAACAGTAATAGTAGTGTACACTTTGTAAATAGTTGAACAGTGTTGAGGGAATTATTTGTTTAGCAGAGTGGTGGCGTTTCGGAAAAAACTGTCCTTGTGTCTAGTTGTTCTAATGTGCAGTGCTCAAAAGCGTCATTTTGAGGGTAGGAGTTAAAACAATTTATGTCCGGGATGTGAGGGATCTGTAAATATTTTCACAGCCCTTTTGTTGACTCGTGCAGTATACAGGTCCTCAATTGAAGATATGTGTGTAGTAATTGTTTTTCCTGCAGTCCTAATTATCCTCTGAAGTCTGTGTCTGTCCTGTTGAGTTACAGAACCAAACCAGACAGTTATAGAGGTGCAGATGATAGACTCAATAATTCCTCTGTAGAACTGTTATCAGCAGCTCTTTGGTCAGCCTGAGCTTTCTGAGTTGGCGCAGAAAGAACATTCTTTGTTGTGCTTTTTTGATGATATTTTTGATGTTAAGTGTCCATTTATATTGACTGTTTCCTAGTATGATTTGATTGTTGATTGTACCCTATGACTATCATTAAGTGTTGTACGCTATGATTCTTGATTCTTAACGAATGTACCTTTTCTTTATGTATCCTGAGAGTATTTACACCAAGACAAATTCTTTGTGTGTCCAATCACACTTGACCAATAAAGTATTCTATTCTATCTATTCTATTGATCAGAGAGCAAGAAGAAAAATAATATTATAAAATATGGGATTTATTTTATCAAGATAGATAGAAAAATAGGAAAATGAAATATAACACAGTATAAATATAATACAATAGTAAATATAAAATAATGGTAATAATATGTTTTAATTGATTATTATTAATGAAGGAAGTATAATACAAGTTAGGATTTGTAAAAGTTGAGATTTGCTCAAAAAGGATAATGTGAATATGTAACTAAAGTCTAATGATGATGTAATGATAACATAACATGATATGGAAAGTTGATTAATATAATATGATTATAAATTTAAATCTAAGAGGGAAGATGATAGACATTGTGCACAAGAAATATGTACCAACCAACACACTGTAGAACTGAAAGGTTTTATTTGTTGTTTTGTGTTTATGTTTGTTGTCAAAAAATAAAAAAACTTTTTAAATATAAAAACAACCATGACAAAAATGGTCGAAAAATCAAGTACAACTCAATTGTGGTCATGAGCCAAGGAGTGCCAATATATCTTTGCTTCAAAGTGCAAGGAAAACTACTGACCCTAGGTTGTAATAATGTAGTAATAATAATTACTATAATAATAACAATAATAACAATAATAACAATAATAACAATAATAACAATAATAACAATAATAATAATAATAATAATAATAATAATAATAATAATAATAATAATAATGTAGCTTCCTCTTTAGAATTGTTTTATTATAAGGTATGGTCTCACTTTTAATCTCATTTAAATGCCTTATTTCTTAATCCAACATTTTGAGCCATGAACCACTTCCAAATGTCTGCATTCACATACAATGAATCTAGCACAAAACCAAACAAATCTCATTATAGCTCAATAAGAGATATGAACCAAATCATACATCTGGTTACTTAGGCAAAGAGCTTTGTTTTTCCTTTCTTACTTACATAGTTCAAACATACCTCACCTCCTAAACAACAGAAGGACCTCTGGATATAAAACACTAAGTCTTAACACAAAAAGACTTGCCGGGCAGAAATGATTTAATGATTATAATCACCTAGGCGGTCTCGATGGTAATGAAAATGAATACCAACCCTTCCAGTGAAAGGAAAACCTGCCCTTTCCAATAAGACTGAGATTTATTTGAAGTAGGCAGACATGTCAATGGAGAAGTAAAGGAACATTTAAGAAACAGACAATGGTGAGTGAATTTAAAAGCCTTATTAATTTGATGGATCACTAAAGGCTCTTACGGCACACAATTGTTGGGCATCATTTTTTTTACCCAGTCTGCTAGCTTCGAATGCCAAGGTGATTGCAAAGGGAGACAGTGCTCAGTCCAAAAATAATTTGGAAGAAATACTTTGGACCTCATGCAAGGAAAGCAACTCCCTACAAGTCACTAAAGCAGACTGGGTTTTTTTTTTTTAAAGCATCCACCACATAACTGAAAAACACGGAAACTGGTTTAACCATGGGCTCTTGAAATCAGGAACTTTTTTCAGGTCTTTGCAAAACTCAGGCACTTTCCATTTACAATAGACACCAAACTAATTATTTCTATTGTGTCTGAAGCCTATTTCACATGATTGCCTAAGCTATCATGTTTGCTACTCATATTTGTTCAATCGAATTTGGGAGGTTTGCAGCAGTGGTGGGATTCAAAATTCTTTACTTCCAGCTCTGTGGGCATGGCTAGGTGGGTGTGGCTTTTTTGCAGCACCACCGTCCACCCCACCCCGTTTTTGGGGCCTTCCTGGCCTCAAGGAAGCCTCGGGGGGGGGGAGCATTTTGGCTGCCAGAAGGCTCTGGGGCTCTGGAAGAAAAAAAAGGAGCATAGGAGGGGCACATGGCACCCTTCCACAATCCGTTTTGAGGCCTTCCTGGCCTCAGAGGAGCCTCTAAGGGGGGCATTTTGGCTCCCAGGAAGCTTCCCTGAGGCCCAGGAAGGCAAAAAATAGAGGGGGGCTGCACCCCCTCCCTCCATTTTTTGCCTTCCTGGGCCTCAGGGAAGTCTACTGGGCGAAGTAGTGAGAAGCAAAAGGTTAGGGTTAGGGTTAGGGTTAGTCAAAAAGAGGGCTGTGAAAATATTTACAGACCCCTCACATCCCACACATAAACTGTTTCAACTCCTTCCCTCAAAATGATGCAATAAAGCATTGCACAGTCCAAAAGTCATTCACAGGTAAATCAGTCAGGTTTCAATCCAGAGGTAATCCAGTAACAAAGTCCAGTGTCAAAAACAGTTCAGTATCAGACTTACATCAAATCCATGAATATCAGTCAATTATGAGGAATGGCAATATTCTCCAACAGAAGGAAACAGACTCACTCACACTCTCTTCTGAGACTAAGACAAAGACAAACCAGGTTTCTGGCTCCATCTTATGGCTGTTTGAGAAACCACACCTAATTACAGTTTTGCATTTTCTTAAAGATACAGTTTTAAAATGTTTATCCTGGTTTATATATTGTCCAACCCAAATAGCTGTTAGGTGACTTATATTCCTAACAACTATTACTATTGATCTTCTCATCACTCCTTATCACCCATCCCCTCCCATTTATGACTGTATGACTATAACTTTGTCACTTGTATCCTTACAATTTATATGGACTGTTTCCTAGTATGATTTAATTGCTTATGGTACCTTATGACTATCATTAAGTATTGTACCTTATGATTCCTGACTCTTAACGAATGTATCTTTTCTTTTATGTACACTGAGAGCACCAAGACAAATTCCTTGTGTGTCCAATCACACTTGGCCAATAAAGGATTCTATTCTATTCTATTCTCTGTAATGATCTTCTTATGCATGAAGGCTGGAAATTTATCTCCCTATTCCAAGATTCCAGCAATACATATGGTATCTGTACAGAGGTAGTCCTAAATTATGACCACAGTTGAATCCAAAATTTCTGTAGCTAAGTGAGAAATTTGTTAAGTGAGCTGTGCCCCATTTCATGACTTTTCTCACCAGATTTGTTAAGTGAATCCCGGTAGCTCTTAAATTAGTAAGATGGTTGTTAAGTGAATCTGGTTTCCCCATTAGCTTTGCTTGTCACAGGGTCACAAAAGGAGACCACATCACTTTGGGACACTGCAACCGTCAGAAATGTGAGCCAGTTGTCAAGCATCCAAATGTAAATCATGTGTGACCACGGGGAGGCTGCAACGGTCATAAGTGTGAAAAGCAGTTGTCACTTTCTTCAATGCCGTTGTAACTTTGAACAGTCACTAAATGAACTCTTGTAATTTGAGGACTGTCTGAAGTTCTTGCTTCCTCGATCTTGGCTAGCTGTGTGGGGCTTGTCAGGTATCTAGTTGGCAAAGTCTCCTTCAAGGAGGGCTCAACATCTGCGGTACACAGGCAATTTATTAACACAATGTTGTCTGTCACCAGAGATGGTATTCAACCGGTTCTGATCAGTTCTGGGGAACCAGTAGTGGAAATTTTAAGTAGTTCAGAGAACCAGCCAATCCCACCTCTGACTGGCCCCGCCCCCATCTATTCTCTGTCTCCTGAGTCCCAGGTGATCGAATGGGTCTTCTTTTGTTGCCCTGCACAGGAGAACAGAGCTGGAAAGCAGGTTAGTGGGATGGGGAGGGAATGGAGATTTTGCAGTATCCTTCCCCTCCCACGCCCACCAAGCTACACCATGCCCACCAAGCCACACTCACCAAGCCACACCCACAGAACTGGTATTAAAAAAATTTGAATCTCACCACTGTCTGTCACTGCCCTCTCCCAGGGTGCCAGTCTCCTCTGCTGCACTGCATCCCAATGCTAGCCGGCTGATCTTACTTTGTTTAGCTTTGAGAGATTAAGGAAGGTCAGTCTGAAGTTGCATCCAGCTGGGACCCCAAATCATAATGTGGTACCAGTAGATTAAAATAGCATATTCTACTCCTTAGAAATGGAATGAAGGAGACACTTCCTAACAGTGAGGACAATTAACCAACGGAACAGCCTTGCTTTCAGAAGTTGTAGGTGCTCATCACCATTTTTAAAAGACTGGACAACCACCTATCTGAAATGGTATGGTGTCTCCTGGTTAAGCAGAGGCTGGACAAGAACACCTCCAAGGTGTTTTCCAGCTCTGATTGATTGAAGTCAGCATTAAAGTGACATAGGAGAAATGATTCCAGCTATTCCATTGTCAACTGAGTAAATATTATTACTAATAATAATCTTGATTTTATGTGGATTATATGGATGTGTTTAGCATTTACTGCTAACCAAGAGTGAGAGGTTTTCTCATCAAACATGCCCCAGACAGCAATCACTGCCATTTGTGCCTCAAATTTGTTTCTAACTGGTCTTCTAACCATCTTGGCAATGGTTATCCAATCATCATTTTCCACTTATATTTTCCAATAAAGTGCAAATAGGTTGTGTGAACAATGAGCAGTGTATGGTGCCAACAACACTCCTTGTTTATAACTTGAATACTTTATAGATAGAAGAAGGCTGATATTTAAAAGTCCTATCTATTGCTCTTTCCTCAATTGCAGGTAGTCCTTGATTTATAACAATTCATTTAGTGACCGTTCAGTTACAATGGTACTGAAAGAAGTGACTTAAGACCATTTTTCACACTGTTGTAGCATCCCCATGGTCATGTGATCAAAATTAAGTTGCTTAGCAACATGTCAAGTAAAGTTAATGGGAAAGACAGATTCATTTAATGACTACATGATTTAAGAACTGCAGTGAGTCGTATAAACTTGGCAAAAAAGGTGATAAAGTAAGGCCAAACTCATTTAACATCTGTCGTGCTTAGCAACAGAAATTTTGGATTAAGTTGTGATCGTAAGTTGAGACCTACCTATCTTCTTTTCTGTATTTTTCCTTAAATAGTAGTACTTTCTATAAGTCGTGTCTTATAAAATTCATTTAAATTCTTATAAAAGATTTAGTGACCCCCCCTTTTTATTTCTAGTACAAATGTATGAATCAACATAATTTCCTGTATAAAATTTATTTAGATCATTTGAGAAACCTTTCACAAACTTCTAAGAAGATATAAGACAAAAATGGGAAAGCTTCAACATTAATAAAATGTTGAAAGGGTTAGATGTGACTCACCGGACCTATCCTCCCCTTTTCTGTACTTCCATTACCTGATATTTATTTTAATAATTCATATAAATTCATACCTTTCACTCCCTGCCAAGTCTTTCCTCCAGAATTCAAGAATCTCCATTGCAAAGCAAACGCCTAGTAGTAGCCCATGGAAAATTTTTCCTTATTAAAACTTTTAGAACTTTGGATGGATGAGGTTCTTTCAGAAATCAAAGCATGGAAGGAAGGAGGCATTAACCTATTTTAAATGAAGATCACTCCAGAGCTATCTGTACCAGTGTTTCAGTGCTAATCAAAAAAGAGCCCTGACAGGGGTGCCCTTGCTTTTATTTTTATTGCGAATTAAAAAATGACATAAGAACGATTTCTTTGTATATAATTCAAATACACAAAAGCAGAGGAAGTTTACAGAATGAAAAAAAAAAAAAAAGAGGATTGCTTCCAGGAGGGGAAAAAGACACCTCAGAAAATTAATTTCAGCATGATGTCACCACTGCCATAATAAAACCACAAGAAGTTCAGACTGCAGGAAATATGTGGTGCAATGCTAGCCATATTTACTCAGATGTTCCACTAAATTCAAGTAAACTCACTCCTGAATCCATGAAATGTATTTCTGTTCTCGTGAATGGAAGTTCTATAGCACGAATGTCAAACTTGCCGCATTACGTTGCTGTCACATGACATTTTGCAACGTTTTTCCATTCGTGGACCTGGGGTGGACGTGGCCTGCATGTGACGCATCTGGTCCGTGGATGCGAGTTTGACAGCCCTGGGCTCTATAGGTTCTCCTTGACTTATGACCAGATTTGGGACCAAAATTTCTGTTGCTAAGCAAGGTGGTAGTTAAGAGAATTGCAGTCAATTTTTTTAACTTGGTTTGCCACCGTCTTTAAGTGAATCACTGCAATTATTAAGCAAACCATGGTTCTTAAGTGAGTTTGGCTTCTCTCTTTTTTTGTTGGAAGACAACTAGGAAGGTTACGAATGGTGATCACATGACCCCAGGATGTTGCAACTGTTGTGTTGGTTGCCAAATTCTGCTCATGTGACCCTGGGGGTACTGTGACAGTCATCAATGTGAGAACTGATAAGTCACTTTTTTCAGAACCCTTGTTACATATTATGTCAAAACACCATATTATTCTCCGAAGGCAGCATTCCACTCCCTGATGATCCTGGCCCCATCTCTGCCTCACACGCAGGCCCCTCATCTGGGTCCTCGCTCTCTGAGACCTCAGCCATCCGCACCTGCTGACGGCAAACCACAACAGTATGTCTTGGCTAAAAAAGGGAAGGCTGGGGAGACGTGATGGCACTCTTCTAAGACTTGAAAGTCTGTCACAGGGAAAAGGTGGAGAAAGGTGGCCCAATTGCAGAGCAGAGTAGAGAACTGGTTTGGTCTCCGCTGCTCATCACTCCTACTGGCTCGCCAGAACCGGGCCGAACCAGTCAAATACCACCACTGATCCTAGTTATAGAATAAACTAGCCAGACTAGTGCATGCTATATGTCACAATGTACTTTCAGTGATGTTTATGCAAAAGCTCACACTATAAGGGCAAGTTTACACATTTCCTTTGCTTGTACAAATAGGAAGGGAGGAACAGGCACATGCTGGAAAATAAGAATCCATGAAGGCATAAGTAACAAACGCATTTCAACCCTGAATGAAAAGAATCCTGAAACGATAAAGAGTGAAATAAGGAAATTGTAGAATTTTTCTTCCTTGGTCCTTCTTTCCTTAGGAAGGCAGATGAAACAAAAACTGTCAGGTTCAACCAGGAAGCCAAGTATCCTGTGGGCCATTCCTCAAGGATCCTGTCACGTTCCAAACTAAGTTACTTTCCAAATTGCAGCTCTACTTCTGCCCTAACAATCCATGCGATGTGATTAGTCAGCGAGATTCTAGCTCCACACACCGTCCTCTCCAGCATAATAAGTCAACATGACTTATTCACCAATTTGAAGTTATTAATTATTTTGGACAGGTTCCTAAAGTGCTGAAGTGGTTATTTTGTCCTGCTGTGGACTTGAGCATCCCACCAGCCTTCATGCTGAGAAAGCTAAAAGTTAGCCTACCAACATTTAACATAATTGTTCACGGGTATAATATTACACCTTTGAAGTAGACTGTAAAACAAGCTTTCTGGGATTTGATCCCATTTGTCCGTGCAAAGGTCTGCTGGAGAGGCCGTAGGTCAAAAAAGTCAGGATAATTGCCACAACCACAGGATTGATACTCCACCCCTTCATGGGCAGTATGTCAGGATTCAGGCAGTTACCCCCATTTAAATCATGAGTCTTGAGTAAATTTCCAAAACTTCAAATGATTTATTGGGAGTTAACATGTCTGGCACTGCCTGGGTGTAGCCAACTCTGAGACACATAATTCATTGTCATCCTTGGTTTCCCCCCACCCCCACCCCCGGGTGTATCGTAATTCATATTCTCCAATGGGACACATCCCTAGCCAAGAGTCATCAATCAAGCTCTCCAGTTAGAATTTTGCACGACAGAAACTTCAGTCCCTAGTTACTATCTTTGAAAACTATTTATGGAATGCACTTTTGGTTGCAATGCTCCCCCTCTAAAAAGACCATAGAAATATTTTATGAATTGACACAGTGAAATCACACACATCTGGAGGATTCTTCTGAACTCTGCAGGTCCAGATTGGCAGTCTCTAGTTTCCTCATTTCCTCCACCAAAAACCCCAGGGAGTTTTACTAGAATTTGCCTTCAATTGAATACAGGTAATCCGCAACTTACAACAGTTCATTTAGTGACCATTCAAAGTTACAGTGGCACTGAAAAAAAGTGACTTAGGACCATTTTTCACACTTATGACAATTGCAGCATCCACATGGTCATGGGATTTACTTTTGAATGATTGACAACTGGTTCATCTTTATGATGGTTGCAGTGTCCCAGGATTATGTGGTCCCCTTTTGCGACCTTCTGACAAGCAAAGTCAATGGGGAAGCCAGATTCACTTAACGACTGTGTTACTAAATTAACCACTGCAGTGATTCACTTAACAAATGTTGGGGGGGGGGAGTTGTAAAACTGGGGCAAAACTCACTTAGCAAACTTCTCAGTTAACAACATAAATTTTGGGCACAATTGTGGTTGCATGTCAAGGAATACCTGTATGTTTACAGGATCATAATGGCAGGAATTTAGACTTTCTATGCAGTGGTGGGATTCAATTTTTTTTTAGTACTGGTTCTGTGGGCGTGGCTTGGTCAGCATGGCAGGATAAGGATACTGAAAAATCTCCAGTCAGAGGTGGTACCTGCCAATTCTCCGAACTACTCAAAATTTCTGCTACCGGTTCTCCAGAACTGGTCAGAACCTACTGAATACCACCTCTGTTTCTATGGTTTATGCACTTAAAGAAAGGCAGGAAACCTTTTACATAAATGTCAGGTTATAAAGTTAGGTTATAGGGCAAAAAAGGAGGAGGAGGAAGCACGTGAAGAAGCCAAATATAACAAAAGAAAAATCTATGGAGGTTCTCACCATGATCAAATACAAGCAGACTGCCTCCTTTATGGGAAGTCTCCCAGAAAGAAATAATACAATGAAACAAAGCCTTCAGAGAAGATAGCTGGATTACTGTGAGATGCAACAGATGCCCTGAGGAACCAAAGAGAGCCTGGAAAAATTCACCTTTGATTCCAAGTAATTTTCCTGACTAAGACCACTTGTCTTATTCATCCACATTCCAACACAGGAAGAAGCAACAGTCCTAGGGGGAAAAAATCCATCCCATGAATTGGGCTAGAAATATCCAAACTGGATTGCTTTCAAGTTAACCATTTCCAAAACGGATCTGCTTAGTATTTGCATATTAAGAGACCCAGGCATAAACTCATGAATATGTTTTTCTGCTTCAAACTACAGATGTGAGGATTGCTATCTTAAAAAAAAAAAAGACTTTCCAGAATCTATTTTAATTTTTAATATATGCAAGTAATTTCCGCAAAGCAAGCGATAGATTAAAGATTATTCCCAGTCTGGAGAAGCTTTAATGTAAGTCAGCATTTTAAACAAGGGCACATCCACACAAACACTCATTCTCCAGCCTTCAGAGCAGTGGTGGGATTCAAGAATTTTTATTACCGGTTCTATGGGCGTGGCTTGGTGGGCGTGGCAGGGGAAAGATATCGTAAAATCTCCAGTCAGAGGTGATATTTGCCGGTTCTCCAAACTACTCAAAATTTCCGCTACCGGTTCTCCAGAACTGGTCAGAATCTACTGAATATCACCTGTGCTTCAGAGGCTCTCAAGAACACTCTGATGTGGCACAATCAACTTTCTAAATTATGGAATCCACAGAGTCAAAGAGTTGTCATCAGTTCAGAGAATAAAGCCAATCTGGCAAGACAAACATTTATTTCCCCCCCCCCCCCTCAATTTTGCTATTCTTTCTAGCCACAAAAATAGATTATGTCTCAGTATGAAATAAAAACCAAGGGTCTTAGGCAGATATAAAGAGCTAACCTTTTCTTTAGTTGTGCTGAACAAATATCTCTGAATCATCCACGATAGAAAGGAACTCAGAACCTTGCATTCTTTTCACGTGGATAGGAATGTTTTATTTTTAAGGAGCAATTTAAATGTCAAGAAATTAACATCTCTGAGGGGATTATGACAATTTGCCATGACCAACTTGCTTCAGGACAAAAGTTACACTAATATTTAAAGAAACAGTGGAATAGAATCATTAAAGAAAGGATGCAAAAGAAGGGACAGAATAAAATGCCAAGGGCAAAAAGTAAAATATTTTTTAAATTTACTTTAAATATTTAAATAGAATCGTTAAATTGTTCCGCAATGCATTGTCCCATGATGAGTTGGCCATGGCAAGTTGCCCATAGTGAGTTGGCCATGGAGAGTTGCCCATGGTGAGTTGCCCATGGCGAGTTGGCCATAATGAGTTGCCCATGGCAAGTTGGCCATAGTGAGTTGGCCATGGCAAGTTGGTTATGGTGAGTTGCCCATGGCGGGTTGGCCATAATGAGTTGCCCATGGCAAGTTGGCCATAGTGAGTTGGCCATGGCAAGTTGGTTATGGTGAGTTGCCCATGGCAAGTTGGCCCATTCCATCTCTGGAGGCCTAGCTAATTCAGTTTTACTCTGTCGATTGATCAAACCATACTAAGATGATGTATGTGGGTATTTTTGTAGACGCATTTGCTGTTTTTGCAAACCCCATCAACCCTGATTTTGCTGTTGGTGAGTTGTGCTCTGGTTTTTAAAGCAGTCTTTTTCAAACTTGACAACTTTAAGGTGTGTGGACTTCAATACCCAGAATTCCCCAGCCAATCGAAAGCTGCATATCTTAAAGTTGTCAAGTTTGAAAAACACTGGTGTAAAAAAATGTGTGAATTCTGTAAATGTGACATACCCAGATTTACAAATCGTGTTTTATAATAGGCCCTGAACCAGATCATTGCCTTTCAAAGCCTTAATATAACCTCTTCTTTCCATGGATTTAATTTAATGCATTTCAAGTTCAGAAGTCCTTATTTGGGTTTTAAATAGTAAGGTGTTTTTGGTGGTGTGCTGGCAACTCGTTCTTTTCCCACTCTTCTTAGGCTTACAGTCTTGTATGTCAAACGTTATAAAAGTGGGTATATTTAATAATACATTGAACAATATTTCTCCCATGAAAAAGCTGCCAGATGTTTCATGCTGTCTGATTTTATTAGCTGGCTACAGAAAGAAGTATACACATTGTCCCTTTAAAAAAAAGAGTTCATTTTCTCTCTGGTCACATTTCCTCAGCCTTCTCCAAGTAGAGTTGATAGTCCTGGTAGTAATTTTAAAAATTACCACCACCATTAAAAGCCAGAAAAAATTTCAAACCTAGAAAGTTTAACTTTATCTTGGCTTGGAGAGCAGAGTCAAGCTTTAAATTGTCACCAGTCTGATCAACAGGAAAAGGAGTTTCATAACAACATCAGAGATCTATGATGAGAATATGAATGGAGAACTTGGGAAAGATATAGAAACCAAGTCCTACAAGGAACGGTTAAAAGACCTAGATATATTTTAGTCTGTTGAAGAAAAGTTGAGAAAGGACATGGTAGCGGTTTTCAGATATCTGAAAGGGTAACATGTTACAGAAGGCTCAGATTTATTTAGATTTGCTCCAGAAAGTACAGGTAATCCTCAACTTCAAGATCACAACTGGGGCAAGAACTTCCATTGCTAAGAAGGCAGTTATGAAGTGCTCAATTTTACAGCCTTTTTGCCACAGTGAATTCTTTCAGTTGCTAAGTCAGCAGTGGGATCCTACCTGTTCCACTACAGGTGATTGCACGCCCGTGCACCTAACGCCCGCATGCAGCTTTCCCCACACCAGCTGAGGCCTGAAGCACCAATCAGCTGAGAGGATAAAGAAGAAAAAAGCGCGGGGCGGGCGAGAAGGCCATTCCTGTGCTTTCCTCTTCTTTCTTCTCTCAGCTGATTGTCCCTCCTCTCAGCTGATCGTTGGAGGCTTTTTTTTAAACTACTGGTTTGGGTGAACCGATCTGAACCAGTAGCATACCACCACTGTGCTAAGAGAATCATGCAGTTAAGCAAATTTACTTTCCTCTATTGCCTCTCTTGTTGGAAGTTGGCTGGGAAAGTCTTAAATAATGATCACCCCATTGTAAATACATGTTGGTTGCCAAGCACCCAAACTTTGATCATGTGACTGCGGGGATGCTGCAACAATCATAAATGCAAAGATCGGTAGTAAGTCACTTTTTTCAAGGGATAACTTTAAATGGTCACTAAATGAATAGTGGTAAATCAAGGACTATATCTAAGACTAGCACTAATAGAGTAAAACTTCAAGGATAAAGATTAGACCTTAGGAAGAACCTCTTGACATCAAGAGCTGCCAATCAATGCAATAGGTTACTACATGGAATGGTTCCTTCCTGTTCACTGGAAATTTTCAAACAATGGTTGGCTGAAGAATTCTGAGAGTTGAAGTCCACAACTCTTAAAGTGGCCAAGTTTGGAGACTTGTGGTAAGTGAATCTTGCAGAGGGCTGTGAATTGAACATGACGACCCAAATTCAGGTTCCTTCTAAATCTATAGTTCGTTTGGAGTTAAATTAAAGGGTTGGGGAACCTATCATCCTAGTCAGTTGGATCTTTGGATTAGGCTTATGGGAGTTGGTTTTCCTCAATAGATAGAATAGAATAAAAAATTTTATTGGCCAAGTGTGATTGGATAAACAAGGAATTTGTCTTCTATGCATAAGTTCTCAGCATAAATAAAAGCTATAAGTGATAAATCATGATCACAGTCATCATAAAAATACATTCATCATAAATCATAAAATACAACAATGATAGGATACCAAATAAGCATTCAACATAAATTATGCTTGAAAACTAAATAAAACAATATAAATCGTAAAGATACAAGCAACAAAGTTATAGTCATAAATAGAAAAGGAGATGACTAATAGAAAAAATGAGAAAAATAGTAATAGCTTTACTAGATAGTTTGACAGTGTTGTGGGGATGAGTTGTTTAGCAGAGTGATGGCATGGGAAGAAAAACTGTCCTTGTGTCTAGTTGTTCTGGTGTGCAATGCTCTATAGTGTCATTTTGAGGGTAGAAGTTGAAGCAATTTATGTCCAGGGTGTGAGGGGTCTGTAGATATTTTCACAGCCCTCTTTTTGACTCATGCAGTATACAGGTGCTCAGGACCATTAATGAAGTATCATTAAACTCCTTGTGCAGAGGGAATGTAACACAGATTCACAAAAATTTCCAATCCCAATTTTTTTTAAAAAATGAGATATGCAAGCTTTTGTGGACAAATGAGTTAAGTTCTGAATACTGGCATCACTAACTGAGCACATTCACAAAACCTGCTAGACTACACTCACAATCAGGTAGATTTCCAAACTAAAATGCAAAAACCTGGTACTGATTTCAGTTCCAGTCTCTGTGCTTGAAGCTAAATTTTCCCCAGCGTCCTTATTTTTTCAAAGAACTCCTTTGCAAGCCCACCAGCCTACAATCAAGCAGAGGCTGCGAATCAGCAACATTTTGCAATTACATCTGTAGCCAACCTCATTTTCTTGAAAAACTAATAGTCGTTGCACATAAACTAGCCATTCATTAATCAGACCAAAACACAGAACCACAGTTGGACTCTGGCTTATGCCAAAGGCCTCTGAGCCACGTTCAGTCAAGACGATAAAAGTAGCAACCAAAATGGTCTGGGAGTTATGAAAGTTGCTGTTATCCAGTGTGGTTGCTGTTTTCATAATTCCCAATCATGGCCTCTTAACCTTACTTCAGAATTCATGATAACTCCTCACGTGGCATGTATTTGCCACTGTGTTGCAGAAATGTCTGATATAAATAACTGCATAACTCCAAATATAAACCTGTGTGGAGCTGCACTTGTTTGGAAGAAACCCTCCTCTTAAACACAGGGGAACGAGTCAAGTCAAATGCACAATTAAAAAAGGTGGGAAAAAAAAACCTTCCTGATTTTAACTTTTCCAGGTCTTATCCTAGAGCAAGTAGTAAACAAGTTGAAAGCTATTTATTTATTTATTTGCTTCAATATTTATAAACTGAGAAAGAAGAAAAATGCATTTGGAGTCCTGCTCTAAATAAAAGCAACATTTCAGAACATCAATATAGCAAGCAATAATTACAGCCGCAGCTTAACTGATCACAGAAACGAAGTCTACAAATGCCATCCTTGCAGCTACTGGGTATTTCAAATGAAATAGAAAAATGCTACTATCCTTCCTTTTTTCCTAGTTCTTACTGTCTCAGATCTTCAACTCACTTTGTTGTTCCATGTGTATATGCACGGGAGACAAATTCCTTGTATGTCTAACCACACTTGGCCAATAAATAATTCTGTTCTGTTCTATTCTACTCTATTACATTCCACTCCACTCCACTCTATTAAAATTGTGAGCAAGGAAAGCAAACTATGACCACTTGCAAATTAATATATCTTGACTCTAAAGAAGTATGCATTAGTATAATGTATGTTGTTTTAAAAAAAGATGAATTGTAAATTAGATGCCTCTGGCTTAAGATGGCACTAATACCATATTTCTTGATGTTGTTACCTGAAAATCCCACTGAACACATTAGTTACATTCATGCCAGTGGGGTTAGTCACTGGTTAAATGAATAAAGAGTTACCGGTACTTAATGAATCTATTTGCTTTTATATGCACCACAGAGGAAACTATACCCTATTATGATTTATATGAGCTAGTCCTAAATTCACTCTGTATTTTAGTCTGGATGGTTTTTAAAAGGACTATGCTGGATCATGCAGAATTAGTCTATGAATGTAGACAAATAGGAATGGCTTGAATCATAAGCAGCGAGCCTTAAATAAGAAGTAAAAAATTGAAAGAGACGAGTAGGGGTCTTGCCTTGCAATAGAGCAATATTTCTCAATCGTGGAAGGTTTAAGATATGTGGACTTGCTGGTTGGGGAATTCTGGAAGCTGAAGTCCACATGCCTTAAAGTTCCCAAGGTTGAGGAGACCTACAAAAGAGGCTTGGAAGCTTTCCATATTCAGGAAGCCTTGGGTCATTTTCCCATTAACTTCTGGCAGACTTTTCTACTTCAGCCCTTTTTATTCCAAAATGAAGAGAGGATATGTATCACCTCAGTGATGGTTGGATGATACTGTGAAGATGAAATATAGAATGACAGATAGGGAAAATGACTTCATTCATAATGCTCATTCATAACGTACTCAATGCAAACATTTTTAGTAGGTCAGATCGAAAAACTGTTCTGCCCTTCCTATTCCTCTGAACTCACCCAGTCAGGCAGACAGCGGAGGCTCCTGCTTCATGTTAAGCCATGGTTTACTTTACTGTGATTTTTTTTTTAAAAAATCATAATTGGCAGGGTTTGCAGAAGAGATTAAGCTACAAACAAACAATCCTGTGAAGTTAGAACACAGCATGAACCAGGTTGTGCTGACTTATCTCTGCAGTATATACCACAGAGACATACTAGGTAGTCCTTGACTTTTGACAGGTTACTAAGCAACCATTGAAAGTTATGGCAAAAAAAAACCCAAGACAGCATCTTCTGACCCAGTTTTTGCTTCTAAGGTTGTTGCCCCCTCCCCCCCAAAGCACCTGAGGGCAAGACAAGAAGTAATGGATGGAAGCTCAATAAAGAGAGATTAAACCTACAATTAAGGAGAAGTTTTCTGTGAAATTTCAGCAGATTGCCTTGCCTCCTTGTGAGTGCTCCATCACTGGATTTTTTAAAGAAAAGATTTGACAGCAATTTGTTTGGAATGGAAAAACAGTTTTCTGCTTGAGCAGGGGGTTAGACTATAAGACCTCCCAGGTCCCTTCCAACTCTGTTTTCACAGTTTCAACCTTTGCAGCATTCCCATGGTCATGTGATCAAAATTCAGGTGCTTATGACTGCTGCTATGTCCTGGGGTCAAGTGTCTCCTTTTGTGACTTTTTGACAAACAAAGTCCATGACAATCTAAATTCACTTAACAACCAGGCTACTAACTTAACAACTGCAGTGACTCACTTAACAGCTGTGGCTAGAAATGTCATAAAGTGGGGCAAAACTCACTTAACACATGCCTGACTTAACAACAGAAACTTGGGGCTCCATTGTGGTCATAAGTCGAGGACTACCTGCACAAAATGGGGCATACAGGGCTGCAGTATAAATTCATGCAGTGGGAACCCATATGAAGAACATATATCTACAGGTAAATCGAAAAGGAAAATATGCATTCAAAAATTTCCAAAGTTCGGCAGTTATTATTTAGCATATGATGAGAACATGACAGAACATAAGCAAACATAAACACACGCAATCCATGTAATTTATATACAAAACTTCTACAGGGCTATGGCAGTGGCTTCATCGCCGGATGTCCCATTTGGCTTATCCAGGCGATCGTTTCCTGCATTGATTGCTTTGTGCAGCCCTTGTAGGGCAGGGGTGTCAAACTTGATTTCATTGAGGGCCAAATCAAGGCTGTGTTTGACCTCTGGGGGGGGCAAGGTCAGCTTGATGTCACTCGTGTCAGGGGTGCCTGTGGTGGCCTGAGCACTCTGCCAGCAAAAACAGGTTCCCAAGCTCCGTTTTTGGTTGCGACAACCTCCTGCAACACTTTGCCAGTGAAAACGGAGCTCGGGAGGGCTGCATGTGTCCCTCATGAGCTCCGTTTTCACTGGGCAGAAGCACTGTGGGCTGGTCCACTGTTTCCAGGTCAGCCCCACGACCCAGGTCTAAGCACCCTGCGGGCTGGATGCAGCCCGCAGGCCTGGAGTTTGACATCCCTGTTCTAGGGAACCAGAAAATGCACATTGTGGGAAATTTTGCACAATGTGTTTAATAATATGCATATCAGCACCACAACTGCAACAAGATGAGTCTTTCCATCCCCACTGAGACAGGGAAGTAAGCATGCTGTCAAGACTCCAACAAACCCACCCCCATTCAAATCATAAGTCTCTAGCTGGAGTTCCGGTTTGCAAGGCTTCGGCAGCAGCAGGAATCTGCGATCGTGCGCGGTTCCTGCTGCGCTCGCTGCTGGAGTGCTCCCGATCCAGCCGGATTTGGGGGTTAATAGTCACCCCGTAGAGGTGACTGAAGATAGGGGTGACCCAGCAGGGATCTGGGGGAATTGCAACCCCCCTCCTCAGCTGGCTTTACTCCCTTTTCCAAAAGCGGTGGAGCGGCGGTCAGCAATGGCTGCCACAAGGAAGCTTTCATCCGGACAAGAATGTTCAGGAAGAAGCTGAGAAAGTGAAAGTTTTTGGCTGAACCGGGATAACAAATAACATCTAAACACCCTGGAAACTTGACTTCATTAAAGATACATTGTTCCCAAAGAAGATTGTAAAAAGCAGCGGAAGAAAGTTAAAAGGGAAAGCTTTTTTTTCTCACTCTCCTTCCCTACAGAAATAGCAGATGGAAATTGGAAAAACCTGTTTTGGCATCAAGGTAATTAAATTTGAAAATTAAAGCCAAGGGGACATTAAAGATTTCTGAACATTGGAATTAAAAAAAAAAATTTTTTTTTGCTATAAGTGGGAAGGGAGAGGTACAGAATTAATATTAAGACTTTGCTGGAGGAGGCTGCTTGGAGCTTATAAGATCAGAGTTGAACTGTAATAAGACTTCTAAAAGATACACTTTGGAACTTTACAATTGAACTGTACCCCAGGAAGAAAAAGTTTAAAAAGAAGAAAGTGCTAAATGAAACAGCTTTGTCTATTTGGATTGCTTGGTGACTTTGGGACTTTTGGAAATTATTATTTGAAAGACTAAAAACTTTTGGGTTGTTTAAAATTTTTTCACAATGGCATTATCTGTTGAAGAATTGAAAATGGAATTTAAAAAGCTAAAAGAAGAGGAACAAGAAGGGAAGGGCTCTTCTGGAACCGTTTTTCATTTTTTAGAAATGGCGATTTCTACCTATCAGAAATTACAAGAACAAGAAGGCTGGGATGAAGAAGAAGAAGCCATCTTTAATGAACAAACTTTAGCTGGGGAAGAAAAGGGAAAGAGGGGAAAGAGAATGGAGAATTTAAGACTTAAAAAAACAACCAAAAAAGGGAAAAATAAGGTGAAAAATCGATACAATGTCAGGAAGCAACAGAAAAGAGAAATACAGAAGAGAGTGGAGATTAAGAGGGTGGAGATCAAGAGACGGGGGGGATAAAAAGGCTAGATCAGAGAAGAGAGGAAGGGAAAAAGGGAAGAGAAGTTATAAAGGTTTGAAATGTGTAAAGAAACAGGATTTTTTCAGAGATAATGGGTAAAAACAATTAAAAAAGAGATTCTGCAAAAGTACATAAGACTGCATTGTTCTATTTGTATTTGAAACAATGTTAGAAAACTGGAACACTATAAAATATTAAAGGGAATGTGTAAAATGCTTAAGACAATGATAGAGTTTAATCTGCTATGGATTATTGTTTTAATTATATTATAAACTTATCTTTTTTTATTTTATTTTAAAATGTAGTATGTACCTTTATAATGTGCTAAGCAGAATCAGAACGAAAATTATATATTATTTTAAGTGTTAAATTTAGGGGAAAGATATAAAGGCATCATACTTCAATCGGTGATTACAGGAGAAATATTGTGTTAATGAGAAAAGAAAAATAGATAATTGAAACAGAACAGACAAAAAATATAAGTATAATGATTTAAATTGAGATGAAATAAATAAAATAGAATTAAGAGAGCGAAAAAAGGGGAGAAGCCATATAGAAAATATAGAATGCTAAATAAGATATGAAATGGTATATAAAGTGAGCATGAACTTGATTTATGTCTGTACCAAAAGATGTAACCTGGGACTAAGCCGCTTTCCAAAAAGAAGTTTTATGTTTTCATGTTTTGTGTTTTGTTTGTGTATGTTTGTTTATTGAAAATTAATCAAATTTCTTTTTTAAAAAATCATGTCTCTAGCTGCATCTCTCAGAGGAAAGAAATTGATTTATTAGAAGTGGTCATGTTGGCATTGGCTGGATGCAACCGATATTAAAATACATCATTCATTTCTTTGGTCTTTCCCCCAACCCATGGATGTATATTCTCGAATGGGACACATCCTTAGCCAAGATTCATCAATCATGCTCTCCAGTAATAGTCTTGCACTCCGACAATTTTGGGCTGCCAGAGCAATTATCTAGGCACTTGAGAAATGCACTGTTTTCCGTCACTCCTTTTCTGCTGGCAGTTGAAAAGACCAAAGGAGTATCTTTTTAGTTACTTTTGGCATTTTAAGCTGTAGTTTAAGGTTGCTATTCCATACCTTGTGCTACTTCTCCACATATCCCTCCATTAAAATATGAAAGCCTGAACACAAATAATTAATCAGTCAATCAAGATACATCAAGGAAACACTGTTTATGTTTGGTAACACCACTGACCAAGCCCCTTGCTCTTCTGGGCATGGCACAACTTTGTGCCTCAGCAACAAACACAAGACCACTCAGCAATCACTGCTGAAGCAGTCATATTCCACGTGTCCAGAGTCCCAGCAAAGAGCTTTCCCAGTCCCGGCCTTTCTCTTCTCTCTAAACAGGACAGCCACAACCAAAGTTGTTGGAAGTCGGGTGGCATTGCAAATTTGATTCATAAATAGATTTTAACACCAAAAAAACAACAACCCCAAAAGTTCCATACTGAAGCAACCAAGATCATTATCATCACCACGGGGAAATTACAGGTTGTATTTTTGTACAGAGCCAGTTTGGTCTAGTAGTTAAGATACCCCACTAGAAAGTGGGAGAGGCAGCTGAGATGAATATGCTAACAATGAAATTGAAAGAAAAAGACGACTCTGAATTCTTTACAATTTGGAACAATTGGTATAAATGGCTAACAAACAGAACCAAGAAGTGAGACAAAAATGTTAATTGAAACAACCCTTAAGAAAGCAAAATAAACTTTTGTAAACTATATAAAGATATAAGAATAGTAACAATAGCTAAAGATATTATTTAATAGTAGATAAACACAATATAATGCAATATGATATTTAAATCAAAATCTTGTATGGATGCCAAGAATGTTGTTGATACCATGATGTTTTATGATGTAAAAAAAAAAGAAAATTAATCTAATTTATTTTTTTTTAAAAAGGAGAGGCAAATTTAGCCCTTCTTCTTAGCTATGAAAGCTGGTTGGGGGGACTTTCAGCCAGTCATTCTTTCTCAGCCCAATGCATCTTGCAGGGTTGTTGTTGTTCTTGTTGTAGGGCAGAGGTCAAACTGGATTTCTTCGAGGGCCAAATCAGCATTGGGCCATGGGCCAGCCTGGGGGGGGAAGAGACAGGATGGGATGGAGCACTCTGCCAGCCAAAACAGGGCACAGGAAGCCTCGTGTGGCCCCCCGCGCCATGTTTTGTGCCTGGATGGCCTTCTGCAACACCCTGCCAGCCAAAATGGGGTACAGGAGGCTCGCATGACCCCCCCCCCAGTACCCCATTTTGGTTGGCAGAGTGCTCCATCCTGTCCTGGCACCGCTTTTGCTATTTCCAGGCTGGTCCCATGGGCCAGAGTTAAGCACCCCCGTTGTAGGAAAAGCAGGAGGAGGAGGATGCATTAAATATGTTTGCCACCTTGAGTCATTTGTAAAGGCGGGATACAAATAACTTAAATAAATACAATTTGTAGGATTGGTTGTCTGGCTTAGAGTGTTTGTACAATCTACTACACCACCACTTGCACTTTATGTACTCCTTAAAAGTTCACCTTGGAAGGTAGACCAGACAGGAGACAAGAGCAGATCCGCTAATTCTACTTCATTGTAAAGTTACATTAAGAGAATTTTGCAAAACCGAAGCACTTCTCTCTCTTCCCTTCTTCTTTGCAGCCCCAAAACTAGGAGGGTCTCCTCTGAACCTCTCTCCTTACCTACATTCCTACTGCATCTGCCTTTGTTCTGATTGTTTCCTTGGTTGCATCTCCTTGCCCTGTTTCCCAAGGTCATTCTCACATACCATTGCATTAAATATGTAGTAATAACAGGGCCAATTTCAGTAGGCCGAACCTGCTTCATCGGCAGCTTGCATATAATGTGGCTTATGCTGATTCATCTGCAGCACAGAAATAACCACATAAATGCAAAGCAACTCCCCACCACCTTGAGTGGAGGGGCATTTCAACGTCATTGCACAACTTCCTGGGAGGCCCAGCAGGAAGGGAGCACCTCTGTTTCACAGATAATGGAATCCCTGGTTCCTGCCCCCTTCCCCCACCTCTGTTCGCTCAACAAGGACTCTGCAACTTTCTATCTAGAAGAATAGAATAGAATAGAATAGAATAGAATAGAATAGAATAGAATAGAATAGAATAGAATAGAATAGAATAGAATAGAATTCTTTGTTGGCCAAGGGATTTGTTGGGCACACAAGGGATTTGTCTTGGTGCAAATGCTCTCAGTGTACATAAAATAAAAGATACCTTCATCAAGAATCAGAAGGTACAACATTTAATGACAGTCATAGGGTACAATAAGCAATCGAATCATACTAGGAAACAGTCAATAAAAACCGTAAGGATACAAGCAACCAGGTTACAGTCATACAGTCGGAAATGGGGTGTGGATGGGTGATAAGGAGTGATGAGAAGGTTAATCATAATAGTAGTGCAGACTTTGTAAATAGTTGTGTTGAAGGAATTATTTGTTCAGCAGAATGATGGCGTTCGGGGAAAAACTGTCCTTGTGTCTAGATGTTCTGGTGTGCAGTGCTCTATAGCATCATTTTGAGGGTAGGAGTTGAAACAGTTTATGTCCGGGATGTGAGGGGTCTTTAAATATTTTCACAGCCCTCTTTTTGACTTGTGCAGCATACAGTATACAGTATCTATATTGTAATACAATGACAGAAAGCCAGTTTGGTCTAGTCTAGTGGTTGGAGCCATCAGGCTAAAAACAAGGAGACTGTGGGTTCTAGTCCCACCTTAGGCATGAAAGCAGGTTGGGCCAATCCTGTTCTTTCACCCCAGGAGGTTTAGCTGGATGAAAAGCTAGTTGATCAATTCCTGTGGCATCCAATGGATCAACTCTGGGTTGATTCTTGCAGAAAACATTAGGAAGGAAGGGAAATGTAGTTGGATGGAACTTGATGAGTCTCTCCTCATTTGGCCGCCCAAGTAATACCTGGTGAAGTCCTTAAACTGGCCCATCTCCTGAACAGCTATGAAAGGAAAGGGGTAAACCCCCAACCGGGTTCAGAGAAGGCACATTTCGGATCATGGAGATTGAGCCTCCCACAAGAACAGTTGGACTAAAGATTTATCCAGTGCTTTGCATGAGCAGATGGGATTGTCCCCGTCTGGAACTCCAGTCCTGGCATCCCAGGGATCTTAAAAGAAGTCCCTTAAAGGGAGTGTGAGTAAAGGAGCATATTTGTAGCTCAGGGCTGAAATGAGGGGTCGTTGATGCTTACTTGTCATAAGCACTAGACAAAATTAAGAATAGACTAGACTAGGAATAGACTAGGAATGGAATGGAACAGAAGAATAGAATAGAATAGAATAGAATAGAAGACTTGGGTCATCTAGTCCAACCCCCTGCTCTCTAAACTTGGTCATTTCTTGCAAATGTTCCATTATTGCCCAAACTGAGTAGCATCATCAGTGCTCGGATTTAATAGAATAGAATATAATTCTTTATTGCCCAAATGTGATCGGACACACAAGGACTTTGTCTCAGTTGCATATGCTCTCAGTGTACATAAAAGAAAAGATACATTGATAGGCATTGAAAGGACTGCCAGAAAACTGCAGACTACAGGAACCATCAGCACTACTCAGGTAACCCTGAAGACACAGATAAACCTCCAAGGGCTTTAACAACCCTCTAAAAGGATGCAAATGACCAGCTGTCTGCAAGGAATATAAATCTTTCCCTTCTCCACTATCCTGTCAGAGTTGAAGAAGCTTCTTGAATGAGAAGCGAAACATCTTCAAAAGAAGAAGAAAAAAAAGCCCAGGAAAGTCCAGTTGCCTCCTGAAAAAAAAAGCATCTTTGGGACAACCAACGCCCTAGAAGATGACTGAGAACCTCCCCCAACTCCTGTCTGCTAGATAGAAAACAACCAAGCTCAGGGAGTGAGAGTTGCATTGGCTCAGCCCCCAATCTGCTTAGAGAAGAGCAGGTTCAAATCCCCCCCCCCCATCAAACCGCTGCCCACCGTTCTTCCTTACGGAGCCGCCCAGCCGAAGGGCAAGCCCCCTTCCCTGCTTAACGAGGCCACCCGGTTTTTCCCTGGCAGCTGGCAGCCGGGTGGGCAAAGGAGGGCAAAGAGCCGCTGGCAGCTGCCGCTCTGCTGAAGGGGGTGGGAAGGAGCCAAGCCTTCGCTTCGGATCCTGACAAGCTGCAGCAGCTGCTCCTCCTTCTCCTCTCGGCCAGCACACCCCTCGGCCTGGATGGGAGCCGAAGGGGGTGGCGGTGGGCAGCGGGCTGCCCCTTGTTTCCCCCAACTCCACGTGGCCCCTTAGATGCCCGGACTGCAATGCCCATCACTCGCAGCCGGCAGAAGTACGCCCCCTTTTTTTTTTTTTAAATCACTTCGGCGACGCAAGCCTTGCTCCAGGCTGGGAAAGCTTTTCTGGATCAGCGCAAGCCTCTTCCCGCCCCCCGTTACCCCGCCGCTGGGTCGGACCTCATCTCCCATCATCCCCAGCCAGGGCAGCCATGGGCGACGGGTTTCTGACCCCGAAAAGTTGAACGCAACCCCCCCCCCAACTCGGCCGGAGAAGGTGAAGAGGAGCCGCGGTTTTCTTTGAGGCAGGGATGATCCCTTTCCCCGGGATGGGACGTGAGGGGCGGCGGCGGGGGGGGGGGCTTCTCCTTTCCAACCCACCCCAGGGAAGCGGCTGCCGGGGGCCCAGAGGCGGCTGGGTCTTTTGGCGCGCAACTCAAAAGTACTTTGAAAGAATCAAAAAGGCAACGGCGCCGTCCCATCCCTCGCCGGGGCTTCACCCGCTCCCGAAATGACAGCCAGGGCAGATTCCAAGCGAGGGCGCGGAGGGGGCCCGGCCAGGACCTCCTTCCCTCCCTCCGACACCCGGGACGGGGGGTGGGGGGCTCCAGTAATGCCAGTCCCAGCCAGGCGGTGGGAGGTGAACGACTCGGGGCCGGCCAGCCAAACCGACCCGTCGCAGCCGCTTCTTCCCAGCCCGAGTAAGGTCCCCAGGCTTACCGGCGTCCTTGCCTCCCGTCCCGGACTCCTTCGCCGAGTCCCGGCGGCCTCGCTCTCTCTCTCTCTCTCTCACACCTGCTCCTCACGGCCGGGTGGGGGGAGGGGGAGGAGGGGCGGGTGGAACCCGGAGATTGGCGCGAGACCCTCCGTCAGTTTGGCCGCCTGGCGCGCGCGTGCCCCTCTCCCCCCCCCCCAAGGGGAGTGAGCAGCTCTGTGTGGCGGCCGCCCAGCCTTCCCCCTCAGTCCTCCTCCTCCTCCTCCTCGCAAGCGAAAGGTGGGCGAGGTGAAAGGGCAGCCCCGCTTGGGAGCGCCGGGTTCCTCCGCCTCCCCCTTCCCTCCCGCCCCCTCGCACTTCGCTTCGCTTCCTCTCAGCGTTCATTCAAGGAGAGAGCGGCCCGCCCTTGCCGAAGCCGGAGGGGGGGGGGTTTGAGAGAAGAGCCCTCATTGGTGGGGCGGAGAAACCTTCTTTGAGTGACAGGGCGGAGCGAGCCTTCTCTCACCGCCCGCCCGCGCCGGACACCCGCTCGGGTTCCATCTCTGAATGCAGGGGATCGAATTCGGAAGGGGCCTCGGAGGTCATCTAGTCCGACCCCCTGCTCGAGCAGGAGACCCCACCCCACCCCTCCCATTGCAGACAAATGGCCGTGCAGTCTCTTCTGAATAAGGCTCCCCGTCACTGGAGGTTTTAAAAGACAGTCGCTTGTCTTGAAATGGTAGAGGGTCTCCTGCTTGGGCAGTGGGGCTGGACTAGAAGACCTCCAAGGTCCCTTCCGGCGCTAGTCTATATTCTAAATAAGCCTCCAGCGATGGCATTGCGCCCGCCACTTCTGAAGGCAAGGGAGGAAAAAAGTTTGGCTGCGAAAACGAGCGATCGCCGCAAGCGTAAAAGATGGCAAGGGGAGCACGCTGGGGCTCTCCTCTCCCCCTTCCACCCACCCCCAAGCAAACCCTTCTTTTAGGGGTAACAGATAACAGGTAAACAGAGTTGGAAGGGACCTTGTAGGTCATCTAGTCCAACCCCCCCTCTGCCCAAGCGGGAGACCCTACACCATTTCTGAGAAATGGCAGTCCAATTTCTTCTTGAAAGTCTCAAGTGATGGCGCTCCCACAACTTCTAAGGGCAAGTTGTTCCATGGGTTGATTGTTCTCACTGTCAGAAAGTTTCTCCTTATTTCCAGGTTGAATCTCTCCTTGTTCAGTTTCAGCCATTGTCCACAACCCCCCAAACCCCAAATTTGCCTACTGTATTAAGCCTCCCAGAGTTTGATGGTGAGATATACAACATATAAATTTAATAAGAAAAAAAATAAACCAGGATAGACTTGTATTTCTCAAGCTTAGCAACTTTTAAGACAGGTGGACTTCAACTTCAGCATGCTGGCTGGGAATTCTGGGAGTTGAAGTCCACACATCTTAAACTTGCCAAGGTTAGAAAATCCTGGGTCAGACACGTAATCAGAGGTCTGCACTAGGAATATAATTCTATATAAAGGCAGAGACTATGTCTTCAGATAACTTTGTGAAGTTTCTCTCCATTCTTGATTCTCATTTTCTAGTTTTCCAGTCCAACAGAGATTCAGCTAATGAGGTTTTTCCCACCTGTAAAATTTATGAATTGCTATTGTTACTGTCAGTTTGTTTTTATTTTGTCCACAGCAAGCAAGAGATCCTTGGTGGGTTACAATCATAACAATGAAATAGAATACAATTTCATAAAGTAAACAATATCCATGGCTAAGGCTTTAAAAGTAAAGATGGCAGCCATGATGGTACAATCTTGACTTTTTGTTTACATACTTTCTGGACACCCCTTTGTATTCCTCCCAAAATTAAGCCATGGATAAAACAATAATTTTAAAAACCAGATTTTTTTTTAATTTTAGGATTTTGTTTTGTTTTTTCATCCAACCATCCTTTTGACTTAAGATAAGAAAATGTATGGTCTGAAAATAAGTATTTGACTTGATTATTTTATGCTATAGTAACCATACTGAGCCATGATGGAATACTTATTTGGCTTTGACTTTGCAAACCACTCACTTATGGTTTGTAAATCATGCGCTACAGTGTAGCACGAAGATGGGCAATTCTCACCCCTTCAGGGAACACTTTATTTCTTTTTAATAATAGCGGTAATTGTAATAGTACCACAGGAGCATGGCAGCGGTGGTGATGTGGCAATGTCACTGCAAAGGAGAAGACCAAACGTTAAGCCAATTTTTTGAGGGAGTTAGGAAGGAAATGTTACCTCCAAATCCAGCACTAATATTTGGGATATTTATGGACAAAATACCCACAAATGGAGGGTATAACTAGAACTAAAGAGAGATGTGAGCAGTTATTACAGGTATTACATTTAACTTAAAAGCATTCATTTAGTGACTCTTCAATGTTACAACAGAACTGAAAAACGTGACTTATGACCTTTTTTCACATGTATGACAGTTGCACTGTCTCTGGGGTCATGTGATCGCCTTTTGTGACCTGATAAGCAAAGTCAAATGGGGAAGCCAGATTCGCTTTACAACCATCAGACTGCAGTGATTCACTTAACAACTGTGGCAACAAAGATCGTAAAAAGGGGTAAAATCTACTTAACTGTCTTTCTCAGTGTTGGGCCCCATTGTGGTCAAAAGACGAGGATTACTTGTAATGCAATTTGCAAAATTGTCAAATCAGTGCCACCCAGTCAATGAACTTTTGAACATACAAAGGGGACTGGAGGCCCCAGGCCACTTAGGGATGGATGCTTCACCCCTTAAAAACATTTTGCAATTATTTGATGACCATAGTTAAGCAAATGACGGCTGAATGTGACAGGCGAGTCCTTTCATTGTGGCACATTCAGGAGACTTTCTGTGGGATGGTTTAAGGGACATCTTCTTGACATATTCAGCAGAAATCAAATAGAAAAACCTGTCCTAGTTTGGGCCCCTCCAAACGACAGGAAGCGTTATACATATTCCATTGTTTTTTTTATAAAATAAAAACTCCCTGCACATTAAAAAAAAACAGTATGTCTTAAAAGCTGTTGGGCCAGCTTTTTCTGCCTGGCACACCATTTCACTGGAGGCAAGGTGGAGAACATTAGAAAAGGTCTACATTCTTGACAGCAACAAGGAGAAAATGGCAAAAGAATGCTTGATTCCTTGGATACATGAACTTCAACTTGAGTCTACTGTGTTTTGCTTTGTTTGCTTCCAGGTGGCGAACCGTGATATTACCTGTCCTTCACAGCACAGGACTTCTTTCTGTCCATCAAGGGACGGGCTATAAACCAAGGCTACTTTCTTAAGACGAAATGAGATGACTTGCCGCAGCCAACTCATCTTGGCCAGCTCGCCACAGCCAACTCACCATGGTAAATTCACGACGTGAAAATTCACCGCAGCACAATTTACCATTGTTTTTCAATTGTTTACAATAATTTTAAAAATGATTTTTAATTTTTGTCATTCACATTTCATTCTACCCCTTCTTTTACATCCTTTACTTCATGCAAGGGTCTTCAAACTTGATAGTTTTAAGACTTGTGGACTTCAATTTCCAGAATTCCTCCTCCAGTTCAGTCATGTTAGCTCAGGAATTCTGGGAGTTGAAGTCCACAAGTCTTAAACTTTCCAAGTTTGAAAAGCCTTGATTTAATGATTCTACTTTACAATTTCTCCTATATTATATTATGTTTGTTCCATGGCAAGTGGCCCCATGGTGAGTTGGCCCTGGCAAGTTATCCCTTATCGAGTTGGCGGTGGAGAGCTGGCTGAGATGAGTTGGCTGTGGCAAGTTATCTTAGAGTCTTCTTAAGAGGTTATATTGATGTCCGTCTCAGACATTGTACAGCTTCCAGAGATTGTACAGCTCCCATCCAGAAGATGTTCAGAAAGCAACTCAAAATATGACTTTTCTTCCAGGCTTTGGAGTAGGGAGGTGATAGAGCTTCTATAGCAGAGGTCCCCAAACTTGGCAACTTTAAGACTTGTGGACTTCAACGCCCAGAATTCTGTGAGTTGAAGTTCACAAGTCTTAAAGTTGCCACGTTTGGGGACCCCTGCTCTATAGGATTGAGTTGTTTTATAGGTAGTCTTCGTCCCACAACCGTTCTTTTAGTGACCGTTTAAAGTTACAACGGCACTGAAAAAAGGGACTTGCAACCATTTTTCACAGCTACAACCTTGGCAGCATCCCTATGCTCATGTGATCAAACTTCAAATGCTTGGGAATTGGTTCCAAATTAATGAGTGTTGCTGTGTATGTTGTCACGTTTTGCAACCTTCTGACAAGCAAAGTCAATGGGGAAGCTAGATTGACAACAACCAGGTTACTAACTTAGCAACTGCAGAGATGCACTTAACCACTGAGACAAAAACGGTTGTAAAATGGGGCAAAACTCACTTAACAAATGTCTAACTTAGCAACAGAAATTTTGGGCTCAATTGCAATCGTAAGCCGAGGGTTACCTATATGGAGTTCGCCTGTTGGCTGTTTATGATCTCTTTCAGTTTATTTTTATTACCTAAATTAATGTATACCACCCAAAGTCATCTTGAGTCAAAGTCTCAAAGTATTTAAATAAAAAGTGGGTTAACATGTTATGCAAGTTATGAAACACGTGTTAAATTCCACATCAATATTACAAACAGGCCTTCTTATATTTATTTAGTTACATCAATGAATTTGTGTCAACTTAGTAACAAATTACAGTTAAAATAATTGCAGGGGGCAGAATCATTTGGTGTTTAATAACTGCTCTCTCCAAGAAAAGACTAAGAAAGCTAAAATGTTGGGTGTATCAGTTACCACCAATGGCTTGGACTTAATATGGGGGGGGGGGAATCAATAAAGTTTATATATATATATAATTAACAAGTTTAAAAAAACAAACTTAAAATAAATAGAAGACACAACTCCCAACAAATTAAAAATATAAATTAAGAGAAGGAAAAAAATCTATTTTTTTAATCAAGTGTCACTAGTTTACTAATAAATACAGTACTATTATTGTAAAATGTCACAAAATCTCCACCGCAGTAACCCATATTGCTGGATCCTTTGATTAGTAGAAAATATTGCTTTTTCCAAAACAGATAAATTACACATTTCTGACAATCGTTCCTTAATACCTGGAACAAGCTCACATTTCCAATTTCTCATTAGGATTCTTTTAAAAGGTAAAGGTTTCCCTCGCACATACATGCTAGTCATTTCTGGCTCTAGGGGGCAGTGCTCATCTCTGTTTGAAAGCTGAAGAGCCAGCGCTGTCCAAAGACGTCTCCGTGGTCATGTGGCCAGCATGACCGAAAGCCAAAGGCGCACAGAACGCTGCTACCTTCCCACCAAAATGGTCCCTATTTTTCTACTTGCATTTTTTACGTGCTTTTGAACTGCAAGGTTGGCAGAAGCTGGGAAAAGGCGCTAGGGATTCAAACCGCCGAACTGCCGACCTTTCTGATTGACAAGCTCAGCGTCTTAGCCACTGAGCCACCACATTCCTATATTATATAAAGGATTATGTTATTATATTTATTGTATTATATAAAGGATTATATTATTATATTATATCAAGGATTCCTTTAGCTATCCTCTTATGCTTAACTCAACCATAATTCCTGATAAACAGTCAGAGATGAAACCTGTTGCTTCCTGATAGGAATGATTGGAATGATGAAAGAACCTGATTTGCTTGCTATGTTTATTTTTCTTTGGAAAACAAAAGGGTAGAAACAGCCCTGCTGCAGAGAAGTAAAATGCGGGCGAGTGAGAAAGCAGGTTTTTACAAGATCCCATCGCTTTTTAATCAATTTATCTTTCTGGAGAAGTGCAGAGGCAGGAGATGGTTTTTCATTTTCAGATCTTCCTTCAGATCAGAGCAAAACCTCCTAAAAATCCTCATATAAACTTGATGGGTCAATCACCAATTACAACATCCCTCCCACCCCTACCTGCTCCTTCGAGGATGCATAGAAGCCAGGATCCTGACTATTGACTGCTATTCATGGATTTAATGTAAGTTTTTTACTGAACTTTTTTGACACTGGAATTTATTGTTGAATTATCCCTGGATTGAAAAACTGACTGATCTTACCTGTGAATGACTTTAGACTGCCTATTTTGAACTTTCCTTAAACCTTTCTGGAAGTAAAAACCTACATTTACTGTACAGTGTATCTGTGTTCTGTATGTGTATTATTCAAACACTATTCTCTATATGTCTCCCTGTATGCGCTCATTCTCCTAACGGGGAATTACCTCAACACACATTATGGCTTTTGAATATCTTTGTCAACTGTCCAACTAATGCACCCAAAACAAGCAAACACTCTTGGGACTTTTAAATTCCCAAAAGTAAAACTTGATTGGATACACCATTTTGGTAGTGAAGAATCAAAATCAGTTCTGGTTTTCCCATGCAAATGCTTGCCAAGTTAAACAATACCTTCTCTTTCTCCCCACCCCTGGGTGATCACATTGCCCAATTATGAGACGTCCTTTTGTTATGGGAACAGTTCACTTCCTTCCTGAGCACCTACAGTTGTGACCTTGATGGTTTCCAGGCTCTCAAGGTCCGTGCACAAATTCTCAGTACTCCATTCCACCCTTCCTTCCTTCCTTCTAGTTCATTGGCAAGTTGAATAGTGATAAGGTTTGAAAGAAGCAAAGAGGTTCAGTCTTTTTCAAGGCCTTCATGTCTATTCTACCAAGTGGTTAAAGGATCTTTCACAGGATTTTTTTTTATCTCTGAAGAATATTTTCATTTTGTCTGATCCATGGTGGAATAGAACAGTATCTGCTTACTCTTATAGCCTGGGTAAACAATTTGTTGTATTCCTGGTATTATTATTTTTTTAACAATTCCAGCTGGCTGGGACTTTTGGAGTAGATGGGGACCTCCCAAAACACATGAATGATACTTTCTTGTGAAACATTGGCAGGTCATTGATAGACCTGTATCAGACAGGGGCTGCAAAAATCCAGATGACCACTAACTGGCATCAAATAAAGCTTTCTATACCTTACTGCCATCTATTACCATGTTTAGTGCCATGGAATTTGAAAGGGGGGGGGGGAGAAATACTGTCCTTTATTCTTCATCTCGTGGAGGAATCTCAAATGAGCTTCTGACAAGCAATCTAAAAAATATTGCTCCAACGTAGCAATGAGGAATTCTTGGACTCTATAAAGTTGGCTGGATTTTTAATTCTTGGCTCTGGCCTGGTATGTGGTCTTTGCTGATGAAATCTATATTCTAGTAACTTTCAGAGAAGCCATCTCTTTAAAAGAATGGCATTTAACCATAGACTTATTTCATATCTTAGTAAGATTTACTATTCCCTTGACATCAGGAGATGTAAGGTAGAACACCATTAGGATTCACTTAGTCTAAATAAACATGAATTACGGAAGACTGGTTTATTATCTGGTGGAAACACAGTCAACTCTCTGATGCTGCCATATTCAAGATCTGAAAAGCTTTGACTGAAAAGATATATGGTTCTTCGTTGGCTTCAAAACAGCTAATCAATTATTAATTTGCTTCCAATTCAGAATTGCATACTAAATTTATCCCCCATGGCTTCATTTCAGGCAGTAAACTTTGGATTAATTTATATTTAACTTTCTGGAATGAAAAATAACAGCACAACTGAGATCATGCTACGAAACAAAAATATAGGAAATTAGGAATTCTTTCATCCAACAAACGGGAGCAATTGATTTTCATTTCTTAGGTGCAGAAGAACTGTTGATCCCCGGATTAATTGCTGAATGGCAGGTCCCAATTCAGTCAATAACAAGGAATGCTAGGAATAGTAAGTAATATTATACTGACCACTAGTAACTGAACATATGAAGGCCGCTACTTCCACATTCCTGTCTCGGCCTTTCCTTTGGCCTAACCATGGCACAATTGTACCTGTGAACTTTTCCTGGGTGGGCCAGCAGAAGTCAGAAGGGATGGATTTCTACCTGCCAGGAGCCCAGTCCTATGACTTTGATGTAAAGATTCAGCCAGTATCTCCAATTCTCAAGCAGACAAAAGAACGATCCAAAGTCTAAAATGAAGGAAAAATAATTAATTCCAAAGCTTAAATTCTAAATAATTTAAATTCTAAAATAGATAGGTAGAGATAGGAATATGTGGCTTGATTATTTTTTTCTTTAATAGAATCTCCTGGGTATTATTATTTTCTGTTCATAGCAATGTGAATAGCTAGTTTTTTAGCTATTAATAATGAGTCCTTTAGCTGGTGTTCCTCCTCCACCTCCTTCTTCCCCCCTTCTCCCCCTCCTCTTCCTCCTCCTCCTTCTTTCCTTCTATCCTCCTCTTCCTTGTCCTTCTTCCTCCTTCCTCCATTTTCCTCCTTCATCCTATTTTCCCCACAACCACCCTATTGGGCTAAAAGAGAGTGACAGGCCCAAAGTCACCCAGCCAGCTTTCATGTCTCTGACTTCTTTTTCTGCTATTAAGGAACTTATCTGGCTTTGCCACACATCTTTGAAATTTCTGCTGTAGGCAAGTTTCTAAATATTGAGTCCAGTATTTGGGGTGTCAAAAGTTATTGCCATACCCAGGATAAGAAGTGGAGCAATTTCTACCACCCCCCTAGCCATGGGACTGCAAAGTCAAGCAGGGGAATTGTTGACCTCTTGGTATCTGCCTAAAACCAAAAACAATTCCTTTTTCCAAGATAACACTTACATATCCCTTTTTGGCAAGATTTTAAAGAATGGTGCAAGTATAAGAATTCCAGCAGCTAAACTGAATTTCGTATCTGCATCAACATTTACACAACATACATTACAGGTTGTTCTCAATTTAAAACAATTCACTTAGCAACTGTTCGAAGTTAACAACACTGGAAAAAAAAAAAAGACTTATGACTGGTCTTCACAATTAAAAGTGACACAGCCTCCCCACAGTCACATGATCAAAATTTGGGGACTTGGAAAATTTTCTGTTATTCATGACAGCTGCAGGCTCCTGGAGTCATGTGACTGCCATGTGTGACCTTCCCAGCTGGCCTCCACCAAGCCAAGTCAATGGGGAAAGCTGGATTTATTTAATGACAGTGTGGTTCACTTAGCAACTGTAGGGATTTACTTAATCACCATGGCAAAAAAAATGTAAAATTGGATGCAAGTCACTTAACAACTGTCTTGCTTAGTAACATCTGGCCTTATTGTGGTTGTCTACCAAGAACTACCTATACAGCAAAACCTTTCTTGTTTTGTTTCTTTAATGTCCCTCTATAAACCAGCAGTCATTACAAAACCATCCCGTGGCCTTCATCAGTTTAAGAACTAAGCATTACAAAATCTCTTTTATTTCACCAAGCAGCCTCTGCTACTCCATTCATCAACTGCCTTGGTACCAGGTTTTGACACATGGCTAAGCCCGCCTGCTCTCTATTAAAATATGCTTCCTTTCCCAAGGTTAGCCTATGGGATAGAATGGAATGGAATAGAATAGAAAAGAAAAGAATAGAATTCTTTATTGGCTTACTGTGATTGGACACACAAGGAATTTGTCTTGGTGCAAATGCTCTCAGTGTACATAAAAGGAAAAGATACATCCATGAAGAGTCAAGAATCATAAGGTACAACACTTAATAATAGTCATAGGGTACAATAAGCAATCAAATCATACTAGGAAACAGTCAATATAAATCATAAGGATACAAGCCACAAAGTTACAGTCACACAGTCATAAGTGGGAGGAGATGGGTGAAAGGAAGGAAGGGAGGATTAACAATAATAGTAGTGTACACTTTGTAAATAGTTGGACAGTGTTGAGGGAATTATTTGTTTAGCAGAGTGATGGCATTCGTGGAAAAAACTGTCCTTGTATCTAGTTGTTCTGGTGTGCAGTGCTCTATAGCGTTGTTTTGAGGGTAGGAGTTGAAACAGTTTATGTCCAGGATGTGAGGTGTCTGTAAATACTTTCACAGCCCTCCTTTTGACTTGTGCAATATACAGGTCCTCGATGGAAGGGGAAGTTGGTAGTAATTGTTTTTTCTGCAGTCTTAACTATCCTCTGAAGTCTGTGTCTGTCTTGTTGGGTTGCAGAACCAAACCAGACAATTATAGAGGTGCAGATGGTAGACTCAATAATTCCTCTGTAGAACTGAATCAGCAGCTCCTTGGGCAGTTTGAGCTTTCTGAGTTGGTGCAGAAAGAACATTCTTCGTTCTGCTTTTTTGATAATGTTTTTGATGTTAGGTGTCCATTTTAGACCTTGTGAAACAGGCAATAAAGGGAATACTGTAGTTCTAATAGACGAGAATATCTATCGCTCAGATTGAACTACGGAGTCCTCGGTTCTTTCTGAGTGGGGTTATTTGCTTGCAGACATTTCATTACCCATCTAAGCAAGCAAACAACTAAGCTCGGAGATCACTAAGAACTCCAAGGGGAATAATTGTCTGTTTTACATGATCCTTAAAAGTAGAAAGCCCCTCATTGATCTGGAGATAGCATTAAAATCTACTTTAATTATTCCTCCATTGGGAAAAGGAGAATCACTCCATTGGTTTTTTATTAAGAAAGAGGCACTAAAGCACACTGATCCAATCCATAGAAATCAATAGTACATGCTTCTCAATAAAATCCCTTAATTGAAAGTATAAAGTAAAAGATTTGTCCTCATCAAATTTGAGGACTAAAAGTGTCATATATCTCAATCTCAGAATCCCAAATTATAGGTCTGTGGTTCTTTAATCAACTGCCAAAACAAGCAGTTCCATGTTCCTGTATTGGAGGCTTTTAGTGCAGCTTGGCTCCGAGTAAATGGATGGCTATCATTTATTAGGAAGCTAGGTTTCATCTCGGTGCCTGGTTGGGGTATGTTTGAGCTGGAGATATCAGGGGGGGATCTGTTTGTGCCCAGGTATTTGCCTGGCTTGTGGTGTGGAGATTTTTTTGTTTGAGAGTGCAGGCTTCCAAATAATTGACAGTCTGGTGGAATCATCTCTTCTATTCATGCTTTCGGGTCTTTTTTCAATCTCTATGGCTTCTCTGATGATTCTGTGGGTGGAGTTTTCTATAGTGGCTAGGGTTTTGGTGCCATTGAAGTCGATGCTATGACCTGTGGCTTCCATGTGTTGGACTAGTAAGGAAGTGTGTTCCAGCTTTTTTACTGCGTTTTTGTGTTCATCCAGGTGGGTATTATTCTTCTTTTGGTCTGTCCAATGTATGTGGCAGGGCATGATGCACAGGGGACTTATATGCTTTGGTTTTCCAGGTCAATTTTATTTTTGGAGTTTCTAAGGATGGCTGCAATTTTTCTGTCTATTTTGAAGGCAGTTTTGATGTGATGCCTGTGTAGTATCTTACTGATTTTGTCTGTAGTACCTCTTATGTAGGGCAGGACAGCTGTTCCATAGGTCTGTTCATCTTCTAGGTCTCCATTATGTCTCAGTGTGTTTTTGTGGATCAAGCCAGTGATTTTGCTTTTGTGGAAGCCGTTGGCTGTCAGTACTTTACTCAGGGTGCATAGTTCAGTCTTTATGTGTGTCTTGTCTGCCAGGCATTTGGTTCTGGCAATTAGTGTTTTTGGCCACAGAGTTTATCTGTGCAGGGTGGTGGTGGGATTGGGCATTGAGGTAGTGGTTGGTGTGTGTTTTCTTCTGGTATATAGTGTGTCCTAGTGTGCCATCTGTTTTTTTTGTAGATGAGTACATCTAGGAATGGTAGTTGTTTGTTTCCATTTCCATGGTGAACTTGATTTTGGGGTGTGCGCTGTTTAGGTGTGTTAGGAAATTGTTTAGGTTTTCTTTTCCATGGGGCCAAATCACAAATGTGTCATCGATGTATCCTAACCATAGTTTGGGTTTGTGGGTGGCATTAGCCAGGGCTCTGGATTCGAATTCTTCCATAACAGTTTGCAATGACGGGTGACAGTGGTGATCCCATAGGGGCTCCTTCAATTTGCTTGTATCTTTGTCCTTTGTATATGAAATATGTGTTGGTTAAGCAGTGTTCTGCTAGTTCTATGAAGTGTTCAGCTGGTTGGTATTTATTTTTGATGATTTCAAGGGTTTCTTTTATCGGGACTTGAGTGAATAGTGAAACCATGTTGAAACTTACAAGCAGATCTTCTTGTTCCACGTGTAGATCTTTGATCATTTCCAAGAAGTGGTATGAGTTTTGTACATGTGAAACTGCTGTTTCAGCATGGGGCTGTAACTATTTTGCTAAGTGTTTAACTAGGTTTTGTAGTGGTGCTCCTCTGGAGCTGACTATGGGTCTGAGAGGTATGCCTTCTTTGTGTATTTTTGGGAGGCCATATAGTTTGGGGCATCTGGAAGATTTTTCTCTTGGGATGATCGTCTGTTGGATCTCTTTGCTCATGTGGCTGGTTATAATTATATATAACGAAACTTTGCTACAACTTTAAAAGCATAACTATAATGATGTGGGAAAATACCCAAAACTGAATACCATACATACATACATTTGTTTATACGCTGAGAAGCACAAAGTCGAAGACACAAGCCTGAAAACGACGAATGAGATTTCGTCGAAACGTCGCCAGGATACTTCCAATTTTACGTGGGAGAAAACCCGAATAACTAGATAGATAGATAGATAGATAGATAGATAGATAGATATAGATATAGATATATGGATCTTTGTTTATTCGTGTTTTCTCCTGTGTAAAATTGGAAGTATCTAGCGACGTTTCAATGAAGTCTCATTCATCATCTTCAGGCTTGTGTCTTCGGCTTTGTGCTTCTCAGAGTAATGTGAGCTTGCAGCTGCTTCTTCCTTTTAATTGCTAGTAGGGTTGTGACTTGATTGGGTGGGGGCTTGGCTGTGTTCTGATTGGTTGGGGGGTTGGCGGTGTTCTGATTAGCTGGGGGTGTGTTCTGTTCAGGTGGGGGCTTGGTTGTGCTCAGGCTAGTCTTAGTTGCTGGGGGATTTGAGCTGGTGAGCTGTGATCCTGCTGTTTGACTTCGCGCTCGTGGTCGTGCAGCATCTTCATGGTGGCCTGAAGATGATGAATGAGACTTCATCGAAACGTCGCCTAGATACTTCCAATTTTACGAGGAAGAAAACCCGAATAACCAAAGATCCACATACAAATACCCGCGAGAACCTCAGAAAACACACACACACACACATATGTGTCGTAAATGTAACCAATCTAATTTCCTTCTCCAGGATACGAAGAAACAAATTTTGAGAATGACCTGCGTGGAGAACTCTCTACCAGGAGAACTCTACCTGGCATTCAAAGCAACAAGAACCTATGGAAATGAAGGTGTCGCATGTCATTTGATACCAGTTTAATTTCATTCAGTGCAACCACATTTAAGACTGCATGCATTCTTTATATGAAATACCATGCAAAGCACATACTGAGCTTTTAAATCTATTCCTTCTCCAGTTAATGGACAAGATCTCTAATATATAGGCAGACAAGAGATCGTCAGCACATTGCATGAATAATGCATTCAATTTATGGGCTCCGACCGGGGACTTCAGTAAGCAACCAGGTGCTTATTCACAGATATCAAAGTTTTTGAGAAGTCAACATTCTTAGCTGTTTGCAATCAATACACAATGCCATCCCCATGCTATGATTAGGGTCACAGAAGGACTGAAGAGCATTAGCACAATCGACTAATGTCAGCCATGACGTTATGCTCGCTCACCTACACTAAACCCCATTCTTTGTTGAATAATTGGCTGGGTCCTTGCACCACATGAAGCCATAAAGTAAGAAATAGCCATGCTTCTGTACGTAATGTTCAGGGACAGGATCGGGCAGGGGTTAGGACTCAGTATTGGAGATGTTTTTTCTCTCCTTTTTAGGAGACTTATTACTTTAAACTGTGGGTGGTGCAGTGGCCCAGAGGTGGAGCTCTCGCCTCACAATTAGGAGGCTGTGAATTCGATCCTAGGTAGAGGTAGATGCTTCTCTCTCTGGGCACACTGTGAATATATCTGCTGAACAAAACTCCGCATTGGTGACAGGAAGGGCATCTGGCCAGTAAACACTCAGCTCCATTCAGTTGCCCAGAGTCCACCCCACAAGAGATTATTGGGTTGTTAAAGAAGACTGATGATGATGATGATGATATTACTTCAAAATGTATTATACATATTTTGGGGTTTCCCATTTCCAAATAGAACACTTTTGGGCCAGAAAGTAACATAAATGCTTTACACTGATTTTGACCAATTTTAAGATAGAATAGCAGCTTCATGAGCCATGAAAATAGGGGCTTCAAGGACTCCATACATTCATCCATCCTACTAAACCATAACCAAATTATTAGGCTCACATATCGCATTCAGTCATGATATGGTTTAGTTTTGATTTAGCGGGATGTGTGAATTCTATTATGTTTTATTAAACATGCTGGAGTATTGAAGTATTAATCATAGGCATTGAATATTACAATTAGTTATACCTTTGGAATGGTGTGTCTTATTGGAAGCCCTCTGTGTGGGCCTTCTTTTTCTCAGTTTCATAGACATCATCATAAATCTGTCTCCTCTAATCATCCAACACCATCCAAATTTGTTGGGTTGCAGTCTTTCAAATTTTTTTAATAAAATAAATATTATTAACCAATACCAACACTTCAACCCCAAGATTACACAAGACTGATTTGTCCTTTCTAAGAGATCTGTATGAATTCATCCACACCTTTTAAAATAGAAGCATAAAGTATAAATATGTATTGGCAAACAACGCTTAGTGTGGAATGGAGTTATGGTTTGAAAATGTGAAGATTTAAAAAAAAAGAAGGCTATTACTTCTGCTTGAGGGAAGGCGAGGACTCGTATAGAAAGCATTAAAAATTCAAAGGGCTGACAAATCACATGAATCAGTAAGTCTTGTGGGTGCAAAAAAAAAGCACATTTGACCGCCAAAATATAGCAATACCATTTAGACTTATATACCGCTTCATAGTGGTTTATAGCCTTCTCTAAGCAGTTTACAGAGTCAGCTTATTGCCCCCAACAATCTGGCTCTTCATTTTACTGACCTCGGAAGGATGGAAGGCTGAGTCAACCTTGAGCCTGGTGAAATTCAAACTGCCAAATTGCTGGCAATCGGCAGTCAGCAGAAGTAGCCTGCAGTACAGCACTGCGCCACCAAGACTCATATAAACTATTATCTACTTTTAAATCCTAAATTTCTCTATTCCAAATCAAACTTGTTAAGAGTGTGGTGCTTATCCCATTACAACAGGGGTGTCAAACTCAAGGCCCGGAGGCCAGATCTGGCCCATGTGGTACTTAGATGTGGCCCGCGGGGCTGCTCTAGAAACAGCAAATGACCGCCCCGTGGTGCCTCTGCCAGCCAGCCTCCATTTTCAGTCATGACGGCCTCCTGCCGCCCTCTGCCAGCAAAAATGGAGTTTGGAGGGGTTGCGTGCAGCCCCCTGAACTCCATTTTCACTGTCAGAGGGTGGCAGAAGGCTGTTGCTGCTGCAAACGGAGCTCGGGAGCCTGTTTTCACTGGCAGAGCACTTGGACCACAAGACACCCCAGACACAAATGAGGTTAAGCTGGCCACGCCCATCCCAGCCATGCCCACCCTGGGCCCCGAGGTCAAACACAGCCCTGATGCAGCCCTCAATGAAATCGAGTTTGACACCTGATTTACAGTATGAAGACAACCTGTACAAAATTCCATTACGCCTGAATAAAAATAAATCCCTGTTGGCAAACCTGATGTCACGCTGCATTAAAATCAATTAGCCTCTATTTGTATTATCTTTATAATTCTTCATTAGCCGAACACCTTTTTATGTCCTCCAGGTAGATTTTTTTTTTATCAACATCTTTTCTTTATTAACAATGCTCCCTTTGTGCAAGTATCAGGTAATCCAAGGATTTTTGCAATGAACCAGAACTATTTAGATGAGGTAATACAGTGTATTGCAACAACTTTAAAAGATTTGAGAAAAGAACAGAAGTCTTTCTTCAAGTATAAAGCTTGGTCACAATAGTTGCTAAACTACTAATTATAGGAGTTGCCATTTTGAAGTTGTAATTAACAAGGTGAGGGCAGATGTAGAATTCCTAAGAAATACTCTTCTGATTTAACATCCATCTCTAATTTTGATATCTGAGTTATGTGAAGAGTAATAAACAAGATTTTAAACATCATAGTTCAACTGCATTATCTATCTTAGGGCAATGGGCAACATCAAGACATAAAATCTGCCGAATGGGTGTCATACATTTTGTGCTGCAGAATTTAACCTTTTGTGCAAAAGATGTTTTTTTCAATCACATTGCCACAGTCACGCACCCAATTCTAAAAATGACCACTTCAGAAGTTTCAAGCCAGCCTGCCCGAAAATATGGGAACAAATGGGAGCAAACAGCAGTCATACTCATATATGCAACTGTCACTGTTGGCTTCAATCAAGGGTACATTTACTAGATAGTGGTGAAATTCAAAATATTTTACTATCGGTTCTGTGGGTGTGTGCTTCGCTATCAGCTGATCTATAAACAAAGGAGATGTAGGACAGGAAAGGGTGGGTATGGGTGGGGAAGGGGCAACTGCTGACCAGCACTACCGGATTACTAGAACAGGTGCAAACCAGCAGCATACCACCACTGTGTCCAGAACAGGGGTCCTCAAACTTCAACTGGGAGTTGAAGTCCACCAGTCTTAAAGTTGCTAAGTTTGAAGACCTCTGGTCTAGAGTTTGGAGCCCCTTTGAAAAGACAATAAGGATGGAGCTATTCTAATCTGTCAAGGGAAGAGCTTTCTGAGAAGTAGGGTCAAGCTGATCAAGGAGAGATTCAATCTAGAAATAAGGAGAAATTTTCTGACAGTGAGAGCCAATCAACCCATGGAACAGAAGTTGCCTTTGGACGTTGTGGGAGCGTCATCACTTGAGACCTTCAAGAAGAGATTGGACTGCCATTTGTCAGAAATGGTGTAGGGCAGGGGTCTCCAACCTTGGCTCCTGGAAGCCTGGCGGACTTCAACTCCCAGAGTTCCACAGCCAGCAAAGCTGGCTGTGGAATTCTGGGAGTTGAAGTCCGCCAGGCTTCCAGGAGCCAAGGTTGGAGACCCCTGGTGTAGGGTCTCCTGCTTGGGTAGGGGCTTGGACTAGATGGCCTACAAGGTCCCTTCCAAATCTATTGAACTGGAAAGCCTTTTCTTCTTCTAGGCTTTCAAATAAGATGGAATTTAGAAGAAGGCTTCTCTTGCTGATCAGACTAGCCAGAAGGAAATAAGAAATGAAAAATCTTAATAAACACTCAAGCTTTAAATAATGATTGCATCAATTCCATTTAGATTGTAGGTTGCAATGAAAGATGAGAAAGCTTAACAAGCACTGCAGGCCCAAAAGCAACATTGGTAACTGAACCCAAGCTGAACATAAGCCAGGAGTTGGATACAGCTTCTAAAAGATGAAGACCTTCTGAGCTATATTAGCAGAAGCATTGTGTCAACCCCCCCTCCCCCGAGAATCTAAAATTTCATTTTTAGTCTCCTGTTGACAGGTTGTGGCTGAGTTGTTGGTTTTAAATGTTGAAAGATGGCTAAAACAAGACCTTCGTTCCAGGAAGTGGCCAGGATAGTGGGTGGGATGGAGGCATAAATCTACATTATGTAATAAACGTTAGAAACAGCTGGATGTGTTTCATCTGGAAGATAAAAGGAGATAATAATAATACTACTCTTAAACTAGCTGAAGGGCTCTTACCCCGATAATTAAAACAGGTTATGTTCCTTTAGTGGCCCAAGAACTGGAACTAAGCAGAATCCATTTGGAGAAACTTAAGAATCCAAGTTGCTGAACCATGAAACAAACATTTTTTTTTCTGGAATTGTCAGATATGTTTCCCTGGGTGTGTATGGTCTTAAAATTCTGGAGTTTGAGTAAGAAACAGCCCAGAAAAGTAGCTTTGCATCCAGTGTTGAAAATTATCCATTCAACAGGAAGCTGGAAGATGAAGCATCCAAGATTCCAATTACATTTTTTTCAACTACTTTATAGTTCAGGATTCAGGATAAGATTTATGATTCAGGTAGTCCTTGAGTTACTATCATTTGTTTATAGATCCTTGAAGTTACAACAGCCCTGTAAAAAATGACTTAGGACAGGTCATCACACTTATGTCACAGCTTCTCCAGTCTCACCTAATCAAAAGTCTGGGCGCTTGGAAACTGGCGTGTATTTATGGCAGCTGCAGCACCCTGGGGTTATGGGATGGGCAATTCCAACCTTCCCAGCGAGTTTCCAACAAACAAATTGAATTGGAGAAGTTGGATTTCCTTAAGAATAGAATAGAATAGAATAGAATAGAATAGAATAGAATAGAATAGAATAGGAAAGGAAAGGAAAGGAAAGGAAAGGAAAGGAAAGGAAAGGAAAGGAAAGGAAAGGAAAGGAAAGGAAAGGAAAGAGCAGAGCAGAGCAGAGAACAGAACAGAACAGAACAGAATAGAAATTCTTTATTGACCAAGTGGGTTCACTTAACAACTTCAGTTGATTTGCTTAACAAGCAGGGCAAAAAAGGACAGAAAATCGACCCTGCTTAGCAACAGACATTTTGATCCCAACTGTGGTCTTAAGTCAAGGTCTGTAATCAGGAATTTTATTTTCATGTTACTTTCAATAGAGAAAGTCTCCAGGGCTTCCTCACTGTTTACTATGCTACTTCACTTAACCAGGGGCAAATTATGACCCATCCGATGAATATCGAAGTGCTATAAATCCTAAGTATTTTGTTCCACCCTTGTTTATTTGGAAAGGAGTCTTTCCGTATCAAGTGTTGCCAAACTAAAAAGTGTTTTAGTTTTGTAAAGCTTTCTTTCGTTTCAGCCGGGGGTTTGGCACTTTCTTTTCTCTCCTTCTGGGAAACATGGGATTCCCATAAAATGTAAAATTTCTTATTCAATTTTAAATTGAACAGAGAACACATACAGCCAGGGTCATCTGCAGAGGAATCAAAACAGGCAATATGGGAATCTATGTGTCACAATTAAAATTCTGCTCCTTTATATGCAAATATAATGCTATGCCACATAGAAAACTTTTGACTTGTATGTTGCTTGTTTTGATGTCCCTCTGCAATTGCTACTTGAAGGCAACCAGCCATTCAACAGGAACAGCAGCCAACATTGGAGATTGTTCCAATGGGCCTCACACGAGCCTGACACTAAATTTGGGGGAAATATTCAAACTCCTTGCTTTAAAAAAAATAGGCCCTTCTCAATCATGGAAGGTGGGATGACAGGAAAGGGGTTAACTTCACTTTTTTTGTTGTTAGAAAGGACATATTTTCTTCCATTCCCATGGGGGAAAAAAACCTTTCTTTCCATTTTTACTTCCGCCTTCCAGAAGCTGCAGAGACTCTTCTTCTTGATTCCAATGTTGGGCCAAAAACCCAACAAGATAGCAAAGATGAAGGCTTAGAATGAGGATGCCACATCAGTTTTGCTCAAACAAGCCTCTCAAATACTTTGCGGGCTGCCCCTATTGCAAGATCTCCAAGAGTCCAGGTTAAGAATGGAGGTCTAATCTTGAGTGGCAACCATTCTTTCTCTCTCAATTTCTACGAGTACGTTAGAGCTGCTCTCCCCATCAGTAGCTACTTAACAGATAACAGATAATCAGAGTTGGAAGGGACCTTATGTCATCTAGCCCAATCCCCCACCCAAGCGGGAGACCCTACACCATTTTTGATAAATGGCAGTCCAATCTCTTCTTGAAGTCTCAAGTGATGGGTCTCCCACAACTTCCGAGGACAAACTGTTCCATGGGTTGATTGTTCTCACTACCATAAAGTTTCTCCTTATTTCCAGATTAAATTTCTCCTTGTTCAATTTCCATCCATTATTCCTTGCCTGGCCTTCAGGTGCTTTGGAAAATAGTTTGACCCCTTCCACTCTGTGGCAGCCCCTCAAATATTGGAAGACTGCTATCATGTCTCCCCTGGTCCTTCTCTTCACTAGACCAGCCAAGCCCAGTTCCTGCAACCGTTCTTCATTGTATGTTTTAGCCTCCAGTCCCCTAATCATCCTGGTTGCTCTTCTCTGCACTTTTTTTACAGTCTCAACATCTTTTTTGTAATGTGGTGAACAAAACGATGCAGTACTCTAGGTGACGTCTTACTAAGGCTTTATAGAGTGGCACTAGTACTTCCCTTGATCTTGACTGTATCCCTCTGTTAATACAATTTAGGATTGCATTAGCTTTTTTAGCTGCTGCTACACACTGCTGGGCTCATATTTAGCTGGTTGTCCAAGACCCCTCTCATAGTTACTGCTATTGAGCCTGGTTTCACCCAGTCTATATGGGTACTTTGGTTTTTTCTTGCCTAAGTGTAGGACGTTACTTTTCTCTACATTGAATTTCATTTTGTTAGAAATGGCCCAGTGTTCTACTCTGTCAAGATCCATCTGGATCACTTCAAACCTGGATCTCTAGATTGATCCATTTCCACTATCCTCTTCATGTAAACTAGTCTTGTGAGAGTCCGCCATCACTTGAAACTTTCAAGGAGAGATTGGACTACCATCTGTTAGAAATGAGGTGGGATCTCTTGCTTGAGCAGGGGGTTGGACTAGATGACCTATAAGGTACCTTCCAACTCTTGATTATCTCTTTATCTGTTATTTCTGCCCTAGGCTTACTGTTTTTTCTTCTTCAGTACTTGCCCCTTCCTTGCTGCCTCAATGCTCCCTGAACAGGGGAAATACATAACAATTACTCAGTTTATGGTGGATAGCTCTCTATTTGAAGGCATCCTTTCTAGTTAAAGGATTGTCCTGTCCAAATTCAGTGTAATGTTAATAGTCTTTTTCACTGTGATCTATTAGCTTTTTGCATCCTAATCTGTAAAGCTTGAAGAAACCTGGTCGAGGAAGATTAGTTTAAATTTTAAGTAATCATTTTAATTCACATTTATAAATTACAAAACATGTTTAACGTAAATATGTATCTTTCCTTGCTGATTGTTAAGGATCCAGATTTCATTCGTTCAGATTTGTGCTACAATGTAGAATAGCAGAAAAGCAAATGGTTTGTGCACAAGGAATTCCAAACTCCTCTATGATTTATCTGACTTATTACCAAAGACAAATTGAAGAACTAGGATCAGGAAAAATGCTTCACTTGAGCAAATGGAAAGCAACATGCTTTAGAAGATCCATCAAACTTCTGCTTTACCCAAGATTTGTTTTTTCCTTATTACAAAAGCCATAACAAGAAAACTAACACAAAGGAACACGCTTTCAACTCACTTGTGGAAAATAGGACATTACTGCATCTACGTTCAGTTTAATTCTTAATCTCCTGGAAAATATGATGTATAGTATTATTCAATGACCTACATTATGGTGGGTATCCAAGTCTTAAATCTATTCACTGAGTAAATAGTCTTAGGGGGTGTGTGAAATCCTGAATATTCACCATTAAATATATCGGGCTTAGCACAAGAGACCAGTTCTTTATCTCAGCAACTGTCATGAACTATTATTAGTGACACTCACAAGGTCATTCACACAGCCCACTCACCTGTTAAAATACATGTCTGAGCAGGCATTTCAACTTGCAGACAGTTCTCAAAAGTCTAGCAACCAGCCACCAATTAACAACATCTCAGCTTATCGCAAATGGGCTAAGATTTATTCAGCTGGCTTATTTCCAATGTTTAAAAATATTTTGACATGATTAAAGGATCACTAATTAACTAGAGCTTTTAGTTTTTAAAAAAACAACCTGTGAAATACCTTCAAGTATTCAACAAGGGAACTGTATGAATCCTAATAATGCTGTAAATATGACTGTATACAGGTGAGAAATTTTCTTTGCACTTACTCTATGGTGGTCATAGACATAACCTTTGCTTTAGCACTAGTTAGAGCTATTTTGGATAATAAAAAGATTTTCTATAGGAAAGCAAAGGAAGGTATTATTTCCCGAAAGCTTATTGAAATCATTTATACTCTCACTAAAATTTTCAGTTTGCATAATTGGATACAATAGACAAGTTTAGATACTCAGAATTACACGTCCTTTGTGCACCAAAAATGCTTTTCTAGGAGAGCATGTAATAATTACTCTTGGCTTCAGGAAAGCAAAAGTATTCCATGAATCTGAATTAGCCATTCTCGAATCCTTCCTTTTGGAAATGATGGTTTCTTATTCTAGATGACTTTAGCAAATAATGTTTTATTTAATCCAGTCCAACACCAATTTAACCTATATGACATTCATTGGAATTGATGATGAGGATTGTAATCCCAATTTTTATGCAATTTATCCATCGTTGTGACATCAGCAATGTCATAGTTGTGACACTGGGCTTAGTCAAGTTACTCTTGTCCTTCTTGGACCAACTTTCCTGAAAAGTGACGCTGAAAATGTTCTGAACCACTTCTGTAACTTCATTTTCATCAGCTAGAAAACATTTGGCAAAGCTGAGTAATTATTAAATGCACATATTATTCAGTTTACATGACTATGGATATGCAAAAAACCTCAAAACTGTGACATATGTAATTATGTCTCAAAACCGTAGAACAAATGAAAACATTTCACAGCATTGGATTCTAATCCCCTTTTTTTAGATACTAGGAATTCAATCCAATAGCACAGTCCATAACTGTCAGCTTCTTGTGCCAAAATATTTTTTGAAGGAAGAGACATCATCTTCTGGTTCAATTAAAGAATCACCCCAGAAAACTTAAGATATTACTTCTTATTGTTAAGTGCTATGATAGAAAAGTTCAGATCAAAAAAAAGTTTCTATTTATCATCAAGCTGGATAGTTAGAAGAAACTGATCTAATCAGAGACAAGTTTCATCCTTGCAAGATGAAAAGCTGATGCATCCATTCTTTGTTTGCAAGAAATCCCCAGACCCTAAAGGATTACAGTAGTTTCCAATTCTACATAGGAGAAATAACTGAAAAATCAGAATTAAGAACACAAAATACAAAATTATATGCTTGCTCTGTTTCAGGCACTTTCAAGATCATAGGTTTATTTACCATAGGTAAAAAGCTAGTATACAGATTGGGAATTCCCTTTAGTTTCAACTACAGTTATATTATTTAGTATTCTCTGTTTTCAGTGTTAAAGAAAAATTTCTAGATACCAGTCCCACTATTAATGTGTTCTGTTATTTGAACCAAAAAAGGAAGGAAAGCCAGTTTTTAATTTGTTCAATGCATAATATTTACATTATGAAGCAAGGACAAGCAACAGTAAAGAGGTAATAAACTTTAAAAAGCCAGTTTATATATTTTACAATAATGTGCTAATCAGCATAATTGTATATAAAAATTAAACATAGTGTCCTACTACAGAACTCTTCATTGGTTTAACTGTAGTATTCACCTGCTAACAATTTACATGCAATACTTGCTAAGATTGAAAGCTGATTTTTTTGAAGTGTTAAGTAGATTAATGACATGAGACATAGTACAGTTATTAGGTTGTGAATAAACTAAAGCTGAAAACTGCACAAAGAATTTTACTGGTCACAAGCCTCTTCTGAAAATAAGATTTAAAAAAACCATAATAACGTAGTTTTATCATACTACAAATACTATCAAGGCAATGCATAGGCAGATTGTACCTGGATGGCACAAAGCCCAGGCAGGTTCAAAGAATCACACGTGTTCACTCACTCACTTATAGCAGGCCCAGCTTCCCAAAACAGGGCAGGGGGAGAAGGGAAGGCAGCAGCTGAAAAAAGCAAATAAATGGAATGCCAGGTGTGTCCCATCCATTGACATTTAGAATTTTACTAAAATCATTTCACGTGCTCGTGTGTTAATATACAGTTCTTACTATGTACAGGCAATATTGGAATGTATTCCATCATAAAAAATTTTTGTGAAACAACTGGGCCTTTTTGCACTAATCTGAGATTTCAGAGTGTTGTTTTGCAGGGGAAAATTAAAAAACCCCAAAGCATAAAGTTAATATAGTTTTTCATGGGCAGCAATATGCAAACGTTACTAAGCCCATCTTGGGATATTCAAGGTTTCAGAATTATTTGAACACATCCAAACTTCACTAAAGAAAGAAAATATATTTCATCAAGTATTGCTTTGATGCTTATCTCAGATTCATTCAGCTAAGTAAGTTCTATACGAGTGTCTCACACAAGTCTCTTAACAGTGCCTGTAAAACCACTTTCTCCAGATTTCAATGTAGCTAAACTTTGGGATGTCAAAATCCTTTTACGGTTTTTAAGTCCATAATGCTCTGCTGCTGAGGCATATTATAGAGCTAAATCCGCTGGAAACTAGGTTCTTGCTTCTCTCCTGGGAAGTGTACAACAGCATTCCAGAGGAAGAAAAGGAAGTACACAATAGAAATCTAAAGTAACTTAAATTGGATATAAAACAGAATGACAATATGACAGCCCACCAGTTTAACAACAGGAAGTAGCTTTCTTGCACCAGCAGAATCCTGTAGTAGACACACATGGGGGGAGGGGGGAGCAGCAGGGGGGGGCGGATGTATGGGGACCCAGAACACATTACCTACCATTCTTATGAACAGGAGCCGATTTTCATCACAAAAGGGGAGGTACAGATGACAGAAAATATGAATCAAGAGAAGATTAACCAATTTACATGAAATGAAGGGGAGGGGGAAGTGTTTGAGCAGTCTGATTGTACTTATTTTGTGAAGGCTGCTACAACAGCCCAGAGAACCTCATTTGTGTTGGCCTTCGTACATTCGACTTCAGGGTCTAAATCCAGGAGCTGCCGCACCCTCTTTGTGGCAAGGTCATACTGCTCATCCAGAAGGGGGGCAAAAGCGTTCTCCAGGACGTCTGATGCGTGGGCTAAGTAAATGAGAGCCAGCAAGCGCTTGTCCATACGGTGGGGGTCATTCACCCATCGGTCAAGCACAGCTTCTTGAACTTTCTTGATGAGGCGCTGCTTAATGTTGTTGTTGGTGAGGGGGTGCGTGGTCATGTCAAAAAGGAGAAAGTTCTGTTTCTCCGTAGTCAAAACCCCCTTTTCAACTAGGTTTTTGGCTAACCGTTCGCGGACGTTTCTTAACTGGTAATGCAATTTTAATGGATTCCATGTCTCACCTGGGGGGAAAAACAAACAGAAAAAAAAAGGCTCCTAAACATTTAGCAGATATTTTGGTAACATCATCACCCCCAAAATATAACCATGTTTTTCCCCCCTCTGATAAGAAGACTTAATGATCCACTTGATAATGATGTACTCAGCACCTCTGGATCACACAAACACCCTCTAGAACACAAGTGTCAAACTCAAGACCCGGGAGCTGGATATGGACTGTGAAGTGCTTAGATCTGGGCCGTGGGGCGGCATTGGAAACAGCGAAGGATTGGCCCATGGTGCCTCTGCCAGTGGAAACGTAGCCCTCCCGAGCTCTGTTCTCACTGGCAGAGGGTTGTAGGAGGCTGTCACACCCAAAAACGGAGCTCGGGAGCCTGCTTTTGCTGACAGAGCACTTGGGCCCCCATAGGCGCTCTCAACATGAGTGATGTTGAGCTGGCCGCTCCCAGCCTGGCCAGTCCCCCCAAGGTCAAACACAACCCTGATGCAGTCTTCCTGCTCTAGAAGCACAATCATACTTTCTGAACCTCTTTACAAGTGAACCTCAAAAATACTCTATGAGGCCACATGCATTTTTTGGGGAAGCGGGGTATAAAAAAACTTTCTACAAGAAGATAAACCAAATAACCGAGCAAGCCTTGTAACTAATGTTGAATAGTTAACCCTTACCCTAAAGAAAATACAGGTAGTCCTCAACTTACCACCACAATTAAGCACATTTTTGTTGCTAAGTGAAACATTTGTTGTGGATTTTGTCCCATTTTACAACCTTCCTTGCCACAGTTGTTGAGTGAATCACTGCAGGTGTTAAGTTAGTAACACTGTTGTTAAGTGACTCTGGCTTCCCCATTGACTTTGCTTGTCAGAAGGTTGCAAAAGGGGATCACCTGACCCAGGAATGCTGAAACGGTCATAAATAAGAGTCAGTTGCCAAGCATCTGAATTTTGGTCATGTAACCATGGAGATGCCGCAACAATCATAAGTGTGAAAAAAGCTCATATGTCACTTTTTTCAGTGCCATTATAACTCTGAATGATCACTAAATGAACTGTTGTAAGTCAAGAACTACCTGTAAAGGCAATTGACATTTAGAATTGAATAGGAGAAAAAGAGAAAGCCATGCCCTTCTCTTTTCAAGTATTTTGCAGATTTACTAGATTCATTTACTAGATTCTTTTTAAAAGGTTGGTTCTTGAATAACTTGTCTGGCTCATTACTGTTCTGAGGTATTGCCTGTATCTGCTTAAAAGTCTACTGTAGGCAAAGTCTACTGCTTGTCTTATTAATAAAATATTTACAGAACCTTCAATGTATGCTGAAAACACATAGATTTCACTCTTAAAGTCTTATCAAACAAATATGAAAGCAAAAAAAACCCAACCTCTCTTCTTTTGTGGGACCATTTAATTCTATTATTTTTCTTGGTATATTGGTGACACCTTGTGACCAAACCCTCAAATTACAAGGAATTCTGAAGAAGTTAAGTTTCTTCTAAGTTGACAATTATATTGCCATGTGTTCATATATCCGACCTCATTGCGGAGTTATGAATATTTTGCAACTTTCCTTATGAATGAGTTCACAATGCAATCAAAATAATCTGAAGTTCTGTTGTATCTTAGAATGAGGAGGATATTTTAATGCATATTTCTTTTTAAAACTATAAATGAGATGTAGTACTTCAGATTAGAAGTAGGGTCTCTTCACATGACTGAACATACAGAATACAATAATTTAAAACAAATTATTGCCCCAAACTAAAAGATCCAAGAAGGAGGCTAGGCTAAAACTTATTCAAAGGTGATACACAGAGATGTAAATCTATCACTTTGGAGGAAGTAATATTGCATTCTATCCAAAGAATGTACTTTACATGTTATGGATGGAAGTTTATTGCATACAAAGAAATACAAATACAGTTAAGGACATCTTGTTCAGTACCATTCAAAGTTACAATGGCACCATATGAAAAGACTTACAGTGTATCCTTGACATTGTGGCTCTTGCAGCGTCCTATGATTGCTTAATCATCATATGTGACTTTCATTGTCAGTTTCTGACAAGCAAAATCAATGGGGGAGCTAGAAGAAAGTTGCAAGTTGCACTTAATGACATGATGTTGCACAGATTTTGCTTAACCCTATAACCAGAAATGCCACAATTGCTGATGTAAGTTGGCACACTGATTATAGTGTTAAGCAAAATTTGTGCAACATCATGTCATTCAGTCACACTTCATGGCTGCATCACTTAGTAACAGAGTTGCCAGTTCCAATTATGTTGTTAAGCGAAGGCTATCTGTAAGTTACAGGTCTATTTTGGGCATACTTGTGGAAGTATTATACAACTTGTGAAACTTTGGAAGTGCAGTTTTTAAATAATGTACTTATGGGGAAAAAAATAACAATGTATAAAATAGTTTCCCCCAAACTGTCTCCCTCCATTTATGCTGCAAACCATGCTGACTTGGGAATTCTGGGAGTAGCCAGCAGACTAGTCGAAACTCTCTGTTAGAAACTATCACAGCTATATATGATGCCAACAGTCACAGCTGGAGCCTTACAATCTAAGGCAATTTCTTGCTTCTTTTCCAAATTGGTTTTCTTGGCCAACAACTACTACACAAATAATAGTAATATGTTATTTTTCTACTTTCATTTACTTACATCTATATGCATATAAATAGCAGTTACATAAATAAAAATTACATCTATATGTATATAAATAGCATTTTAATATGCTTTCTCTTGAACATTTAATATACCTGATGAACATTAACCATCAATATTAGCCAGGAATTTCAGTCAGAAGCAGTCTTCTAATGCTTATTTTGCTTTCTAGATCCCTATGCAAAACATTTTTCTGGAAACTGTGAAAACATTACTATACTAGCAAGAAAAGCTCTGCATTTGCCTCATGTTCAATTCTGGTTTTTTCTTCCTGTTAGTCACAGCAAGGATAAAGAAAATAATGCAGACACATGTCATTAAGATTTAAGTCTGCTACTTACAAGGGATTAATTCCCCTGATTTCACTGGAACTATGAATAAACATTGTGAAAGATACTTAAGGTGGAGAAAGTTAATAAGCAGACTGAAAGAAAAACAAAATTGGAAGCCATGTTGCATTGAACTATGAAGCAGAAGTAGATTAAAATATTCTATGATAGTGTATGACTAAACAACACATTTGGAACTCCTATAATTTTTTTTTTCAGAAATAGCAACATATTATTACTTCATAGAGAAAATACATATTAGCGCCAAGCATAATAAAGTTTTCATTTTCAAGAGGCAAAAAAAAGTATAATTTAAAACTTATAATTCAATAATGGAAATCCTTTCTTTTTATTAGAAATATTACCAAGAATCCTGTGTGAATGCAACAGCCTGAACAGGTTTTAGATTAAAAGAGGAAGAAATTAAGAAGAAAGGGAATCTGACCTGTATAATGACTGGTGCAGTTCTAATTTGGATTTCTAACCTGGTTTCTCTCACCTACTAGGAATTAATCGAGCATACACCAATATAACTGGAATGTAGCATGTCCCAGGGTTAAGTATGCCCTGGTTTAAGGATGACTCATAGTTAAGAACGTGGCCTTTGGGAAAGGGAAGGCGGTTGCAGCGGTGGTCAGAAATGGCCACCTCAAAGAAGAACTCTACCGGAAAAGAATGTGCAGGAGGAAGATAAGAAGAGAAAGTTTTGGCTGACCAAGTCGAACTGAAAAAGCAACAATATAAGGTACCGTGGAATTTAAATTATAAAGAACAACATTGCTCCCAAAGAAGACTTTGAAGCTGCGAATGAGAGAAGGAAGGGAAAGGGTTTGGGTTTTTTTCTTTTCTTCCCTATATTGATAACTAAGAGATCTAAGCAAGAAACCGGCAAAAATCCACTTTGACATTAACAGGTATTTAAGCTGAAAATAAAATGTCAAAGTGATAATAAAGATTTCTGGATTCTCAAAAACTTTTAAAAAACAAAAGGGTGGGATCTGGAAAAATGGAGGAGACCACCTGGAAGTGAAAGAATTAACAGTGAAACTTTAACAAGATTCCTAAAAGATACATTTTAATTGAAACTTTGTAACAAGTTTGTAATAGAATCACCAGGAAGAGAAAGTGGAAAAAAGAAGCAAGATAATAACAAGATAATAGAATAACAAGATAATAGAATTTGTAACAAGATAATAGAATCACCAGGAAGAGAAAGTGGAAAAAAGAAGCAAGAAGAAACAGCTTTGGATTATTTGAATTACTTGGTGATTTTTGGATTTTTGGCTATTGGATCTAAAGGACTAAAATTAATCAGGTGGTTGTTTAAAAGTTTTTAAAATGGTATCACTCTTGGAAGAATTGAGAATGGAACTTAAAAAACAGAAAGAAGATGCACAAGAAGGAAGAGGTTCTTTTGGCTTCGTATTTCAATTTTTAGAAATGGAGATCCTGAACTATGAGAAACAACATGAAATGCCTGTAGGACAAGAAGGGCGGGACAAAGAAGAAGCCATCTTCAATGACCAAGTATTTCTATGCGGGGAAAATAAAGGAAAGGGGGGAAAGAGAGTGAAAAATTTAAGATTTGAAAAAACAACCCCAAAAAAGAATAGTTTGAAAAGTAATTATAATACTAGGAAGAAACAGAAGAGAGGATTACAGAAGAGAGAACCAGAATTAGAAAGAGAAGGGGTCAAAAAGGGAAGGGAGAAGAAGAGGGAAAGGAAAATAAATCATAAAGGACAGAAACAGGACTTAGAGAAACAGGGAAAACGTACAAGGATTAAGGGTATAAGCCTATTTAGAAGACACAAAGATAATGGGTGAAAACTCAGTTGAAAAGGGGATTCTGCAAGGGTACATAAGATAGTATTGTTATATTAGAATTAGAAATGAACTTTGAAAATATGAAACAAGTGTGATTAAAATGACAGATAAAATACATTGTAATATAATGGAATGTTTAATAAAATAAATGAAATAAAGAGAATGAGAGAATGAAACTAGGAAAGGAGAACATTTTAATTATTATTAATATGTTATAAAATTTAAGTGAAAGGGAATATGAAAGAAATATGAAAAAATTATGGAAATATTATGTGTTCCTAGAAGTGTTGATATTCTATTGAAAAGAAATGTTAAAGATGTTAAAGATTATAACTAATATTAATGATAGAGCTGAATTGGAATAGAATAACTTTTATTTATTATTATTTTATATGTATACTTTCTTTTTAAGAACTTAGTGCGTATTTTAAGAATGTACCAAGCAGAATTCAACTAGAAGTTATGTGTTATATTAAATGTTACAATTGTAAAGGCATAAATTGAAGTTTAAATAAGAGTTGAATGGATAAAAAATAAAAGATGAAAAGGTGTCATACTCCAATCAGTAACTACAGGGGAAAATTTTGTTTAATGAGAAAAGAAAATATGAAATTGAAACAGGACAGACAAAAGTATAAATATGATGACTAGAAAAATATTGAAACTTAGAAAAAGATATATATAATTGAATTTAGAAAGGAATGAGATAATTAAGAGTAAGACTGAGAAACTTAAGGGAAGGGAAAAATTATTGAGAAAATGTTAAAATAGTAATGATATGGAATAGAACACAAAGATGAATATGAAATTGAATTTATGTCTGTATGGAGAAGTGATAACCCGGGACCATGCTATTCTCATAAAAAGAAAATTTACTTGTATTATGTTTTGTGAAAACCCAAATAAAATTTATATATATATAAAAACTTAAAAACTTAAGAAAACACACACACACACACACACACACACACACACACACACATATATATATATATATATATATATATATATATATATATCTGGCATTCAGCTTTGTTCGGGTATTTTCCCACGTGGTGTTCTGGGTCTCTATTATGTCTCAGTGTGTTTTTGTGGATCAAGTTGGTGATTTTGCTTTTGTGGAAGCCGTTGGCTGTCAATATTTTAGTCAGGGTGCATAGTTCAGTCTTAATGTGTGTCTTGTCTGCCAGGCGTTTGGTTCTAGTAATTAGTGTTTTAGCCACGGAGTTTATCTGTGCTGGGTGGTGGTGGGATTGGGCGTTGAGGTCGCGGTTGGTGTGTGTTTTCTTCTGGTATATGGTGTGTCCTAGTGTGCCATCTGTTTTCTTGTAGATTAGTACATCTAGGAATGGTAGTTGTTTGTTTGTTTCTGTTTCCATGGTGAACTTGATTTTGGGGTGTGCGCTGTTTAGGTGTGTTAGGAAATTGTTTAGGTTTTCTTGTCCATGGGGCCAAATCACAAATGTGTCATCTATATATCTTAACCATAGTTTGGGTTTGAGTATATATATATATATAACATGGCCTATCACAGCAAATTTCAAGTTAAATACAGAATGGTTCAGGTTCATTACACAATTCTATTTATATAGTATTTTACAATAGTATTATTCCAGCTTATATACAAATTCGACTCAAGAGGACAACCTTGGGAATAGAACTTGTTCTTAAACTGGGGACTACTTCTGTACATTTTTATTTCTATTTATTCTTTTTTCTTAGTAAAAAAATTATCTTTTTAAATATTTAATTTTTGTTATGGTTCTCTGAACCAGGGTAGACGAAGTTATTTTTTTTTTCATTTTTTAACTAAAGGACAAAAACAGAAGCAGGAATCCCTGATTTCTATAATGAGTTATAGGAACTATAGGAACTGGTTCTTTCACTCCATGAAAATAGCTTGTAGTAGTAATGGGGTCTTTTCTTCAAATGAACTATTAATTATTTTTCTTTACCTTGCTTTTTTGAAAATAATAATAATGAATATTGTATGTGAGCTGTATGAACAATTGTATCAAATTCCATGATGACATTCTCGAATCTGAACTGGATTCTTATAATTCCTTTCTGAATTCTATCTCTGTTCACAAAACTAAAAAAACATCAGATTCAAAAATGACCATCCTAATAGCTAGTTTCTAGGCATGAAAAAGTGGCAATATCTCAAGGTACACAATCAAAATTGTGGAAAACAAAAAAGGAAAGATAATAAGAGCATCTCCAGTTTCAAATAGTTTGAAAGCCAAAAAGTGATTAACCATGTATCCAAACTGCTACAACATTAGGAACACAGAACTACATGCATAATAGAACTCCCAGTTCCACCAAAGCAATGCATAATTTTTACTGGATTATAGTATTGTTGGGAATTTTAAATGATTACACCCCCCACCCCACAAATCTCAGAAGATTAACACTAATGCTTTAACACTGAAAATCAGTTAACGTTGTATGGCCAGATGACTGAAATATATCAACATCACAACTTAAAAACTTGTGCTTTAAACGCTAGTATGTAATGAATGGCAGCCCAAAGAAATTTAAAAGTACTCCGAAAGGTTAATTTTTCACAGAAATGTCTTACCACTAAGCAGTTCTATCCAGTTTTGCACGGTTTCTGGAGGCTGAGTCTCTTTAATGTGCTTCAAAGCTTCATCAAGTAGAACATCTCCTGTAGGAGCATCTGATTTGCAGATCACCTGATTGGAAATACAACAGATAAAATGAGCACCTCAAATTTTAATTTTTTAACATCAAGCACAGAGAAGAACATGACTAAACACCGTACAACATTTTACAATTATAGGGTTAAACACAGCAGACTGGGACAAGTGTTTTTTTCACTTTTCACAATCAAAGCTCAGTATCTTCTGTGGGCTATGAAATTCATGACAAAATTCTATAGATCACTGAAGAATTTAAATGAAGAATAATTATTCCAGATTACTAGCATGTGGTATTAACAATCACAGAGAAACAGAAATCCATGTCAATGCAGAGACACTGAAAAGAATGGCTAGGATAATTAAACTCAGTAAATGTATCTCTGTATAGATCAAATAAAAAAGGAGTCAGAAAGCAAAGCAATTAAAGCCACTGCTATTTTAAAAGAGCAGAGAACATTAGCAATAAATGCAAAGAAACAACTGTATGGATCTTAAAGGGAATGTGTAAGTAATTGGAAAGAGAATGAAAAGCAAGTATGGATAATGGCTCTTCCTTAATCTGTTCAATGCCAAATCCACTCTCCTTTTGATATTAGACCAGTGTCAACCCTTCAAAATAGTCCATAAAAGAAATACCAACCATGATTACCAACACTGCCTTTATTAGATTACAGTAGCAGAATCTTGCAAGCCCCAAAGCCCTTCTTCACCTCTTTTACTTTTAATTTCAAAAAAATTGGGGGTGCGTCTCTTCTAAGACGCTTCCCCCCTCCCCGCCCCTTCTATAGAGTGAAATACCTTTTGCATAATGATTGTCTTATCCATTCTACACTTGTCCTCCTGTTTTCTAAGGTCATTTTCATTCTTATAATTCTCATTCTCATACTATTACACCAAATATGGAGGATGTACAGTTCCAACAGGGTGAATAGGATCCAAGAAATACCAATAGAGCTCATAAACATTCTTGCTGGGGCCAATCTTTCTTCCTAAATAAAGAAAATATCTTGTATCTGATTAGTTGCTGATTTCACATTCTATAATCACATTTAAAAGTCCTTGTAAAAGTCCAGCTAACCAGAAAGTGCTGTAGACAGAGAGAATTTCTCAGGATGGCAAATACTGGAGAAGGAAGAACTTATCTGCCCCCTCAGCACAAGAAAGTGTACCCTCACTACAAACAGAGGGGTTTTTTTTTTGGATACAAACAAAAATGGATACAAGCAGAGAAATTTAAAAAGCAAACTGCAACATCAGCTGGAGCTATTGAGGGATTATTAAACTGAGGGCACGAATGGAATGCATGGATATATGAGAAAGTACACACCAAACAAAACATTTTGTTTCAAACCAAAGCAATAATATCTGAAGATTTTTGAGATTGAATTCCAGCTAAATAAAATTCAAACTATTTTAAGTATTCCAGCTATAGGAAAATACCAGAGAATTCAAAATATGTATTTTGTCCTTTATTCCAGAACCACCAAGGTAGGTGAGCTCACAATCTGTGTTGCTATTTAGCAGGCACTAAACTTGCTCCAAATTAAATGAGGGGATTGTTTTAGAATACATTAAACATGCATCAGGATTAGAGCAGACACTGAAGTTTGATTAGAATCCCTCCCCTGCTATATTATTAGATTAATAGTGTTTTTTTTAAAGCTTCAACACAAAAGTTTAATTGCAATCCTCAAGATGAAACACTTGAAATGATCAAACTTCGTTCTGAGGTTGAAACAAAACAGAATTACTACATCTGAAACCTGCTTCAAGGCTGGTATATTTCACACACCTTTAGAGACTACAGTTCTATGAAAATGCATGGAATTTAGTTTAATTAAAAATATTGCTGACGACTGAGGTCTCTCAACAATTTATAATTAAACAATAATTGTCCACTGCATAGTCGCTTTTCCTCCTGGGCTTACCAGAACAGATTCAGGCCATATTAAATGAACCCAAATATGAACAGAATATTGTAAATGCTTACAAGGAAAGTGGAAATATAGATGTGAGACTCAATATAAAAAGTATAAGTTAAAGCAGTTAGAACAATTAATCAGTGAAATAACTTGCCTCCAAAAGTTGTAAATGCTCCAACACTAGAAGTTTTAAAGAACTGATTGGATAACCATTTGTCTGAAATGGTATAGGGCTGTGACAGCGAACCTATGGCACGCATGTCAGAAGTGGCACACAGAGCCATCTCTTTGGGTATGCGAAGTCGTCGCCTGTTGCTCTTCCGGGTTCCAGTGCATGCATGCGCAGCAGTCACCTGGTTTTCAGGTTTCTGACACACATGCGCATGCGAAGACCAGCTGGCTGGTGCACATGCGCACGTCAGAACCCAGAAGAGCAATAGGTGACGGCTTCGCATGCCCAAAGACATGGAGAGTGGATCCCGGCGGTCGCTTCCTCGGGGAGCAAAGCTGTCAGCCAGGACAGGTGGGCTGGGGCTTCCCTCAGTTCCCTCTCAAGTGGGCTTGTGTGGCCCCAGCCTTCCAGCCCACAACACCGACGCGCATGCATGGTCCAGAGTGCCTGGCCGGCTTGGGTGCCACAGAAGAGCAGCGGCAGCAGCAAGGGACACGAATGACCGGCCAACCCCTGCAGCCACACCCCACCGGTGAGCTGGGCTCTCGGCGACATCTCCATGTCTGAGGAGCTGTGGTCTCCTTCGGCCTTCCTGGGGCAGCTCGCCTCCCCGATGGCGGCTCGGCCACTTCCTGCAGCATCCCAGCTGGAAGTGGCAGTGTGAGGGGCTGGAAGCGGTTCTCGCGGTGCCGCTTCTGGCCGGAATGCTGGAGGAGCCACTGTCAGGAAGGCGAGCTGCCCCAGGAGGGCCGGAGACCACAGCTTCTCATGCATGGATACGCCACTGAGGGCCCAGCTCGCTGCCATGGGAGAGGCTGTGGGGGCCATCTAATCGCTCCTGCCCATCACCCTGTGGCTGCTGCTCTTTTGGGGTGGTGGGCCTGCACAGGAACTGAGTCCATGCGGGAGGAACGGTTATCCGGCACTGGGGTAAGAGGGGATGGGGTGGGGGGGCTTTCCTGGCTGGCCGTGGGATTGGAATCAGCTGGATGCAGGAACCAACACCATCCATGGCCCTGGTGCACTGCTCACTTACGTGAGCCAGCCTTACTGTTTGGAGTCTGAATGGAGCGGGGAAGCACTGCGGGGCCAGGCCATTCACACCCACGTCCAGCCAGCCAGAGTTCGCTGCACCGGGGCAGGAATGAGACCCTGTCCCGTGGAGCCTGCTCCCGCTTGGATGGGAAGGACAAGAAGGAGAACAGTGACTATCCAGGCAGGGTGCAAGTCAGGCAATGCTGGCTGGCTGGTTGGAGAGAGGGCAATCATTAGGTGGCTGCCGCTGCTTCAGTGGGGAAGATGGGGAGAAAACGGCTCCTGCCCCCTTCCCCCGCTGCCATCGCCAGTAGTTTAAATCTTCAGCCAAAGCAGGGATTGCACGCTCTCTCTCTCATACAAACACACACACACACACACACACACAGACAGAGTTTGGAATGTCCCCCCCCCCCTGCTGCAGCAGTTGCATGCTTCAGTGCCTGGCTGTAAGGCACTCAAGACAACCAGTGGCGGGATGGAGGGGGTGACTCCACACCTCCCTGCCTTGCTTCACACTCCACCCCCCACTGCCTCAGTGCAAAGGCAGCTCTGCTGCCTGTGCCGCTCCCAGAAACTTGGCTGAAGTTCACTGTCTCTCCCATACAAACACACAGAGTTTGGAGAGCCCCCCTCCTCTCTCTGTTTCACCCCATTTGCATGCAAGCTCCATGGGACAACAAGGTCTCATTAAGTAGTTATGTAGAAAGTAGATCTTTTGGGGGGAAGCGGGAGACCGCCAAACACTTTTCGCATCAAGAATGAAAGTTTCTGGTGGATTTTTCAGTGGCCATCAAGATTGTACCGCTATCTACTGAGAGGAGTTGCGAGAGAACAGTGGGAGGGCGGCAGCAGCAGTGCTGCTGAAATGAAAGGCAGAAGTTGGCAGGCTATGCTCTTTCAAGCATGGAGAGGAGTGTGGCCGATTCCTGTGCCAGCAGTGGAAGAGGAGAAAGAAGAGGCGGCACTGTTGGCTTCAACCATAAAAGCCGAGGCGGCAGATTCACCTTCCTAGCCCTCTCCATCAGGCGCTTTTGCTGACCGGGGGTTTATTGACAGCAGAAGCGCCTTATCCTTATGTGCCTGTTTTGGGAGGAACATCTGTCCAGCACTGGGGTAACAGGCATGTCGGCTGGGAAGCAGTCGCACTCCCTTGGCAAAGGTGGCAGGATGAGGGGGTGCTTCATTAACACTTCTGTGCTTTCCGGCTCATACATGTGCACTGGCCAGCTGGTCTGCGCATGTACGCCAGAAGACGGAAGACCAAGTGGTCAGCACACATGCATGCACTGAAAACCAGCTACTCTTCTGGTTTCTGGCACGCGGGCTTGTGCGCATGTGCACACCTCCCATTTCAGCATTCGGTGCCAAAAGGGTTTGCCAACACTGGCCTAAGCAGGGGGTTGGACTAGAAGACCTCTAAGGTCCCTTCCAACTCTGTTATTCCATTCTAAGCCAGAAAGAAACATTACAACCAAAGGAAGTCTAGATGAACAGATGAATGATTACAGATGTAAATGATAACCAAGTAGGCGGCAGATCCCCTGAGGATCCCAGAACAACAGGTTGCTGTGGAATAACTGTTTCAGATGGAACTTTGAGTTATTAGACCAAATTTATTCAATACTGCAGGCACTTCAAACAGCACTGGGTGTTAAAAAAGAATGAATGAATGGAAACAGTAACTGAATTTGAACATTCTTATCAGCTCAACATCAAAGCTGGGTGCCCATTTTAAAGGTAATGTATAGATAATAGAAAGCCCCTGTAATATAGCTGTTCATTGTTTTGATTATAATGTGTATACCTCCTCTTCATACTTCGTTATATGTAAACCTGATCCCCAAGGCAATGGTTAATTGAAATCACGATTAAAACAAACTGTTTTTAACAGTGAGCAACTGGCAGTTCAAAAATATCCTCTGAATGTTGGTATCAGGCACAAATATTCGTTTAATTTAAAACATGTATATAGCTGCTCATCCTACAACCAACTTTGGCTACTGGAAAAATTAGAATTATGAATTATTTCATGGGTACAATTAATACACCTTTTAGAATAGTTCTTTAAAAGATCCACAAAGTGAAAAAAAATGAAGAAAATATTAAAATTACATTTTTGCCCAACCTTTTCAACCAAGGACTTATTTTTGAAAGTCTGGCTTCTACCCCACTTCCCTCAACTTGCTCATTCCTAGTTTAATATAATATAAGAGCTACCAGATTAGTAAGTACTTTGCAACTTTCAGGAAATGGTTAATTTTAAATAATCTCTAACTGCAATTAAAAATTCATATAACAAACACTAGATTGAGCCCATAAATATTTAATTACTGTAAAGACCTAATCTTTTAGAAACCAAAATATTGTTAAAGTACAACTATCAATAGGCCCAACTAGCACAACCAATAATTAGGCATCTATAGAAGTGTAATTTAAAAGTATTTGAAGGCCACAAGTTTCTATTCTCTATCTCTGAACCAAGTTATTTGCTCATATTGTCCAAACATCAAATCTTCCTTGGATGTAATATCAGAATAAAAAAAGATAAGGACATCTAAGTTATTACTCTATAATGTTGAATTTCAAGGATCATTCCTGCATTTTTGGCAAATCTATAAATTTTCTGTGTTCTGCAAAAGAAAAAGGAAATCCATTTAAAATTAATCACGGCTAAGCACAGCTGTAAATAAGTAATATATCTTTGCTGTGCAAAGCTTAATTCTGAACAGTGGAACAGTGTGGAAATTTTTCAAACTGGCTTTTTACATAGGTGAGTCAAATGTTGTATTGACAGAAAGTTTGCCCATGCAACCAGATTTGTGGTAGAGAATGAAGCGGGTGTTATTCACAAAATCTCTCCAGGAAGAAGAGGAGAGAACTGCCTTTATATAATGCCAATAAAACTAAACTGAATGAGTGATTCATTCCCAAAGTAGGCCTTGGATTTAACAAATTTAATATGCTAAGTACTTTTACAAGATTGCCCAAATTTTTGAGCTATCCAGATTAAAGTATTGGACTTGCTGATTAATATTAGCCTTCTTGCAGAGTCTTTAGAAATGCTGACATAAATACGTCATTTTATAAATATTACCCTATGTAAAAATGTAAGGGAAAAAGATTTTAGAAAAGTACAGAGGTTTTCTTTACTGCACTTACCTTTCTAGTTAGCAAACTTTTACGTCTCATTCCAAATGCTTCAAGCTGAAGACGCCCCCTCAGTGCCAATTCAATTAACATGCAACCACGGAGCCCGGATGAAATGCAATCATTCCAAAATGATGTATAACCCTAAAGGGGGGGAAATGTATAACTGATTTTTTTTTGTAAATGCATTACAAGAATAAATACTCATATACAACCTGAGACAAAAAATTATGTTGCTTTCTGATACAACAAAATAGTTGCAACAAAAATAAATACTAAGGAAGAAGTATTTTCTTCCATTTTTCTTTCCATTTCTGTTTTTTGGGGGATTTGGAGAGTTGAGAATTTTACAAGAATGTTCTTAAGTTGGTCTGTAATACATAAAGCACAGTCTTGCTACAATTACATATTGAGGTTTCCACGCATGTATGTGTACCCATAAATTAACTAAACAGATTATTAAACAGTAAAAAGGCTAATCTCATCAATATTTTTATATAATTTTCTTAATCCTTATATAAGAATTTTTTCCTAGCTTGCTCTATATTATCTTTATATTAGAGGAATACTGCTGAAAAAGCTTTTTCTTTTCTCTAAATTGGAAATACCATTTTGACATCTCCATGCATAGTAATTCATTATATAACTATTTTAAAAACTTTATACATATTTGTATAACACATATGTCTATTCATATTTAGCCTCTAACTGCTAAGAGACAAGATAACTGTCATAGATTCACCTGTAGCAATTTCTCTGCTTCTGAAAAGTTACTCCAACTTAAAGTGAATATAACAAAATCACAGGCTCTTCCACAAATGGAGGAAGCAGTTTCTTCTACATAAGGACAAACCCAGACAAATGGAATTTAAAAAATAAAATTAGGACACCAATCTTGACTCACCAAATAAAATTATCATTAGTTTTAATTAAGAACATTCAAAGCTGTTTTTGTTCTGAAGCATTAAAAAGAAATGGAATGGAAAATATTAAATGCAGTATAGTCTTTCTTTGAGCATTATTGAATAACTCTGGAAAACTATGAACTTTATTACTTGCTCATATATTTTCAAAAGAATGCTTCAATAATAAACATATGTACGCATCTTCTATTAACTGAATTATATTGCGTATCACATTTAGAAATCACCCATGTCCCTCATAGAATGACTCTGGGTAGTGTACAAGTAAGAGACAAAAACATAAAAGTTATATATAAATTTTATATTAGTAGGCAATTAAAACAAAAATAGAATGAAAATTAAACATCAAAAAGGCAGGGAAAAGCCTTCAAGGCCTAACCAGCCCCATGACTGCATGCTTCTCTGTGGGCCCCAAGCAAGTCAAAAGAGCAAGGTATTCAGACACTTCCAAGGTCAAGAAATTGGGGACCTGCCTCACTTCTGGGGGTATGTTGCCCTGCTTCCCCCATATCCATGTATGGCAAGAGTTCCACAGGTCCCCCAGACAGATCCTCAGAAAACATCCCTGTTGCGCTGATCCAGATTCCGAGCTCAGTACAGCAGGAGTCACTGGGTAATTGAGTCCAAGCAAAACAGGCCAGAATACACAGCATGAACATACAAGGCACAGAACTGGGCAGGTTGCTCCAGCAACATTCCAGTTGTCATACCCCTGGTGGAGACTGACTCTGAGGGAGAGGAGGAACAGCCAACAGGGAGTGGAAGTGTGGCTCCAGAGGTGGTGGGGAAGGGCAGAGGCTGGCTGAGCTGTCAGAGGAGGACCCAGGTCCATCCCCTTCCATCCTAGGGCACACAGGGAGGAAAGGATCTGGGAAAAATGTGGTCTACTCGGGAGAGCCATGATACTCTTTATGGGTTGCAGGTGTGAGAACTGCATAAGAGTTGGGACCTGCATGCTAGCAAACACTAGAGACAAATTAAGTGTTTTTCCTGGATGAGGTTTATCTTGGTTAGCGTTCTTCCAACAGACTGTACCTGGTTATCTTCCTGTAGTTTATAATTATTTATCCTGGTCTGTTGTGGAACTTTCTTCAGTGCAGTTTGTTTTTGGTTTTTGCTTTGTTATCTGCTCTTTGAATTTGAACTGTATTTCTTTCATTTGGAATGTTATTTTGAAAAGAGTTTAATTTTCAACTGTGAACAATTAAACAGTGAAGCCAAGTTGAAGGCGTTACAAGGACCTTTATTTACCTTTTGGTTTTTGTTATATTTTTGATACACTCTGGCTCATCACAACAGTCTTCGGGGCAGAGTTAAACAGGCAATGCCAGTACAAAGCTCTTCATGAGAGGTGAGGTGGCCTCCTTGCGAGTAGTCTAGCTGACCGGCATTGTGCCTGCCTCCTCTACATGTCCTTGGATCAGGAAGAGGTGGTGTGGACTCCACCTCCTCATTGCTAACAGGTGGCTCCGAGTGCTTGTCTGGAGATTCCTGGCCAACTTGCTGGAGCTGTGGCTCACCTCACTCAGCTGTCACTCCTCTCCAACTGACCTAGTTGAGGCTGCTTCATCAGGCTAGCATTCTTTGAGCCCCAATCCTGACCAATATTCAGCTCCAAACTTCAAAACTGCAAACCTCTGCAGACTCAACCTCCTCCTCTGAACTTGCATATGGAAAGGGCCAAGAGGCGGATCCAAGATGTGGTGAGTAATGTTCCAAAGAGTAGGGGCATCAGTAGAGAATGCACCTTTCTAGACCCCACCAGTCAAATTCTTTAATGTGGGGAGGCTGCAACATGGAATGGGCCAATGTAAATGGGGCAAAAATAACAGGGCTTTAAAAGTCATAGCCAACATCTTGAATTGGGGCCAGAAGCAAATGCAGCTTGTGCAGTAGAGGTGTTACATGCCCAAGATTGCTTGTGTGGCCGCATTCTGTACCAGCTGAAGATACTTTTCAAGGGTAACCCCATGAAGAGAGCATTACAATAGTCTAGATCAGGGGTATCAAACTCACTTCATCATGGCGTCATCATGCGATGTATTGTAACTTTTTCCCCCCTTCGCTAAACTGGACGTGGATGTGGCCAGTGTGTGATGCATCCGGCCCGCGGGCTGCGAGTTTGACAGCCCTGGTCTAGATGGAAGGTGACTAGGGAGTGAGTGAGTAAGCAAAGAGTTATTCCAAAAAGGGCATAGGTGGCAAGCAACATAAAGTTGCGCACAGGTCCAAATACAATTTAAATGAAGTTATAAATCACCTAATTTGCTTACAAATCAAAATAAAATTGTAATACAATACAGAAATGTATAAAAAAGCCTAAATGTCTAAAAAATATAAAGCTAGAAGAAAGGTGATCTGCTGTTAAATGTTTCATACTACATTTTAAAATCTAATATTTGAACGTAAAGTAGGGAAAACTTTAGAGAGGGAGATATATATTCTGAAGAGAAATAATGAGACCCAGGAATTCTACTTAATTTGTCTCTCCCTATGGTCAGTGATTTACAGTGCTCTCCTGTACATGTAATATGGAAATAAGTCCAATCAGATAGTTTGCTGTCAGATAATTGGACAAAGAATTAACACAGCAAGGGATAAACTGGTTCATAAAACAAATGTACCTATTCATATAATTCATACAGAAATGAAAGAAACCTAAGTCTTTAATATTTATTAAGCATGTTTACATTGCAGAACAATAGAAAAAACAAAGCCATCAGAAGAAAAAAAAGGACCTGACTCAATAATACCACAAGTATTTTTATAAGTTCTAAGACTAATTTTATGCAAACTTAGAATTCCAGAACACTCAGAAAATACATGACAAATTAATTGCATAATCAAGGGGTTTTTTTTAACCATGCTTTTGAAAGCAAACACACTACAGACAATCCTTGAGTTAAAATCACTTGTTCAAAGTTAGAACAGCACTAAACAAGTAGTACTTATGACCAGTCCTCAAATTTCCATTTGTTGCATTGCCCCATGGCCATGTGCTCATGATTTGGGTGCCTGGCAACTGATCCCCATTTTTGACAGATTTCAGTATCCCTCGGTCACCGGATCACTATTTGCAACTTTCCCTGCTAGTTTTCAATGCGGAAGCCAGCAGGGAAGGTTGCAAGTTGCTCTCGCCACTTTTTCTCCTGAGGAGACTGATTACAACATGCAAGATCCCAGAGACCTTGTACTCTGTAACAATTTCTAGTTGGCATTTGATAGTGATCATCTGCACTCATTAGTGTCCCCTGCCCGTGCTGCTTAGCACTCACCTGAAGCCCTACCCAGTCCACTGTTCCTCCTAGCACCTGTGCACAGCATCCCTTGAGAGCCATAGTGTTTGCCTGCAAGACCCTCCTGCAACATCCACATTTACCTCACTTCTTCCCTGGGAGTCCTGCACAATTCGAGGATTACAATGTCAGCCAGGATGCAAGGATTGCTCTTGATAAGCACTGTGGTAACCTGAGAGCCACCTGTACTTATTATTATTAATATGTTACAAAGTTTCATCTTCTAATTTTAGTCCTACTTCCTACTGCGAACTGACAAGACATTAGAAGCTCCATTTTGATGTTACTTATACATACGAATATTAAGTCCTGAATTTGGGAACAAGCATTTCAACTTTTTACATACTGACATGACAGCAACAGCCAACAATATAAAACTATCTTAAATATAACAGAGATCATTTATATTTTGAACTCAAAACAGTGCTTTAATGCACGAAAGACAGGATTTGTTTGTATTAGAAACAAATAGCACATTACTACTGAAATAATATTAATAAGCTTAATTGTGTATCTGAAGATACCTCAGATATCTAAAAGCAAGTTTTAATCTGAGGTTAAAAACCAAGAAAGATGATTTTATTTAAGTAAATGTAATCATAACCTATTGGGGAGGGGTGAAAAAACTCCTTTACATAAATCATTGTTTATCTCTAAAGTATTTTTACTCTTTCATTTTTCTCCACAAATGTTATAATATAAAGCTACAACATGGGAAAGAGTTTCTTGCACATGTAAAAAAGAAACAAGCCAAAATAATAAACTGCAACAGATGTCATTGCAGAATTTTATATCTATATCCCACCTGAATGATTTTGTCTGATTCTGAGAGCGAAAGAGGTTGTTAGTACCTCTATGAGAGACCACCGGGGAATAGCAAAGCTGCACATTTAACTTGATTGTCAAAAGATGTACTAGAAGGCAGCCATAATTAATTTTTGTATTGTTTCCATGAAACCTACATGGATGGGTGAGTGTGAAGATTTCCCTTTCTACTGAAAATCCATCTTACAACTTTGCAAAACAAACTTTTAAATCTTTCTCCTCTGACGTAAATATAGAGAGAGCACATAACCTTATATGTGATACTGTATTACGGCCAAAAAAAGAGTTGAACTGGTATATCCTGCATAGAAAATATGAAAATTCAGCAATTATATATTGTTACAAAAACATTACAGCACCATAAACTTATTTATTAATAATCAGTCTAAAAGTTTCAAAATACTCTACTTCAGATGACACAATCTATGAAATTAGTGCAGAACCTGACTGATCTGCAAGGTCAGGCTTGATTAGGATTTGGCTGGAAAACACCAGAGAATTCCAGGACTTTAGACTAAACTAGGAAACTGAAGAAATATCCAGTAAAAAGCAATGAAAAACCATGAATGTACGATACTGTGACCGGGAAAATTTCATGGATGCATCCATGTAATGTAGTTCACTAGACTCAAAAGGACATCCTTAAGAGTATTGCCTTTGAAAATGAATTTCAAGCTACAATTTGCCCAAAATATAGTAACCCAGCTATTAACACAAGGGGATAGATTTAATAGAATTGCAAGTGTTCTTCAGTCACTGCATATTTGCTAATTGGCATCCCACTTTAAAATTGCTAGCATTCACTGATAACACTCTCTCTGGCTTTGTGCCCTTTTACTTATTTGACAGACTTTCTCTCACCCATCTTTTAGTCTGGTTTGGACATGCATTCCAAAAGTTCATCAAAGGTTTTTTAAAAGTTCAACTATGTATTATTTATGAGTTCATCCTAGTCTACATACTCATTGACTCCCTCAAAAAAAGGTTAAAATTAGTGAAACAAGGCTTACTTTTTAAAAAATGTTGATTCTCTTTCAGTAAGACTTTGTATGTTTTGACTATTTCCCCTTTCATAATACTTTCTACCATACTATCTAAAATGATGTTAAGCTAACTGAACTATAATTTCCCATTGCCTTCCTTGATTTTTAAACCAGTCATATCAGCTTTTCACTTCTTAGGAACAAATTCAGATCTTAAAAGACAAGTTGAATATTTCCAATTTTACATTTTAATTCTTTTAAGAATCCATGGATAGATATTTTATAGACCTGGAGAATGACTTGTTTTTCATATTATAACTTATTTTTTTCTTACCATTTGACCCAGTTGATTTGACTCTCTTGCTTGGAAATCCAACTGTCTATACTATCACTGAGCCTTTAGCCAATACATTGGCAAGGAGAGCTTACATTCCTATAGCTGTTCACTAATTTTTGTTTCATACTTAGATTTTCCCCCAAGCAAAGCTTCATACTACTTTTCCATTGTTCATATCCTGGGAATTTATTAGATTCTAAAAATGAGGAAGGTAGCAGAATGTCTGAAATTCTAGGGTTAGACATCTCAAATTTCCTCCCCCAGAAGCCTTCTGGGTTCTGAACCCCACTTAGGTTATAAGAAATGGGTATATTGAACTATTGCATCCTCATACTGATAATGTGTGTGATAGGAAGCAGATCATATAATACTGAGATAGAATAATTAATTAGAACCTACATTTTATCAGCAAGTACAAACATCACTGTGCTACTTTAATGTTAACAAACTAACATAATATCAACAGAAAGTATCAACATAATGCAAACAGGCAGAGAAGCTGTTGAATTTATTCCAGGCTTTTATCTTCCTAAGTTACAGATTCACAAGGGACCTTCAATTTGGGAAATTCTTCTATGTGGGGGAAAGGCTATGACAGTTCTAGACAAAATATCTAGTGCAGAGAAATAACATTAACAGAGGTGTGTATTGATAGCTTTTTAGTAATGATGGAGAAAACTGAGAATATTTCATACTTCAAGAAGAATAATTCAATTTTATATGAAATACCAGTATAATAAAAGCTTGGTCCACAATTTGTTGTGATTGACAGAATCAAAACCCTACATATAATTAATAAAAGACTAGCATTCCATGCTGTCCTTTTTTGTAACTGTCATATAAATCTATCACATGCTCGAAAACATTAAGTACCACTTCAGTTGCATCATACTGTAAGATCTTAAACAAATATTCTGATATTTCATCAATTCTTGTTTTGATGCTACCGTGTTTCTCACAAAATAAGGCCAGGCCTTTTTTTTTTTTGACCCCCCAAAAAACGGCTAGGCCATCTTTTCAGGGGTGACTTAATTTCCTCCCCCACCTAGAGTGGCCCATACGCACGTACCTCGCTGCGAGGCCACTTCTATCAGCCGACGAAAGCTCCCTGAAGGTAGAGTCCCCAGCCGCTTCAGGGCATGGCATGGCTGCCCGTGTCCCCTTGCCTTTAGGCAGTCTCTTTTGGGTGATGGAAGCTCCCCAAATACAGTCAACAGCCACTTCGATTGGCTGATAGAAGCGGCCTCACGGCGAGGGGAGTGTGCGTGTGCACTCGGCCCAAGGCCGCTTCTACCGGCCAATCAAAGTGGCTGGTGACTGCACTTGGGGAGCTTCCATCGCCCGAAAGAGACTGCCTAAAGGCAAGGGGACACGGGCAGCCATGCCGTGCCCTGAAGCAGCTGGGAACTCTGCCTTCGGGGAGCTTCTATCAGCTATCGGGGTATTCTAGCCTCGGCTACCTGCAGGGCACTCCTAAAGGCAAGTTTTCTCCCCACACTCCTCCGCCCTTCCCCCCACCACCATTTCTCTTCACTTCGTGTAGTTCTAACGAATGATGTGAGAAATGGCGGGGAAATGCATGGTTTAAATAGGCCTAAATTTTGGGGGCAGGGCTTAATTTCACTTCATGCCTAGAAATCATGCTGGGCCTTCCTATTGGTGGAGGCCGTATTGTTGGAGAAACATGGTAGTAATATTTTCTAATTACAATCAATGTCTGGTTTTATAATCAGTGTATAAAACTTTATATTTATTAATTCTCCCATATATTAAGATCTATTATTTTATATCATTTCCAGATTTTTGCTTTCTTTCATTTCTGTGGTCTTTTTAAGAAGTTCTTGTTCTTCCACTTTAATTGCTAGTTTTATTACTGTTCATTGCATATATAAATGTAACATCTTCTCTTTTTTTTTCTTTGAAGCTCAGTTGTTACACAAATGTTATTCTGTCTCTTTTGCAGCAATTTCAATACTCCACCAGATAGCAATTTCCATTCTTTTCCCCTCCCTTTGGGATATTTTTGTTTGCTTCATTTTTAATTATGCTTTAAATTGAAGTCGAGTTGTTCAGTACCTAATGTGTCATATCTAATCCATTAAATCTATCTTGATAATTTGCTGAAGTTGTATCTTCTTAGTCTTTATTTTTTTTAGCTGTAATATTGTAAGAGGGATTTCATAATCCAAGCAATAGTCTTTCTGCTCACTAAATAAAGCCTCTTTATCTTTGCTTGCAAAGCAAATAGTCAATTTGACTTCAGTATTGTCCATCTGGTGAACTATATGTGTAGTATCACAGCAGAGTTTTCTGGAAAAAAAGCATTTGCTTTAACACTAATTTTTTTTTTTTTTTTGGCAAATTCTATTGGTTTTGTACAGAGGGTAAATGTTCCTGTCAATCCAGATGCTATTCTACTTACACTGTAGAATTTCCATCTTACATAACAGTCTTTTTTGACTGTTGTGCTAGCAAAATGTTTCAAGTCATTTCAGAGCTATTTGGTTTCTAATTTTCCAGCATCTGTGATTTAAGTATCAGTGTAATACTGATTGGCTTGCCTTAGATGCAAGTTAAGACTATTCTATTGTTTTTTGGGTTATATTCAACACTGACTTTAAAATATTTTATTACTTCACACACCTATTAACAGGCAATGATTTTGAGGGTGTATAGCTGACTTGCCATAGCCTGAAATTGGACATTCTTCAGTTGCAGCATGATCTTCAGGTTAGAAATAAGTCTATAAACTAAATGATACCTATTGTTCATTACAGTAGTCCTTAATTTATGATCAGCTGTTCAGTAAATGTTCAAAGTTACAATGGATTGATTCCTCAGGGTTACTTAAAGACCTGGATTCTAAGTTCTGACAATTGCTCCCCCACTGCTTGCATTACTATTAGCCATTTCAGGATTACTCTAAATCATGGAAGTTAGAATTTCTATAGCAACTTCAAACATAATGGAATCTCTCACTAAGAGAGCTTAGTGAGACTAGCTGTATTTAAAAATATATCTATTGAAAATTTTTACAAAATGCTTTTAAAATGCTGAACTCCAGAATAATAAACTGTGCTTTATAAGTACTATTTACTGTGAGAAAAGTGACAGAGAAGAAGCCTTTAAACATTTAAATATTAAATGTAATTCAATATTAAATGCCTGCAAAGCAATTCATTTTGAGGCAAAAATGTACTAACAACTTTATATATATATGATGCAGAATGTTAAACACTACCCTACCTGCACAAAAGTTGCAAAAAAACAAAAATTGTTCTCAATTCCACAAGAGGCATATCTAAAATCTTGCATGACTACATCAATATTATATACTATATCAGAAGTTTTAATCAAATAGCATCACATTCTGATTCCATATCCAGAATTACTGCTAAACTCATTATAGATATGGAAGGCTAACACCAGGAATCCTTCTATTACACCTGGATGAAAATTCTTCAGCCAAGACTGCCTTTGTGAATCTTTGTTATTAATGGTACTGCAGCTAGTCCTGCAAATCAACAGATCAGAAAGAAAATTAAATACTCATATGAGAACTGTAAAGAGTACAGCTTCATTGTAAATTAATTTGTTATAAATTCTGATGAGTATTAATGGTTTATAGTTACCTATCTTTTGAGAATCTCTGTAAGAAACAACAATTATTGAGTCAGTCATCTTTTGAGCAAGACAGTAACAGCTCTTTGAAGGTAATGCTTTTTGTATTTACTTCCACTTGTACCTTATCTAAAAAACATGAATACCTATTTCCAGCAAGACTATCACTTGACAGCTACAGAACATTAATCCATTGTTAAAGATGTAACTCAGAGGAGACAATTAAGTTTTCCAACTTAGATTTGGAAATCTTTAAGTCAAGATGACATGGCAAGAGAAACTGTTTGCCTTTATTTAAGTGGAATTGAATTTCCTAAAAACAAATGATATCACAGCATAATGTACTAATGCAGCCTACACCTTACCTCATCACAAGAAGTTGATTCTTATCCATGAAGCTTATACCATTAAAAATATATTATAAATATGCCACAAGACATTATTAAGTTGGGCTTAATGCAACAGGTTCCAGATTTGCTTTTTCAAAGATAATTTAATAATTTGTAAACATACTTAATAAACCTTTCTTTTCAAGGAAAACCAATCTGTTTATATGAGGTTTGTGGCATTTCTACATATCTAAATAGCCATGTATTTAATAGTTTAAAGGATAAGTTTGTTCATGTAATTTCCAACTGTTGTTTTTCTTAGGCACACTAATTACATTAGTGTAACAAATAAAGTGCCAACTTCTATCCCACAATTATAAGGGAGCTATACAAGTAAACAAGAGGGAGTAGGAAAGAAATATACAAATAGTTAATTTTTGGTCTCAGTGTTAAGGCTTGCTAGCATGTCACAGCAAAAACTGGTATGTTAATTTTTTATAGTATAAGACAACTAAAATAAGAAACAGTATAAAGTAATTATCTCTCCCTCTTCTCCTCTCTCACATACACAAGCAAACACTTTTCTGAGGAAATTTAAGGCTAAATTACTTTCTAATTAGAGGCCTTGTTGAATTTTCCTGTTATATATTTCCAAAGTTTAGAGCTGAGATCCCCTTCCCCAATGTAATGGTAAACACATATTTATTCCCATTGTAAATATTTTTCTAAATTGTTGGCTTTCTCAATTCTAGCCAATTATAGCTACTTGAAAAAAAAAAACTTGAACAAGACTGCATTTTCCTGCTAGCTCATCTTCAAAGGATATCAAGTCCTTCATTCTTTTTATCATACCATTTCCTTAACTTCATCATATTTTTCTATTTCTATATACATACATCTATAGCTACACTCATAGACCTATACATAGACATACACACATTCATTATAATTATTCATTTCTTTAAAACTGTGAGTGATCTCTTGATTGATTTCATTATGACAAGCAATAAAGGGGGGAGGGCTTGGCAAGGAGAATGGCACTCAAGTCAGCTTGGCTCCTACAGGCCAGTGGCTAAAATATGGCCAGTTTGTGGCACAGTGTGAACTCCCCCAATCTATGGCCCAATGAAGTGTAAAAGAGGAAAGAAACAACTTGGTCTGTTCAATGAACTGTGTTGTGCAAACTGAAACAACCTGAACCCATGGACTTCTACATCCCAAGCCTTTACACTGAAAAATCAAGAGGAAAGGTAGAACCTTTAAAATAAATAAATAAATAAAAGAGAGCTACTTTTGTCAGTTGACTTAAGACCATCTGAGGTAGGAAGCTGCAAACCCCCCCCCCCAAGTCACAAATCTGGAAAGGTGCAACCAGATTCCAGATGATTTGCTCGGGCAGACTAACCCAGCAATCTTCCTATAATTGTTTCTCTTCACTACCCCAATAACTCTGGGTGAGGATTCCTCTTCCTTCTGCAATATTCTTCAATGGTTCTCTCAAGACCGCCCCCCCCCATTTAAGGCTCCAGGAGACTACAAAACCCACCCTTCCCAACTAGGCTGGCTGGGGAAGCCAGGCTTTAATCCCAACAGATGGGGCCGGCGCTATGCCGGGAATGTCCAGCCCACGGTCTCCTCACCGCCCCTCATAATCCCCTCGCTTGTTCCCTCATAATCCGCTCGCCGTCCCTCACCTCCCGGTCCTTGAGGCCCAGCAGCAACACCTCCTCCATGAGCGTGAGCCGCGTTTCCTTGGAGTCCCCCTTCTCCTCTTCCCCCTGCTCGTCTCGCCGGCCTTCCTCCTCTGGCCCGCCGCCGCCGCCTCCTCCGCCGCTGCCGCCGCCGGCCCCCCGGTCTTTGTCGGCCGCGCTGCGCGAAGCCTCCGTGCGGCGTTGCACCAGGCCCGAGCTGCGCTGGGTCAGCGAAGTCATGGCGCGGCGGCGGCGGCGGCAAGAGAACGTAGCCTGCGACCCCGGACGGCCCCGCTCGGCGGGAGGAAAGCGGCAGGAGCCCCGGGAGGCCGCGGCCTTTTCCCTCCGTTCCCACAGGCAGGGCGCAGGCCCGCCGTCGCCGGCAGGCCAGGGACGGGATGGGCGGGCCGGTTCCGCCTGTTGCAGAACTCAAAGCGGCCGGGGCGGCGGGGGCGACTTCGGCGGCGTCTCCTCCAATATGGCGGCGCGGACTCCCTCGGCTGACGCCAGCAGCGACAGCGGCGGAGGCGGAGGATGTGGCAGAAGAGGCGGGGGCAGAAGGGAAGGGAGGCAGACCGGCTTCTCAGAGCCCGCCCGTCCGCACTGGCCGACGTGGCTGGATCGCTCCGCCCTTCCTCGGCGGGAGCGGAGATGCTGAGGAGCTGTGGAAAGCGAGGGCCTCCCCGGGGTCTTGTTGATCGGGGTCCCCGTTTTCCTCAGGGAGAGGACATTCTACGAAGCGCAGGAAAGCAGCCCGGACCGAATGAGCAAAAAAAAAAAAAATGTCACTGAATCTGGGTGGGCGAAATGCAAAATACTGGCCGGCGATCATTCTTGGGGGTTCCTTTTTAGTACATGGAGTCGTCGTTTCGTGACGGTTGGACGTTTCAATGGCACTGAAAGCAGTGACTTTTGGACCACTTTTCACACTTTGGACCGTTGCAGCATCTCCATGGCCACGTGATTTGCATCTGGATGCTACACAACAGCCTGGTATCTGATAGTGGCAGTGTCCCCCATCCCCTTTTGCAAATTTCTTACAAGCAGAGTCAATGGGGAAACCCGATTCACCAAACAACCATGCTACTAACTTAAGTGCTTCACTTAACAACTGTGGCAAGAAAAGTGGTAAAAAGGGGCAGAACTCAGCTAGCACATTTCTCACTTAGCTTCATACATTCTGGGTTCAACTGTGGTCATCAGTTGAGGACTACCTGTAATCTTGTTTAGGGTATCAGCAAAAGGTAAAGAGGTCTTCGTCATCCAATTCAGATCCTGCTGACTTCTTGTTATTTTTACCAACCCGAAACTAACTTCAAGGAAAAGATCTTGAGGCTGTCCCTAGTTTGACTTCTTTTGGATTTTGCCTGGGTGCAGATTTTGCGATTTTATGGAGCATCCACATAAAGCCACAGTACAAAACAGAATTGGCTGTATGGTTTGGTCTAGTCTAGTGGTTAAGGCTGCAGGGTAGAAATCAGAAAACTGAACTCTAGTCATGCCTTAGCTATGAAAGCTGGCTGCATGACCTTAGGCCAGTCACTTACTCCCAGGCTAAACACAGGGTTGTTGTTTGGGGGGAGCAAGGAGGAGTGTGTTTGCTACCTTGAGTTACCTATCAAGTAATTAAGGAGGGAACATAAGGGAAGCAAAGGAAAGGATAGGTAAGGTCAGGTAAAGTAAGGATAGGTAAGGTCAGGTAAAGTAAGATTAAGATTCTGTCAGACTGAAGCCAAGGAACAAACAAATAGAACAATTATCAATTGTTTGACTTCTTTATTTCTTCAATTCTGTACTTCTGTTCTAGAAGAACTTTACAATTAGCAATTGGTGTCACAACTGATTTTTCTCTGTTGCTGAACAGAGAAATCGATTATATATTTTTTTATCTTTGTAATCCCTTTTCATATAAAAAGTTTGTGGTTCATTTTGAATACTTGTATATATATATGTAAAATAGAGGGGTACAATGGCTCAGCAGTTAAAGGCACTGAGTTTGTCAGCTGGAAAGTTGACAGTGTGAGACCCCAATGCTGCGTGATGGGCTGAGCTCCTGTTCCGGCCCCAGTTCCTGCCCACTTAGCAGTTAATGAAAATGTGAATAAAAAGCACGTATAATCATGCTGGCCACATGACCATGGAAGCATCTTTGGACAATGCTTCCTCCCTCCGCTAAGAAACTGAGACGAGCACTATCCCTTAGAGTCGAACATGACTGGACAGGAGAAACCTTTCCTTTTACCTACATGAGTAAAATAATGTCACCTAGCCACTAAGTCATTCAGTGTATAAACAAAATTATAACCCTTCCTGTGCATACATGTATATGTTTATATTCTCAAGAATACACAGGCACTCATGGAATTAAAGTTGATTTGTACATAAGCAGCACCATTGTGGGTTCCAATGGTAGAAATAGGTGGCAGGTTGTCTCTCAAGAGCAGACTGACTTGAGTGAAGATTATGTATAAAGATACTGTCCAAAAGATGCAAAGAAAAATTTCAGAGCCCTTGTTATAAAAAATAGCATGCATGCTTCTGAGTTTACCATGATGTTTTCTGGAAAGAGGATAAAGCAATTCCAGTTAATTACAGTCTAAAGATGAGTTCATTGCAGACATTTGATTGGATTCATCTCATAGTGCATTTAGTTCCATCTATGACCTTTGTCTCAGCAGCTTTGAATAATATAGTAGTTAGCACACTTTTGAAAAGATGTTCAGTTGAATTATTATCTCTAGTAATAGGATAATAATTACTATCCTAATCCAAAATTAGGATTGATGTAGATTTTCTAGTAGTTGGGAAATAGGAAAAATTGAATTTAGGTGCTACAAAAGGTGCTTAAAAAAAAGAGCAACATGTACTTATTGATAAACCCACCTGAAACATCTGAGGATTGTCTTTGGCCATGCAGAAGTTTTGCATTTGGGTATACTTTTATTTAGGCGTTATTTATTTAGGTTATTAATTAGATTGATTTGATTTATATCCTGCATTTCATGCAGATGTTGATGCACTTGGAACATCATAATTGATAATGTACCATTGGCATTGACTAAAATCACCATCAATCAATTGCAAAAAGCAGCTTTACTTGGAACAGCTTACCTCCTGTGACACTATCTTTATACATAACTCTGCTGTCTACATCTGCACACCTACAGTACATAAATGATTGTAAGGTCAGTGTCAAGAATGTGGAATAATGTTACTGCAGCTCCGTCAAACAATCTTTATTAGCCACTGATGGTTTCTCTCTCAGAAACAGTGACTGTCCCAACCTTTCAATATGTTTATATAATGTAAGCTTCACCGCTGGTCTGAGAACTGCGTTTAAAATAATCTTTCTAGAAGTTTGTTGCAGCAAAAACACAAGATGGTTCTTCTGGTATTTAACACATTGTGATATATAGTCTAGCTTCAATATGTCAGAAGTGAAGCCTATTCCAAAATATTCCAAGAAATGGTAAGGTTACTTAATGAGATTTATGGCTGTGGAACGAAACATCCTTACAATTTATTAGCTTGCTGAAGGATTTTATCATCGAGATATATTATTGCCTTATTTGACACCACAATTATAAAAGCTAAAGTGCTTAGTGTCAGCACTTTTAGAAGAAAAAAAAATGAACATATTATCAGTGTATTCCTTTCCTCTGTCAGAAGCAAGAAGATACGTTATATTTAGTTAATCAGGAATGATTCCAAATCTGGAATATATACTTGTGCAAGTTTTAATCTCTGTTTCAGCCAGAAATGATCAGTTTCAACTAGCAATTATATTTACCAGTGCAATTTCTGGTAATGAAACCTTTCTAAAAGTAGATTGTTTTCTTAGCAGACATTGGTCTAAAAGGGGGAAATAGTTTCTTTCTCAACAAGGGATATTTCTAATACATCAGGACAATATACTCACAATATAACCAATATTCTTCACTGATTTTCTCTGGCGGGGAAAAAATCTAAAGTAATTGTGATAAAAGCTAGAAAATTTACAAAGAGCCCTGAGACTTTTAGGACTCTCAGAGTTGAAATAAAAATGAAGTATTTTATATCACTTCTTCCCTTATCCTTGTTTTCTCACCATAATTGGCAATTTGCTAAAAGAGCAAACATTTCACATTTTCTCTTGTTCTACATAGTTTCTTTCAGATTCTTTGTAAAAGTATTGCTTCTTTTGTAAGCGTGAAAAATCCTTACACATATGCAAAATTAGGGTGTTCCCAGGTAAGGAATTGTTCCTTTCCTGAACAGTGTCAACACTGCCATGGTTATCTCATCTTGCCTGTCTATACTTATACAGCCATCTGATCAGGAGAGAGATAAATATAAATTGTACAATGCTTTTCCTTTGTAATTCCAGGTCTTTGTGAAAGGTTTCTGGGAGACTGCATTGCTTTCCTCACCAGGAAAATTAACTCTGCTGCAAATGAGTGAGGGAGTCCCTCCAGCAGCAGATGGTTTTTTTAATGTTTGCAATCTTCTCACAAACCAAAAGTGCTTGCACTTCATCTGATATACCTTCCAGCACCAGTATTTTAGCAGTGTGCACACATGCAGGAGTTCATTGCTTGTCTGACTCTGCCTATAAAACTAGCTACTTTGTACCAAAACGAACTACTTTGAACCAAAGAGGAAGACTACAGAAAAGGCAATAGAATGCTGTACAATCATTCTATGGCCAGAACATTAACAAGCAAAAAGAAGCTACTTTGAAAAGCTAACAAATTAGTTCTCAACAAATGAACCAGCAAACATGTGGAAAACTCTTAAAAATATCATTAGTTACAGCAAACCTTCCTGTGATGACCCAGGATGGGATACAAAACACAGTCATAGAAAACAGGTAAAGGCCCTTTTATTCCTTCACTTTGCTTCCGAGCTCTGAATATCTTTGACAGAAGACAAAAAAAAAAACCTCCCACACAAACAGTAACAGGAAGAAGGAAAAAAGCAACACAGACCAGGTAAGAAGGGCTGGAGGATGTCCACAAATAACACACACTGAGGAGGATGCCAAACTCAGAGAGAAACTACAAACTAGAGATATTTACACACTTTGTTTCCAGCGTTCACCAGTATGCAAGGCCATACTCTTATAGAGTTGTCACAGCTGCAGTCCATGAAGAGGATCAAGGCCCTCTCCTCCTGAGTAGACCACAGCTCTCCCTTATCCACTCTGCGTGCCCTAGGATGGATAGGGGATGGGCCTGGATCCTCCTCTGACTGCTCAGCCGGCCTCTGCCCTTCCCCAGCCTCCTCCACAACCTCTGGAGCCACACTTCCTGTTGGCTGTTCCTCCTCTCCCTCAGAGTCAGTCTCCACCAGGGACATGACACTTCGTATGCTGAAGGAAATCAACAACTGGCAGATAGGGTGAATGTGTTGGTTTGAGAGAAAACTACCCATCTCCACAATCCCCATCTCAGACACACCAACAACAGCAAGCTTCCTACAACTGACCCCATCCCATTGGGCCCACCATCTCTGGTGATTACAGAGAATGAGGTCTATTTCACAGACAAAAGCCTAAAATAATTTATTTTGTCTGATTCATGAGAAAGTCAGGACTGAGTAGAGTAGCCCAGGGGATGAGGATTCTGGAAATAAAGTTAATGCTTGGTATCAAGAAAAATGAATTTTTTTCAGCAGTCATACCACCTGGAGTTGGCAGGGAGAATGTAATAACAGGAGCCTTTCCAGTCAATAATTCCAAATCCCTACCCCCCCCAGTTCCCCTCTTCCTTAGTATCCCCAAGAAAGGTAACAATTTGGGGCAAGGGACCCCTATCTTTGCATGTCTTGTCTATCCACTTTCTTGCAATGCATCACCCTTGGAAAGGGGAGACCCAGAGACAAAAGTTCAAATTATACACTGTAGCTGATATGTGCACTTCTGCCTTGTGTTGATGGGTGCTGCATTGCAGCACTTATTGGTGAATAAGCAAAAGCAAGACAGGTGGGCCAAATGCCAATGAAGCATTGGGCAGAAATCAGTGCCACCTGTAGTACCTTTACCCCTCCTAATCTAAGGCAGAAAATAAGAACTACTTGATTGAATTGCAAGTGGACACACAAGCATCCACACAACAGACCAAGTAACATTGTCCAACAGCTCACTGATGCTGGTCCTTGAATTCATTGTTAAGGGCAATTATAGCTCTGGGATAAAAACTATTCAGAAAATGTGTGGTCTGGGTTTTAATTGTTCTGTATCTTCTGCCAGAAGACAACAGTTCATAAAGATTGTAAGCAGGATGGGAAGTGTCTCTGAGAATGTTGTACAACTTCCTCTAACAGTGAGATGCCAAGATGTCATGCAGGGCTGGTAGCTGGAACCAATGATATTCTGGGCAGTTTTAATGATTCTCTGTAGAGCTTTTTTGTGCACTACAGAGCTGCTCCGGTACCGTACAAGAATGCAGTATGTCAATACACTTTCAATGGTGCTGCGGTAATAGGACAGAAGTAGATACTGAGATAGATTTGTCTTCCTGAACATTCTCAGGAAGTGCAGCCTCTTCTGTGCCTTCTTTACAAGCATGTTAGCATTCATAGTCTATGAGAGGTCCTCTGAGATATAAGTGCCCAGAAATTTAAAACTACCAACCTTCTTGTTATTGAGAGTTCAAATATTCCAATATGTAAATCAATCTGGACAGATTCATGGATTATCATTGAAATAGCTTTCCATCACCCAAAACATTCACTTTAAAAAACTAATCTGGTAGAGCCAATTTCTAGTGTTGCTTCATGTCAATATAATTATCAGCAGTTCCTGAACGAATAGAATGCACATACTGTACATTTTAGGCCCTTTCTTATCTACATACTGCATACTTGAACAAAAGTTAAATGAGCTCCTGAACAATACAAAGTATAGACGGATATAACTAACTGAAGTAACTACTAGCTTGTTCCTGTTTGGATGGCATTTAATGTTAAGCAGGATTGGGCTTAACTCCTGATTAGACTGGGAGGGGAAAAAAATCCCCAAAGACAATATAAAACTATTTCCCTTTTGTTGCATGGATGTGTTCTTGTCATTCCCAAAAATGGAATTTGACTCAAGGAAGCCAGTGCCCTTCATTTATTTATTTGCATGTTGCTTGTTTTCCCCTTTATTACATCAGCACCGTAGCACATTTGAAGAGCATGCTTCAACTCTCACATCCAGAAAGAAAAAACATGTTCTTATATTTATATTGATCATATACTTTCTCCAACCAGGAGAACTTCTAATTACTTCATTCTCGGTGTGATTTCTGATAAACCTGCAGTGACATAGTGAAAATATGTTGACACTAAGCTGAGGAAGTATGTCTGAAAATTACAGCAAATTCTAAGCCAACTGATCCTGTATTCAAGTAGAATACATCTTTTTCCTCCTGTTCCTTTGAGTTAGTGGTCATTCCTGGTGGCTGCCTGGACAAGTTTCCTGCTGTTTTCTTGGCAAGATTTTATAAGTGGCTAACCACTGCCCACATTCTAGGGCTGAGGAAAGGACTGGCTTCAAGTCACCCAGCTGGCTTCTTGCCTAAGGCAGGAGTAACTCTACTTAAAATACTATCTGCTTTATTTAAAGAACAACTCTCTGCAGATGTAACACAGTGTCCCACACATTTTAAGAAATCAAGTTTTAATGTACTGCATAACAAAAACTGAAAATACACTAGTTTGAAAGTGTAGTCATGGCAACTGGGCTGCTCTTGTTGGACCAACACCCACCCACTCACAGCATACCTGTCTTCCAGGAGTTTTCTCCTGCACTGGGCCATCCTCTTTTGTAAAGACTGCTTGGCTTTCCAATATAGAGTTTTGAACACTTCTCAAGGCACTGGGTTGCATACACGTTTCTCTTTGTTTTTGTTATCTGATCTTTAGAACGGACAAGCCTTTGTCTCAGTGTGTTGGTGGGTTTCAAGAACACAGGCAATCTGGTGTTTTCCAAATATTTTGAAAAATGTGGACAATAATGTTCACATTTTCTACAGGGAAGATAAATGGTTTGAAAGAAGAGTGTCAATTTGCAAACTCTTTCCCCTCAGTAGAGATGAATGCCTCAGACACAATAGCACTTAAGACATATATCACTCCATGCTTTATAGCATTATTTAAGGGTTTTCAAATTCAGGCATATTTGCCCCCAACAATGTGGGGCCTGATTTACCTCATAGGAAAATGTAAAGTGAATTTGGAATTCTCTGTAGAAAGTAGCTATGTATGCCCTACAGGCCCATTATTCATATTGCATTCATACAAAAGTAACTCAAAACAGACACCATGTGAGAACAAAAAACACAACTATGATTCAAACATTTTTTATAAATTATTAGTAAAAGTACATTTTATTAACAAATACAGGTATCCAAACAGACTACAGTGAATTACAGGAAGATTTTTCCTTAAGTACTGTTAAAGCTAAGCTTGTATTCAGTGTAAAAAACTGAGAGGTAATAACACAATACCTGAAAAAATACATTTAAATAATTTTCATTCATACAGTGCTGTGTTCTGATCAAGACTAGAATGGAGAAATTCCATAAACTATTGTAAAAATTATTCTATATATTTTTCTATAAACATTTGACAGCTTAAATATAAATACATTTCCATGATCAATATATTACAATCGTACTGTCAAAAATATTTAAGCTTAATGTTAGTGTTTTTAAAAAAGTATTCAAATTACAATTCAACCAGCTATAAATCTGAATATCTCTAGGAATCGCAGCAAATATTGCAGACATTACAAGAAAAAATATGAAATGTTAGCTTTTGCAAGGCTCACAGACAAATAAGGTTTTATTGTGTTTCAAAATTCTGAAAACAAGGAGTTCATAATAACAAGATGCGTAAGGCAACATGGACTTTAGCACTTTGGCTTTTATCCTCACCAATATATACACATATTCCAATAAAACACTCATTATCTTGCTTCCAACAAAACTTAAAGAACAGACTCTATTACAGTGAACATAATCCAAAGCAAAAAATGCACTTAGGAAGAACTAATTCAGAAATCAGATATTATCATGTTTTTTTCCCCCTCATTCTACAGCTGACTGTAATAGGTAACTGTTTTAACCACATAATCAAGAAGTGGAAGTGTTGGTGAAAGTTGTACTACCGGTATCTTTATCAATTTATCCCTTTATGAATCAGTTCTATCTTGTGCATTAGTTCTAATTTTGAATTATGTTCGTTTTTTATGACACTTAGATGTTGAAGTTCATTTGACAAGTCTATCTCTTTAAAATAAGCAGATCAGGATTAATGAGTATTTTTGTATGGCTTTTGTAACTGCAGTATTATTGTAGCAACATTCTATAATCAGATTCCAACGTGCAGACTCTACATTCATTATTACCTTTAATGCCATGCTTTAAGAATGCACAAATACTGGATGACAAGTCCAGCTTCATTTCTTTGAATGCCTTCCTAACAGAAGGCCTAGAGGTTCAGTGCAAGTTTCTATTAGCATTGGTGAGGAAGATCAACATAAGAATCCTATAAAACAAACACGATTTTAGTTTATTGATATCTTATAAATTCCTTTGCTTTTTGTGCTGGGCAATAAATTACCTGAAGTCACCACTGATCAGAAAATGCACAACAAGCAGAGACCATCTACGTAGTAAGGCTTAGATAAACTCAAGACCATTTGTTTTATGAAAACGTTAGAACCCTAAAGAGGATGATCAGAACAAAAAGAATTTGTCTTTACTCTTTATTTCTCAAGCTCAAATTTTAAACAACCAACAATTTCAACCTACTTTAAAAAATACGATTCTCGTTATAAAGATCAGTTTTATCAAGGATAAAATAAATAGATGACTTCCCAGACTAGGCTGTTTCCATTTGCTTATGAACATTTGATGCCACCACTTATTAAAATTGAAGTAGGCAGGCTCCAATAGATCTTGCTTGATATTTTCAACATCTTAATTTTTCCCATGATGCTCAACAATCACTTTTTGGGAGTAGAGAGATAAAACTCTCATTTATTTGGGGTTGGGGGGGGGGGTAAGAAATAGAACAGATTCTTGCTAGAGAAAAAAATCATTTTTGTTTAATCTTGCTGTTGTAGGTTCTTAACGATAATAAAAAAGTGATGTTCCTTCCTGTGGCAGAAGAACCTAATTAAGAATAAGGCTGTTGTAACCCTCCCCCTCCCCAATGTCTATGGAAAATACATCCAAGTGGAGACCATTCTGTATTAAAACTTCACTAATTATCTTTAAGCCAGAATACAACCCAAAGGACATGATGTGCCTTCCTGAAACCAATTTTATTCCCGTAATTGAACAGAAATATGGTTCAATTTTGTAATTGAAAAGAAGTGTTACATTAATCACCACCTAGATCAACATACTCGTCATCTCTCCTGGCCAAATCCTCTTCACCTTCCAAGTCTTTCCAAATGCTGGTAGGCAAAACTGGTTTAAGGGAATGTCTCTGAAGCAAAGCAAAGGGAAATAACGATGACAAACGAGCAGGATTTCTCATAAAGGGAGAAGCTTCGGTATCATCATGAGACTCAGCCTGACGATGCCTTTCATCTATTTTCTTCTGCAAACCCTGTACATCTTCCATTAGATTTAAGACATTTGTGGCAGTGGCAACTGCGCCTCCACCAGGGAGCTGAGCTTCAGGAATCCATCGTAAATATCTCTGTGCCCATACTTTGATTTCTGGTCCTTCTAGACATGGCAGGAGGAGTCCATGAAGGTCAACAGGTTTACTGTGCCAACTGTCATAGAATTCTCTAGAACTATTCTGAAGTTCATCAGAAGAAGTTATCAACCTGCTGATTCTTTTGCCCAAGATGTTTTTAATTAACTGATCTGTTTCTTCCTTAAAAAATCCCCTTCTTGGAGGAGGTTTTGCTTGTGTCAGGGGCAAAGAGAGTTGCCGCTGATGCTGTAAAAGAAATTTAGAAGACAAAATCAGAATTACCTGAACTCAATTCCAGCTTAGTATCTGGGCAAAGTAGCCAATAGTATTAAATGCGAACTATAAAGACATCCAAGTTAAAACAAAATGCAAAAAAGTTTGAATCATTCTTTTTTACTTTTTGTAGGAGTTCTCATGAAGATGTTTACTCAAAATTCACTATAGTTATTTTAATGCACATATTCCAGCCTAATTGAACAATATTATTATATTGAATTAGTATCCCAATCTCTATCATTCCTCCAGTTATTATGGTGGAAATATTCCAATATCTTACCTTGAATCGTGAAGCTTTTTTCTGACTTTTTTCTAGTTTTGGCTTTTCTGCATAAAGAGGGTTGTTAAGCAAAGCTTGAGCCTCGTGTTCAAACTGAACAGACCAATCCCAAACCGAAAGAAAATTAAGTTTGCTGCCTTCTGTATCAAGACTTCCTCCATACTGTTTAAAAAAAAAGTCTGGAATTAATTTAGAAATGAATTTTGTCCAGTCAGCAATTTGCAATACTTCCATTTTAACTCTAACCCTAACCTAATCCATTAAACGAAGTAAACGTTAGCCATCAAACAGCCAGTTTGGTATAGTAGTTAAGATGCTGGCCTACATAACAAGAAATGGTGACTTCTAGTCCTGCCTTTGGCATGAAAGTGATCTGGGTGATACTGGGTCGGATTCCATGACCCTGGGATGCTACAACTGGATCATAAGTGAGAGCTGGCTGCCAAGCACCCAAATTTTGATCCTGTCACCGCAGTAGACATTGCAATGCTCATGTTGAATAGTTGCTGAACAAATGATGGCTGTACAATGGTTATAACTCAACAACTACCTGGCATTTGTAGATTTTAAAATTTCCCCATTTTTCAGTAAACATCTAGATTGTTTACCATAAGTGTCCCTTATACATTTGTATGTCAGACTATGAAATGATTAAGGGGACAACAACAAGCTATTGTTAGCTCTCCTCATGCTCTAGTACCATCAAATATTGTTCTTAATGCTTGCAGCAACCATCCTTTAATTCCAGATTCCTGTAAAACACTTCATATTTCAAGCTTATTCATTTTACCATATACTATCCCCAAATTAGCAGATGTATAATGAAATGTCTCACATTTATACACTGTGGTGACCTGCTGAAAAATAAAAATCTGGTTTGTTATATCTTATGCCCTAAATTTTGCTAAGATCAAATTTGCTTTTGTTCCCTTTGAATCAGAGTTCCTTCAATGCCTTTCCTAAGAAGCTCAGTCCCCGAAGTTGTTCACTCTCACTATTTTTCCATTTATAGAAATAGAGCTGTGTTGGCACAATGGTTAGAATGCAGTACTGCAAGCTAACTCAATCCTCACTCCAGGAGTTTGATCTACCAACCTTCCAAGGTCAGTAAAATGAGGATCCAGATGCTGGGGGCAATATGCTGACACCCTAAACCACTTAGGGATGTAAAACAATATGAAGCGGTATATAAGTCTAAGTGCTATTGCTACACACTGAAACAATAACAGTGTTCTTCCAATTCCATAAATGCAGTCTTCACATACACATTAACAAAACTGCAAAGGTAAATCCATAAATCATAGCATATTTTTAAAACATTTCTATGGTTAAATCATTTACATTTGCAGCATTATACTATTTTTAAAAACATTCTTGCAATACTTTTGACTCCCTTTTCATCTACCGTATTTTTCTGTGCATAAAACGCAACCCCCCCCCAAAAAAAAGTGGCTGGAAATATCAGTGTGTCTTATACAGTGAATGTTGCTGAAGCCCCCCCACCCTTCGGTCCCCACCTCCCACCTCTCAGGAGGCCACGCCTCCCAGCAATTTGCCTCCTTGCAACAAACAGAAACAGATATTTGTTCTTGGAATAGTTATAGTAGTCACTATTAAATTGGGTATAATGGTGCCTTCATTCAAACTTTGGATCCTATGAGAAAGTTCAGCATATTGTTTAAAGGATTTCTTCTTGAGTCCTAATGTGGCTCTGTGATCAGGGGCTGGGCTTCCCAGGATTGAGGCTCCAGCTCAGGATAGATATTTTAGCTAGAATTTACATTGCCAGCATGTCATTTCCATATTACCTAACATCACCAGTGCAGGAAATAGGGGAAGTGAGGGTGAAGGAGGTATGTGAGTGATTCTTAATTTGTACGTGAAGGCTAAAGCTTGGCAAACAATAATACCTACTTCTACTAAGGCTTAATTTAACCATTTTGGGGTTATTATTATTACCTTGAAGGGCCAATTATACACCACAGTGGTAGTTAAGAATCATTGATATATTCTACTAATACAGTATTGTCTGAGTTTCTTTACTTCTAGCCTTAGAAAAGATGAAGAATGCTGTCAGACAACACCCAGAGGATAAGGAGTTTCTGAATTAGCTGAATCAAAATGTAAGAATTCATTGCCTCAAGTTACAGAGGTCCTCCTTTGCAAAATATTCTTTTGCACATTCTTAAAATGTGGGTGGGCAATTTCCAAAGCCCATTATATTGTCTCATAAACAATTTTAGAGGCAGACTTAATAAAGTCACAAAGTTAGTAACAAGCTACTATAAAGCAGGTGGCACAAATAAAATTGAATCTGCTGAGCATATTTTTCATTTTATTCTGATTCAATACAAATACTATTACTGCCTTTATTTAAGAACTTCCATGGGCATTCAGATAATAACAATTTATTAAAATTGTAAGCTGCCAGATTGTCAGTCACTCAGGATGACAACTTGCAACAAAGAAAGAAATTAAAATAAAACAAAAAGAAAAGATGGCAAGTGCAATGAAGTGAGGGGTCTCCCTCTCCTTCACCAAAGCCCTGAGTGAAGAGTCAGGTATTCCAGGTTCTCCTGAAAAAGAGTAGACCAAAAGAGGGGCCACCCAGATCTTTTTCTTTTTTTTGGGGGGGGGGGGGAATCTCACTTCAAAGGACAGGTACGGCTACTGCGTGCTTCTGCACGTATAGGTGCTTCTGAGATCCTGAAAGATGACATGGTTTAATCAAAGGAAACCTAGAGCATGTCAACCCTGCAGGATCAAATCAGCCAGGCAAATATTATGAGAAACAGGAACTCCCTCAAGTAACCAGGCCCTAAAGCAGATGGCTTGAAACAGGTAAAAGAGTTTGCTACTCGTCTGATAGCAAAATTTTGGTCAGTATTTGGAAGGATGTTGCCTGCTAAGATCACCACCAAGAGACAGAGCTAATTAATGTTAATATAGTATACACAAATTATATCGTAAGGATATTTATCACTGGACATATTGATACTTTATTTAATTCTGGCCTAAGCCCATACAGATAGTCCTCTACTTACAGCCATTCATTTAGAGACGACACTGAAAAAAGTGACTTATGACCACTTTTCACACTTGCAACTGTTGCAACATCCCCATGGGTCATGTGATCAAAATTCAGGTGCTTGGCAATGGACTCATATTTATGACGGTTGCAGTGTCCCAGGGTCACGGGATCCCCTTTTGTGACCTTCTGAGGAGCAAAATCAAGGGTGAAGCCAGATTCACCTAACAACCATGTTACTAACAACTGTAATGATTCACTTAACAACTATGGCAAGAAAGGTCATAAAATGGGGCAAAATTCATTTAACGAATCTCTCGCTTAGCAACAGAAATGTTGGGCTCAATTGTGGTCATAAGTCAAGTATTTTCTCTACTTGGTTGTAACATTCACGCAATTACATTCATTAATAGGTTATTGACTTGTTAATATAATATTCCATTCAAATCTTGGGACATAATCCTTTTACCATTCTTTCATTTCAGTTTCACCCCAGATCATTGAATCATTTTTATTTTTAATTCAATTCCTTCGACTAGGCAGTCCTCATTTAGCCCTTTATTACCCACTTCCAAAACAATTCATTTCCATGAAAATACTGTTTCCATTTGCTGCATTTTGGGTAATCAAGATTATTTCCCTCTTACCGTAGTGGTGTCTCTCTGGTGTTGAAAATTGAAGAAGAAGGTGCTAAATATGGGGATGTAAAGGCTGTCAGACAAAACAGTAAGGTATGTTTCTGTAAATTCAAACGCTGGTTGATACTGCTGAACTAGTTGCCAAATACAGTCCAGGAACAGCAAGAAAACTGGAGCCTAAAAAAAACGAGGAAACTACAACAGTCCAAGTATACAATAAATGGATCACCTTCATTGAAGTCCTGCATTCAACAAGACTTGACTTAATAAGGCTTCTATCAAGTCAGGACATATCCCTCCATAAGAACTACTAAGATCATTACGAAAAAAATGGAGAGTGGGGGGGGGGGGGGAATCTCTTTCCACCAAATGAATTTCATTCCTCTCCTCTTCATTTCATATAACCTTATAAAACAGTATTTAAAATAATTTTTAATTGCATGCCAAGATAACAAATCTGACATATTATTTTATTTTGATAAATATTTGCTTTTATGCCATTTTAAGTATCTCACAGAAAAAAGTGCTCATAAAAGTTATGACTGCTCCACGGTTGCTTGAATAAGTTTTAGTAAGTTGCATTTACTACATGGCACTCACAAGTCCTGCAACCATCCTTATTTTTTTCTATTATCATTTCTTTCTACTGAAGTCATTAAGGAGTTGCAGTTCTCGGAGGCATAAGTTATGGAAAGGGGTTTAAATATTTTAAGGCCTGTAGGCATAGCTGGAATCTCAAAATGAAAATGTTATGAACAGCCAATTAAACCAACCAATCCAATCCAGTCCCTTGGTCAGTATTATGAATGGAAATTAAAATTCTCCAACGGACAGCTACCTAGTCTTCATTTTAATACCTCTTGAATTGGTGGAATAGTTTTTTTAAAAAAAGAGTTTCTCTAATGTTTAATAAGAATTTTCCTTTCTGTAATTTACATTCCATTTTTGTGACATCATTTCAGGTATATGAAAAATACTATCATATATCCCTCTGGCAGAATATATTCTAAAGTCCCAGGAGGGAGTCAGCAGTGCTTGGAATCTCTGGTCGGCATGAAAAGGACTGGAATGGCCCCTCCCTAGCACTTCAGAGTATTTCTACAGTTATGCTGTAATTGCCTTAGTCTGGCAAGATTCTGTAAACAGATGAACAATAAAGAAGCTACAGGTAGTCCTCTACTTACAACCATTTGTTTAGTGGTCACATTTACAATGGCACTGAAAAAAGTGACTTACAAATGGTTTTCATATTTATAACTGTTGCAGCATCCCCAGGGTCACATGATCAAAATTTGGGAGCTTGGCAACTGGCATGTATTTATGATAATTGCACTGTCCCAGGGTCACGTGATCACTATTTGCAATCTTTCCAACCAGTGTCCAACAAGCAAAGTCAATAAGGCCGGATTCACTTAACAACCCCATGATTCACATCACAACTGCAGCGATTTGCTTAACAACTGGGGCAAAAAAAAATTTGCAAAATGGGGCAAAACTTATTTAGCAACAGCCTTGCTTAACAAAGGAAATTTCGGGCTCATTTGTAGTTGTAAGTCAAGGATCATCTCTTCTTAGAAGTGATAATCATTCTAGAAGATATAGCATTTAGAAGTCCTTTACTTTCTTAATTTCTACTTTCCTGATCATTCTTACTGATTTTCCGTATCTGTTAATTACTATGAATCTTTTATGTGTAACACTGTAAACCAGACACACCAGTCAAGATCATGTCTGATCACTGACAGAAAGTAGAACTATTATTCCCCATTATTTGGAAACTACAATTCCAGTGATATAAGATAAAAATCACAGTTTTTGCAACACATTGACTATATTTAACTTCTAATCAAGATCTATTCCAATATTTCTTTTCATAAAGATTATTGGCAAGGAACCTGATTATTTCTACATCTGATTTGTTATCTAAAAGAACTCTGTATGTATTTGTGTTAAATTTAACTCCATTTCTTTCCAACATTTTTCTAAACAACTACATTTTAAATGGCATTTCTAACTTCTAGGATATTAGCTGTCCAATCCAATTCTAAATCATTTGCCAATCTGATGAGATATTTTTACCTCTTCATCCAAATTATCATAAAAACATTTCAAAATACAACATCCTGGCCTGAATGTTGTGGGATCCTACTCAATAACTCTATTTAATGGAAAACTATACATGAGCTAAACTGTCATGCCATTCAGTCTACGCTTAATTAGCTTGTCAATCAAAATGTCATGGATATTTTGCTAAAATCAAGATATATTTCATCCACAGCAAACCCGCATTCTGATAAAGAAATTTCTGAATCAAAATTGGCAGAAGGCAGTCTAGCTAAAGTTGTTATTGATAAATTCAAACTGACTTCTGATAATTAATTCTGGACAGAGATAGCAGTGAGCCATTTCAGGAAAGGACAGATTAGAAATCTGGTTCTAATTTCTACTTCAGGTTCCCTTACCCGTAACTCATTAGCCAATCTTCTGCATTTGTTCAGCCAGATTTTGCGTACTGCATTAGTTTCAAACCCAGGAAAACGAGGGGCTTGACCCAGGTTCTCTCTGGCCCTACCCCTCAACCAACCACCTATTAAACCTAGCCTGAGACCTGTTATGGTTCTGGGGGCCTAATTTATCAGTGGTTTGTAATTGGTGAATCACTCCCTTGTGACAACAGTGGTACAAGCCTCAATGGGGAAGTAGAGTTGATTAGATGGCCTAAGAATCTGGTACAAAAGATATCCAGATTTTTCTTAAGATCTAAAGGCTAGCTTTACTGCATTATTTTGTTAAGATTCTGGAAAATAGACAAAGCCAAGCATTGCAGAAGTTCGCTGCTGAGTGGCTGCTCCCTGCCTATTAATCCTACTTAGTTCTATGAACTGTTTTAGGACAGGGGTCGCCAACCTTTTGGACCTCAGGGACCACCAAATTCATAATTTTAGATCCCATGGACCACTAATATGATTCCAACATGCCACTTGCTGAAGCGCCTGGATTCCCACTGAGGGGATGGGATCCCTTTTTCCCTCTCTCTCTCTCATCTCTCTCTCTATTTCCCCCGCCCCTCTGAACTGGTGCTGGGTGGTGGGAATCTGATGTTAAGAGTCCGATGAGCCACATGCTGAAGACCAGATGGCTGGTGGGGAGGTGGAGCAACAGGGGTGATACCTGCAGCGGATGGACTGATGTGCGTGGGAGATTGTGGCATCGAAGCCCTTCCCGGGTGTTCTCTGGCCTGCGAGGGGGTGGGGTGAAAGGAACCTCTGAACTGGTGTCACCTCCTGCCTCTGCGCATCGAGGCCCTCAGGGGAAGATGTTGCAAGGGGGAGGCTTGACCCCTCCCCTCAGGAACCACAAAGAGCTCACTGTCCTTCTGGCACCCACCAAGCCTCGTCCTTCCCACTGGGCGTGTGAGCACTTCTGCCGAGGAAGAAGAGAAGCATGGTGGGAGGAAGGAGGCTGGGTGGCTGCCAGAGGGATGGCGAGCACTTTGCGGTTCCTGAGGGGAGGGGTCGAGCCTCGCCCTCACAACATCTTTACCTGAGAGCATCACTGGCAATCACTTCCTGCGGCTCAGGGGATCCAAGCTCTCCCCGCTGCTGCCCAGCCCCCTCGATGTGTGGAGGCAGGAGGCAGCAGGGAGACTGTAGGATTGCCTCACCTCCCTGTCAGTCATCTGGTCTTCAACACGTGGCTTGTCGGCCTCTGGACATCAGATTCCCACCACCCAGGACCAGTTCAGAGGTTCCTTTTCCCCCACCCCCAATGCAGGCCAGGAAACATCAGGGAAGGGCTCCGATGTTGCGATCTCCTGCCCTGCGCGCATCAATCCATCCATTGCCGGTATTGCTTCCATTGCAGACACAGGCGTGCTGCAGACCACCAAAATTTTGTCACTGGTTGGTGACCACTGGAAATAAAGAAGACATGCCTGAAGCAATACTAGCAGAGAAGAAGTAGGTGTGATCAGTTTGGGGTATAAGCTTGAAACTATGGCAATAATTATGGTAAAGCAGAATTATTTCACACAACACCTGCAAAATGTCACTCAGCTACACCGTTTAGATGTCCTAGAGCCATGATGGCAAAACTTGCGAATCCTCTCTGTGGGCATGCAAGCCATTGTCTTCAGGTCTCTGCCACACATGCGTAGGGCACATGCAAGGACGCGCACCCATGCACAGGAGATGCACACACATTGCATTTTGGGGGGTTGCGCGCACATGTGCATGCTTGGGACACTTGGTGCCAAAAAGGTTAGCCATCACTGTCTTAGAGACAGTGAAGGAGGGCAAGAAGAATCAATCAGAGTACATAGTGATTGCCTGGCCAAATATTTGCAGCTCATCCCTCAAATTCTCTAAACTTGAAGATAGAGAAATCTGATGAGGTGATATATTGTGATGTACCTGGGAGGTTTCTGAGCCTCTGGATCTTGAGGAAGTAGACAGATTCCTCTGTGATTTAGCTCTGGCATTAAGATCTTGCTGAATCTGGCTGGTTAAAGCAACCAGAGAAAGAAATGGGAGTTGGAGCCACAGACAGAATAGTTAACACTTCTTGGAAGGAAAGGGAGATTCCAGCAATTCAGAAAGAAGCACCAGTTTATTCACCTGTCATAGAGACCGCCTTGAATCCAGTAGTGTTAGACAATTATTTCCATAACTTGTTATTAAAAACAATTCTGAGTAGTGTGCCTGACATCTGATTTTATAGTTATTATATTTAAAGCCAAACCTGTGGGCCTATTCATAGCTTTTGAAGTTTTTTTTAATTGAAATGTTACACGAATGTTATATGAATAGATTAATTCATATCAATTGCATGAAGGGCTTGGCTACTTGTGTTATATATCTGTTGGGCTCTGAAGGCCAAAAGCTTAGTGTGATCAAAGCTGACAAAGTCTTGCCTGCCTTTCTTATTTCCTCATAAAATATTTTTGCTCCTGAACAAGAGCTCAATTGAACCCCTGAGATATTTTTGGACAAGCTATGTATTGAGACAGAAGCTCCACCATTTCCAGTTTCATGATTCTCAGCTTCCCTTCCTACACATATTTTTGCTCAAAACATCTTTGTAGAACTTTGAGTTATACCTCTTCCTTATCACTTTGCCGCAGATGGTTACAGCGATCCAAGAAAGCATGTCCTCCCATGATCCATTCTTTCTGAATAAGGCTCTGAAATCCCAGCTTTGTTCTACAGTATGAATCCATCATAATTTGAACCAGACAGGAGATCACACAACAGAGGTCAGAAGCATTTTCCTCTAAAAACAGAGACAAACAGAACTATTTCAGATGAGAGAAAAGTGTTTGTGGCTACTTTAAAAGAAGGACATGTTTGTATTATTACAGTCCCTTTCAGGCAAACATTAATGTCTATTGAGTGGGACGTTAGCACTGTTAATGCGTTTGCTGAACACCCTGAATCTGTACTACCCTATTAAAATCAAATAAAGATCAAAATTAGTACAGAGCAGCAAATGATTTAGATAATATAGTATTACTGTCTCTGAAACACAGCATTTATCAATTTGTATTAATACTGCATGTCATTCAACATTTCTCTGTCGATTATGGTCATATAAACCAAAGGAATATATTCCAAAAGCAACATGCATTGAAGCAATATTTCACAGTGGTAAAGCAAAGATTACTGGGCATTATATCAGAATGAGACAGCATGAACATGGTGGAAGAACCTATACAACAGTTTAGTTAAGCATATGGTACAATACAATACAGGACCAAGTTTCAGGACTTCAGGAAAAGCAAGATAATATATTGTGCAAAAGCACGCCTTGGTAAGTATCAAAGCCAGTAACCAGGTTCACCCATCACACTAGAGATGATTCACTTAATGATGACCTACACAGAAGCCAAGCCAACAGAGTTCAGAGTAAACCAGGATTAAACAAATCAAATTTCGTAACTGCATTATGAATGAGCTTAGCAAGTTTGTTGTACCAGTTCTGATCGTGCTGAGTAACAAGACTGGAGATTAACAGACGTGCTAAACACCAAGCCATCTAAACTAGCCCTCTGCAGGCTAGCCAACCGTACTACTCACAGGTGGAGAAAAATGGGACAGCAGAAGACAGGGTCTTCACTGAAAGGAAAACAAGGAGATAAGACAGAGGACAGATGCAGGTGTTAAACCAGAATCCAAGAAACATGCTAGAAGGCCATGCTTTAAAATATAAGACAACTCCTTGGTGTATCTTAGTTAGAAATGAATAGCCATGTACACATGTATACAGACCTGAATACCTCAAGAGTGACCAAATGCATTTCTTTTCTACCTATTCTATTCTTATTACATTTAAGGGAAAAAGATGAATTAAACAAATAGGCTCAATCCTCTTTTAGAAATGGGAAACATGACATGATAAATTTATTTTCAATGTTTGAATATAAATTTTCCTAAAAGAAATAGGACAGTTGCAAAAAAAAATTGACATTTAAGATTATATAATCTTAAAATTTCTTTAGAATAACAACAACAAAAGTACTCCTTTGAGGCCAAGCCAATCAACTTTTCAAAGTGGTTTTTAATATTGAAACAGTGATGCTGTTCTTAAGGCAAGCGACTGACAGAAAGGTGTACATGTTGGCAGAAATGTAGACCTTGATGTAGAGACCTGTGCATTTTATGTAACAGTAAATGAATTCTGAAACTGAGTGATAAAGAAAGGAGTCTTGTTAGGACTCCTGCATGCTAGTGCTTGACATGCTCTGCAAAAATGAATGGAAATTCTCTAATCCTCATTTATAATATATAGCTTAATAGAAAAAGTTATGAGTTAATCAGAATCAATAAGAGTAATAGTGGTACATGGTTAGAACTTGCTTGCAAGTAGTCATAATTCCATTTGAAAAAACCTTCAAAGCAGTTAAAACAAATAATTGTAATTAACTGCCTATTTTTATTTGGTAAGCTGATCAAGAGAGCAAAGGGTGGGCAGATGGTATCTGGACACTCTTTGATTAAACAAGTTAAACAGATCTGTTCTATCAGGATTCAGGCATATTTTTGGAATGGATTATATCAATCAGCCTATGGCTTTATAACCTGAATGTATGTAATTAACAAGAGATTCTTCTAAAGGTTGTGCTGGGTATAAGAAGTAGGTTAGTAGACATAATACTTCTATTTGGAAGATCTTTCCAGAAAGTGATATTGAATAGCTCAACTCCATTGCAGTTGTATATTGGTCAAGCATTTATGCTACTCCCAAAGGTGCTTTTTCAAGAGGCAACTGGACTTTCTAGTTTTTTTCTTTGAAGGTGTTTCTCTTCTCATCCAGGAAGCTTTTTCAGCTCTCCTCCAGTTCTTCTTTTTCAGCTTGTTGGATAAGAAGCGGAACATCTTCAAAGAAAAAACCAGAAAGTCCAGTTGCCTCTTGTTTAAGTTGTTTTAAACATATTTACATGGCAAGCAATTCATGAATAAAAGATTAAGGAACTATATTTTATTTTATTTCATCTACTTATAATTGACTGGAAAAAGGGAAAGTATGTTTTCTTGAACTTACCTTGAAGAAGAACATTTGTGCTTTGTACTTCAAGTAATTCAATAATATCTATTGTTTTTCTCAGACATCGCCTGGAAGAACATGGACAATTAGAGCTTTAATATATCTCTGAAAAGTTGAAGTGGAAAGGCATAATTCTGTTTTGGAATCAAGTGGGATCATGATAAGCAATAACACTTAGACTTATATACCACTTCAGTGCTTTACAGTCCTCTCTAAGCAGTTTACAAAGTCAGCATATTGCCCCCAACAATCTGGGTCCTCATTTTACCTAGCTTGGAAGGATGGAAGGCTGAGTCAACCTTGAGCCGGTGAGATTCTAGCTGCCAAACTGCTGGTGGCCAGCAGAAGTAGCCTGCTGTTAGCTCAAGAATCTTGGATAAATGCCAGTATCTCAAAATGAAATTTGTTGAAGTTCTTACTAAAATCTGAGGATACTCCTGTATTATATTAAAGGCTAGATGATTTACTTAAGTTTTCCTAAGTATGTCTTGATAACACAACTTAGAAAGTTAACCTACCTTATGATTTCTAGCCAATTTGTACTTTCTAACAGTGAAAACCATTTTACATCAGTATCCCAGAATTCTGCACTGTTATCTGGAAAAAAAACCCAAGATAATAATTTTAGCTATTTACAAATGAAATATAGAATGTATGTCAATGAAGCTCAAAGTTTCAGAGAGAAATTAATGATTGTGTTATATTCTCAAATATATTTTTGTATCAGCACAACCCAAGTAGTCAGTGTACATGATTTATTGTTTTAGTCTGCATTTAAATACCGTGTTTCTCATATAATAAGGCCGGGTCTTTTTTTTTTTTTTTTTGAGCCCTGAAAAAATGGCTAGGCCATCTTTTCGGGGGGTGACTTAATTCCCCCTCCCCTGCATCTTTGGGTGGGCGGGCGGCGACGGCTTGGATGTTGACCTCGGCGTTGGTAGGGCACTTCGTATTCGGGTCAACGCAGGCAGCACCATATCCAGGTGTGCAACAAAAGTACTCCCTAATGGCAAGCCCCCCCACCATTCCCCTCCATTTCGCATGTTTTGATATAGGCCTTAATTTGGGGGGAGGGACTTAATTTCATTTTATGCCTATAAAACATGCTGGGACTTCCTATTGGGGGAGGCCATATTGTTGGAGAAACAGGGTAATGTTTCAACAATATAATTCAAAAGAATGGTCAGCTATAGAAAGACATACAATAATTGAACATTTATACCTATCAGTAAACTAAGGAAACCTTCTGTTTCAAGGTTGAAATTGAGTTGCAACATGTAATTTTCCTTAGTTTTCTACATACCTATTAAAAACAGCTGTTTAAATTTAGTGTATGCAACTTGGATTTCTTGCAAAGATGGAAGGCTGCTTGAAAGGTCTTCAGTTTTCAAGGCTTCATATGGAGGCTTATCAATTGTTCTATACATTCTAAATAGAACAGATTAACAACATTCAGAACATAATAGAATGCATTAAGTGGATATTTCATTATTTGGAATTAAAAGGGCAGAACTAGCAACTTTTGGGACAAGTGTAGCGAGATTGTCAAATTTCACTAATTTTATACAATCCTGGGATAGGGCAACAATATTTCTGTTTCTAGGATTCTTTAAATAGCATACAAATTTACTGAAAATAACAAAGAATATATGGGTGCCAATCTTCCTGACCTCCTTCTCTGCATTGTTATAGAGAAAAGTGTATCTTATTGTGAAGAAACTTAAACTTTCCTGAAGTACTGTATTAAGCATGTATGAATAGTAGAGAATTTCTAATAAAAAATATTTGCTATATAAACTATTGTTACATTTCCAACATCTTTCTTGCAGCTGCCATTTATTGAACTGTGTTATATTTGGAGTGTTTTATAAGTTTTATAAATGTATTAATAAAACTAAAGGACTGGTGTGCTAATGCATGGATTTTTATACCTTTTCTCACCTGAGCCCCAAAGCAACTTCAACTGTGATTGTGATTCAGACTTCTTTTTCTTAGCCGGATGAGTGAACAAACTGTTCACTAATACCATGGTCTAAATCAGCAGTCGCCAACTAGTGGGCTGCAGCCCACTGGTGGACCGTGAAAAAAATTTGGTGGGCCGCAGAGAAATCTCACCCCCAGAGCACCCCCCCCAAAGCAATTAATCCAGGCTCTACAGAAACACAAGGCTGCTCAGCCCACATGGCACTCGGAAACCCTCCCCACCCACTCACTCCTTACCCAGTAAACTTGTCTGCTAAGTTGCTATTTTTCCTTTTTCCGACCGTCATCTGTTCTGCTGTGCCGGGAGATTTAGATTAGCTAGGAAGCAGGAAATGGTTGGATTTCTTGCTTTCTAGCTAAGCACAGCCGAACCTCCCTTAGGACTGAAGGTTTGCTTGCAAGCAAATTCAGTGCAGACTCACGGCATGTAAATTTGAGAGACTGAGCTAGCCGATGGCAGATAGCTAGATCACTGAATGATTCTGTGAGCAACTCAATCTGCCTGCTTTGCCTGGTTTTGGGTAAAAGTTGCTCTTTTTTAAAATAAAAAAATCAATAATTACATACATGGTGTGTTGTGAGTTAATTTTGTGAGTTTTCTTGCAAGCAAATTTTGTGTGATAGACTGAGCTAGCCAATGGCAGATAGATTTCTGAATGAATCTGTGATTCTGTGAGCAACTCAATCTGCCTGCCTACTTTGCCTAATTTTGGGTAAAAGTTACTCTTTTTTTAATAAAAAATTCAATATTTATATAAATATTTATCAAATTTACATACAAGCCATGCCCAGCCAGTCACACGACCAAGCCACACCCACAAATTAGGCCATGCCCACAAAACCAGTTAGTGGTCCATGGGACCTAAAATTATGAGTTTGGTGGTCCCTGAGGTCCAAAAGGTTGGCGACTCCTGGTCTAAATTATATTGATACTTACACATAAAATATTCCTGAAAGTGCTATATCTTTCCCTACTGCCCAAGAATTTGTGATTTAAAGAAACAGGGAATTAAGATATAGGTTTGTTCAAAATTTGCAGTTCCTGAAAAAGGAAATCCTACAGAAATTTCTGGACCAGATTGATCCAGTTACTCCACAAATAGTCTCGCAGTCATCTGCAGCATTCAGAACACCCCACATGGGTTGTGTTAATATTTCTTTCAGAAAAGTGCCAGACTGTCCAGAATAGTGATCCATAGAAGGGACAAATGTCTAATATATTATCAATGGGAAAGAAAATGACAGCTTGCCATTAGGAATTAAGTATTCAGAGTGATTGCAACTGAAAATGCAAATATACTATGTTGAAACAGAACTATTATTTACCCATCCAAGAATAGTCTATGCAGCTGGGAAGTGTTGTTGTCATCTTGTTCTTTGGCAAAAGTTGACATTTTGAGGAGAGCAGCGCCATTATGGCAAGACCAACACCAAATCTGCAGTAGGTATTTACATGTGATTTGGTTAGTAGTAGATGTCATACAAGTTAAGAGTAATCCATTCACCATACATGAAATTCAGTCCCTGAAGAGCACTTAATATGAAAGTGGATGAAACAGTTTGGATAATTCTTCAAACAACAATTTGGATTATATTAATATGGTCCCATGTTCTTTCCCCATTAGATCTAACCACATTCCCCATCTGGATTTACTGCTTGCATTAAGAATCAATATATAACTGTGTAACAGCAGCTAAGTTTTCTGTTATTCTTTTTGTTTTGCAAAAAGGGAATTTTAAAACCACCACTGAATAAGAAATTGCTGAACTAGCATAAATCAAAATGTTTTGGGAAATCTTAGTCAGTTTCAACAAAGAAGGGGCTTTTAACATATTACTATTGTTAATTGGTAAGATACTTGTAACCTGTCTCATATGTACCCTGCATTTGCACAATCAACCCATTTCCCCCTCCCTTTCCCCCTCATCTCACCCCAATTTAAATCTAGTATTCTATGCATCAGATGCAAGGAGCGCATTTCATAAAAATGTGTGCCTTTTAATAAACTGTGTTGTTTGGAGAAGGTGCTTCCAGATTCTTTCTGATTTTTGCCATCATAGACTAGCATGACTCTCTAGAGTCATTTAATAGAGATAAATGTTTATATAGCATGTAAGCTTTTCTCTAGCAATTTGAACTATTTTTCTAAAAAAACCTGGTTTCTAAAAGAAGATATCACTCATTCAACACTTTCATTTTTCTAACACATGTAACATCACTAGAGTATCTAAGCGTGCCAACCCAGAAGAAAACCCATTTAGCTAACAACTGGAACAATGATTTTCTTAGCAATATCAGCTTGTAAAAAGAAATTCTTTAGAAATTCTGATTATCTCTTCCTTAATTTGTTCTAAAAAGAAATTAAAACATATATTCAAGTGTGATTTGAAGATGGCTGCCTGGGTTTTATACCTTTTGGAGAGGACTTTCTACTCCTTATTTCTTATTATTTGTAAATGAAATAATTATTACATTTAAACATTGGGGGGTTATTAGCAGGTTTTTATTTATGGTATCTTTTCTATGAATGCTGCTAGATATTATGGGATGGTTTCACTGGTTCATGGGAATGAGTATGGGAGATAAATATGATCAATATAAATGAATGGGGTAGTGAGGAAAGCTAGTACTATGTAGCAGTTAAGCCGTTAGGCTAGAGGCAGGAAAAACTTTCTAGTCCTCCTTAGGGACAGAAACCAGTTGGGTGACCTGGATCAGTCCCACTCTCTCAGTCCACATCAGTGCTAGGTTCTGCAACAAAGAGGCCTAACAATAACACTTTTTTGTCACATCACACATTGGTAGCTTTGCTACATGAACCATTGTGAGTTATAATGCAAAATAAACCATTGTGAGTTGTAGTGCAAAATAAATCCTAGAGGTAAGCAACACTCACGCTAGGAAGAACAAAATGGGATAGAACTAGAAAAGCTGACTCTACATGTATCAGCAGAATACTAAAGCAGAGCTATAGTTTGCTAAATTGGAACTGGAAACTCAATTTGAATCAGGTTACTGGTTCTGATCTGAAAAAGGGCTAATTTGCCTTAAAAAGCGGGGAGGGAGTACAAAGTTCATTTCCACTCATCCAAATCAAAGGACTGTTTGAACTGATTTATTAACTATATTTATCCATTAATCCTACTTCCCAGAAGCAAACAATACATTGAGCTACAGAAATATGAGACAAGCTGTAATATTCAGTTTTGCTTAGCTCTGACTATATTATAGATTGTACTCATTTGATGTTATCCAATCATTTAGTAGTAAACTCATTTAGTAGTAAACATCTGTGTGTGTGTGTGTGTGTGTATTTATATGCATATGTAATACGATGTAATATAATATACATATGTATATCTTTACTAAAACCTTGTTCAAACTTGTCAACAAATATACTCACTGGAATTCCTCTTCCTTGATACTGCAAAATGCTCTCTTCAGAAATAGCCATTGGAACAACAAAATAAGCAGGCAACCTGAGAAATATTAATTTAACAAATTAAAATCTGCAAGTTATTCAGGCTTATCTCTCAGTTGGAGCTTCTCAGTACAACTCAGTTAGTTCGGAATTTTTATTGTACAGAAGGACTGAAGTCATTTCAAACAACTGATTGTCTTGTGGCAATGAAGACTGCAGCCCAAATCTTATATTCTCTTGGGTTGAAACCTTCTATTAAATAGAAATCTAGTTTTATATTCCTCATTCTTGCTAGGGAGATGGTGGTTATCATAACATACCTAACAAATTATCCTATAATTATTATCCTAATGGATTATCCTGTAACAGAAGCAACCTTTGAAAGTGGTGAAAAATGGGAGCAAAATTTATCACGAATCTTGAACTAAAGAAAATGTATTTTATTTCTGTACAAGAGTTTAGAATCCAGCATCTACCCATCACGGTTATTTCATGAACCTGTATCACTTGCTATATCTACTGGCTCATATTTTAATTTATAATACAGGTATTCCTTGAATTATGCCAGGTCGTCTTTCTGAAGATGCTTGTAATGCTTCTGAGGCCTTCTGAAATCCTGCAAGAAGGCTGTGCCAGCCATTTCCTATTCTTACAATGCTTTGGAAAGCTTCCAAGGCCTTCTGAAGCATCATGAGAACCCACCACGGAATTTAGGTAACAGTAGGCACAGCCTTCCTGTGTGGATTTAGAAGGCCTCAGAAACTTTCTAAAGCACTTTGAGAAAGGCAAATGGCCTTGGGAAGGAGTTATGGTGCGGCCAGCTGCTGCCTAACATAGAGCCAAGCTGGGCACCCTTCATCAGCAGTGAAAAGAAGATGGTGAGGGTTGGCAAGGCAAATGCTGAGCAGAGGGGCAGGGAGGACAAGAGACATAAAATGGAAACCAGTGTGAGTTATGGATTGTTCAGTCAGCAATGTTAATTTTTAAAAAGTGATGAGTTCTTACTTTTTAGAGACTTTATAACCTTCATTGGCATTCATTGCTTTGAATTTTAGATTTCCTTTGGTCCGCTCCAATTCTTGACGCCAGTCTTTAATAGAATCAAACCATACCACTTGATTCTCTTTCTCTGTTAAAATATAAAAAAAAATTTAGACTGGACAATTTTGAACTTTTCAAACAGACTTTGCATCTTAACCAAAAAGGTGACAAGTTTGTGAAATATGCTTTTTAGTCGGATAAACACACTTGATTTTTTTTCAATTCTAATATAGGTTTTGATCTTAGAAGGAGCAATTACCATTCTGAAATGTTTCACAAAGCCAATTTTTCAGACTCATCATAATTAACAGGGGATGCATATATTTTTATTTTTAACAGAAATAGCAGTGCCCTTTTTAATCAAATTCCTGCATACAGAATATTGAGTCTTTTACAGGAATCATGTTAGGGATAACATTGTTTACCCTAACTGGTTTAGGTAAAATAATAAATATGTTATCATAGTTTGTTAGTTAAAGTGTCTGCAACTTTAACTGTAGGACTGTAATTAGGGGAGTGGTTGTGAAAGCACTTCAAAAGAAGCAAGATGACAGCTTGCTCTCTCTCTGGCTTTGATGATCCCTAATTACTGCATGGAATCAAGACTGCATTACTCGAACGGGAGAGAAACAAAGGACTGATTTGTAAGTGAACTGACATAGGATATTTCTACATGGACTTTGCTAACTGAATATCCTTGAATGGACTGACTAAATGATACATGACTAATGGACTGTTATTTTGACTATGCTATAAATGGAATAAACTATATTTTTGATAGCACAAGCGTATCTGTTATTTTTACTGTATGTTAACAAACATACAAGCTTAGCTCACTCATTTATCTGTGTGCCTATCTGACTAACGCTGCACATTCTGTTTAGCTTGTCTCCTTAACCCTGGTTGGGGAACCCAGGCTTAACAAATCTGTTGAAGCTCATCTCTTGATCATACATGAACAGCTATTATACAATCTATTTCTCATCAGTATTAGACAGGACAGGTGACCAATCAAAATAGTAGGCAGATATATTGTGCATGCTTACCTAAATCATTTGGGGCAGCTGATGCATAAGAGAACAGAAACAAGCGTTTAAATAGTTTAGGGGTCTGTGTTTGATGAACTATGCCACTGACAATCTAAGAAAGGAACAAGAAATCATCATATTTGTAAGCCATTCATGTTAAACAGAAGAACCAAGTACCTTCCAACTTTTCTAGACTGAAGAATTTCCTAAAGTGACCCTATAAACCTCAAAAGGCTAAATATAAATTCCATTGAAATGCTGTATATGGACTTCCCAACAGCAATAACATTTAGATTTATATACTACTTCATAGTGCCTTGCAGCCCCCTCTAAGCAGTTTACAGAGTCAGCATATTGCTCCAACAATCTGGGTCCTCATTTCACCAACCTCGGAAGGATGGATGGCTGAGTCAACCTTGAGTCTGGTGAGATTCGAACTACCAAACTGCAGGCAGCCAACAGTCAGCAGAAGTCTGCCAGTACTGCATTCTAACTACTGTGCCACCATAGCTCATTAGCATTAAAATATCTGACTGGAAGATGCTGTCCAGGATACTGTAATACAAAGGATACAAATCTCACAAGTGGTCTGCATAGTTATTTGTCAGTAGATAGAATTGTGTTTGACCTAACAATTAAGTCAGGACAATAGCACATGGAAACATATGCAGAAAGTTCTTGAAGTCAGATTAAAGGAATGAATGAATGAGGAAGCTGAAGATTGAAGAATGAATGAGGAAGTTGAAGATTAGGACCCCAAGTTGATTTTCTCTGTAATGCTATCTCTAGTTATAAGAGTCATGATTTTTATGAAACAAAGATTTGGAGAAGATTGAAAATGTTCAAAGCTCCATAATTTGACCATACATTTCCTGCATCTTAATCTACAAAACTGCAATACATTTCCAACATTCAGGTAAGAGTTCAAAGCAAACCAAACACAGAGACGCAAGACTTATTAACAGCCACAGGAGCTAAAGCACAACACATTATATATAGTTAAGATTCATCATCTAAAAACAAATTAAGGAATATCATGAAATCAGTGCCACACAGTACTGTATTTTTCTTCACTTTATGTTAAATCAAATGAGAAATATTCATATGGCACAATTAATTTGTAAATGGAATCCAGCAATTAGGATATACTCTATTCCTTACACTGACATGTGTAATATTTTAGGAAAAAGTGGATTCACAAACGAAGGCAAAAAGTGGGTAATTTATAATGGGTTTTGTTTGCCATTCATTTAGAATGCAGATTGAAAACAAATGGTTTATAGTTGAGTATTTTGTGATTAACTGAAAACATGCCTAAGCCACAGCTAGACAAAGATGCTTCAATAAGGCAGGACTTCCTTTCCTATTTAATTTTTAGATCTTCATAAAAAATGTAACTCAGTTGTAACATGAGTGCTCTTCATGGATGTTTAGTCATATTCCAAAAATTTTTGTTTTAAAAAAAGGAAATAGGTAAGAGCATAATTACCCTTTTAATTTCTTCTTCCTTGGTATACCTTAAACAGAAGTGAAACACTCTAAGATCTTTGCAGTAGATGATTATTGTATCTGGATATTTTCTCAGTTGACCACTTAAGGGTTTCTTTTTCTCATCGTAAACTGTAAGAAAATATAGCTTAGTTTTAATATTTATTCAGGTAAGCAACTTACTACTATTTATCCAGCAAATCAGTAAACTTAAATCTTCTTGCACCCAAAATATTCCTAAGTTTATAGCCATCATACTGAGATGAGAATTTTTTTTTCAATTTGCTTGAGAAACTAGAAAACCATTTAAAAATTTAAAATGCTGGTATATACAGTTTCATAATAAGTGAAATACACCTGAAAGAACATATTGCTTAACAGAATCAGTGTGCAGATCTGTAGCTTGGGCTGTTGCTAATGTTATCTCTGCAATCCTACTTTTGGCACTATTATCCTAATCACCACTTTCAATTTACCTTCTTTACCTCCTGCAATTCTTGTTGAAAACATAAACAATACCCAAACTTTACCCCTCAAATATTTGTATGTCTGAAGATTTAAATAATACTGAATACATGCTTCATGACAATTTACTGCTCAATTTAATTTTAACTAGAACAGAAAGTCTTTGCTTGTGTTGACTCATGCATACAGTGATAACCTCAAGGTTGGGTTAGCGCAGTATGGTCTTTGCAGAGAAGGGAATGACAATAATCTGAAAACCGCCTGGTCAAAAATATATCAGGGCAGATAACAAGTTGTTTCTTTCTAAGTACAGGTAGTCTTTGACTTACCCAACGGAGCCCAAAATTTCCACTGCTAAGCAAGATAGTTGTTAAGTGACTTGTGTCTAATTTTATGACATTTTTTTTATTTTGGTATAGTTAAGCAAATCACTGCAGTTGTTAAGCTAATTGTGTGGTTGTTCAGTGAATCCAGCTTTTCCCCGTTGATTTTGTTTGTTGGAAGCTATCTGGGAAAGCTATAAATGGTGATCACATGAGTTGGTAACAATGCAACTGTCATAAACACATTCCAGCTGCCAAGTACTTGAATTTTAATCCCTTGATCATGGGCATTCTGCAACAATCTTAAGTGTGAAAACTGGTCATCAGTTACTTTTTTCAATGCCATTATAACTTCAAATGGTATTGAATAAATGGCTTTAAGTTGAGAATTATCTGTACATCATAGTATATCACAGGTTGCTCTCCAAGGCAATTCAAGGTTCTTTACTCTGCATGTATTACTTATCACAAATATGCATCATTTTGTAATCAAAAACATAATTAAAATATTAACATTATATTTTAAAAATATCTAAATCACCCACATTTGACTAAACTGAACATGTATTTCTGATAACCATGCAGTAATTAAGATAAACCAATTATTAATGCTAACCTACCTCCATAAAGTTGATCTACACATTGAAGGGTTACGTCATTTTCTTCCAAGATTTTATTTTTGAACTGCGGTTCCTAGAAGAAGAAATTGCCTTAACTTTTGCTTAACGGAACATAACATAATTTAATAAGATTTCTCTTTTACTACCAATACAGTAGAATATATATACAAAAAGTTAATTAGCTCTTTTTATTTCTGGAATATTAAACCTCTAAGAATTAATGAAATAGAATATATCATCAACATTATGAAATACAGCTGAATCTTAACCACAATTTTTTTTTTCCTTTAAAGATTCTAATCCTTCCCAGAACCGTGCCAAAACCAACCCTGGTATTTTCCACAAATAATATTCTAATTTGTCAAGGATTTAATATTTTCATTTTCTGCCAAAAAACTTCTTAAAGTCTTTGGCTTACATACTCAAAATTATAGATGTAAAATTGTACTAAATTCATTATAGGGAGAGCAATAGCTTAGCTTTCCAATATTCTTTTATAAAACATCATGCCTGATTCATTTCCGAGATAAAAAGTACATCATGTAACAGAATTTGCCTACACAAACAAAGACTAACTTTGATCACTTACTTCCTCTAAAGTGGATTCTTCTCCAAGGAATGAAATCTTGAAGTTTGTGCAAATAAGTTTTCCAAAAGTGCCACGATTTGATCCATCGTCTTGTACAAATTTCATAACCATGTTTGCTTCACAAAGTACCAGCTCACCTAATGGAAGTTAAATTTGCTGCTTAATACATTGCAGTGAACTACTTAGATTCTCAAATTCCAAGTTGCTCAAATGCTATCACTGTAGATGTAACTTGAGCTACATAATTAAAAAGATTTTGCTACTGCTATTGCTCTAAACTGAAGAAATACTCGTTCACTTTAAACTGTACTATCAGATCAGAGTTAAACACAGAGCAGTCAGCCTTAAACTGATATCAGAAACAACATTCTAAGAAAATTATGTACAATACATCAATATTAGGACTGTGTTATAAAAAGGAACCTCTCTTCTGCCCTGACATCCATTTAATTAGTAGTCTACTCTTTTTATAAATATAAGGCAAATAGATTCATTTTCAAATAACACCATATATCTTTCAAAGCAAGGAGTGTTAAGTTACAGAAATTGAAAAGTACCCTAATAATAATAACAAATATTTGTATTTAGTTCATTTGTTTACACACATTCCTTAGAATTCAAATCATCTACTTAATTGTATCATGTAATGCACAACTGCAGCATCCAATGTTGTGCAATATTATTTGTTTAGCATTACCTGGTAACAAGTGAGGTTCTACTTCTTTTTCTATAGGTTGCCTCACATATACTTCCTAAAAGAAAGGACACTGCATTAGTTCAGATGTTAAGCAAAAAGTTACATATTCAATAGACTGAAAACATATTTTGAAGGCAAATTACTTCTCCTGTGTTAGATTGGCATGTAGAAAACATTTACCAAAGTTATACAGTAACTGAAACCAACCTAACAAAAATGTGGAGAATTACAAGCATACAGCAACAGCGCAGATTATAAGAAAAGTACAATAATCTATTGCTGATGTGCATTATCCCCTGCTCTCTTTTTAGTATTAAACATTAAAAGAAGGAAAACAAAACTCACAATCCAAACAAGAACGCAACAAAATTTTTCAATAAAAGTTAACTAGTGTTAAGAAAGCATTGGGAGGCATTATCATGCCCTAAATTACTCAAGAAAAGCACAGCACCTAGTATATGTTACATTTGTCAAAGCTAACAAACTAGCAAAACATAGTTTTGATAGTGAAAAGGAGGATTATAATTAAGTATTTGTGATGTCTGAAAATGTGTCTTATATGCTGAAGGCCCCAAGTTTTATTTTCTATTTTATCCGAAGCTTAACAATACTAGGAAAGACCTCTTCTTGCAGATTTGGGAGAAATCTTGGCAATCAAAATATTAAACTTCTATGCCACCAGACTGACAAATTATTGATTTGACTCCCTACAAATTAAGTGGGAAACAAAATCACAGCTTCTAAAATTTTAGTTGATTCCAAGCAGTTCCACTTTGGTTCACACAACCAGGAGGGAGAAGACTCACAGAGCCACCAGTTCTGTGAGTCACCATTTCAAGCTACTGTTCCCCACCTCTGCCACAGAAATGTAGAAATGCAATAGGGGACTTTCTCTGCAAATCTCAGCCGGATCCAGCCCATTTTCAAATCAGGCACAAAGCACCTGGGTCGAGTCACCTGGATGATGTGGCTTACGTGGCACTTTAAGTGTGTTTTACTTCCACCAACATCCTTTGTAACAATCCCTATGGCTGCTTTGCAGAGCCCTAATATTCAAGTTTCAAACCTTCCATTCTCCAAGCAAAATGATCTGAATCATTCCAATAGTTAGCTTGGTTGCTTGACTGTTCCTTTTTACCTTAGAGAAAGGAACTAATTTGTTTTAAAGATGGTTGCATTTTATATCAAAAATGTTTTGACAACTGTCAACAGGAAGCCAGCCAAATATAAACAGTTAACCATGAACGTTGCATACCAGCAAGTTTTGTATGGTGAAAAAATAATGTTCTCAATATTTTTTCTAAAGAAAAATACAAGCTCCCCAAAGCTTTTTAATTTTACCACTTTAGCATCCAAAATGAATGTGGAAAATACTTTAAAAAACTCAAAAAAGGCAAAATACTAATACTTAATCAAAATGGAAGCCAGTGTTTTCCTTTATATTACTACAGAGCTGGTTCATAAGCAAAAAATAAACACCACTTAGCCAGGGCTCTAAATCTACAGTTAAATTGTTTTTCCTCTAGTAAGAATAAACTTTTTTGCTATGTCTCCTACTTCAAGTGACTACAATGGGAGAATTAAAAAAAAACACTGCATAAGGACTGACCAAATACTTATCAAAAATTGCAAACTGATAAAAGCTAAGTATTCATAACTTCATTTAGTCTTAGAAACTATATAAAGTTGTCCTGAAATCCTGAAGATCTGGTGTTATCATTCATTTCACATTAGTTAAAGGATTTGCACAAGGGATTACTTTTGGGACTTTAAACCTACAAAGCCTTAAACCACCCCCAGTTGTTTAACTCAGGGGTCTCCAACCTTTCTGGCTTTGTCAACCAGTTTGGGGGGGTGGTCTGTGCCAGCAACTAGTGTGCATGCTTGTAGAGCTCCATTTACACAAGCGGTGGGTGCGCCCACCCACTTGTGCAAATGGAGCTTCCTGTGCGAGCTTCCATGGCCTGGTTCCAAATAGGCCGCGGACCCTTGGCGTAACCTATTAAGGAACTCCAATACCAGTTCCCAAGAATTTTACCAATCAAACAAACAAAAAACATGTCAGTTTAAATGTAGTTTCAGACTGCTTAACTGAAAGTTGAGCTAAATAATTATTAAGTACAATAATCCAAGTTATTTTGGGGGGGAAATTCCCCAAACATTTGAGTGTAATGTGATTTCTTTTCTATTAAGCTGCGATACTTGCTAGGTGATCTTAAGTCAGTCCTTCTCTCATTCTGACCTTCTCATTAAACTGCTGTTTAAAAAACTGAGAAAAACTGCATAGACATTATATGAAGTTTCACGATTTCATAGTCTACTGGAACAAATATAACCCTCAATACAAGAGTTATTTCAACGTTAATACCCCAATTTTCACTTCAAGCATTGTCTTTCTCACAGTAATGAACAATTCTCAGAATTTATTCTACATAATAAAGCTATGTATCATTATTATCCAGGGAGAATTCCTTAACTGAAATTTGCATAGCTAATATTATGCTTAGCATCAGAGAACTCCATCTGAATTTATTTTACCAGATACTCTTCCTTCCATAATGGATTATCATGAAGTTTTAAAGAAAGTCACATACTAAATGTTGATGCTGAGAATTTAGACAATTTGAATATCACATTATAATACTTTAAATATGAAATTCAGATTGTTCAACTTATGTTATATCTCTCTCTAGGAAGGCATGAGTAATGAAACTAAAAAACAAGTATAATCAGTATGGAACTGGCCTGAAGGGCTAGTTCAAATATTTTTCTTTATTAAGAAACAGTTACAGTTCTATACAGACAAGCAGAAGAATACCAGAAACATTTCTGTATTTCTTTTTTCTAATTTTAATTTTTTGGTAACTTGGCTTCTTTTTCTCCTTGATTTTCCACCCTCCCGAACCCCTCCATTTTTGTTATTTTGCATTTTATCTCTTCAAAATATGATGAAAACCCCTTAATTTCACAATAAACTAATTTAACCATAATATCAACCAGAAATTTGTGAGCATCTAAATCAGGAGTGTCAAACTCATGGCCTGTGGGCCGGTTGAGTGATGTGCTGGCCACGGCTACCTCTGATTGGGAAAAAAGTCCCAATATGTCATGTGATGATGTGATGACGTGAGTTGTCATCCCTGATTTAGATCAAGCCAAATCCAAACATGCTTGGGAAACCCTGGAAGCTTGGTACTCACAAATCAGCCATCAACAGGCACATAAATATTTTCATATCATTCAAAAGAAACAATTTAAAAAAAGCTAAAACAGAAACAAAAAAACCCAGAATACCTCCTGGTCAACAATTATACTCAAACAAGCAAAGATTCACACTTGGATTAATATAAGACAAACAGTAAACAACCCAATCAAGCAACTACCAAGGAAAAACATCACCCCAACAACACTCACAGGGCTTACTATATATACTGTATAAAAATAGAGAGCAAACCCCATTCTCTTTTAGAATTGAAGATGTTACCTAGCTGGATAATGTAACTGTACAAGAACCAAGCTCAGAGAGCACCAAGGACTCCTCAGTTTCATTAACAGTTGTTATAGCTAGGATTTAAGTTTTCCAGAATCAACTTAATGCCATTTCAACTGCCCACAATAGGATGCTTCCTGTATGTGGACAGACTCAGTTATTACTACTAAATTACTAACCAAACATCTTCCTAGCTACACCATTACCAACTCAATCTCAACCATTCTCTTCAAGCATTAATCAAAAAGCTATAAAGGAAGAAACTCATTTTGAACTCAATTAAATGCAGGGCTCTCTACTTTCAATGGCTTCTTTTATATCAAATAATATAATATCCTAATTCTTTATGATTATTGGCAGATTATATATCTTCACTGTGTATCACACTGAATTCTAGCTTCCTTCTTAAGCATCTTAAGCTAATGAGTTGCTCATGGTCAAAATCCAATCAAAGCAATTTTATCTGTGCTAATTGTTCCAACAAAAAATTAATTTGCTAGTGATTCAGCAATTACTTTATTTCTAACCAAAGGATAGAAACCTGTAAGAGTTCACAAAAATAGCGTTCGTATTATGATATATTGATCATAAAATAGCCAACTTCATGTTGCCTTAAAAGTTTATGGTTCTGTGAGTCACATAAATCCAAAAAAACTGACGAGTAAACTATGGTACATTTAATTATGGGAGTGTCATGTGAGCACAACCAATGTATATCCTGCATACAATGACACCATCCAAGTACACATTCACTATAGGAGTCTTTGTTCAAATTCTGGCCATATCCTGACAATCTGGCTCTGTGACAAATTACTACTTGTTTCACTATTCATTAGTAATATTGGAATGTATACTTTAAATATACTGTTTCCAACTCCCTTCATTTTTAGTACAACCAAGAATGAAAAAATTAGGTAAATATCATTTATAAATGGCAAACCTCAAAAGTAAAAAGGTATATTTCTGCTAATTTCATTTTTAAAAATAAATGGCTGCCATTTTAACAAACATGCATGAAAGTAATAAGGTAACTACCTTTTTTGATAAAGGACAGTTGTTAGTTGTTCATGTGATCTGCTAATCTACATAATAAATGGATAGGATGCATGTAGACTTGAATGCTGGATCAAGCCATAGTTAAAATACAATTGATTATCTATTTTAAAGCCAAAGTTTAAAAAAGCTCCCTCTTTTATCCAGAGTTCTACCATATAGAACAGTAAGCTACTTAAAGGTATCCATGAGGGAATGAGGGGTCAAAAAAGCAGGTGCAAGCATGCAAGTGATAGCCTTTTTAAAAACATATCACAAACATTACATGCATGTTAAAAAGAATTGTGCTTCAATTATATCCACCGTCTTGATGTTTTGGACACCCCTCTCCCCCCAACAGGGGCTTGTGAAAGAAAGTATTCTTCTTACAATCTTTTCAGGTCCTCCATGTGCTCAGAAACACATTGTAGTCCATACATAGGAAGTGAAACAGGGACATAATGGAACTGAAGAAAAGATGTTTCTTTTCATTTGCTTATTTCTGGGGGATCCAAAATCTTAACTCCCAGGAAACAAACAGGAAGCACTGACCTGGTCAGTCACTGCAAAAATGAATCTGTTTCTCTTGAGCTTCAGATTAGGCCATTATGTCAACATGCCCAATGCCAATCAACAATTTTTTTTTACAACACCCACATTTTATTGACATACCATCAAATTTATTAAGCAATATGTAATTAATTTGCTTTTCAAAACATTGATGTTATTAATGGAAGTTGTCATGATGCAACCGTCTAAAAATGAAAATACTTTGGGACCTATATCCCTTTGCTCTTCATGTAAACTTAAGTTGAAGTGGAAAAAGGAGATTCTGCAAGTGGAGTAAACTAAGTCTTGCAGAATCCAGTGGTACTTAGTTTACTTTAGATAAAATACCAGTGTCCTCAGATTGTTACCAGATAACCAGAGAAAAATGCTTAGGGTAGTATGGCTGTATTTGCTTACTAAAATCTCAGTGAACTTATTGAAGCGGGCTTTGGAGAATGCAGGCACAGACCATAGCACAAGATATCAAAAATACAATTTTTTAAAAATGTGGCACATTTACTTTGCAGCACTGAAGTTTCATTTTTAGTCTACCTGCCTACAAGAGTCTTATAGCACCTTAAATATAAACTAAGACACCCAGACTGTTCAATCTTACAGTTGTACAATAGAAGCATTTAAAAGTTCTTTTTGGAGGCCCTATTTGGGAGGGGGGGATCTAATGACCAGATAAAGAGCTTCACCCAAGCATTGCTTTATCAGTTCTGGACAAAGCTTTCCACGATTTTATTCGTGAAAAAGCTGAAACTGAAACAGAGTTTAAACCTCAACTCACTTCTCTTCAAACTTTTTCTTTCTTGCCATGCTGAATCCCTACCTTTAGCTTTTAAACATTAAACTTAAAACAGGGGCTTGGCTGTAAGCCCATCCCACCATAATACACTGATTTAAGTATATGAAAACCGCATGCTTTTCCTGAGGAAGCAGGTGCTTCCAGAGAGCAATTTACGCACCCGGGAAAGGGGGGGGGGGGGAAGCACAAGGATACCGTTTCACACATAATAACAGAATTATTACTTTGTCACTTTGAACGTACACTAATCGGGGTATCTTAAAATGAAATTTCGTTGCATTCAGCTCTCGAAGGGTCAACTTCACGTTTTACCCTCCCAAGCCCCTGTTTCTTTTGCTCTCCAAAACGGCACCGTTTATCCTCTTGTTTTGGCAGCGCCAGAAGCAGCCACCCCACCCCACGCCTTTTGGACATTTAAATTTGTCCCACCCCGTTTGATAAATCCTCTGTCCTCCCGAGGGTTTCGTAAACGGAGAAGACGCCGGCTGCCAAGAGTAAAATGCTCCTTATGGGTCTTGACCCTCACAAAACCCCTCACAAAACCCCAAGGCTCCCTTGAATAAGGAAGACGGATCCCATTTCCTAAGGGATGGGGAGGCGGGCAAGGGCTGAAAGGACGGCACCCCTCTCGCCTACAAAGCAGCCAAGTTTTGGTTTTTTTTGTCTCCCCCCCTCTTCACAGGACGACGAAGCCCCGGAAAAGCCGCCACCGCCTGAGAGGAAACCCTGAGAACCGAGCCGCCTTCGCCCCCGCCTTCTCTCGCGGGAACTCTTCTGAGAGAGCGCTCCCCCCCACCCATTCGCCTCACCTCAGGGCTGATGTATGAGACGAAGGAGGGCTTAACCGGCTTAGCCCCCGCGCCCACCCCGGCGCCCAGCATGGCTTGCCCCCACGAAGTCCCCCCAGCGGCCCTGCTGCTGCTGCTGTTGTTGCTGCAGCCGGTGCCGGCGGGCAGGGTCGTCGGTGGTGTCGGCAGCTCCTCCCAGGAGGACTCCACATCCTCCGCCAACACCGCCCTGTTCCGTCTGAAGGAATTGATCCCTCCCATCGCCCCGACCTGCCTCTGCTTGCTCTCCAGCGCGCCTCGCGGCGGCCCCTCCCCAATCCTCCCCACTTCTGGAGGAAGGGCACGAGAGGCAGCGACGCCATTGGTCCGGCGCGGCTTCAATCAAGGCGAAAGGCCACCCAGGCAGCGAGGCAACGAAGGGTAGGGTGGGGGGTGCTTACGCTCTGATCCTGGAGGATTGGGAAGAGCGAGCAGAGGAGCCAATCACAGCTTCAAGAACGAACTCCGATTGATAGTCGCTTTGTCCAATCAATGAAGCAAAAGCCTAATTAGTTCCATCTCCCCCCTCCTTTTTTAAAAAATTTCAGCTGGAAGTTCGGACTTTGAATTGATTGCCCGTGTATGGTCGCTCATTGTTTATGTATGTATATTTTTCAGGGTAAAGTATACGCTCAAATGAGGTTCCTTTTTTCACGCACAGTGCATTTTTAAAGTCAAACATACGATGAAAAAAGTTGCAATACAATTAAAAAGCTTTTTGCATGAATTCTAAGATTTACAAACCTACTTTAAAAATATTCTTAGGGGGTCCGATTATTATGTACAAATACGGTATTGTAGGTAACACGCATTTATTGTAAAAGAGATAACTGAAAGGCAGGTGGGTGACTTTGGACCAGTGGGTCTCTCTCAGCCCAATATCTTACAGGGTTATTGCAGTGGGAAAATACAGGTAGTTCTCCAGTTACAACAGTTCATTCTACTGACAGCTGGAAGTTACAACAGCACTGAACAATGTGGCTTATGATCACTACAGCATCCCCATGGTAATATGATCAAAATCCAGATGTTTGGCAACTGGTTCATATTTATGAGGGTTGCAGTATCCTGAGGTCATGTGATCATCTTTTGCTACCTTCTGACAAGCAAAGTCAATGGGGAAGCCAGATTCATTTAACAACTGGGTTATTAACCTATCAATAGAATAGAATAGAATACCTTTATTGTCATTGCATTCCACAAATACAATGATTTTTGAAAACTACTCCAGCACAGTGCCCCAAACACCACATCACAATCACACGACAGAATATTTAAAAATTAAAATAAATAATAATTAAAAACCTAGTCTAAAACCTATCTAAAACATTTAGTAAGTTAAATAGTTTAAAAATGCCGCCATATACATAGGACTAAATCACATATGCATTGTTTGATTCAAGACAATTATTATCTTGGAAAAGAAATTGTTTTTCAGTCTATTAGTCCTCATTTTAAGACACCTATAGCATCTCCCTGATGGTAACAGTTCGAAATATGAATGTCCAGGATGAGAATGGTCTGTGGAGATTTTTAGTGCTCTAGAGAGGAGTCTGGTCTTCGCAATCTCTTCCAAAGAAGAAAGAGGGCAACCAATGAATCAACTGTTGATTCACTTAACAGATGTGGAAGAAAAATCATAAACTGGGGCAAAATTCACTTAACAAAAGTTTCATTTAACAACATAAATTTTGGGCTCACATAAGATCAAGGACTACCTGAATAAGGCAGGAGCATTATGTATGTTCATTATCTAGCATAGATAGATAGATAGATAGATAGATAGATAGATAGATAGATAGATAGATAGATAGATAGAAAATAAAGACTAGATAAAATAATAGCACCATGGGTGCAATCCCAAAATATCTGCAGTACCATTTGAACAATATGGACGTTGACCAAATCACCATCAGTCAATTGCAAAAGGCAGCTTTATTTGAAATAGCTTAAAATGGCTAATCTGCAGTAACAATGTTGTGTTTCTTTCCCCTTTAAGATTTTACTAGCATATCATTGTTGATTTCATTCAACAATGAAATCTGATGCTTCAGTTGCAACTGTTCTGGATAGTGATAGAGATGCAGTCATCCAGACTGTAATAACCTCTGTATTAGATTGCTATCATATCCTTTATCTGAGGTGGCATTTTCAAAAATGATAGTTACCTCCAAATATAAACATTGTACCCAGCCAATGTCAATGGTTCCTGCCTTACTTATATGGATAACAAACACCTGATTCATATACTGTACTAAGCCATAGTTTGCTTAAGACTGTTTAATCAATTATCTAGAATTAGTTGGGATTGTGCACCATAATTGGTTAGTCTGGTACATCATACTAAGTCATAAATTTAGGATGCATGAACCACAGCAAAACACAATACACTAAGCAAAAAACAAAATGTTGTAGCTTAGAACTATGTGAGAGTTCAAATCAGACCTAATGAGGATCAACACTTTTGCTTAGCCTACAACCCTGAGAGAAAACTAGAAAAAGCACCATTTTGTTCCTTTTATACAAGTGAAGCATCTACAGTTCATTTGTGTTCACAAAATAGAAATGAAAAGGGTTAAAAACTGGACCATGTACTGGAAACTGGATTCAAAGCATACTTGCTTCCAGAGTTAAACCAGTGGTGACCATCTCATTTATTGCTGACACATGGAAACCATTTTTATCTTTGGGACTGGACTACAATGATAATTATTTCACTAAAAACCAGCTCCAGGGAGACTTATTAGAACTACTACAGTAAAACTTCCTATTATTTTTTAATTTCATTTTGGGGTGCTTTTTTGTGCTTTTGTGTCAGTGTTATAAGTTTCTTCAGAATCTGAATATCTATGGAGATTCTCAGTCATCCAGGTCATGGTTGTCTCAAAGGTGCTTTTCCAAAAGACAACTGGACTTTCTTTGTTTCCTTTAAAACATTTCACTTCTCATCCAAGAAGCTTCTTCAGAATCTGAATGAAATTCCCATGGCCAATAAACACTCTGTACAGTCATATATATTTTTTCATAGATATATATTCTGTATATTCATAGATATTCTGCATATCCATATATAGTTATATGTTCTGTATATTTGTCTATACGTATTTATATTTTATTGCTGTTTTGCACTTCTGGTTAGATGCTAACTGCATTTTGTTGCCTGTGTTCCTGTGCAATGACAATAAACTTGAATCCAATCTAATCTAATCTAATGGCTATGCAAGGTTCCCAGTGAATTAATGTGCACATCCAGTCTTAACCATGGTTTAACAAATAACCCACAGTAGGCTGAGTTTGTAGAAACACTATGGCACTTTGGCCTATGGTAGGATATGAATTCCACTACTTTAGCCTCTCTCCCTTTGCTTCCCCCTCCCCTTAGAAATGAAATCTTGCAGCAAATTTTACCTTTCCTGACTATGGAGGAAATATCCTAACAACTTTGACAGCCTAGATGGAATGATTCAGAACAGTTTTTACCAGCAGCTTTTACATTATTGCATAATAAGCTCTAGAGGGTTTGAAATAACTATGATTCCTTGGCAGTACTAGTGCTTTTGAGTTCTGGTACAATTGATTTCCAAATAGCTCTGATGGTAATAGTAATTATAGAACTTAGTCTGAATAAGGGGTTATTGGGCTGACTCGTAAAATAGTTGAATGAATTCCTCAATGTATGTGCAGAAAGCTTTTCCTTTTTAAAAATTCAGGAGTTTGTGGACTTGGAAAATGGTTGCTTGAGGTTTCTAAACCCAATAACGTATTTTCTGTCTCAACAGTAGCTTAATACAAATGCAGTATTGCCTGGAAGAAAGCAGTAGGCATATCTCAATATGGCTTAAATATTAAATGACCCAGCAAGGCCAGTGAAACAGCTGCTTCTACCTAGATAGCAGCCAGTTCACACCATTGTTAACAAAAGAAAATGTTTTCACTGATATGATTGTTAGATCCAAGTGAAAACGGTGTTCTAAATCCACTGGAATTTAGGAACAATGTCCTTAACGTTGAGTTATTGCTTGGTTAAACAAGCATGCCAACATTTTGTTTGTTCTGTAGTAGAAATAAACAACTCCAGTACTGTTTGAATATTGCATAATGGATCATTGATGAAATCTGGTGCTTCCCAGATATTTTGGATTACAACCCATGGCTATGCTGACTGGAATTTAAAAGAGATTTAAAGTTTCAAAAGATTTGAGATCTGATTCACATGATGCCCTAAGCCATACAGTGATTTCTTTGCTTTTGATCTATAGCACCATATGTGAACTAATTTCTTCAGCAATTAAACTAATAAAAACAGTACAGATTTGTAAGGCACCTATCTTGAATGTGTTGTATTTTTTTTTTAAAGCAGAAGACAAAAAGTAATCAATAAACTCAGTCCATATCTATTTAGTAAATATTTGCACCATTATTTCCCAAATACTAAAATGTTGATAATACTGTATTTCAGTTCTTTGAAAAAAATGAAGTCTCATTCCAGTTTTAAAAATTAGTACAGTATATATAATTGCAGCTTAATTTTATTTGTGTTTACTCAGAAGTCTCACTTCATTCAGTGGAACTTATTCCCAGTCAAAGGCTTCTTAGAACTGCAATCTAATTCTTAGACCTTCACATTCAAAACTTCAAGGCTATTCCTTTTTTAATATATACAGTATGAATATATACATCACTAGCCAGAATAATCTACAGATATATGTGTGGGAGGCTTTATTCCACACCTCTTTTCAGCAAATAGCAATCTATTTCATTATAACCCAGCCAAACCATTCTTATACATATTTAAATACTAAACCCATATAAACCCAGATATTCTGGTTTAATTTTTCTTGGAGGCAGGCTATCTGAATTTTACACAGCAGTCCTTAACTTACTACCACAATTTTAATTGCTAAGCAAGGTGGTTCTTAAGAGTAGTTGTGTCCAATTGTTAAGCAAATCACTCAGGCGGAGGTTAAGTCACCCCATTAGATTTCTCTTGTCAGAAATCAACTGGGAAAGTCACACATGGTGATCACATGATCCCAGGATGCTGCAACTGTTGGGGATACAAGCGGGTTGCTACGCAGCTTTTGATCAGGTGACTGTGGAGATGCTCTGACTCCTGTATGTGAGGACCTGTTGTCATTTTTTTAAAGTGTGGTTGTAACTTTGAATGCCATAATTTGTAACCAAGATGGCTAAATGTGAGAATGAGAATTACAAATGTCCAATACGTCCAATGACATGAGGCCTTGAGAAGGACTGACAACCATGTGCAGAAGGCAGAGTTAGATATCCACAATTCTGCCAGCTAGAAAGTGTCCCCCCCCCCATTCTGTTATCAACAAATACTATGCAACCTATATCAATGAAGATTCTCAATCATCCTTATAGAGTTGTCTGGAAGTTGAATCAAGACAACTTGACTTCCTTTTCTTGTTGGTTTACAATAAGCAGCAAAATGCTTCTAACCAACAGGAAAAGAAGTCCAGTTACCATGACTCAGTTACCAGAATAAGCATAAATAAAAACCTTTGTTCCTAAAGAGCTTCTTGCTTAAATTGAAGTTGGATTGGAGGGGAAAAAAAGAAATGCAAGAGATAAAAGCTAATAAGCTTTACTTGAACTAAATTTATACATAAGCTTTACCAAGATGAAAAAATTAAAAGAGATATGAAAACTCCTCTTCTCCGTCATCTTTAATTAACAGAAAACAAAATGAAGGTACAAGATGGGCAGGATTCCAAATACCTTTGGAACTTTTAACTCTGTGTATACACCAGCAAATTTGGCTTCATTTGTTTTGCTAAAGAGCTGCTGCACTAATGCTTGGTTCAGAAATGTCATTCTCTGAAACTGCCTACCCTAAGGACAGACGTACTGGACAGGCAGCCAGTTCTTCCTTCATAGGAATGAGTTTCATTTGTAGAAAGTATTTGCACATGTGTCTTGCTGACAGAAAGATTCCTCATTTTGGGAGTTTTAAATTTTTTTGTTATACTAGGAACAAACTGTTTTTAAACAGAATTTTCCTTTTAAGAAACAGAAATTGAAGTTCCAGCCCTGAAAAGCCCAGATGCACATCACAAGGCATATATCCCCATCATTTATTTTGACCTCTTATGTGCAATATATTTTGTCTACATATTAAGATGCAAAATAAAATGATAATCATTATATATTTCACCATTCAAGGAAGTATGATTCCCCTTATCCCCAGATGTTTCTGAAGTACCATTTACCGCTTATAGTATTTTAGATATTCTTTCCAGATAGTTTATGTAAAGTGTCTGGAAATTTAACCCCCCAAGTTTATATAAGTGAGTGAGAAATTCATACCAGTTGATTTTATTTATACTCTTATTAGAAGTGTGTTTTGTCTTTCTTGCAAAAGTTCAAGGCAATGAACACGGCACCTCTTCCTCCAAAGTCCTTTCTCTTAATGCTACACTAGGCATCATCCTTCATAAAAGTAATTTAAAAATAAACAGCAACTCAAGGCCTAGGAACATTTAAACATTTTGAAAGGTTAAAAATTTTACAATATGATTAATTGGAATAGAAAGCTTAATATAGTTTATTGAAAATAGACTGATTCAAAATGTCATGTTTCTCAGGGCATCTTGAGGAATATTATGAATATTGCTAAACTGTTATATCTAAGTTAGTGACATTAATAAGGGTATCTATCCTGAGTATACAATCAATAGTACATCACTTAGTACATTTTTACTTTTTATTTGTGTATTCAACTGTAGTGTTGTAACAAATCACATCTGTGAACCAAAGCATACATCAACAGGCAGATGTAGACTGAATAACACCACTATAATATTTAGCTGTTTGAAGGAGAGGTAAGCATACATTATGGCCGCAAATAATTTTCTGCTATTTTTCCTTTATAGCATAGCCTTCAATTTATGTGAGATACTGTTATCTTCAATTTTAGGTTTAAATGAAAATCACTGTATAATTTGGTACAAAAACAGCAAAGGAACCCCTTCACAGGCACGGATATGGCAAACAATTATTTTTAATTCAGAGCTAATGGTATTATTACCATACTTATAAAGCTCTCCAAAAATAGTTAGCCAAACTCTTCCCAAACAGAAAAAACTGTCCTCTTGTTTACAGTTTCTGCAATATTTCAGAAAATTATTTTTTGGCCTTGCTACGTGAAAGTTAATTGAACAAAGCCCTAGACATGAAGCCATTAAAAAGCCATTCTATTAAAAAACAAAATCATGCCATTTTTAATGAATTGCTAAAGTTGCTGTTCATACTGAATACATTTTGCTTTTATACTGCTAATGTGTAACTAACAATAAACCTGATTAGAATAACATAAATCTGTCTTAATTACACCATTATATCACTAGATAGACAAATGCCAAGGAATTGGCAGAAATGTTATATTGAAAGCACTTAAATATCAGGATAAGAGATTGTTAATGCTTCACATTAAGGAGAAACAGTCCTGCAGCCCCACTTTACAAAAAAGTGTTCTGCTATAAAATATTAAGTGACGGAGGAGCTGTATTTACCATTTGTAATACAAAGCAACTTACAAGTGTGAAAGGTAAGTACAAATTCTAAACATATTTGCAAATACACAAAGCAACTGAAACACGTTAATAATGTATTAAATACAGATACAACTTAAGTACACAATGACCAGTTAACATAAAGAACATAAATCAAGAGTTATATTTTAAAACCTAAAGAAAGGAGGCAGGCTAAAACAAACCAAAAATTGAAATAGTTTTCATTAGTAATCTTTTTCTATCATAATTAAGTCTGCACATCCTTTAAAATGGTGTGAATGCCACACAAAAGTGTTTGTAACCTTTGGGGGTGGTTGTACTTGAACAGATATTAAGAATTATTTTTACAACAAATGGCTTCGGTTTTCACCTTGTTGTGTTAACAATGCACACAGAAATTTCTTGCTTAAAAGTTATCATAGTCTTTCTTGTCTTTTTTCCCCTCAGCTTCAAATCCATCAACTCCATCACTGTCCCTTCTCCTTTTTCGATTGCTGTGAATATTGAAACGCTGGTTCATCTGGGGTAAAGGATCCATTCCTAGAACTTTGTGGATCTGACGGAATGCAAGGAGTCTCAGGGCAAACTTGTAGCAGAAGGAAGGAAAAAGGAAATCAGATGGATTGAATTTCAACTTCATAAGAACAGAGGCTGGTTAATTTTAATGTCATTTCTACAGCAAAATCCTTATTTAACACATTTTTTCAGTACAGGAATTAGTTACCTGGAACTCCAGTCACCTGTGAATTGCATAAGTTATGCATCTATACCCATTTGGAAATTGCTAGTTTACAGAATAATTTGATAGGCAGACTTTCACAGATAACAGATAATCAGAGTTGGAAGGGATCTTGTAAGTCATCTAGTCCAATCCACCGCCCAAGCGGGAGACCCTACACCATTTCTGATAAATGGCAGTCCAATCTCTCCTTGAAAGTCTCAAGTGATGGTGTTCCCACAACTTCTCAGGGCAACTTCTGCTCCATTGGTTGATTGTTCTCACTGTCAGAAAGTTTCTCCTTATTTCCAGGTTAAATCTCTCCTTGTTCAGTTTCCATCCATTATTCCTTGCCTGGCCTTTGGGTGCTTTAGAAAATAGCTTGACCCCCTCCTCTCTATGGCAGCCTCTCAGATATTGGAAGACCATTATTGTGTCTCCCCTGGTCCTTCTCTTTACTAGACTAGCCAAGCCCAGTTCCTGCAACTGTTCTTCATTGTATGTTTTAGCCTCCAGTCCCCTAATCATCCTGGTTGCTCTTCTCTGTACTTTTTCTAGAGTCTCAACATCTTTTTTATAATGTGGTGACCAAAACTGGATGCAGTACTCTAGGTGTGGTCTTATTAAGGCTTTATAGAGTGGTATTAGTAGTTCCCTTGATCTTGATTGTATCCCTCCATTAATGCAACTTAAGATTGCATTGGCTTTTTTGACTGCTGCTGCACACTGCTGGCTCATATTCAGCTGATTGTCCACTAAGACTCCAAGATCCCTCTCACAGTTACTGCTATTGAGCCTGGTTTCACCCAGTCTAGATGTGTACTTTTGGTTTTTCTTGCCTAAGTGTAGAACTTGACTTTTCTCTACATTGAATTTCATTTTGTAAGATCTAGTCTGTCAAGATCCTTCTAGATCTTGAGCCTATCTTCTTGGGTGTTAGCTATTCCTGCCAGCTTAGTATCATCTGCAAATTTGGTAAGTTCCCCTTCTATTCCCTCATCTAAGTTGTTATCTGATTACCATAGAATTCCAAACTATGAAAAGCTCAAGTGGTATTCTGTGATGTCTATGTTTATATTCAGAGTCTTCAATTCAGAAGTCTTGGATGTGAACTTTCCATGCTGATATCAATCTATCAGTAGTGAGAGCATTGATATATATATAAAAAGTTTCCTCAAAAAATATTTGAGATGGCAATGGTCTCTAACTGGTGACTGCCTAGACTTACTAAAGAACCTATGAAAAGAGCAATAAAGAAAAAATGAGAGGAATCTAGTCCTCAAGAGATTTTTTTTCCAAGAAGGAAGAAATGAGATGCTTGGAAATGATGGTATATGGTAAGAATTTAATCTAGAACATAAAATGATAAATTTTCAAAATGCTCCAGAAAACCTAAATATCATCTATACGGAATCACATGGATCTTAAAAGTGAGCCATGTGATCCCATAATGTATGGTGTAGATGAGAATCAGAGTTGAATGGTGCTCATTTGGAGCCTTCAGGCTGATGTCTATAAATTTGCTAAACATCGGGCTAAAACATCTTGATACAAAATGTCAAAGTTCTTCTAGCTCAAGAGTATTCAAACTTGACAGCTTTAAGACTTGTGGATTTAAACTCCCAGAATTCCTGAGCTAACATGACTGGAGGAGGAATTTTGGGAGTTGAAGTCCACAAATCTTAAAGCTGTCAAGTTTGAAGACCCCTGTTCTAGCTGAAAGTTTGATACTTTGGTCAAAATATGAGTGGGATGAAAATTTGTTATAGAAAACATCTAAAGCCTGTGAAGGATATTCAGGATAACTGTAGTACAAAATCATTATTGTCAAGTTCAGAGACATTGGCATGAATCCCATGACAGAAGGAAATAGCATGCATTAACAGTTTGAGACTTCACAAGATACATGTCATCTCATGAAATGCAGGGCTAAATTACTGAGACAAAGACAGGGATCTTTGTCCAAACGGGACTTATGATGGGAGATAAGAAGGTATTATGGAGGAATAGATCTTAAGGCAAGCCTATTTCAGATCTCTTCTTCTGAGATTGATTTCTGTATATGAGGAGAAGCTGGGGTCAACTGAGCAATATAAGGTAAAAAGGCCATCAATAACAGAATTTGTGATATCAGGGTTGGAGAAGGACATGATGGAGAAGAATTAGAGACGTGGAATTAGCCCTTTGTCCATCTTTTTCTTTTTTGTCTTTCATGGAATTAGGTTGGCTGACCACACAGAAGGCTTTGAACCCTTATTAAGTGATTTTTTTTCCCAATGCCTATAATGGTGATTCAGGATCCAATGCTCGATGGGCAATGGAGGTGTGAAAGAAGCTGAAAAGACACAAATGCTTTAGAAACTGCTACCTTTAAAAGCTGCTCCCAGGAAGTGGGTGTCTGAATAAGCCAACCATGATCTTCATCTAAGCAGAAAAAGCATTTCCTATGCTCCAGTGCCAGCATTTGCAAAATGGGTTCTGAGAGTAATAAGACTGAAAGACCGATCATGATGAATAACTTATCTTGTTATGATGAAGTTTTGAGAAGAGTCGAGAGAAGAAGGGGAAAAAACCCCAGGAAAATCAGCTCAAAAAAAAGGGGCTCACAATGGAAGTCATACTTAATTGTCTGGCATGGGGAGGTGAGTGGGAGAAACAGGATACCAGCCAGTTAATTCTACAAATTCTAGAAGATTCTGAATTGAGCTCTAGAGACATTGCCCAATATACATGAATTATAGGACACCATGGGGGACCTAGTAAGCGTTTTAGTATTTGGTAACTACGTTATATGTATAATGAGGCAAGCAGGTACCAGCTAAAATTTCCTACATAACATTTTATTTTTGCTCATCTACTGTTGTTTAATTAGTGACTTCAATTTTAAAGCCAAGAGCAGTAATTTATAAATAAAATGATAGCACAACTAGGGAATATTGGGGCTGTAAACTAGGCAAGAAATTAAACAAAAACATAAAGAATGCAGTAGCAAATGCTTTGATGCTATTAACAAGAAAACTGTATAGAAGTGTCCATCAAATTAAAACAAATTGAGCCTGACTCAAAGAAAATTTAAATTACTAAGTTACATAAATTTACTTGAAAAGAAGTGTTAAATACTACTAGGTAACACAATTGGTTTTCAGCTCAAATTATACTGTTGGCTTGTATATCTTCAAAATGTTCATAATTCACAACATTCAAATTACCTGTGCACTTGAAGTAATGTCTTCTCTTTGTTGATCTGTCATTAAAGCCAGTGTATCAAAAGGATCTTTTTCACAAGGATCGAGAAGACCAGGACCACCTACAAGAAACCAGATATACCACAACTATAATTTCATCCTTACTAAAATCTAAAGAAAGAATATATCAAAGAGTTGCTTTGGATAGTAAGAAGGGCAGTATAAATTTAATAAATAATCAGCAAAACTATCAAGAAATTACTGATTTTGGGTATCAATCAACTTGCCTTTTAGGATAATTCCTGAAGATATACACTCAAATACTCTTCTCAATGCATCTCCAGGGCTTTGCGGTCCAGTAGCACTGCTAATTGCCTTTTCTACTAATAATTCCATTGCCTAAATAAATAAGCAAAAATAAGCCACTGCCTACATTTTCATTTAAAACATAGCAAAACTTATTACTGTGGAAGTTCCTTCTGGTCAGTGCACCAGAATTCACTAATAATAGGTTAAAGTCTTACACTCCCTGGGAAAGGCAGTGATCACATTCCATCCATGGCTAAACTTATGGTAACAACTATACCAATAAGCTTGCCTAGGAGAAGGTAAGTAAAAAAAAGTCTCTGTGAGAGACCAACAGAGTGAACACTGGTAATAGTGTGACCTGTTATTAGGTGGAGGAATCTCCAGCTAGACTGGAGGATGTGTGTGTGTGTGACTACAGAGCCCTTGTGCTACAGAATGCGGCACATCAACCAGAATCCCTGAAGCCTCAGCTGACTGTTCACAAAGGAATGCAGTCAGCCTGGTGAAGTTGTTGTAACATAGGTAACTAACAATGTATGTTCTGCCTGAGACTATTCATTGGCGATGCTGGTTATTTGCACCTGAAAGAAAGACACTGCTATTGCTTGAGAGGGTATCTGGATGATTCTACTTATCATTCTAAACCTTTTAGTAACTAATGTTCCAGTATGTGTTATGAATAGAATACAAACAAAATACTTTGGCTGAATTTTAGGAATCAGGAATTATCTTTCATGCTCCTTCTAACAAATTTATTCAACAAAAATGAATATGTCAACTTTTAGTTCATGTAGGTAAAGTTAAAGTGGCTGGTTTGTGAAGAATGCTGGAAATACTGTTGTCTTCCTTGCAGAATGTACTATAAGATGCTTCTTATAAGAAAGCCTTGTACATCAAAGTCTTACATCACCACAAAGATAATGCCGAATACAGGAAACAAATCTAGCTTGCAAGGCTAGCTGGGCCCTTTATGAATAAGTCTTATTGCACAAGCAAGATATTCATGTTTTTTCAGAAGGGAGTTAGCTATTGAATGGAGTAGAGCCTGGTTCATAGAATTATAGTATTCTTCTGAAAAACCAATTTGTGTTCTGTAACTGAATGGAACTAATCGTTCTAAAATCCTCTTAGATAAAGCAACTACTATCAGAAAAAGGATCTTTTTGGAAAACAACCATGAAGACATTTTGCAAATTGAAATCATGCAGTCCTTGAGTTATAATCAATCGTTCAGTGACCATTCAAAGTTACAATGATGTCGAATGAAGAAGACTTTCAACTGATCCTTAGAGTTTTAACCAATACAGTGGTTCCCGTGATCATGATCTGGGATATCAGTACCTGGTTCACAATTATGATGTCGCAGTGGACCATTGTCACGTGATTGCAGATTTCCAACATTTCCTGTTGACTCCCCATAAGCAAAATCAATGGGAAAGTTGATAGGAGGTTGGAAGTTGCCCCCTCTGATTTTACGCCTGCTTGCGACTGCCCACAGCATCCCTGAACCCCATCTCCCCCACCCAATACCTGCCCATAGCTTTCAGTTTCAGACGGTCTAACATAAAGAAAACTATCACCTTCCTGTAACCAATTATACTGTCATATTTATGTCAGTATGGAGGAAGATTATATTTTATTTTTGTTTTTGCTAATTCTACCTTTCCCCTACCTTTCCCAGCACTACCATCTAAAATATATAGTTTGCAATAAATAGATGTTAAAATATTGAATGGGCTTTTCCTTATTTAGAAATATTTCATTTTGCTGTGATATAACAGATGGTTTTTGCATTTATTGTTTTTCTGAACTATAAATAATAAATAGTATCAGGTAATAATCCAAGATACGCAAGAAAGAAATAATGTAGAAAATATAAAAAAGAACTTACAATGTAAATAGAGAAACCATATATTACAAAATTACTCTATATGTAAAATATGCTATATTATACTGTATTACTATTGAGATAAATTATAAAATCCATTCAAATGTAATAAAATTGTGGTTCCTCCTGTCTTATTATTTTAACTTTTTCTATTTTTTCTGGGTTTTTTTTCTTTTTAATGTGACAGTTGAAGAGACCTTGTTAATCTATATCTTAAATGTTATGTTATCTAGAGTTTTCCAATATTGTGCAATTATTATTTTGGCTGCTAAAATTAGACTTTTTTTTTTTAAGCGTAAGGTTTGATCCTGTAAATAAATGCATTAAACTAACTCTGGGGAGCATTCAATTCTTTAATGTTGACTATCTCCACAAAATCTTACCTCAAAAGGATATAGCTTTATCACATGATCACCACCACAAATCAGAAATAACCCTTTTTATGATCTCTTCAATATTTGGAAGAATAATTTTAATATGCGTGTGCCAATCTAATGGAAGTCAAACACCAGTGATTTATCTTGTAGTTCTTATACTGAAGCTGATTTCCACAATATCTACCAAATCATCTCTTGCATGAGATTACTAAAATCAGTATTCCAAGGTGGTAGATCTTCAATCTAATTGCAATATACCCTATACATGTTTGAGATTGTTGCTTTTGGTTGTTCTAAATAGTGAAATATTAAATTATTGATATTGCTATTACTGAAGATCTAATATTTCTATTGCTCAAAAGAGATTTGACTTGATACCAAAAGACCCATGGTAATTTGTCACTCATTGTTGCTTTATCTTATCTTTATTGAAAAGTTTCCTATTACTAAAAATCTTTTACTCTAAGATTTTATTCTCTAAAATATATCATTTTAGTCATCCATGACCATCCTGTTCTATGTATGTTATCAAAGTAGTCAACATAATAGATAAGATAATGAATCTTCATTTTAATAGCCTTTTGAGGAAAGCAGTGTCTCTGTGTTAAGAGTTGAATGTCTGTTAAATAGCAATGCAATTTTATATGTGCATAAAGAGTCACGTATACTCTTGTAACGAGCCATGTATGCTCATGTAACAAACATAAAAAGTAAAGATATTGTTCAAATTATCTGCCGTACAATGAATTTCATCTTGCTTTTGGCAAAGTCTGTATGCTGGAAATTAAGTTTTGTTTGTTTTATCCTAAATCAAGGTCTATAAAATCAAGGATCTATTGTAATGTAGCTTTTGACTGAAATCAACAAGGTTTGAGAAACTGACTAAATAATTCTTCTGATAAGAAATATACCAATGCAAATATGATACATAACTTGTGATAACATACTCGTGGCTTTAAAACACTACTTACCCAGCTTGGAAAGTCAGACCAAGTTGGCACTCGCTGACAGAGATCACGAAGAATACGAATGATAATGACACAGGACTGCAGACCATTAGCTCTAGCCTTGAGAGCAATACAAAATCAAGTTAATCAACCCCAGCACCAATAGAAAAAGAGGCCTCTTAGAAAAGCTAAAATGCCACTGCTCAATGGAAGCTCAAACACAGAAAATAAATAAGTCACTTCAGGAGCTGCCATTTACAGAAGCATTTTAGGCCATGGTTAGTAGCTTAACAAGTCAAGGTGCACAGGTTATATTACAAGTCTAATATGCCTTGAATTCCTGCACACTTTGACCTAAGATTTATTTGTAACAACAAATACAATTACCTTCCTATAATAGAAATACAAAAAGTAAAGAGCTAACAAGTAGAGAGAATGAAAGGCTGTGGGAATCTGTTTGGTTTCTTGCTTGTGCCTTTGCTGAAGCGCAAAGTCACAGAACCAAATAGTTTCTCATCTTTCATTCCCTACACTTAATGAGCTTAAAAAAATAAAAAAGTAAAAGTCTTACACCTAAAACACAAAGCTTTAAACACACATTCTGTTATTTAAAGCAAAGTTACTCTGCAGCCTTATGGAATACATAACAGATACCAAACATACAATTCCCCCAGAGCGAGCCAAATATTCAACCTCGCTATCTGGTCAGAAAAACAAGTTGACATCAAATTGGTAAGAACTGAACAAACAGTTCTTCTGTACAAATCTTCAAAGATGATTCCCCTCCCCCGTCTAGCCATTTAATTTTATATAGGTGTACATATATTCACTATGGGCAACCTGGATTTTTCCTCCCCCTTTTTGGTGTAGTTTAACATCTAACTGAACAACTGAACTACTCTCTCTCATAAGGCTACAAGAAGAAAGTAAAATGATGTTCCGAACCTGGAACCACTTAGCGTGGCGTAGAGCAGCCAGAGCGTCAAGGCATTTTTGCCTGTCCAAGACGTCCGGTGGGTCTTTCACCATACCCGAAGTTACATCTAAAATGGATTGAATTGGCAAAATGCAGTGAGGAATGGGTGTTTGACCAGGTGAGCAAGACAGTTCCTTAAAATAGCTTCCATGTCACACATGCCATTTATTTTGAAATCCCTATCTCCAATATATATATCATCAGCAATCTTCCTTAAACTGTGTATCATTTAGTCCAATATGAAAAATGGTCAAGAGCATAACAAAAAGTTAGCTCTCAATCTTATCTTTTTACACTCATCTACTGGTGAAGAACATCTACTGGGAAAATGATTTCCCCCTAAAATTAACATGTTAAAGGAAGAATGGTTGGACACAGTGCACCAGCACGGGAAACACAAGACAGAAGGAACACAAAAATCCACTTGAATGAAGTAAAAGTTACAACAAACTGTGAGCAAAATCAATCTGGAAATTCTCCTGTGCAGGCTTCATTGAACTGAATGGGCATTTGTACAGATTTCCCATTCATTTTAATGAAACTTGTGCAGGAAACTTTCCCAGTGAATTGTGCCCTGTGTTTGTTGAGACAACTTAAAATGACCACATGTTATCTTGAAACATAGTCCCAGTTAAAATTCTTAAGTACTCTGAAGGTACAACAATATCTCACATGAATGTAAGGACAAAGTGTATTGATAGAACAATCAAGGCGATTTAATTTTATGGAGTTGAAAGAAATGTGAAGTACTGTACAAACATTTAAGCTAGGCATCTGTACATTTTCATATTTCTTACTCTGTTTTGGCCTTATAGTATGAAAGTGTATGCCATATATATCCATCCCAATTTCATCTAGAAAGATACCAGGAGAAAACTAGAAAGATTTAAGAGAAGAAAAAGGTGGGAAAAACCCAAAACCATGAAGACCAAAAGTTCTATAGAAAGAAAAACACTGTACCTATTCAAAACCTTAAAATGATTTTGCCAATTATGTCTAAACATGTGGCAGGTATAATTTTATAGCGATTTTAAGTAACTGTGATTTTGAAACTACAACTTAGCGACATATTTTGATTTTTGCCAAAGTGAGCTTGCTGTTACAATAAACATTTAATGTGCCACAAGACACAACTGAACATTAAAATGTAACCTAATGTAAGCAAACATACCAGTAACAGCAAATCAAACATCAAAAAACACACCAAGGAAAGAATGTAAAGCCAAGGAATTAACAGATTGGGCTTGACAATCATTGTCAATGAAGACACGAAGAGAAACAGGTCAAGAGGAAATATCAAGCTTGAAATTATGTCATACTTGATCTAGGTACAGAATATTTCAATTTTATAGAGAATGATATGTCTGTGGAAATCCTCATGAATATTTTCCCATGGGATTTACTGGGTTTATATTCTGCCTTTTACTGGCTATCCCTATACAAGTGAAGATTGATATCTACTAATTGAAGATTTGAAAGCAAGTGAAAGAAGGCATTAAGATGATAGATACTGTCAAGTGAAAGGCAAAAGAAATGGAAAGATAAAAGAATCAGCTGAGGCCAAAGTCATCATTATTATTTGGTAAGGTATTTTTAAGGTTTATAGCAATGAATATTGCCAATGTAGGCAGTTTATTCTACTTTATACAGCTTGTACTTATGACTTCAGTTACTTTATTGCTGAAGTCTTCAATAATTATTCTTAAATATTTAAAAATGAACACTAGCATTTCAAATACTTTATGTAAATAATGTTTATTAATAACCATATATAATTTATGAGTAAGAGAAGATAAGTTATTTGACTCTATTAAAATTAGTTAGCATCTTGCCATTGACCTCAGTGTAAGATAAATAATATCTATCCATAAATCAACACTGAAACTTGGAGTCATCAGAAGATGCCAAAGCAGCTACAGAAATTGGGAAGACATCTAGGCTGGATATCCATAAAAACAGCTTTCCTATACGTGGATTTTTGCATCTGTTTTAAGATTCCAAATGGATTAACCCCTTAAATTCTAGTCCTTAATCAATGAATTAAACATTAGCCATCATTTTTAAAGTGATTGCTTTTCTGTATTCTGTATATAAGGGGTTAATCTTCAGTAAGACATGCTGTGTCCACACTATTTCATTATTAAAATGTTAACATGCTCTTTCAATTCCAGGTATGTATTAAGTATTACCCAGTCAACTATTTCAACATTAGTGTGAACACTGCGTAATTCCAGAGAGAAAGACAAGGACAAGAAGAAGAAAAAAAACCAACACAAAAGTAACAGTAAATGCTAGGACTATGCAACCAAACACCCTCATTGTTCAAATATGGCAGGTGTGACACTGAGCTTTAAAAACCTTGGTCAAAAATCCTTCCGATGTCTTGGTATCAATCCCTGATAGGATTCAATTGTCTCTGCTAGAAGGCTTTGGATGGGGACTAACAAAGCTAAGGATAAAAAAACAAACATAAAAACAGAAATATTTTGCTGAAGAAACACATTCCACAGCTGTTTCGAACATTTTTAGTATTATATCCAGAACAAATTCAGTAAAATTTACTGTTGAATGCACAAAACTGCAAAGCAAAACTAACAGTTAACAGTTTTGTGTTACCTTCTCCTTTCATCTCCCTCTTCAGTTTGTAACTGAATAGGACCACACAGGGTAAAAGATATCATTTATCAAACAAGAATACATTAAAGTAAATATTGGACTCTTCCAACAAAGCCTTCCTTGTCACCTGAATTCAACTCCCAAAGCCAGCTAAATTCCATCAACTTTTTTAAGACACCGAGCATTAGCTGGAGTAAAAAAAAATATTTTGCAACAAATAAGCAACAATCTTTACAGACTCTTGTTTATTGCAAATCTGCTTTTAAGCATCATCATTTAAACATTTCAAACTTTTTTGCATATTTGTTTAAAGCTGCTCAGTGTCTTGAGGAAATTATTCAAAATAAAAGCTTTTCTTTCTTCAAGGTAATATTGAGCAAGTGAATTAAACTTAGAATAGCAACTGTAATTCAAATCTGGATCAGATAAACATAGAGCTTTGTTTTCTTTTGAGACAGAGAGCAATGTGTGCAGAATTCAAATGCTCTAGTAAAAAAGAACAAAAATGTGGCGTATTTTCATAAGCAATATTTTGGATGGTAATCTTTATATGCCATGTATGATTACATTTGCATGTAACTATGAAAAATTCAACTCATGCCAATTAGGCAAACTTTTTTTTCTCTTTGCATGTAATGTCTCTACTGGATATAAAGCCTTCAATTTAAATGTACACTAATGTTTTCAAAGAAGCTTTTGGATAAAGTTTTCTTAAATTATATTGCTATGAATTCATTCTATGGCTGCACATATGCAACCTATCTCTCACCCCTACCAAGAATTTTAACACAGTCAACAATATAACTTTTTTTTAATGCTTTATACATTCCTAGACAATAATTTAAATCTGTGACAATGCTTATTTTGCAGATTAGAAAAAGAAAATAAAGTTCACTTTATCTGACCCAATATAGAGCCAACACATTGCAGACATTAAATTATCATGCTTGCTGGCTTTAAAACATCTGTAGCTTTCAAAGGATAACAGAAGTGACCCTAAAGCAACGCTGCTGGCACAGTAGGATTGCAGAGATTATAAATCCATACTGCTTTTCAAAGCTCCAGTATCCACTTTATCTGATCTCAGGTACCTCTTTATACTATAAACACACTGCATGTGTACAGTTCGGTTAAAACACTCTGATCAACACCAGGAGCTCCATAAATAATGACTCTCTAGATAAAAAATCAACCTCAAAAAACTGGAAAAAAATACACACCTTGCTCCAAGCAAAGTCACAAATGTTTTTAAATTAAAATAAACGATGCAATTAGACATTAAATACAGCAATCCATATATTAAATAATAAGACTGATCTAAAGTCAGAGGTACACTTTGATTTCTAATGCAATTTCTTTTTACAGAAGAACATTTCTTCATGTTGGGCTTGTAATGCTTGCAGTGAAAATGTTTATTTTCTGAAGATTTTTCCAGTGAAATTAAAAAAATAAAATAAATAAAAATAACCTTTTCCAGAAATCTGAGGTTGTTAATTACAATAAATAAAATAAGAATGAAGGTATTTTAAAAAATACACTCTTGCAAAAGTTGCCCATAACTGAATTGAATATGTATCACATGCCAGCATGTTGCCTTCCAGGACTTGCAATCTTAGAATAGTATTAATTAAAATTGAAAATCTTTTAACAGATTTCGAACCTCCATCCCTCATGTTCTCTTCCCGAATCACTGGTGATGTCAAAGTTATTGTCACTTGCATTTTTGGTTCCACGCATGAATTCAAAATGATTGCTGCTTCTTGTACAGCACATTTTATTTCATATTTCTCAGGGCTGATTACCTACAGGAAAGAAAAACATTAAAACTTTTTCATAAATTAGAGAAGTACTGTTTCCCCCCTCTTTTTTGATTTATTGCTTGATTTTATGTTGGGTGCTGCTCAGACTCATATCATCTGAATGGAATAGTCTTATAAACAATAATCTAACATAAAATAAAAACACAATGAACAGTTGGAAAATTCAGTGCTTAGGGAAGTTATTTTATATCATATTCTATATATGACATACACAACACACGAGTGGGAAAGATTTATTGATTTTTGTACTGTTGATAGAGTCATTAGCAATTAATTTTGAAGTGACCATGTATGAGTTGGGCAGCCACATAAATGTGTTTAAAAAATAATACCCCTCCCCCCATCAAGACTGTTCCATGGCTTCAAGTGCACTAGAATTCACTGACTTGAACCCCAAGTTCTGTATAGGATCCAAGTACCTGTGATGTACAAAACGGTACCCAACCTGGGTTCCTGTTGATATATCTGGGAATTGCAATCAGGAAATACTTGGAAAGCACCCAGCTGGAAGAGGATAGCTTGTTGTATTTGATTGCAATGTTCCTTCCATCCATCTACCCACCCATCCATCCATCCACCCACCCATTTACTACAGTCAAGCCCATACAACTGAGCAAGATCAAGGAAGCAAGAATTATACAGATTTCAGTAAGTTACTGTATATTTTATGCTAGCCTGGGGAAAATATTAAATTTTGGAAACTCTAATGAGATCTTCTCAGCTTCCTTTCCATTTTGGGCTAAACTGCTATTTTACGACAAGCTGTTAAATGTCTTGCCTGTTATTTCATGATTGTTTACATTGATTCTCTCCTCCATTCCTTTTCCAGGCTCCCAACAATCTCTCATATATTTAATTTATATAGCCACCCACCTCACATATGTGACTGGACAAATAACAAAATAGATAAAAACAAACAGAATACATAATATAAAATAAAAACACAGGGCAGCTGAACTTCATAAAATAACCATCAAAAAAGTCCATCGTGCTTCTGAGTGAGGTTCCAGACCACAGCACAAAAACAAATTTGGGGGGCCTCAAATTTTGGGGGATTTAATCTCAAGCAGAATGATATTTCACAGGGTGGGCAGAAAAAGCCCTCTCCCCGAGTCCCACCAGCCAGCATTCCTTAGCCTTTGGAAATAAACATTACCAGTTTTTTTTTTTGTCAGAAGAAAAGTATGTATGTATGTATGTTATATGTGTATGTATATGTAGTCTTTGCTTAATGACAGTAACTGGGACTGCAATTTTCATTGTTAGGATATGTAGTAGTAAAGCATGACTGCATTGCTTAGTGGCTGCAATCCTGGCGGTTTTTATTACTGTCATTAAGTGACAATGGCTTGTCCTTAAGAAAGTACCTCCTTGCAATTTCTTGCCAGTTTCGAACAACCAAAGGCAGTAGGGAAGTCAGCAGGAAGTTGGAAGTCCCAAGAAGACCAAGAGGCAAGTAAGTGGTGCATGTGAGAATTTTCAGGATCAGAGGTAGCTGCTGCTGTATATGCATGTGGTCAGCAGTATATGCAAGTGATTTCAGGCCCCAGAGATGGCTGCTGGCAGGTGAGGGAAGGTCTGTGAGTGGCTGCAGTGTGCACATGAGGTGGCCTCAGGTGGTTGCTGCTGGAAGAGGGAGGTTTGCCTGATCAACTTATGATCTTCCCTACCAGCTTCCCTACTGACTTTCTTTGTGGAAAGCTGAAACGAAAATCTGCCAATGGTGATGACAGTGGGATACTGCAATCTTTGAAAATGTGGCTGGTTACCAAGCACACAAATTGCAATAGCAATAGCACTTACACTTATATACCTCTTCACAGTGCTTTACAGCCCTGTCTAAGCAGAGTCAGCCTATTGCCCCCAACAGCCTCATTTTAATGGCTTTGGAAGGATGGAAGGCTGAGTCAACCTTGAGCCAGTGAGAATCGAACTGCTGGCTGTTGGCAGAATTAGCTTGCAATATTACATTCTAACCATTAGGCCAACATGGCAATTATGTGGTCACAGGTGTGATATGACAGCCAGAACTAAGGACCATTCATAAGTACTGCACCATCACACCCACGTTTAATGAAATGTTCAGTTAACAAGGACTACCTCTAGCTTGACTGAAAACCCTGATATTGTAATACATGTGTTCAATTGTTTAAAATTTCTGCTTTCTCATTACAGCTAATTAGCATATTCTCCCTTTTGAACTGACACAATTTGTTCTAATTTCTATTCAATGTAATAAAGTCAATCCATTGCTAATGTAATAATCCACCAGAATAAAGATGAGCTCCACATGATTCCCTATAGAGAGAAATGTCTTGCTTCCTATCTTCAAAGAAAAAATATTAATTGCACTATAAATAATGCACATGGTTTTTTGTTTTTTAACCTTGGCCTTTCCTCCAATTTTAAAGCAGTAACACAAACTTATATTTTAAACTTATTTAAAGATTTATCATGCATTTGTTTCAAATATATATACTGAAACATATTAAGTAGATATAATTGTTGATCAAATATGGAGTAAATAATTCCCTTTAATACTCAACTTGGGTACTTATAATCTTACAAGTATATAGCATTACTTCAAAGTAAGATACTTATGGATATTAAATTATAAATTAAAAAAAAGCACCTCTCTTTTTTCATGACCTATGGAATGTTGAAGGTAGCACTGGAGAATGGAAGATGGAGGAAACAGGAAAGGAAAAATTAGATATTAGGCAAGAAGTGGCTATTGGTCTTCTTAAGACCCAATATATTTATAGTATAATGGAAAGAAGATGATCACTTCAAGGTTAAAAAACTCTCCCGAAGTATATGTCTTCTCATTCAAAAGCAGGGTGAAAGAAAATTGAAGAACACTTTACAGTTGCCACTTTCTAGAACTTTAGGTTATTCATACCCTCTACTCCAACAAATACTACAGATCTTGCTGGACATAGCCTCTTTTCTGCTATAATAGCTTCTGTTTGAAAATTAGCTCATAATTAATTTACCTGCTTTAAAATAAATGAAAGGGATTCATTTACTGTCAGAACCTTCAATCTTTATAAAAGTGCAAACCAAAGTTAACACCATACATACGGCAAGTTGCTTGGGTAGACTTTCAGCAATGCGACTCAATAAAGTTTTAGTTGGTTTCTCAGCACAGAGCAAGACAAGGTTGACATTTCGGTCCCCCCTAAGAAGCAAACCTTTAGCCAATACTCCTACTCGTAGGACTCCTTTCAAAGCTCTGTAAAAAAAATTAAGCTTCCATTAGAAGAAAAGTATAACTTATTTTCATTGTCATTCTAGTTTAAGAAAATATTCATATAGCAAGCAATAAAGGTCCAGTAGGTATCATATTTTTGATCACGGCAGGCAACATTTTTTGCATCATATTTTATGAGATATGTTAAGGTCCACATTCTAAAACTGGACATGACAGAGAATTAGTGAGCTAGATTAAGAGATGTGGAAAGGAAAAAACAGAAAGACATCTATTACTGAATGCATTAAATAATAACTTTAAAATAAATCTTGTCTTCAGGAATAGTCTGCCTGATACTGTCTGAAATCCAAATATAAGGCATTATAGACAAGATAGCACTCATATTTTTGCTCCCATGTACATTGTTTCTTAAAATGGAAGATATTATTCAGAACCATACATAACAAATACAACATATTTTACCAAGAAATGAGACATTTGAAAAGGTGAGGAAAATATAATTTAAAACAATATTTCAAAATAATTTAAAATGTAACCTATTGAGTTAGTCCATCTTAAATTGTTATCACTCTAAATATCTAATTTGTCAATTATTTCTTGCTTTCAATTCATTATTTCTTTCAATTAATGCTTAAAAATATTATATAATATTTTTACTTCCAGATGGCATGCTGATGAAATTTAGCCCCATGTGAGCAACAACTCTCTTTTGAAGTTATTCAAATTGTTGGATTTTATTGCATGGCAGTAAATTCCATAGTTTAATTACAGTATATGCTGTATGAAAGAATACCTTTATTTTTCGGATGCAAAAAGCTTGACTTTGAAACTAAGAGGAATCAATCAATAAAGAGGTGAATGACAAGGTAGATATTTTTGGCATTGTTCTTCTACATTAGCCCGGTGACAAAACATCGAACAAGGAAACACATGCCAAACTGTTTTTAGATTGCAAATATCTACTGCACTGCTGAGATCACTTTTTATCTGATCAAGAGAATTGCAGATGAAAGACAAGGAGGTCCTTCCTGGTGGTTTGTCCAAGAAAAAAAATGTTTCACTAGCATTAGTCCTTGTGTTATCACAGCAACTGGAACTGGAATTTCTGTTGCTAAGTGATGAAGTTGTGAAGCATGATGTCACAAGACCGTATTGCTTAGCAACAGCACAGTCCTTGCTGTTATAATCCCCAGGATCAAGTTGTAAGCATGCAGCATGTCAACCCTCCCGGGTAAACCAGACACGAAACATGACTAGTTGAACTAATTTCACCATATTGTAAGGTTACATTAATAAAATGTTGTAAGTCTGAAGGTAACACTTTCCCACCATCATTTTAAACTGCTTGATCAATTAGGACAAATCCTTCCTAAATTTCTTTTCTGACCATTAAGCCACCGTGACTCAATCCTATCTGATTGTTTCAGAGGCAGCATCTGTTACCCTTGTCAACCAAGGTCACCCACACATTTCATTATACAGGAAGGAGTCCCAGGCAAAAAGGCTGATAGGCAGTTGGGTGCATGGGTGTGTGGAGTACGTGGATAGGTGCTCAGAAGATTGGGGTGTATGTGGGTACCACAGGGTGATCAGGGATACTACAAATAAGCTGGAAGATGGACAGGTGAAAAAAACAGGAAGATCGAGTGCAATTTTCAACTTCCTTCTAACTTCCCCATTGACTTTGCTTGAGGGAAGCTGGCAGGGAATACTGGTTGTAATTATAAGCATGGTACTTTCTGTCTGGATTGTGTTCATGTGTGTGTAGTTGATGCTCCCGTAGCTGCAACTTCATAGATCAGCCACAATTCCCCTTTGGTCAGTGCTGTCATAATTTGAATGGTTGCTGAATGAACAGTCCTAACCTACACTCTGACCACAGAAACCAAGATGTTGGGACTTCCGGTTTGCGTGGCTTCGGGGCAGCAGGAATTCGCGACAGCTCGCGATTCCTGCTGTGCTAGCCGTCGAGGTACCCCCGATCCAGATGGGTCAGGGGGATATGGCTGCCCTGTAGGGACAGCTGAAGATAGAGGGGAGTCGGAAAGGGAGGTGGGGGCATCGCAGACCCCCCCTTTCTCCGGGAAAACCCCTTTTTCCCAAGGTGGTGGAGCGGCGGTCAGCAATGGCCGCCACGAAGAAGCCAGCAACCGGGTAAGAACTGTGCTGGAGGAAGTGTGAAGAGTGAAAGTTCTGTCTGAGCCGGGTCAAGTAACACCTTTTAAATTGCCTGGAATTGAGCTGTTTGTTGCTGGAGGATACATTGTATCCCTAAGAGCGAAAAGCGGCGGAGAAGCTGTTAAAGGGAATTTTTTTTTTTTTTACTCTCCTACCCCACGGAAAAAGCAGAAATATTTGGATATATTAGACATTGAAAGTGGATTGTTTTGAAAGCTAAGATAAGAGACAAAGGGATTTTTGGACATTGAAAAATGTGAGAAATTGGAAAATCTCTGCTGGAGGTATGGATTTTTGATTATTAAAATTCTCATTGCAAGTGGGAAGGGAGAAAAAAAAAATTGGAGCAGAAGCTGAAAAAGGAGGAGATTGATTAGAACGTCTTTGTGGATCCCAAAAGAAGATATATGGTAATTGGACCTCTTTGAATAAAAATTAATTCAGAAAGAGAAAGAGAAGAAGGAAGAAAAGTATTAACTTTTGGAACTTTTTTTCTTTTTTTAATTGCTTTTGATTGTCTTTGATTAAAAATTCTTGTGGTTGTTTTGGAAAAAGTTTCCCTTTTCATAATGGCATCGTCTGTGGATGAACTAGAGATTGAATATCAAAAATATAAAAAAGAAGATACTTTGGGCGCTTTGTTTCAATTCTTAGAAATGGCGTTATGTTCCTTTGAAAAGTTGATTATGCAGCAGAAGGATTGGGACAAGGAAGAAGAGGAAGAAGAAGCCATCTTTGATGAACAATGGGTCCCTTCTGGAGAGGAGGACAAAAAGGATAAGAAAAAGGGGATTTTAAGAATTATAAAAACAACCAAAAGAGAGAAAAATGAGCGAAAAGATGGAGGCAAGGTTAGAAAGCAAAGGAAAAGGAGCAAGAAAAGCGAAGAGAAAAAGCAAAGGGGTAGAAAGGGCAAGGAGAAGAATAAGCAAGAGAGAAAGGGGGGGAGGAGAAGCCTTAATGTGGGGAAGCAAGACCTAAGGAAAAAAAGTTTATTTAGAGATAATGGGTGAATTTAATTTAGATTAAAAGAGGGATTCTGGAGGGTATATAAGAGTGTGTTTTTATATGTATATTTAGAATATAAAATTTATTATGTAATTTTAGAATTTTTTTTTAAACAGAATCCCAAGAAAGATTGCTATATGTAGTATTTCTAAGTTAGGGTAATGAGTTATAGATGTTACTCCAATTGGTGTACAGGAGAAGTATAGTAAAAGAAAAAAAAGATGAATGGATAATTGGAAATAGAACAGACAAAGAATGTTGTTGAAAATGGTAATAAGATATGGAAGGATATATATGCTTTTTTTTTTGGATTTTGTGTATTGATAAAAGGCAATAAAATTTTAATTAATAAATAATTTGGATGGAAAAGAGAAGTAGGGACAAGATATGAAGTTAATATTATATGAAATATTGATATTATAATCTGGAAATGTTATGTCTTATTGGTCTATTATTATTATTTTTTTCAGAAAAGAATTTATAAGCTGTTATGCCTTGATTCTTTGTGCATTGTTTTTATAAAACTGATAAAAATGGTTTTTATATATATATATAAAAAAGAAAATGATAATAAGATTTGGAAGGAGATATGGGTTGAATATGATGTTTGAATTTGTGTCTGTGTAAAGAGTTTTAACCCGGGAACAGACAACCTTCAGAAAAGATCTTTTAGTTTTGTTTATGTTTTGTGTTTGTATGTTTGTGTATTGTGCTTATGGTAAAACTAACAAAATTTGTTTTTTATAAAAAAAAAAAAAAGGAAAGAATCAATAAAACCTTGGAGGAATGTTAGACGAGAATAATTTATACAAGCCAGAAAGAAAAGAATATGATGACTATAAAATGAATAAATATGGAAGAGAAATGAAATTGAATAGGAGTAAAGAGAAAAAATGAGAAACTTGCTGAAAGATGTTTGTGTGTCCATATGGAGATGGGATAAATTGGAATTATGCTGTATAAAAATAATGTTTTGTTTGACTTGTAAGGATTTACAATGTTAAGAGGTTTTATGTGTTTATGTATTTAATGGTTAATGATGTGTTGTTTTATCTTTAAAATTAATAAAAATTTGTTTCAAAAAAAAAAAAGAAACCAAGATGTTTAGGCACAGGCCTTGGAATTAATAGTAAACAAGAATCAGGACAGCAGGCTCAGAAGATCTGAACGATGTTGTGATCTCACACAAATATGGTTCTGTTTTATATTATCTGGCATGCTCAACATGGCTGATAGTAGCTTTCAAAATAAAAGAAATGATTATACTGAATGATTAAGAAAAACAAACCTGTCTTTATTGCCTTCTTTTTTATCATCTCCTTCCTTTGCCTTGTTTTTCTCATTATCAGTCATGTTATCTGATACAAGTTTCAAAGCACGTTCAGTGATAGAAACTATCTTTTGGACTGCCTGGAGTTCCTCCTCAGTTGGATAGATAGCTGCATGTTTGGTCATCACATAACGGTCATCGGAGGAGTCAGGTCGACGTAACGGCTACAAAGACAAATTAATTCTTAAGTTCAGTGAGTTTCCCAAATAGTTGTGCTTTACTACTTTTGAATATCTGCTATTCCCTTCATATATTGTCTTGCTCTTTAGAAGAACAGATCAAGAAGGCTTGTATAGTCTTAAAAATAGTTGGTGTAAGTCTTCCACATAAACCATAACGTGGCTGAATAACTGGAATTAGATACTAGTTTAAAACAAAAACAAAAAACAAAAATTAAAAGAGTTAGAGCTTATTTCTTCTTTGGATATATTTTTGGTGTAAATGAAAGAAAAATCAAGCTTAGTTCTCCTTATTTCAAGCTGGTAGCCTACGTTTCAAGTGATTGTGGTAACAACTATAACAGGAGAAAATTTAATTATGTCAGTCTAATTTTATTTGTGAAATGCTTGTACTTCTAATTAAGATCATCTATGAATAGAGCTTTACTTTAGGTGGCAACACCAATCAACCATGGCTCACCCTAGAAAAGCTGAACAGGATTAGCCTTGGCTAACTGCATAGGAGATCAAAAGGAAATCCAAGGTCTGAGAACACAAAGACACCGAAAACATCTGTAACAAAGGAAAAGCAAGCTACTTCCACATTGTGAAAACGAAATGGACATTTATATGTACTCAATCTTGACTTGACAGAAACCTTTAAAAAAAATCTATACAATAGATGAGGTTTTGAGAGACGAAAAGTGTCATGCCCGTTAGAATCTGACTCCAAGGGAGAGGAGGAACAGCCGACAGGAAGTGGGAGTGTGGCTCTGGAGGTTGTGGAGGAAACTGGGTAAGGGCACAGGCCGACTGGGCATTCAGAGGAAGACCCAGGCCCATTTCCTCTTTATCTTTTGGCACACAGGGAGGAGCAGATAAGGGAGAAATGTGAATGGCATGGCATACGGGGGAGGAAAGGGCCTTGATCTTCATGGGCTGCAGCAGTGAGGGCTGTTTAACAGGAGAAACTGTACATGAGCCAGTACTGGAAGCAAAGCATGAAAATATTTCTAGTCTGTCAGTTCTCATCTAAGTTCTGGCTTTCGATATCTGTGGACATCTTCAAGCCCTTATCCTGCCTTGTCTCATTAATTTTTCAGTTCTTTGTTGTTGTTTTTCTATTTATAATTTATATGTATTTTGAGTTTGAATGGAAGTTCATCCTTTTCTAACTGTTTGTGGGGGAGTTTTTTCTCCAATCAATGATAATTGGACCTTTAAAGCCAAGTTGAAGGAATTAAAGGGACTTCACCTGTTTTGGTGATTTTGTTGCTTTTGTATCCCACCTGGATCATCACAAAAAGTCTATTACTAAATGTTCAGTGTGTTTTGTAAGTTGAATCTATACCTGTCAGAGGTTGACAACAATGAGTTCAAAGGAGCTCAGATGTAAACATGATATGATAGGAATAATTCTACAAAAACATTTTCAAATTGGCAATCTTCATTTTTACAAAACAGTTTCTTACAAATGAATTGTGATCTGTTAATTTACCAGAAGATTACTGTTTAATATTGCCTGTACAAAACTATGTGCCAGTAAACTAGTCATAGGGCAATTAAGATCAATTTAAAGACAATTAAGCGTATTGAAATTGTGGAATAAATCAGTCACCATGCTGTCAAATAATGAAGATTTAACACAATTTTAATACATTTACAATACATTGGTTTTGTGAGGATAAGATTTCAGAGTGGAAGACCCAGTTTGGCATCGGGCTAAAATTGAGTTCTAGTCCTGCTTCAGGCAAAAAACCAGCTGGATGACCTTGGGCCAGTCACTGACTCTCTCAGCGCTAGGAAGGAAGTAGTGGCAAACCACTAAAATCTTGGCAAGAAAACTGCAAAGAGTAGTTCATGCAGAAATCAGGAGTCAGCACTGATTCAAAGGCACGTGTGTGTGTGTGTGTGTGCATATCCACATACATCACTGACATAAAAGATGAATTCGGAATTAGACAAAAGTTTGATAGCCAAGATGCAGTGCATTCTGAATCTCCCTCTCTTCAATGTCTGTGATAGAGTGAAGGAAACAGACAAAACTGATAGTTTTCATTAATGAACCATTATAACCAAATTGATTCCTAGAAAATATTATGTCTGTAATGGATACTGTATAAGCAATTACATGAGGCATAGTATTGATTTTATTAGAAGTATATAGACAGGGGTTATTCTAAAGCAGGGGGTTGGCAACCTGCGGCTCTGGAGCCGCATCTCTCTGCTGCAGAGAGAAACAGGCAATGCTGCTGCTGTTGCCACCTGCATGGCCTGCCTGCTGCTCTCGCAGCGCCTTGCGCAGCACAGTGAAATTTAGCATGTTTCACAATGGGGGAGACGGGGTCCCTCCTCCTCCTGGAGCTCATTATGACACAGAGCCATAATGTGATCTTGCCCCACTTGCCCGGCAACAGCAGCAGCCGCAACACGGATAGGGCCAGAGTCTCAGGGTCAAGAGCAGGTTATGCGTCTCCCTGAGAGATTGAGGCACAGCCAGCACCAACAAAGGCCAGAAGTAGCCGCCCGCCATTTCCTGCTGCAGTCTGTTGGGCAGAAAGACCCAGCTAGAGATGAGGTGGAGAGACAGAGCAAGAGAAAGACACATACACACACAGGGAGAGAGCAGAGATAGACCAGGGGGCGAGGAGATATGAAAAACAAACCCATCAGGTGTGGCAAGAGGTGGCAAATAATTTAACAACTGGCTGCGTAGGTATGGCTTGGGGGGGTCATGTGACTGGGTGGGAGGAAGTGATGTCAAGTTGGCCACGCTCATCCAGTCACACTGGTTGTTAAATTATTGGCTCCCTGTGTTTTCTTTTCTGTGGAAAATGAGTTCAGATGGCTCTTTGAGTGTTTAAGTCTACAGACCCTGTTCTAACGGATTTACATTCTTTGCGAATTGAACTCCTGGATCTTTGCACTTAAATTACTATTGAATGCATCAACTAAATGAGGTCCTGGAACTCAGCAGTGGCAAAATGCAATAGCTATCTCTCTGTACACTCTGAAGAAAAGTGGATTGTATAATAGCATTCTGATAGTTGTATATACAAGCAATTTAAGTGGTTGCAGCAAGCTACTAAACTACCTTGATCTGTTCTCATGAGCCAGAACAAAATACAGTTGAAGTGTTACAAAAGTTTGGCACTATTACATAGTAATGCTTCTTTGCTAAAGTAAGCATTTATGTAACATTTGTTCAAAGATCCTCCAATAAGAAACAATTTAAAACAAATGCAGAACAGTTATACAAAGAGTTGGTATCAAACATATTGAGTTTTAAGTAAATAAATACTCACAGTTGGTCCCTGTGGCTGTGGTGGCATTCCTGGTCTAACACCAAGTAATCCAAGAGGGCCCGGAGGACCATGGGGATATCCTCCATCGGGTATTCTACGACGATCGTCCCAGTGATGTTGCTCATCTTCCATCCTCCTCCAGTACATGTCTTCCTCATAGCGTCTGAAGTATACAAACCAAATCACAATATATCAACTGTATATGACTCTCTCTCTGTGTGTGTACACCTAACTATGAAGGATTCTTTCTTTTTGAAAAGAAGAGATTATCAGTTCAACATGATCCATGAAGGATTCCTTCACACACAAAAATTATACATGTTCAAATGAGTATAAATCTTGAAAATCTCGCTGGGATATTACCTCATTTCCATTCTCCATCGTTCTTCTTCTTCACGCCTTCTCCAATATTCTTCTTTTTGCATTTGTTTTCTCATCTTTTCTTCTTGTATCTTTCTTGCCCGAATGCTAGGTTTCACTTCTACTTGTAAGTCTGGATTTACTTTTTTCTGTTTTAAATGTGAAGATTTTGAATACATTTATCTAAGACTACTTTGTTTTTGTGCATAGAGTGATAGATACGATTCAATATGATGTACCATCCTACCTACTTTTGTGGCTTTAGAGTAAAAAAAATAGTTTATTCTAAATCCTAATTCTATATAGTACAATATGCCATATTTTGAATGTATTTTATAAAAATAATCCTAGTCAAAATATTCTAAAGGGGCTATTTTGTTTTAAGCTTATATGAAGTTTGTTTTGTTCTGAATATCCCCTAGAAAGCTTCTATATTAGAAATAAAAACATTTCTAAGAAATTAGCAATAAAAATGCTTAGATTTTTGAATGAATTACATTTCATGATTAAATAATTTCTTCTTAGATGCTACCCACCCTCCTGTCTTTCAGAACTATTGATATCTCACTGTAATAATCTTGTATTGTTAAAGAGTAAATAAAAACTGAATATGCATCAGTTTGTAATGATAGCAAGTATTTGAAACAAAGGATGCTATTTCAAGTTGCTGGTTCTAAAGTCTACTTGTATAAAGTCTTACAATATACAGCAAAACATATTTTCAATTAATGTGCATGTATTCTGAAAACATAATACAAATCAATCTCTATTATGTAAGGCTTCTACAATTCCTATATTTATTTATAATCTCCATAGTAGACTTTCACCTTATATTGTAACCGATGCCGCCTTCCTTTTAAATGCATCTCCTTAGCATTAGGATCATTAAAGCTACATTCACAAAGTTTGCAATGGAAACGAATCACTTTTCCCTCATCATTCCGAACCTTTGCAAAAAAGAAAATGTAGTTATCAGCTGCAGTTATCAGCTACAGCAACTTCTTATCATGAGATAACAAGCCTGAATCAAACATTTTCAAGGTAACAATAGAGTTCAAGGACCCCCTACTAGCCCAGAACGGAGAAATCTATCAACACAAAACTGCCTTCCTCTGCAAAATACAAAAGGCATTTCTACTTTTTTATCAGTCTGTTTAATAATATACATCAATCTTCAGTCTGCTGAATGATATAGGCCCAGTAGCACTTTCCAGTAAGGGAATTTGATTCCTCTGTTATAGATTTTGTTGCTTTTTAAGGCGGAATTCAACGTAAATTATCCAGAATCATCCTTTCAAGTAATATAGAAATAACACAATTCAGTTGAGTTTTTTTTTTTGTTCTTAACAACAGAGACACTATAACTTATGTTAACCCATTTCTATCAATACAACTTTGACTGATGGCACAGTTATTTAAGAAACCTAAATGGCAAACTAGTTTCTTTTTCCTGTCTTAATGTTAATATTCAATTACACTAAACAGATACAAATGCAGCAGAGTAATATTTCTGACACATTAATGTAAAATGCAACTATTACCACAAATGTGAACGATACGAAAATAACCCTAATCTGTACTGTACAATTTAAGAACAAGAATCTATTACTAGACTGTCTAACATTGCACCATTTTTCAATTTTAAAAGTCAAAAACACTACCATATTTCAGTATATACCGTGTTTCCCCAAAAGGAAGATCCAATCTTATTTTCTTTTGACTCCTGAAAAAACGGCTAGGGCTTTTTTTTAGTCTATTACTGACTCACTTCGCAGTGGTGGCACCAACAGCCGCACCCAGCAGGAGCCCACTGCTGGCCCACTTCTTCTGAGGCCACTCTCATGTGTTGCTCCCAGTCTCTGTTTTGCTGTCAAAGCCTTCAGAAAGCCCTCTGCAGCTGAAAAATGGACTCCGGATTGACGTATGCAGTGCCCCTGGCTTCCATTTCACCTTCAGAGGCTTTTCAGAAGGCATCTGTAGCTGATAAAAGAGCTCCGGATCGATTGGAAGCTCTGGTATCAGCTGCAGAGCACTTTCCAGAAGCCTTTGACAGCAAAACAGAGGGCAGGGGCAACATGTGTGTCAATCTGGACCTTGTTTCTTGTTTGCAGAGGGCTTTCTGGAAGCCTCTCACGGTGAAACAGAGGCCAGGGGCGACACGCGCAGGTGGTCGCAGAAGTGGGCCTGCAAGGTGAGGCAGGTGTCGGGGTGCGTGGTAAGTAGGGCAGTTCAACCCCCCCATGCTAGCTTAATTTTTACCTGTGTGCCTCACCCCACCCCCTGCATATGGTGGGCGAGGTCTTAATTAGGGCTAATTTTGGGGGGTAGGGCTTAATTTTAGTGCATGTGTTTAAAAACATGATAGGGCTTCTTTTCAGGGTGGGTCATGTTTTTGTGGAAACACGGTATACCAATGCATGTTGCCATGCATAAGAATTCTGATTATTCAATTTTGAAGGCGGCTCTGTATGTTAATCTTAAATTGCTAAGAATTCTTTTCTCAAATGCTAAATGCATTACAACTTATTTTTATGAAACTAGATCCAAATAAATAGGTGAAATTTAAGTAACAGTCAATAATAGCTCAGCTTTAAATATTATGATTCTGTAATTTCAATTCTGCAAATTTTAACACATGTATGTTAGCTAATATTTATGTTAGCAAAGCTTTGTTTAGCTTTGCTATGTGATATATCTGGATTTAATCAATATAGTTTTCACAATATTACCTCTTCTACATAGTCATGACCAACAGGTTGGACCTCGCTTTGCAAAGCAGCAAGAGATGTAGAAGTTACAGGTTCAGCAGAGGAATCTGGTTTAGCTTCCTGCATTTGCACTGTGGCAATAGGGGTAGTCTTGATATTTTCTACAGCTTTCATTTCATCTGCTTTGCTTCCTGTTGTCTGTAATTTATTGCCACCTAATATAAATTAGTGTAAAAGGAAAATGACCATCACCTACAATAATCCTTCCTATAGTGCTTGTTTGCTTGGGTTGCCCTACAACATAGAAACCTGCATTCTGATTGTTCATTCTTAACTAGTTTTGTGCTTTTATACATTTATTGCAAATTATTTGGAGACTAAAAATGCATATATTTAAAAAATACAATAAAATAAATAAAAGTTATTCAAACATCATTTATATCTATGTCAAGTGCTGCTCAAATGACACACATGAAGTCCATTACTCTGGAATCTCTTTTCTTGGCTGAGGATTACAACAGTTCTCATCAGTTCTATGGATTGAACAGCCTTCTGGAACTTGGTGCCCTCCAAATGTATAGCTTTATAAAGTTCTCGGCAATAGCCACATTGGCTGTGGAATTTTGGGGAAATTTATAAATAAGGGATGTAGATGAATAATTAAACCTTAAACAGTTCTACTGGGTTCTATCAGGACCTTGGAGAGCTCACTGCAGAGATGTAGAGGCTGGATCAACCCTCAAGGAGAGCAGTTATGAAGAGGACCACATGATCTTTAAGATCCATTGCTAATTACACATTCTAAACTTAACAAGACTATAGAATTTAAAAAGTAAAATTAAAGTTGAGACTCCTACATAACTAAGACATATTAAGAAGCTTTAGAAAGGTCAAGGCTATTAAATCTGGCATTTAATTAACATTTCAACACTTAATTAGCAATTTTGAAAATTATCAAGATTTCTGGAAAAGATATGAATGGAAAATATCTGTCCAATTAAAGATCTTCATTCAAAAATTCAACCACTAGCAGTTAAAAACATAAACGATCTGTCTGCCTATTCAATCATGTCCAATTCTCAGAGACTGCCCGGATAAGTCCCTTCATGATTTTTCAGAAGTGGATTATCATTGCCTCGTTCCTAAAACTGAGAGAAAGTGACAGGCCCAAGGTCACCAAGCTGGTTTATGCCCAAGGCGGCATTAGAACTCATGATCTCCCAGTTTCTAGCCTGCTATCCTAACTCCCCTAAAACCAAAATGATTCTCATATAAAATGTACTGCAATTTTATAGATACATATAAATGAATGTATAGTGTTAATATTTTTATAAATTTAACAATAAAGACCTCTATACTTGCCAACAAAGTTAATTTTGGGTGTAGATATCTTTTTTACAGCAATGTTAGTTGGAACTATCGTAGTTTTGTTGTTTGATGTTGTACTAAGTAGCACATTGGCAGAAGGAGTAAGAATTTTCACTGCCAAAGATGTAACGGAAGAATTCACAGTATTGCTGCTAGTTGCGATATTTGAAGATACAGCTGCTGGCTTAGAAGATGATGTTGCTGATGTAGCCTGGGTGACAACATTTGGTTCAGTTGAAGGAATGGGTTTGCCAAGTTTAGTATGCAGCTTAACCACCTAAAACCAATAATAAATAAAGTTAATAGATTATTTAACAGAAATGATAAACGTGCACGGCTTATAGATTTATATTGCTAATTATGTAAAGTTGACTTAAAAAGTCTATCAAAAAAGAATTAAGAAGGAAAAAGGCCTACTTTTTGGTGTTTAGCTCCGCGAATATGAGCAGCATAAGCATCAGCTCCTGTGCAGGACACATCACAGAGCTCACAACGCAACTGGTTCTGAGTCCCACGAGAAGAAGCGCTGTTACTAGTGGTGTTCTGAGATACTTTCAATGCTGCTTCTTTTTTTTTATGCTTCTGACCCTCCAAATGCTCTTTATAAGTCTACAATATAAAACAAAAGAGATTAGTACGTTTGTTATATTATTCCAAGTTTTATGTAAACAAGATGAGGCAATTCTTAGGTTTGCTTTTGAAAGGGTACAAAATTAGTATTATTATGTCATGATTTTTAATCTCCAAACTTGCTGAAATGTTCTAAAAAGAATTGTTGTTGTTCATGTAATTTCATTAGACAAGTTTGGATTTACATCTTATAGCAGGTAACCACCCGATCACTTAAGCTGGCAACATTAGCAATTGTTATTGTGAGAATGTGCCTATCCTAACCTTCATCAGAATGATAAAATTTAATTCTTAATAGCCTATATATCTGTAGTAAAACAGATTACTCATAGTTTTGTACAGTTTTATACATAGACACAAAAGCCAGTTTGATGTAGCAAAGGCAGTAGGCTAGAAACTGGGGAACTGTGAGTTCTAGTTCCATCTTAAGTACAAAGCCAGCTGAGTGACCTTGGGCCAGTAATTTTCTCCCAGCTCTAGGAAGGAGCAAAGGACAAACCACTGCTGAAAAACCTTGCCCAAAAAACCCTGCAGGAGTTTGTCTGAATATCAGACATGACTGAATGGAATTTACATCGAGATGCAACTTAGGAGAAGTTTGAAAGACTCCTGCACCTACTTAGCATGAATACTTGGATGGGCTTGGATACTTGTCTATTATAGAAAAAGCACTGTCATGCAAATTCCAGTCTTTCTGTTTCTTATTGTGGAAGAGGGCGCCTGACAGTGAGATATACCAGAATAGTGCCACTAGAAAGCACCCATTCAATTAGTATCACTGAATATAGACTGACTTCAGGTTTATGGAAAGAAAATCTCTGTCCAAAATTACACCTTTGCCAAATGATATGAAATTATTTTTCTATCAGTTGATTAGGAACACAAGATATTGTAAAGTCTGAAGGCAGGTTCAGGTGGCTCTATTTTTCTAGGGAGGGAAAGCTTATCAGCAGAGATAGATCAACCAAGCATAAATATGCATCCAATGAGATGTGAAATGGACCAAAAGTTAAGTGCTATCTTTGATGGCATTCTACAATGGAGTATAAGATTTCCATAAAACCCTGGTGTGTTATCATAACATTTTTTGTTGTTCTGGGCAATTATAAAGACAATTGATAGAAATCTTAATATTTGTTTGAAGGTGGCATGTAGATAATTTGGAGCACATGCTGTATGTGGAAGTTTGTGTTCTTGATCTCTAGAGGCAAAAAGGGAAAATGGAAAGCTTGATGCAAGATATGTATGACCATTTATGCTCAAGTTTCCTATGCATTACTGATAAGCCCTTTCCTTTAATTTCAGTTTCAATTAAATGTGCTTCAATGCCTCTTTAAGCAGATTCTTCTGTTTAAACAAGCCTGTGATTACAAGTTGAGTGCATGTTTTGGGGGTTTATAAAAGTTAAGTCCTAGTTGCAATATCCAAGGACACTGTTCTAGCAAGAAATTAGATACATCTGACATCTGCTATAAAGAACACAACTTTGGCCAGTTTATTTATCTTCTCTTGCTTCCTTTAGTTCTGAAATATAAACTAGAGAAGCTGCTTTGAACAAGATACAATGGTTAAAGGAGTCTGGAAACCAATCGAAACTATAAACCTGCAGTACTTTGTCATGCAATGAAATCAGAGCTTAACCTAAGTTTTAATAGCAGATTCTGCTTAAATAAAAGCATTCCAGAATAGTGTGCATTTTGTTCTGTATATCAACAAGTCTCATGGTGTAGATGAAGCAAGCTTGATGAAGTTGTTCAGATTATGTGAGAAACGCCTTGAATACAATTACTATTTGTACTAAAGAGAAAAATTGCAATTTATTGCAACTGAAAGAGCCCTGAAGACTCTAACTTCTTTAACCTCCTTGAATACTTCCAATATATAGTTTCATTTAAAGTTCAGTGAAAAAAAAGTTACTGATACCTGTGGTCCAGCACAGCTGATCTTACAAACATCGCAATAGTGTATCTGTGGTGGTTTAGGAGGCTGTTTTGGTTTTAGTTGTTTATTTTGGAATGGTGCCTTTTTAGTAAATGTGGTCCCTGTCCAGGCAGCTGTTGCAGCAGCAGCTGCTGCTGCCGCCGCTACTTGTTTTTGCTGCTGCTGCTGCTGTTGATAGTAAGATGATGCAGCTGAATACACTGCAGCTTCATAACCCGAGTAAGATGTACCTTTAAACAACAGAAAATTCAGGTCACATTTATGAGGGATACAACCCACAATTCATCTTTTAAGGAGGGTTTCAGAATTAACATAGCATTTGTTAAGATAGGTTTCATCTTTAAAAGAGTGTTTCAACATGAATATAGTACAAAAAGATCGGTAATTTATTTATCAAATTTGTAAGCCACCTGACTCTCAATGACCTTGGGTCACTCATAACAACTAAGACAAGGGGAATAACTGATATAAAAAATATGGGACAGACAAAGTGTCTTTATTTTCCCTTGCCAAAGCCCTGAATGAATTATTCTCCCTTGCCAAAGACATCTTCAGGCTCTTTAACAGCAGGGTGAAGACAATCCAGGTTTCTGGGGGAAATCTCATTTCAGAGAAAAGGCATTACTACAGTGAAGTTATATGTAGTTATACATTCATAGTTGAACAAAATTAAACTTCCTTTCAATCTACTGCATGTAGGCAAGCTACTTTACAACAGGGCAAAGAGGAGTGACTTGCATTATAATACAAAATCAATAACATCTACAACATAATAGCATCCAGAGCATCAGTTGCTGCTCTCAATCTGAACATCTTCCAAATATAGACTTTATTTCTTGGAATTCTGCAGACATTTCTGAGAAAACTGAGTCGAACTCTATACAACTAGACAATTTACTGATACTCTTGAGATAGGATGGGAAGGGGTAATTCTGAAGGATTAAAGATTACAATTTGTCTGTTCCATCCATATATTAACCTCCTATTATCCTGTTTCCAGCACTGTTTCATTCAGGAATTTTCACATTATTATGTGTACCAGTATAACTTTTAACAGATAGACATGCCATATTTGGTAAGGCAATCTGAAATTGGCTTGTTTTTACCAAGTCATATCAGGGCCAAAACTAATCTAAAAGCTGCAATCCCATAATTATCTCAAAAGTAGCCCTGCCACGATCCAACTCACTTTTTAATAAATATGCACAGGATTAAGCTGCTTAATATAAATATTCCAATGTAATTTGAATGTAAAATCTAGGTTTTTTTTTACAAAAGTCAGAAATAGTAGAACCTCTGGTCACAAACACTATGACCATGACCAAATTGGGTTCCAACCAAAAAATTCACATTTTTTTTCCCCACAGGCAATTTCCCCTTCTGCACCATTTTTTTTTTTAAGTGCCAAATTTCCAAAATTAAGTTCAGGTCACGACCAAAGTTATGAAATGAATTATGGTCGTGACTAGAGGTTCTATTGTATGTCAATGCTATATTTTTATAGCTCTGACGTCTCCATTATATACACCTGACAAATCATTTCTGTTCTGTTTAAGCGTTACTCACCGGAATATGTAACTGCTGTTGTACTATATGTGGCACTTTGGGTATATGAGGGAACCACAGTCGCTGCAGCAGCGACAGGTTGCACAGTGGAAGATACTGGATATATAGAGAACGTAGTAGTAGCTGGACTCGGAGTGGCTGGTTTTATGGCTGTTACCTGTCGAGTTTGCTGGGCTTGAGTGTACTGAGTAGCTCCTTGGCTGTAACCAGCCTTTGGAGCTAGGTAAGAGCAGGAAAAAAATTACACATTAAAATTAAGAATTACCCAAGCTGTAATATTAAAAAGCAATTTCTTTTTTTATCTTATTTTATTAATATAACAACAAGAGTACAAATCCTACCCAATCTTTAAGTTCCATTAATATATATTTTATAACATTTTAAGAGCACACCTTTCAGAAAAAGAAATTCCCTGCTACAAAGTAGCACAGGCACAACTGCAGAAAAGGCTGATGTCCTGTGGTTTAAGAGTTTGCATGGCTGAAGATATTATTGTACTGTACTTGTCAATCAGATCCCAAAATATCCAAGAAACAATATAAAATTTGTAACGAGTACTTTTTATATATCTTACTTAATAGTCAACCTATTTGCAGTAACATTTTTTGTTTAGCAAAGCATATAATTTGATTATACTGACTTAAGGTTAGGATGACATATTAGTTTTACCGTATATACTCGATTATAAGCTGAGTTTTTCAGCACATTTTTTGTGCTGAAAAAAACTCCCTCGGCTTATACTCGAGTCAGATTCCCCTCTGAAAAAAAAAATGGTGTGGAGCTCCGAAGCTGGGCAGCCGCTTCCCTGCTTCCGTGTTTCCTTTGCAACTTTTAAGCATGGGGGTAATCAGAAGCAGAACAGTTCTTGCTTGAAGATACATTGTTTTTTCTTTTTTTAACTGTTTTTAGGGGGGGGGAAGACCCACCGCCATGTGAGAATGCTCAGACACGAAATCTATCCGACCGAAAATAAATTTTTGTGTGTGTGTGTGGGGATTTTAACAGAGGGAAGATGTAGGGAGAAAGCAAAAGCGATGGAAGATCCTTCAGGGGAAACTGAGGGGGAGACTCACCCTTGGTCCAGATGAGCCCCCTTCCCCTTTCTCTAGGCTGAGAAAACAACACGAGCCGAGGTTGCTTCGGCTCCACTCAGCTTCGTTTCCTCAGCTCCAGCTGCTTTCAGTCCACTCGGGAGGAGGGGGAGGAGGTGGTGGCGGCGGCTCGCGTTGTTTTCTGATAGTGAGATTATTTCCCAAATTAATTGATTCACTAACCCAAAAGAAGAAGATGTTGATGACAGTGGGAGGCAGGAGTCACTCTCTCCCTTGCAAGAAAAAGGCAAGAGCCGTTCTTATGATCTCTCCCTCTCTCTCTCTCCCCCCATAATACAGTCAAGCCCTTTCCAGCACGCGGGATCCGCCCCCACCGCTTTGTACCTTGCAAATGCAAAAACCCCAGGATTTTGCATTTGCAAGGTGCAAAGTGGCGAAGGCAGATCGCGCGTGCTGGAAAGGGCTTGACTGTATTACGGGGAGAGAGAGAGAGAGAGGGAGAGATCATAAGAACGGCTCTTGCTTTTTTCTTGCAAGGGAGAGAGTGACTCCTGCCTCCCACTGTCATCATCATCATCTTTTGGGTTAGTGAATCAATTAAACCTTTCATGATAGTGAGATCGTTTCCCAAATTTCCCTTAAATCAGGGAAGAAATCAGAAACAAACCTTTGGATTGAGAATAAGCCTGTTCCTATGATGCCATTTTTGTTCACTGCAGTGTGAAAAGTGTGAAAAAACACACTTCTTTTTCTTCATCTTCTTGTTTCCTATTTACTGGTCTCTTTCAAAGAGGAAATTGTGAACATCAAACTTATTCTCAACTGTCCTAGTGAAAGTTTTTATTGGTATCAATTTTTATTTTTGAAATTTACCAGTAGCTGCTGCATTTCCCACCCTCGGCTAAAACTCGAGTCAATAAGTTTTTCCCAGTTTTTTGTGGTTAAATTAGGTGCCTCGGCTTATATTCGGGTCGACTTATACTCGAGTATATACGGTATTAATAAACTTGAATCCTCTGAAAATTATCAGCACAGCACTACATTAATGAACTGATCTGCTGAAAAAGACTGAATGAACTACTTTGGTCATAATATATCTTAAATTCACTCAAATGTCAATTAAGAGACTCCTAACTATTCCTCCTGAAAACATGAACATGTGAATGCTTACCACTTTCCGGGATATGCGCTCTGCTTAAGGAAGTTACAAACTTAATTCATGGAAATTTTAAAGTAGTAAAAAGTGGTCTAGGACTGTGCATTCAAACTGCTCTTTCTCTCGAGGAAGGAATAAATTATTACTTTGGTTCTGAGAATCTTTAGATTTTTTAAAATGCTAATGTAACTCTAATGTGACCATTGCCATTTCAGCAACAACACATCTTTCAGCACTTTCAGGGAAAGTGAAATGACCAGATACAACAGTGCTGATATCTTCTTGGTCACTTCTACCAAGCAATGTCATCTGATGGGACTCAGGAAGTATCCTTACTCCTTCACAGTTCCCACCCAGTGGAAGAGCTTACCCCTGAGATTTAGATGATGCTGACCCTATTGGCCTCTTGCAAGATTCTTAAAATCTGGCTGCTCACTTGGGCACTAGGAGAAAGTTAAGTAAGCTCATTTCTAAAGGAGGAGGATAGCATACCTATTAGCATCCTGCTAATTTGTATTGCTCCTTTGACATGTACTTTTAATGATTGTTTTTGTTTGTACATGGCTCAAAGTCATCATGAGTTATATGGCTATATAAGGTGATAAAATAAATGAATAACTGAACCACTAAAACTTCTATTATTATAGACATGATGGCACAGTGGTTAGAATAAAGTATTGCAGGCTAATTCTGTTGACTGCCAGCAGTTTGATTCTCAGCAGTTCAAGACTGACTCAGCCTTCCAAGGTTGGTAAAACAACTACCCAGATTGTTGAGGACAATATGCTGACTCTGTAAACTGCTTAGGGAAGGCTTTAAAAAACTGTGAAGTCTGTGCCATTGCTATTTGTCACATTTGTTAAGGCTACCCAATTCCCAAAAACTCTTACAAAATATCAAATATATAATTAAAATATAGCTAAAATATAACAAAAGCATAACTATCCAGAAAAGCCAACAATGTAATATTTTTAAAAATGACAAAGGCTTCACAGGTGTCCTAATCCCAGACTTATGCCCAAAGAGGTTAAGGAAGGAATTAGACACATTCCCAAATCCCTGCAATAAACTATTATTTGATTTTTAGAATGTATGGACTTTTTAAAATTATAAGATAAAAACAAAAGGATTTGAAACTCACCTGTTTGATAATATGATTCAGCCACAGAAGGCTGTGGTTGGGCAGCAGCTGCCACTGCAGTCGCAGTTGGCTGCTGATAATATTGCTTGCTGTCATAAGCTACAGCTGGAGCAGTAGATCTAACATAAGAATAGGAGTCCTGAAGAAATATATAGGGGAAAAATGAAGACCCTGTATGTGGATTTCAGTTGTAAGGAAAATTAACTGCCATAATGGAATTTACATGACGGAATCTTTGCAGGCTCATGTGCTTCCTAAAAAAATACTTCTAAGGTTTGTGAAACTCTCCTAAAACTTCCTAAAACAGGAGGTTTTCCCTTTTGGAATGAACTTCGAATCCAAGACTAAATTTGGTTACTTTTCTTCTTTCAACTATTTTCCAACCCAATTTTATGCTTTTAAAAACACAAGTAAACCACTGCTTTTTAAATAATTTAAGGATTATCCAGAGAGAAGGATAAGATGTCTTTGTATAAAATTTAAATTACATTAATTATCCTAGGATTTAAGCCATGGATTACTACTGAATCATTTTGATTATTTTAATCCATGTTTACTGCATAATCAATGCTGATTATGCAGTAAAGGTTCAGAACTTTTGAGAAAGCATACATTTCCTGAAAATATTAGACAAGGTAAATATAAGACTGAGTTCAAGATCTGGTAATGATATACTTCACTTCAATATTAATTCCCATTAAGACTGCTTAATACCAATCTTTCAATATTTTAAGCTACAAATTGAAATAATTGGTTAAAGTTTTAAAGGACATAATCAAACCTTTCCAGAATTATGTGTACTCTGTAAAAAGTTATTTCCCCCAAATTATATTTTTTCTTAATACATGAAGTTGCAACAGCTAGAACTTTAATAAATATTGAACAAAAATAAGGGGAATACTAGGACAAATCTACACAAAACGTTTAAAAATCTTAGCAATAGTGAGAATAAGCGACATATAAAATTTGTATCCATATATAATACAGTTTTTCTCTGCTATAAAGTTTATATGCTCAAAAAAGATCTTCTGAGGTTTATGTTTTCTAGTTACTTATTTAGAAATGTACGATATGCAAATTCCTAGGTATATTACATATTTAACCATTAAATTAAAAAAGATATGAGGCTGAGAACTGACTCAAATTATATTGGATTCAGCAATGTGTAATTTGTTCCTTGTATTAAATTTTCCTTGGTTTAATTTTGAGAAGTTCTTTAACATTATACATTCAAAGAAAAAAACAGAGCTTTTCATTTTATTCCATATTTATCCAATTGCCCATTTTTAATAAGGAAAAACTGTTCTGATGTATATATTACACTAAGCCATAATATATTTTGTTTGGGCTTTGTACATTTTATGAATTTACCCACTGAAATTATAAAATACAGCACTATAGTTTAATATATAGTATAAATACAATTCTTGGTTAGGCAGTGTTGGACTTCAGAGTTTAGTGACTGTGGACTAGAGAACAGATTTCCTGACATTTCTATAGGAAACACCAGTCCTCATCAGAAATCATCTTGGTTAAAGATCAATCAGAAGTCAGGACACCTGGCTATAAAGATAGGCGTCCAATCAGTTCCTACTTCAGTAGCCTATGGTTCGTATAATAGACCATCTTATTTGTAAAGATTGCAGCCACAGTTGCTGGTAAAACATCAGGAAATCTGTTGTCTAGGCCACTAAATCTGAAGCCAAATACTGCCCCAAACAGGTACTGGCATAAAAACCAACACAAGTAAATTCTTGGTTATTCAATAAATCATGGTTAAACAAAAAACTGAACTGCATCATTAGTGAATGATACTTTATCCATATATATTTACCTGGTAATTCTGTGTGGTGACTGGTGGAGGTGGTGGAGGAGCTTCCTGCTGTCTCTGTGTGTAACCATAATCAGTTGCTGTATGAGCTGTAGGGTATCCTCCATAGGCTGCAGCTGTTGCAGCAGCTGCAACAGCCACTGGAGCAGGCCTGGCTACTGCAACTGTTGCTGCGGCTGGAGCATAGGCTGCAGTAACTGTGTGGGCAGCTACAGGAGCCTGATGAACAGTGTAGCTTGCAACTGTAGTTGGATGGGAATAAGCTACACCTGAAGCCGGCTGTTGGCTGTAATAGGAAGAGGCCAAGAAATATCATTATGTAGTAATGAAACCTAATACCCAGCAAATATGCTCTTAAATTGTTAAAGTCTAAGTAAATCTGAGAACAGATAAACTAAATTAAAAATTCAGTATTATGGATCTACTGTACCTAACAAAGTACATATAAAGTGATATCACGACCATCTATTAGTGCAAGTCTATCTACAAAAGGAACTGATTCCTAGTTATCTTTTAAAATTAGCTTCAGAGAATTGAATTTGAGAGGCGGAAATTCTAAAGGTTCAATTTATCAGGTGGAACTCACATAAATTACATTTTATTAGAAGTATTTAATAAGGCCTAATTTTATAGCTTCTAAAAAGCAATCACATATAATAAATTCATATTATACACCTGTATATTAACATCAAATTCATACTTTCTTTTTTTAGATTGAAAAATGCAGCTTTCCAAAAGGACTGAATGAGATACAATGGACAAACCTCACAGAATCATACAGCTGAAATGTTTCAGATAAGCATGAAATTCACAGTGTTGCAATTAATTCATTTTAACTGTGAACCATCAGGCGATTTGAGAATCATACAGCCTTCTACATTTAATAATTAATGAACAATAAATAATCCTGCACATAGGAATCTGCTCTTAATTTTTGTATAGAACTTGGTGGCTTTGGATTTAATAATACAACTAAGAATTAACTATTCAGTTCCAAGAATAAAATATTTATTTCCCTCAACAAACTTTGCAACTCCGACTAGCAGATTTGCAACTATACAATATAAATTCATTTAACCTTTTAATCTCAATCTACATCACATTATAAAAAAGTAATAAAAATGTGTACAAAGATCCTGACCACATATCAAAATATAATAAGTCATTATGCTGAATCTCCTAATACAGATTAACAGAATATCTTTATATTCCTTTTACAGTATTTAAGCATAACATGATGTATAATACACAAATAAATTCAGTAAGAGAATATTTGCAGTGTTTTATTTAATAAAAACAAGTTTTGTTATAGCACAGAATGAGTAGCCTTAGTAATGTTTTTTTTCTCTAAGGCAGGCATGGTTCTGTTTCCATTTTTGTTTTAGCAAATCTGTTCCCCTTGCTTCTGCAACATCATGCAGAGCCAGTGATCGAATTTGCAAGATCTTGCACTTTGAAATCCTTAAAACTCTAAGTCTTTATTACCACTATGCTACTATTTAGACTTCGCCATTTCACTTACACTTTATCTTCCTGATTTTCTACCAAGGGATATATTGGCCATGGGCTATGTATGTGTAAGTAATGTTTTTATTTAATTTAATTTAAATAAATTTATTAGACTATCCATTCTAAAGAACCCTGCTTCTGTACCCTGGTATTAAAGTATGAGAGCTGTTGGGCAGCCTACAAATTGTGTGTGTGTGTGTGCATGTATATATGTGGATCTTTGGTTATTCGGGTTTTCTCCCGCATAAGATTGGAAGTATCTAGGCAACTTTTCGATGAAGTCTCATTCATCATCTTCAGGCTTGTGTCTTCGGCTCTGTGCTTCTCAGAGTGATGTGAGCTTGCAGCTGCTTCTACCTTTTAACTGCTAGTGGGGGTGTGACTTGATTGGGTGGGGGCTTGGCTGTGTTCTGATTGGGTGGGGGTGTGTTCTCATTGGTTGGGGGTTTGGCTGTGTTCTGATTGGCCGAAGACACAAGCCTGAAGATGAATGAGACTTCATCGAAACGTTGCCTAGATACTTCCAATCTTACATCGGGGAAACCTGAATAACCAAAGATCCACATACAAATACCTGCAAGAACAGATTCACAAGTGTTACTGAAAGTTCTGTGTCCTATGGTGGCTACAAATATGTCTCTAGGTTCAATTCTAGTTACTGGTAGTTACTTTAAGGCATAGCATGGGGCCAAATTATTTGCAGACTGCTACACAGAATATGCCTTACATTGCTATTAGCAGTTAGAAATATGTATACCATTTCATGGAATACAATTGTAAAAAATAAAATGTTTATTCCTAAAAAGGCAAACATGTTTATTAATTTATACTTTGTGACCTTCCTTATTGGCTTCCAACAAGCGAAATCAATAGAGAATGGAGAATCCAGCAGGAAGCTGCAGGTTGCGATCATGCAATGTCCTTGTTTAACAACAGTAAGGAGGAGTGCCAAAACTGCTATTTCTAAACAGCATTGTCATGTGGTTTTTAAAGTTATGATGTGTCACCTAACGATGGAGTTTCTGTCAGTCTCCCAAGTAGACTAGGCGGGAAACATGACAAAATAAGCTAAGTCTACTTTACCATAAGGCAGGGGTGTCACACTCACATCGTCACAATGGCATCACATGATATATTGGGATTTTCCCCCTTTGCTAAACCAGACATGGACGTGACCAGCACAAGACGCATCTGGCCTCTGGGCCAAGAGTTTGACAGCCCTGCAAAAAGGCTACATTAACAGAATCTTGTAAGGTTTGAAAGTACAAATCTGCTGCCATTTCTTTTTACCTATTTAGTTAAGGTACATCCTAAGTTTCTTTCTCTACCAATTATTCAATTGCAGACTCTTCTCCCTTTTATCTGATCAGTACTCTCCTCAGCATCTATGTCCCCCACCCCTTACATTCTCACATTCAGTAACATCTTCTGGTCCCAATTAGCAAAAACTATCTGTATTTAAACATAATCTTGTAAACTGATCTATAAAAAAATTACCAAACTACTCTTAAATCACCATAATCCCGGAGAAAACTGATACTGTTTGCAAGAAATGTGATTCTACTCAGAAAAATCACAAACAGTAGAAACAAAGTATGCTTTTTTCATTCTCAGCTACCTGTAGAAATACAATTCGTAACAATGAACCCAGCAAAGCAACAATTTATTTACTTACAATTCAGGAAGAATACAACAATAATTAAAATAACTTCCTGCATTATTTCAGTCCTAATACATTTTGCATTTTGAGCTCTTGTATGAAAAATAAAGTACTATATATAATGTAGTAACAAGAGCAGCAACAAATTTAAAGCAACAATAAATCTATCTACCAAACAGGCAATTTTTAAAAAACATATTTCCTAGTTTTTGAAAATCTGCTTAATTATCTTTCCCATCCCTCTTTGCCACCTACGGGGAGCAGAGATGGAATGAGAGCTTGGTGTTTCAATGGCTAATGCACTGTATCACCATGCCGCAAGAATGTAAAAGCAAACAAACAAGCCAATTGTGGGATCACAGGACCTTGAATCTTCCCTTTTTCCTTCAGCATAAGACAAAACAAAAGAACGAATTGTTAGATAATGCAAAATGTTCTGTGTGGGAGTAACAAGGCTCTTAAGCATTTTCCTTCCCAGAAAGGGTTCTGCCAAACTTTCAAACTCTTTCCCTCCAGCAGCCATTTTGTATTACCCCAAGAAGGCTTTATTGTGAGCTACTGAATGAAATTCTTACTCTGGTATAATTGCATGAAGAACTGTGATCTAGAGTTTATAAGTAATTCTGAGGAATTCAAATTAAAAACTATCTGAGAAACAAAAAACCCTCAATCAAAATCAATAATTTTCTACTGAGTACAAAATTCAGAATATTTACAGGTTGTCCTTGACTTATGACAATTGGAACAGAATCTGTCTTTGACAATACAGTTGTTAAGCGAGATGCCAGTATAACAACTTCACTCAAGTGGACACAATTTTAGTTACAGCTGTTAAGCGACGAAACAAGAGCTGCCTGCATTTCTTTCTGCCTCCGCTATAGCAGGCTGCAAAAATGAAGCTCAAATCTTCAGGATCTAAACTTCATTTCTTCAGCCATTTGAAGGAGTTCCACTTACCTACTTGTGCAGAGAAGAAATCCTTTGAGGGGATGCAGAGACAGGACTCTGATCCATGGGGCCTGATCTGTTTCTACAATCTTTTCCGAGGAATTCTCTTCCCTGCTGTATGTGGAAGAGAACTTGTCCACTGGGTAGGACAAATAATGCAGAATTGCAAAGGTGCAAGTTTGGTTTCTCCAGCCCAGCACACAGGTTTCTTTCCATACATGCATGGAGGGAAGGGGAAATTCTTCAGCAGGCAGCAGCTACTTGCAACCTTTTTTGCCAGCTTCCTCACTGGCTTTCTGAGGAAACTAGCAGAGAAGACTGAAATGGTGATCACAAGATTGTGGGGTGTTTGGCAACTGGTTGCAAGTGCAAAGAGGTTGCCAAACACCCAGATCATGATCCCATGACCACAATGGGGAGAAGGGTCAATGTTTTATGTTACATGCATTGGGAAGTTTTGCCAATCTGAAAATTCTGTTTTTAATATAATGATTGAAAAAATATCCACTGGATTCTTATACATGGAACAGAATATTCATGTACTCGAAGATGTAAGTCTCCAATTTCTACAGAATTCTAAAGAAATTTCTTCGTTTTCTGTGAGAGAAGTCAGATCAAAGGAAGTATACTGAAAGTTTTCCATATTATTTTTCAGAAATACAAAAGCAGTATTCTAATTTTAATGCCAGAATTCAAAGACGTGTGCAGAATGCTCCTTAATGTTCCTCGCTTTTATCCTTACGATCTATATTGGCTGTTTCCTAGTACGATTTGATTGCTTATTGTACCCTATGACTATTATTAAGTGTTGTACCTTATGATTCTTGATGAATGTATCTTTTCTTTTATGTATACTGAGAGCATATTTGCACCAAGACAAATTCCTTGTGTGTCCAATCACACTTCTATTCTATTCTATTCTATTCTATTCTATTCTATTCTATTCTATTCTGTTGTTCTGTTCAACACAGAACTTTTTTGTCCTCTCTTCCAAAGCCTTTCAAAAATCTATGAAAAGCAAAATTTCAAAGCAAAGAGGAAAACAAACAAAAATCCAGGATCTAGTTTCGCTCAGTTTGAATTCAATAATATGCCATAATTATGCTCAATAGTTGCAATTTGCTCCTGCTGCCACCAGGAGCAGCTAAGCCAAAGTGGTAATTATCAAGTAGCTTTACCCCCAAAGAGAAATTTCTAATTTGTCACTTCGCAAGCCAAGAATCATAACCCAAGAATAAATCCCAATTTATTAAGTGAGTAATATACCAAGAAAACAGTTATAAAACTAATAGAAATGTAACATTTGTTTATTTTAACCAAATTATGATTTCCTAGTTATTTTAATTGTTGGTAATTAGAGCAAGCAACCAGAAGAAATTACTAGTGATTCATATTTATTATTAATTAGTAAAGGATTATCTTATTGCATAATCAACTATCCTCTATGTGAAGAAAAGCTGTTTTCAGACTCTCAGATTATTTTTAAGCTAAAACATGCACTTTTAATACAGCCTGGAGTAAAACATGTGGAATAAAAATATAAAAGTCAATTAAAAAATATGTGTTTACTGTAAATATTCCCAGGGTGAACTATTAAATATTATTTAAAACTTTCACTTCTAATACCTTATATTAGAAGTGTTATACTTCTAAAATCCATAAAACATAAGTAAATTTGTAAACATTGTTAAAAAAAACTTACAAGGCAATTTCCTTTAATTTACCCCAAATTCAAATTTAATTTTTGTTCAAATGTACATGAAGAAAACGGAATGAACTAAGGTGAAATTACTAACGCTATCATTGTATTTACCAACTACAACTTAAAATCATGGTACTTTCATCTGACTAAAACTACATGGTCCAGAATTTTTTCTAATAAAATGCCCTATTTCTTAAGCACAGGAGAGAGACTGACCACCACTGCAGGTTCAAGTTTTAGATACTGTAACTTTTCTTTCACTGTGGATATCAGATTTTAAAATATAATTTACTATAAGTAATTTCTTGGGTCTCTAGAAGTCATTCAGTTTCAGACTTCACCTTACAAATTGCCCATAAGAATTCAGATAATCTCAATGAAGAGATTCTTTTTTCTAAAATAACTATTATGAAATTATATAATTATGCCAAATGTTTGCTTATGCATATTAATGTGTTATTTTAACACATTTTGGTTAGTTTATTTGCTCTTTAAATGCCACTGAATTAAGATTTTTTTTCTTATTTTGTATTTTCTGCTTTGCTTCCCTATTTCACCTTTCTCTGTTTAGATGAGATTTAAATCAGAGGTTCAATCTTAATCTTTATAAAGATATTCTTGTCTTTAGATATGGGCATCAAAATATAGCTACAACTTTCAGAAAAAATCAAATGAGCCAGTTGATACTTCTTATCCCAATCTACCTTTGAGTTTTTGTGAAATGTATGCAAAATAGTTCAAATTCAAAATGGCTGAAGCTTGAAATGGGCTGGTCTGATATTAGCATTAGTATTCTGACCATACCACATATGTTTTGAGCATGAAACACTGTGAATTTGGAAATACCATTTGTATTGTAAAACATTGCCATTATTATAAATATAACAGGAAAATAAATTATCCTGCAATCACCACGGGTTCTAGAGGAAAATAATATAGGTACAATATGATTGTTTTGCCTCACCCAGTCACCTTTAATAAGACAGGCAGCTATATAAATTTGAATAAATGAAATGAAATATTTGTTACCATCATTTTACCATGCCAGCATCAAAAGGAAAAATTAGTAGCAGAAATTTTTGATAAATGCTGCATTCATCAACTTGCCTAGTGTTCATAAAGATGGAGCAAGGCCCATTGCTAAGAAGTCTCCCTTTTGTGATTTAAAACTTCAAGTATGGAGACATTTACAAATATACAAATAGAACATGTTTTCTTTAACTGAATATTTGCTGAAGTGTACAAATGATGTATTTACATAAACATTTCTATCCTGCATATATATTTCATGTACATGGAAGACAAATTCCATGTGGGATATTTCAGTCCTATTCTACTTCAAATTATTTCAGCAAGTTAACTGATTTCAGCGCCCCCCCCCCCAATGAAAAAAATATGGTCTTAAAATTTATAACATTTTTGGAGACACTTTGGAAAAGCAGCTTTTCATTTGAAGTAGAATAGGACTGAAATATCCCACATGGAATTTGATAGGCATGGATGGCCTATCTTTCAAAAGTACAGAACTTTGGTTTTCTATTGCATTCTTCCTGGAACTGTATGAGAAAGTGATTTTATACAGTAGATGTTCATGTTAAGAACAAAAAGATACATAGCTCAGGATTGAATTGTGTTTAGTTGTTAGTGCTCTCGGAGCTTGGTTGTTTTCACAGAGATGTTTCATTACCCAGCTAAATGACATCTTCAGAACTACAAGTGGGATCTGCTCCATTTATTTAAAGTAGCTCCCCGCTCCCCCCCCCAGTGATGGTTTCTCCTTGGTAAGCCCCTCAACTGTTTTACTGCTTGATGGCCTGAGGGTGGTAGCTCCAAGGACTCTACATTTCAAATTTTGTATTCGTGGTGGGCGTTTGTTTTTATTTTTAAGATTGTTTGCCATTCACTTGCTAGAATTAAAGGGTCATACATAAATCGGGAAAGCCATCTAAGGTACAAAAGAAACGCACTTTGGGAGAACTTCGGGTCGGAAACCCGTCGCCATTTAAGCGGCTCAAAGGCTACAGGGACGTGGGTGCGATTGAGCGACGAAGTCTCCCCACAGCATCCCTTGGCTGTCCTGCATTCCCTGCTCGCGGCCCCCGGTGAGGGACGGCTGAATGACAGCGGGGACGGGCAACGGTTCCCAAATACTGAGTTGGGGGGGTGGGGTGGGGAGAAGCGGTCGGGGGTCAGGCCGGCTCCAAAACATGCCGGCGAGGACGAGCGGCCGCGCGCGATGGAGGCCGCCTGCCTCTCTCGGGCGCCTGCGCCTTCCGCGCTGCCCTCCGCGTGCCCGGCGTCAACAGCCGCCCCACACGAGGCTGGAGCGGGGTCAGCCGCCTTCCCCTCTCAGGCCTCCCGCCACAGACCGAAGCGCCTTTATCACCTATATTGAGCAGCGGCCCCGGTGTGGGTGAATCCGAAGTAGTTGCCGGTGGCCATTTTGGCATCTTCCCCCAGCCGGCTGGGCACTGCAAGCGACGACATGGCGTGCAGGACGGGAGAGAAAAGAGCCTCGGTCAGAAACAATTCCTGAAGAGACGCGCGCCCCCCCCCCCCCGGCCTTCGCCTCCCCCCCCCCCCCGCGGGGCTTGCCCGAAGCCATTACTCACCATAGGTAAAAGAGACTACCGGGCATATGGGAATCATGGAGCCGGGCTGACCGAAATGGCGGCGGGGTTGAAAACTGTCTCGGTCTATCGGTCACGGTCTTTGGCCGTCGCGCGCGATCGCTAAGTCGCCTCGCCGGTACCCGTTCGCACCATCCACCGACACGGTTCCAACGGCGTTGTGAAAGAGCCAGGCCTCGCCGCAGCGCATGCGCCGCTTGGGACGGGCGAGAAAAGACCGGCGGGAAATGTAGTTATTTACGCCAGGTCGTAGCGTTGGATGCGTGAAGCCACTTGGGAAATGTAGTTCTCGCTGTCAGAAAATTTCTCCTTATTTCCAGGTTAAATCTCTGCTAGTTCAGTTTGCATCCATTATTCTTCGTTTGGCCTACAGGCACTTTAGAAAATGGCTTGACCCCCTCCTCTCTGTAGCAGCCCCTCATATATTGGAAGACCTGCTATCATGTGTTCTTCTCTTCACTGGACTAGCCATGGCCAGTTCCTGTTCTTCATTAGGTTTGTCTCCAGTCCCCTAATCATCTTGGTTGCTCTTCTCTGTATTTTTTCCAGAGTCTCAACATCTTTTTTTATAGTGTGGTGACCAAAACTGGATGCAATATTCGAGGTATGTGGTCTTACTCAGGCTTTATAGAGTGCTATTAGTACCTCACTTCACCCCAATTGTATCTCTGTTAATGCAATTTAGGATTGCATTAGCTTTTTTGGCTGCTGCTGCACACTGCTGGCTCATATTTAGTTGGTTGTCCACTAAGACTTGTGGATGTCTCGTGGATGCATATTATATATCACGCTAACACTGGTTTCACACATTGTATTAAGTCATAGCTTGCTGAAACATGGTTTATTAAAAATGGCTGGGTTAATGTATTAAATGATTGCTTATATAAATGATGACATTCTTGCAAACCACATTAAATAGGTTGGAGGGGAATAAAGTGCAAAAGAAACCTATACAGTATTCCTTGTGCAGATAGTCAGTTTTTGAGGTTGAAGAGCTGTCAGGAAGTTGGGTCTATTAATTTATACTGGATTCTGAAAACAATTGTTCTTAATCTGTAATGAGCATCCTTCCAGCAAAGGGGGGGGGGGTGGCACAGTTAATATTCAGGGTTGCAAGGGCCTAATTGTTCCATATAGGTAGTCCTCTACTTAAACCACAATTGGGACAGGAGCATATCCGATGCTAAGAGAGACTGTTCTTAAGTGATTCATTTTCAATTTTATGAACTTTTAAACCATGATTAAGTGTACCATCCTGGTAGGTAAATGAATCACATGGTCATTAAGCAAATCTAGCTCCCATCATTTACTTTGTTGGAAGCCAGCTGGAAAAGTTGCAAAGTGAGTTCATATGACTCTGGGATACTCCTTCATAAATACATGCTGGTTGCCAAGTAACCAAATTTGGATCATGTGACCACAGGGATGATGCAATGGATATAAATATGAAGATCAGTTGTAAGTCCCTTTATTCAGTGTTGTTAAATGGCTGTAACTATGTATGTGGCTGGATAGGTTTAGGGAGTATTTTAAAAAATACACAAGTCTTAAAGGCAATGGTCTCTAACTTTTGGCGGCCCAATTGTTTGAGGGGATTTTAATACTGTATTATTTTTCAACATAGTCTGGCAAATAATTCTGAATTCATGGATCTGTAAGAGAGTCCTACACTTTTAAGAGTCCACACTTTTAAGAAACTAGTCTAGGGAAATGTTCTAGTTAAAAGCATGTTTCTATGATAAATATGTCAAATGAATAAATATGCTATCAGCAGATCTCTCATTCTATACGTTATACTATTTCTGCATTCTAACTTTAGCGTGTGCCAGTAGCACAGCAATAATGCTTCCACGTATTTTTCAGCAATAATTTCTGTGTGTGGAAACTTAACTTTCAGCATTGAAACATTTACAAAGAACTAGTGGTTAATGTAAATGGTCTAGCAACCAATAAGGAGCCTGTAAGTTATAGTCCCACTTTAGGCACAAAAGCCACCTGGTTCCCTTGCAGGTTCCAAGGCCTGACATGGTTGCTGGCTCTAATTTTAGATGACCATGGTTACATTTTGAAGCATAGGTAAGTCACAGCAAAGACTCAAATGATTCAGTTTCTCATCCTTGAGAGAAAAAAGCTGGGCCATAGTTTGGATCTACAGTCTCTTAATTCTCCATGAAAAATAGTACAATTTTGATTAGTAATTGTGACCCTTTATTTTATTCTGGATTCTGATTTAATTCTGCTCATACAAAGCACTATTTCTTACAAAGTGCTTTACAAGCCACAAAATCAGGTAAGCTAATTGGTTTTATATGCCAGAGATAAGCATGCTTCATTGGCCACTGAACATTTCTCTTCATCACATCTGCAACTATGTAGTCCCACAGCAGATGGATATTGCATCAATAACAAAGAACATGTGGGAAGCGCATTTACAATGTTATGGGCTGTATTCTAGGAGCAGCAGCACTTCACGATTGCTTTCACTGCCTACCACTTTAACACTGATGGCAAAATGCCTGCTCAGAAGACCAAAGCAAGGGTGGCAGGAATACAATGCAGAAAGCCATCCAATTGGCTCCGGTTGCATTTGATTGTGTGAAATGGCTTTTTTTTTTTTAACTGAAAAGTAGACCATGAACCTGCAGGGAAACTAGGGTGAAGATTGTGCTGAACAGCCTTCAGACACTACTAGAATTTTATAGGCTGAAAGGCTCTGGAATTAATCACAAACAATTGTAACAGTATAATTAGATATTGGCTAGAAAATGCTAGTATGATTTGATTGCTTATTGTACCCTATGACTTATTAAGTGTTGTACCTGACGAATGTATCTTTTCTTATGTACACTGAGAGCATTTGCATCAAGACAAATTCCTTGTGTGTCCTATCACCCTTAGCCAAAAAAGAATTATATTCTCAATGGCCAGTGGGCATATTGCACTAAGTCTTCGAGTACTCTTTAAGCCCAGTGCCTTATTCAATAAACAACCAACAATGTGGAAACTGCCAGTTGTAGGTATTGTAAAAATCTTTTCCCAAAACGCAGCTACAAAGGGATGGAAATTTGCTGGCTTGTTAACTAAGAGTGTAAAAACTCACGGAGGCGGCTCTGTCTTTACAGTATGCAAAAATCAAACGACTCAGACAGATCTTAGTACGTACAGGTGCATCCTACAGACGGAGTAAAAGACCCTAACGAAGATGCCACCACGATACCGGAATGTACGATGACTAATTTCAGAACCTCACGAGGTTGCCTTATCAGGAAATGCCGTTTCAACGAAGGGGCGAAAGCAAAAAAAAAAAAAAAAAAGGCGAAGGAAGACAAACGCAGCAGCCGAGCAACCCTCCCTCCTGTAGCGCGACTGAGCGGCCATCTTTCTTGCCACCACGTGGTGGTTAGCAGGAGGGGCTTCTTACAAACGTCACTTCCGTTTTTCCAATAGCGTTGTGACTACTGAGAGGTCGGGAGCCGTTAGAAAGACCGGAGTGGAAGGATTCGAGTGGAATGTGAGTGCGCGCTTCCCTTTAACGCCCTTCCCCCCCCCCCGCCGTCTTTCTGTCAGGGAGGCGGGAATGGAGCGCGGGCTGCCCCGCGCAAAGGAACTTCAGGCCGCCATGTTGCCTTCTAGGAATTCCCCAGAAAAGGCCGGGGGAAAAGAAGGGGGTTGTTCCGTACAGAGAAGGTGTGGTGGGAAACGAGCGGATCCCCACGAGGCGGGAAAGGGGTCCCACCGGAGCCGCCTTTCCCCATTTCTGGCCCGAAACCTGCCATGTTGGGCAAGGGAGGGGGGGCAGCGAAGGCATTCGACGGGAGGGAGAAAATGGCGGCCGGGACCCGCCCCCTCCCGGCCGGTCTGAGGGCGAACCCCCATCGTTCCTTCAGGCGGGATGCTGGCGGGCCTTTTCCGCCCCCGGCTCGGCTCCAGCGGCCCCTCCGCTTTCACTCGCCTGCTCGCTCATACTTGCATCGCCTTCCTACCTGCGGGCTTCCAGAGGGGTAGAGGCTGGGTCCGGTTGTCATAGAGAAGCCTTGTTGCGGGGACATGTGCTGCCCGTTGCTTCTGTGTCCTTCCTACAACTTCCAAAGCCGTCTGTGCCTATTAGAATTATAATTCTTTATTGGCCAAGACACACAAGGAATTTGTCTCCGGTGCATAAGCTCTCACTGTTCAGACAACAATAGTGATAGATCATCATCCTAGTCATTCTAAAAATATATCCATCATAAAACATAAGGTACAACACTTAGTGATGGTCATGGAGAATAAATAAGCATTCAACATAAATCATACTAGGATATTAAAGCCATTCTGACGGTTTGTGGGATCTGTTTCCAATTAAAGGCCATTTCCTCAAAAATGTGGTCCGAGGATGCTTTTGGACATCCCTCAAGTCCTCTTGGGGTGGGGGGGTCTGCGAAATCAAAATGATTTGCCAGCCTACATTGGAATTTTATGCAGTATCCAAAACCCATGAAACAATTGTGAGAAGTGACAGCAAATGCATCTTTTGATATGGTAAATATCAAGTGTACAAACAAACTGTGCCGGGTCTTCTATAATTTTTTAAAATGCTGACAGAAAAAAAAGTGTAAAAGAATGAGCTGGAGGAATCCACTGAAAGATTGGGCTTCGTGGTCTCAGTCTTGTCTCCAGTTATTTACGTACTTCTTCATGGGCTGTTCTGCATCTTGTCGCATCTTATTTGGCTCAGGCCTTGTGTGACAGTTTAAGGATTGGCAGATTAATGTGGCGTACATTTTTCTGAACTTCAGTTGACTTTGTATATTAACGGTACATGTCTGCTAATGTTTGGGGGAAAAGAGGAAGAGTAAAGAATAAAGGAAATGAAATTCATGAAATGAGAATGTTGATGGAGGGGTTTTCAAAAGCTTGTGCCGAGTAATGAATACTCTTGCATTTATGAATTAACATATTTTTATAAGATAACCTTACCTGTGTTTAACACATCATAAAGTACATTAAACCTCTGAATGGGAAGGATATACCTTCATTGTTGTCTGTGTTTTACATTTCATGTTGCAGGCTACTTCCCAACTCAAGCATAATTATAGTTCTATAACTGCTATTTTATGGTTTTGCTATTATGACTCAGAGTACTTGACACCTTAGTTTGTATTTCTGTTTTAATGACAGGTTATATTTTGCAGAGATGTACAGTATGTGAGAAAAGGGCAACTAGGCTTTAACGTTAGTACAGGCTTCTGCTTAATTGAAGGCCTTAAATTATACATACATACATACATACATACATATATGTGTGTGTGTGTGTGTATGTATGTTTTCTTAAGTTTTTGCGGGTACTTACATGTACGGTATTCAACTTCTTCAAAAGACTGATGATGGCAGATGAGATTCTGCTGAAACATTGCTATAACTTTAAAAGCACAACTATAATGACATGGGAAAATACCCGAACAAAGCTGAATACTGTACATATATACATACATACATTATAACACCAGCTGAGCTGATTTTGCAAGCATGGTGAAATATTTGCAATCTGCTGAACTGATTTTTGCAGGTGCAGCTATTTCTGCAAAAAGTATATATTTACTGGATAATCTAAAATAAAGCTATTAGGATCACAAATGTCTGGGACATTGAGAAAAAGGGGAAATAAAAAGTAGCAGGTAGCAAGGGAATTGGCATATACCTACAAGTGGCTGTTAATTGACTGTCAGTATGAGGGGACTAGGTGGTACATCCAGGAAGATTACATATTACTGGGTGGGCTTCAGAAAAAGGGTATAAAAGAAAGGGATAAATCTCATATCAGGGACACTGATGGTAGCTATTCCGCGCTGGTCTTAGCTACTATCTTTGGACCTCATTACAATGGGTTGTTAGTAAGTGAGTGAGTGAGTGAGTGAGTAAGTACTATCTTACTGAAATGTTATGATGGCTTTTCATGTTTCGAATTGCTCATGAAGTAAATCTCTGATCTTAAAGTAAGATTTATTGCTTGTGGTTTGTGTATCTCTTTTACTGAATTATTTTTATAACAAGTAGAATCATTTTCACTTTATTTACAGTTAAAAGAAAACAGAACAAGAACTCTTTTGCAATTATTAGATTTTTGTCTATTTGGTATTATTTTTCACTCTGCATTATTACACAATTCTTTAACTTTTTCCATTAATCTGTTCCTGTATTCTAAAGGACACTTTTCTCCTATCATAATATGTCTATAGCTTTTTCATCCTGAAATTTTGATGTCTTAGTTTTTTCTTCTGTTGCATTTTTCTTTTCTTATAAAAAACAAATGAGACCCAGTGTTAGGATTCAAAATTCAAAGTCCATATTAAAATAAAATCTTTATCAGACTACTGAAGTTAAATATTGTACTCTTTAGAATTTCTAAGAATTCTTCAAGCAAGAATACTAAAAAGGAAGTCAAGAAAGTTGTAATTATTCATCATGATAGCGTGTGTTATAAACAATTATATTAAAGTATAATACAATCAGTAATGTATCAAGAATGGACTTTTAAAAAAAAGCAAGTAGTGTTTTTCTATAGAGCTCTATTAGTGGAGATTATATCCCAAGCAAAGTGGAAAGCTTCCTAGCACTGTCTTCAGATGTGCTTTTTTATTTTTAGCCTTGCACTTGAAGCCCACCTCCTGTATTCTACCTGTTCTGTCCATCTGGATACCTTGATTATATATGTATGTTCATAAACTTTTGATCTACTCTTTTTCTTTTCTCCACATTTTATTGATCTTTACTATAAAAGTGGGGTATCTGAGGTTTCCGGTTCCGCGTGGCTTTGGTGGCAGCAGGAATTCGTGACCGTGCGCGATTCCTGCTGCACTTGCCGCCAAGGTGCCCCCGATCCAAATGGATCCAGGGGATATGGCTGCCCCGTAGAGGCAGCCGAAGAGAGAGGGGAGCCGGACAGGGGGTTGGGGGTGTCGCAGACCCCCTCCTCGTCCGGAAAACCCCCTTTTTCCTGAGGTGGTGGAGTGGCGGTCAGTAATGGCCGCCACGAAGAAGCCTGCAACCGGTTAAGATTGTGCTGGAGGAAACAGGAAAAGTGAAAGTGCTGGCTGAGCCGGGTCAATCAACATTTCTCAAACTCTCTGGAACTGAATTGTTTGAATTGCTGGAGGATACATTGTATCCCTAAGAAGATCCGGAAAGCGGCGGAGAAAGCTGTTAAAGGGGATTTTTTTTTTCTTCACTCTCCCACCCCATAGAAACAGCAGATGAAGATTTGAAATTTATTTGGGCACTGAAGGTGAATTATTTTGAAAGTTAAAGCCAAGGGACAAAAGATTCTTTGGATATTGGACTTAATAATTTAAGAAATTGGAAAACCCTTATTGGAGGTATGGATTTCTGATCATTTAAAAATTGTTGTAAGTGGGAAGGGAGAGGAAAAAAATTGGAGCAGAAGTTGAAAAAGGAGGAGATTGCCTAGAATTCCAAAGAAAGATATATGGTAATTGGACCTCTTTGATTAAACAGTAACCCCAGAAAGAGAAGTAGAAGAAGGAAAAAAAGTATTAACTTTTGGAATCTTTTTTGAATTATTCTTGATTAAAAATACTTGGGTGGTGGTTTTGGGAAAAGTTTCTCTTTTTATGATGGCATTGCTTGTGGATGAATTAAAAACTAAATATAAAAAATATAAAAAGGAAGAACAAGATGGAAAAGATACTTTGGGCACTTTATTTCAATTTTTAGAAATGGCGTTATGCACGTATGAAAAGTTGACTACGCAGCAGAACGACTGGGACAAAGAAGAAGAGGAACAAGAAGCCATCTTCGATGAACAATGGGTTTTGTCTTGGGAGGAGGAGAAAGAGGATAAGAAAAAGGGGGTTTTAAGGTTTGAAAAAACAACCAAAAAAGAGAAAAATGAGATGAAAGAAGGTGGATGCAAGGTTAGAAAACAACGGAAAGGGAGTAAGAAAAAGGAGGAGGAGAGACAAAGGGGTAAAAAGGGCAAGGAGAAGAATAAGCAATAGAGAAAGGGGGGGGGGAGAAGCCTTATTGGTGGGAAGCAAGATTTAAAGAAACAAAGCTTATTTAGAGACAATGGGTGAATCTAATTGGGGGAAAAAAAGGGATTCTGGAAGGTACATAAGATTGTGTCTTTATATGTGTATCTAGAGTAAAATGCTTAAGATATAAATGAGTATTAATAAATATGATTAGTTTTTTTTTTAATGATATGGATAGTGCTTATATAGGATTTTATTTAGTTATTGCTGGGTTTTTGCCTTCTTTATAAAATTTATTGTGTAATTTTAGAATGTACTAAACAGAATCCCAAGATAAATTAAGTGTTATATGAAGTATTTTTAAGTTAGGACAATGAGTTAAAGGCGTCACTCCAATTAGCGTATAGGAGAAGTATATTAAAAGAAAAAAGATGAATGGATAGTTGGAAATAGAACAGACAAAGAATTATATTGAAAATGATAATAAGATATGGAAGGATATATAAAGTGAATATGATGTTTGAATTTGTGTCTATGTGAAGAGTTTCAAACCGGGATCAAGCAGCCTTCAGAAAAGTTGTTTTAGGTTTTTTTTTTCCCTATGTTCTGTGTTTTGTATGTTTATGAAAGGCAATAAAATTTTAATAAGCAAGAAATATAATTTGGATAACTAGAATGAAAAGGAAAAGTCTGGATAAGATATGAAATTAAATAGATAATGTAAATATTGATATTACAATTTGGAATTATTTTGTATGTTCTATTGGCTCTCTTTAATTTTTTTTTTTTAGAAAAGATTTTTCAAGTTGTTATGCCTGGATTATTTGTGTATTGTTTTTGTAAAATTAATAAAATTTGTTATATATAAAAAAACTGGGGTATGTGTGTCTCCAGATGCTTTGGGATGTCTTTATCCTCTGTGATAATCAGCCGTGTAATGATGCAGTGATGCAGAAAGTTTTGGAGACATACAGATACACTGTTTTTATAATACAGAATGAAAAATATGGGGGAAAGAAGGAATTGTAGGAATTACTTAAGAAATAGAAAACCTGTGCTAGCTAAATTCTTTTTTTTTTAAAAAACAACTGCACCCTTGTTCATACAACCTCAATGCTAAAATAAGCTGGTTATTCTAATCCTTAAATATTATTTTGGTATTAACTAGAAATTACAGGTACTCCTTGACTTAGAAGTATAATAAAGCCTTCTCATTAGTTTCATAATTGTTAATGCTTGTAAAGTGAGTCATGATGTGACCCGACATGTTTTTATGACTTTTTTTGCGATGGTTGTTAAGTGAATGCCATAGTTGTTAAGTGAACTCATTGTTTGCTATGGGCTATTTTTGCCAAAAGCCCAGAATAAATGCCATTTTTCAGCAATAGCAATATTAATTCTGGTTACATGACCACAGTGTGCTGCAAATGGCTGTAAATGCAGGCTGGTTGTCAAGTTCCAGAAATATGATCATGTAACTGCAACACACACACACACACACACACACACACTATTGAAACTTTGAAACTGGGTTGTAAGTACATCTTGGGTGGTCTGTCATAATTTTGCTTAGCAACCAGTTTTAAGTTGAGGACTACCTATATAACCCACCTTTATTTTAGTGCTTAAGGTAACAAATCACTAAATCATAAATTTTCTCTAGAAAAACAGCCCTATGAGGCAGGTAAGATAAAGAGAGTTAGCCCAATGAGCTTCTGTGGATGGACTGGTGTGTGGGGACCCCAGCTCCTAGTTTAATATGTTAACCACAACATTATACCTGTGTTGATTTAATGGAACTTCAATGTATGAATGCTTGATTATTGCAGTGATGGAAGGAATGACTTGATAATGCTTGCTTGCTTGCATGTTTGCAAGTCTCATTTTGCAAGTCTCATTTTGTTGGAAACATGCAATTTTTTTCACTGCATCTTTTCCTTCCTAGAATGCCTAAATCAAAAGAACTTGTGTCTTCAAGCTCATCTGGCAGTGATTCAGATGCTGATACAGCGGTGATTATTTTATATTATGCTATATATTATATATTATATATTATATTTTATATATATATATATATATATATATATATATATATATATATATATATATATATATATATATATATATATATAATATTATATTATATTATATTATATTATATTATATTATATTATATTATATTATATTATATTATATTATATTATGCTATATTTATATTATGTTTTTTGAATTATCTTGCTAATTATAAATGTAACCCAAAGAACCAAGGCTTTGGATTGATGTTTAAAAGATACAAATGAAGTGAACCATATAAATATTCTTTTGGCAGAAAAATACTTCAATTAAACTATACTTTTTATTAAAGTAGAAATTAAAATGATTTGCTGTTATGTAATAAATACTGATATACATGTACTATTTTTTATGATTTAAGTTGAAAGTGTCATTCTTGGAATCACATTTCTAATCTTGATTAGAAATGCTTTGTTTTTGTCTTTACCTTATTCAAAATTCTTGAGTCTATTGATCCAGTTTAAAATAAAATTTTAAAATACTCTTGAATGGATATGAAGACCTGTAGCCTAATTCAAAGTGCTGTTGCTGTTCAAAGGGTTTTTTAAAGCAAGCTTGGAACAAGAGGGATGGATTTCTGCCTTTCTAAGTATTTGGCCATTTTATGACAAATATTATTTTGATTGCTAATCTAATACTGTATAATGGGATACTAATATTCTGCGTTCTTTTAAATTTCAGCATGCAAATCATCTGTTGTCAGTAAGTAATTAGATTTACATTCTGTTTCATAGTCTACTGTAGAAAGAAGTTAATTGACCTCCTTCCCATTCATAACTGTTCTGCAGATAAAAACCTTCCAGTTCCAGATTTATGCTCAGGCCTATCTTCTCTAGATATAATAAATATGACTATAATTGGAACATAGTGCCTTTTGCTTTTCAAATTCTTACTTAAATATTTTCCCATAGATATACTGTAACCTTTATTTTGTAAGATCACTTCTGAGAGATAGTAGCCTTATACTTGCAATTCAAGATCATAAGTTGGGACTCCTTTTGTGAAAAGAAATGAGACCAACTGAAGGATTTGACCCACGTTTCTTCTCTTGTAACTGAAGAGCAATAAACCAAAATTCAGTTCAATTGTAACATATCTGTAGCTTAACTACACATTGTGAATTATGATTTAAAATTAATTCCAACCAGTTTTATTTTGCTGTCCTATTTAATAGATTATATTTATTTTAAGCCTCAATTCTAGCTCATGCTGTAGAAATGGAAATAATCTGTAGCCTTGCTTTAACATTGAATGGAAGCAGAGAAGCTTAATATTCGGGTTTGGAATCCTCTCTCCATTCTTATATAATTGTGGAGAAAAGAGCTAGTTGTGCAGACTGAAACTAATACTTTTCCAGTAAGTCCTTCTTTTTTATTATTAAATGCCAAGGAAAAAAGGAAAAAACAGACAGCCCCAGAAAAACCTGTAAAGAAACAGAAGACTGGTGAAAGTTCCAGAGGTGCAGCCTCCTCTGTGCAAAGTAGCAACAGAGATGAGAATATGTTTCAGGTAATTGCTGACACAATGATTGAAATCTGGGTTAGTCACATTCTCATGATATATACTTTGTAATTCCCCTCTTTGGAGGAACACATCTATTCCTTGCTTTCTGGACTTGGTAATATGGGACTGTTAAGGTCCCCATAAGCTCAGTTAATGTTCCACTTACACATATATCCAGTAAATAACTTTTTACAAAGTGCAGGAAATGGCTAGAAATGGTATGCCAAAAGAAATAAGCGTGAGATAAGAAAATACGGTTAAATTTAGTTTATAGCAACATGGGTCTCTACGTTTTGTTATCCTTGGTTCTGCTACATCTTTATATCCTGCTTGTTGGTCCAATTTAGCATTTTTTAGACAGTGTGCCACAAGTACAACTAAAACCCAATTTCATCTCCAGGATGCTCAGTTCAAAAGATTTCTATCCAGAAATTACTTTGCAAGCTAACATCTTCCCAATATTCTACCAACTAAGTATATGGAATGTATGCACTCAAGATAATAGGATAATTTCCTCACATCTGGAATACTGTACTGTCCTCATTCCCTAGGATTACTGTGACTTGAAAGGGGTGAAAAGCTGTATATGCCCCAGAGCTTTAGGTTCTAGCAAAATTTGTTTCTCAACCAATTTTGTAAAGTGCACCACCTTTTGGCAGAGCTTAGGGATGATCAAAAGTTGTGTTGGCCAAGTTGTAGGAAGGAGTGGAGCTTTCTGTAAGAACAAGTGCTTTTTTACAGCATTGTATGTTAACAATTACAAGTAGAAAATGGGAGAGATTTCTCTGGTGTAAAAACGTTTATTTCTGAAAGAAGCTGGTTAAATAATCCTCTCCAGTTAAAAATTAGGCCCTATTATGTGATTACTCAAAGGGAAAACATACTCAATGATGATCTAGAATATAAGATTCTGAAATACTATTTCACTTGGTAATAACTCAAACATTTAAATGGGTTATGCTAAACTTTGTATCATGTTTTATGATACACTGCTCTTATTGATTATTGTAAAAAAATGGATATATAATTCACCTTTTGTAATTTTCACTAATGTTATAGAAACCCGAAGTATTAGAATATTTATATAAAAGAGGTCTTAATTTTTCAGCATAGTTATGGTGCATTGTTATAGATTATTTTTGAATGAAATGAATATTCATTTTTGGAGTTGTCATTTTAAATGCAAGGTAGACTCAGGTTTATAGGTCCTTTTTATTTTTAAATGCCATGGAAAAAAGGAAAAATCAGACGGTTCCAGAAAAACCTGTAAAAAAACCCCAGAAGACTGAAAGTTCCAGAGGTTCAGCCTCTTCCATGCAAAATACAGTAGTTGAACATAGCAAAGTGCCTTATGCTGACTGGTGTGAGTTTATATCCATTTCCGTTTGAGAGTATTTTGATTTCCCTGACAACATCAGTATTTTATTTGCTCTTAATTACAGGTAGATCTCAACTTACAACCACAATTGAATTCAAAATTTCTGTTGCTTAGCAAAGTAGTGGTTAAGTGAATTTGACTCCATTTTATGACCTTTTTGTCACAGTTATTATGCAACTCACTGCAGTTGCTAAGTGAATCATGCGGTTGTTAAGTGAATCTGGCTTCGCCCATTGATTTTGCTAGCTGAGAATGTTGCAAATGGTGGTCACGTGATCCCAGGACAGTGCAACTGTCATAAACACAGGCCAGTTACCAAGTGCCCAAAAATTGATCATGTGACTATGGGGTAAGTGTGAATACCAGTCAAGTCATTTTTTTTCATTGCCATTGTAACTCTGAATGGTCATTAAACGGAATGGTTGTAAGTCAGTGTCTCTACCTGTATAATGTCTTCAGTTAAGGTTAAGTTCAGTTTAGATTCTAGTTGTAAAAAGAGAAAAGGGCTGAAACACCAGTGTAAAACTTGGTCAGGTTAGTAAGGGTTTTCCTCATCCCCTTTTTAAATAGTAGGATAGCTAATAAAGGCAACTAACTTTTGTAGTAGTATGTTAATATTACAGTTTCCTCCAAGAATGGTTTCAGGAGATTTGTTCTGCAGCCGTTGCTTTCTGATTATTCATTTCTAAATTTTCATGTCATGGTGGTGCCCTAAAATAAGTAAGCTAGTACTTAGTGGTTAAAAGATGTGAAATTGAAAGCCAATAGTTGTGTATCTTATGGATGGTAATGTTTCTAGAAATTATTTACATACCCTCTTATTTTTACTTTTCTCTCTGTTCAAAATGGCTGTCTTTTTGATTCCTGCTGACATTGTGATAGATTGACCAATTAATTTTACTCTTTTAAATGGTCTCTGCTCTAGTTCTAAATCCCCTTGTATTAGTTTTGGAACATTAGCATTTGCTAAATATATAATTTTAAAAAAGCATTTATATTTCTGAAAGGACTTGTTGGTGTGATACATTCTCTCTTGAGCAATTAAGGCAGCCTTTGCCAATCTCACTAAAACACAAACCTTTTTGAATACATAATGCCTATGCTCTGCTACTCTTCTTAATAATAAGCCACCCCAAAAAAATTCTGCTCAATGATGCTGCAACAATGAAATTTAATTTAATTTTGAAACACTTATTTTCTTAATTTTTTTGTCTAAAATGCTAATTCTGTCTTTCTGCAGTGCCAGTATACACTCCTCTGATATGTTTTATTGAGAAGAAATACTTCTTCCAACCTCCAGAATGGGGGTTAGGCAGTATTTTTGAAGCCAGATCCACATTGGACATGATCATTTCCTCTTTCAAAAGTCAGGGGCATGTGACTGTTAATCTAGTAACATCTCGGAAGTGGGTGGGGTTGAAGTTTTTAGCCACTTTGGAGGACATAACAGTTTACAGGATGAATTTTTGTTCTTAGGTAAAAAATGAGAATTACACAGCCAAAAATATAGGAGCTACAGAGATACTATTGTCTGGTCACATTACCTTTAGAATATAAACTACAATTCTTGCTGAATATTCAAAATATTAACAGTGATTAAAGAAAGTACTTCTGGGTGCTTATTGAAGTAATGATTGAACTTTCTAATTCCCTGACAGATTGGTAAAATGAGATATGTCAATGTTCGGGACTTTAAAGGTAAAGTCCTAATTGATATTAGAGAATATTGGATGGATCAAGAAGGTGAAATGAAACCTGGCAGAAAAGGTAATTATATACTTGCATATGCTGTTTCAACATTTAGATATTAATTTATTTATTTGCAATATTAAGCCCATGTGCCCCAGACCTAAGATAAATTGTGGAAGAATCTTGTACAGAGTTCCCACAGGTATATCTTTTGACAGTGCAATACTGAGTGCAGTGCTGGACAGTTGTATAATAGGAAGGAGTTTGGTTGGGATAAAAACCTTTTCTTAATGCTGTTTTTTTTTTTAAAAACAAAAACTTAAAAACAAGTGAGTATTTACACATAGAGTAGCTTTCAGGTGTGTTTTGTCTGTTGACTGAAGTAATGCTGCTGATTTTTCTATCTCATTCTGTTTTTATCTGGCTAGCCATAATGAAAGGCATCTAATAAAAAGCTGAATTTGGGCACATGAATTAGTGCCTTGTGTGAAGGATTCATATCAGTCATTTATATGAAGTAGCCAAATGAATACATTTAGGTGCTTCTGTTGCTTCCTTGAATGGTGTGTCTATCTTGAAGATTGTTCAGAAACGTTGGACATAGATTTATTGGAAGGTTGTCATTTCTCTGATGTTGGCAATTTTAGGGCCTTTTTCTGGCTTATTACACTTGTTCAGAAATCAGAAGATGAATATATTCTCCAACTCTGTCCATCTGTCTTTAGCAGTACACAAGACTTGAGTTGTCAGTGTGTGTTGAACTTCATTTTAACTCATTTGGCAAGGTAATTCTAAAATTTAGCTCCATGTTTGGAAAAAAAGCCTATAATCTCGCATCACAGTTCTCAAGCTGTAGGCCTGAACAAAGCACTTTATGCTTCTAGGTTTGCTATCCAAATGCAAAATGCATGAAATCAGATGCCAATTATTATAAAGTGCTATTAATAGATTTAATTGTTGACTGTCTTTCCATAATTCCCATTTAGGTTCTGCACTCTGTGTGCAACTTTAATTGGAAGCATCAGAAGTTTTGTTTCAAAAAATATCAGAGTTTTGTGGGTAGTTACAACAGTCTGAATTGATGCTTTCCTGATTTGACAAGGAGGTATAAGTTGCTTTATTAACCTAGCTTTGGATGATAACTGGCATAATTTCTGCATGAAGTAAGACTTCAGGGCTCCTTCCATTGTTAAATCTATTACAGTTTAATTTTATAATTGCTCTTACTTTCTGTGAAAGGCATGTCCAAATATTTTAAACAGGGCTGGAAAATAATGTGAGTGATTTCTCAAAACCCTGAAAAAATGTGTTCTGTAAAGTGCAATGTTGCAAAATCTACCCGTTTTTATAAATTGACGATTTTCCAAACAACTTGTTTTTGAAATCTTGTTTTTGACAACTCATGTGAATGCTTGGTTTGATGAAAATCAGATATGAATTAACACTTTTGTGTATATTCATTGTTTAAAGAAAGCTGTGGCATAGTGTCATGACTTGCTTTTAGAAAAGTCAGTGTTAAGGATAAAGGAGTATTCCTCAAGTTATTCGTTACTGTTTCAACACCCTCTGTCCAGTTACACAATAGATTAATGCAAACATTACCCATTTTTTTCTCCTGGTAATTAATTCATTATCTTCTATTGCCAGGTACTGAGGGGTTCAGTTATGCAAGGCACCTAAATATCTAATTCAGCTAACCCCAACTTGCATTTCATATTATGTATGTTTAAATTTGAATGTTCTTAATGTAGAGCTATGGGTTGTCAGGAACTGATCCTTAGAACCAGTGTAAATTCTGCAATTGCAGAGTTAACGAAGGTTATAGTATGACTGTGAAACTATACTATTTTTCAAGGATGTATTTGGTTTATTTCAGGCATCTCTCTAAATCCAGAACAGTGGAGCCAGCTGAAGGAACAGATTTCTGATATTGATGATGCAGTAAGAAAACTGTAAAGAAGAGCCATACAGAAACTCTACTGTTATAGGTCTAAGTCGTCTTTTTACATTAGCATTCGTTTTTTCTAAACCTATTTGTTTTCCAAGCTATTGTATATTTGGATTGCAAACAATTTGTAAGATGGAATGCTTTTTTTATTGTGCATTAAAAGTGTATTCTGAGTGAAGTTACAAATGTGTATACTTTTATTAAATAGGTGTTATGTTTTCACATCATGATGTAAAATAAAACACATTTAATACACTTGAGTAAGAGTATAGTTGTTGGCGTATACTTCTTGACTAAAAAAAATGACTTGAGAGAAGATCAGACTTGCTTTTGTGACCATCTTTTGCAACTGTCTGACAAAGTCAATGGGGAATCCAGATTCACTTAACAACTGTGTTAACTAATTTAACAACTGCAGTGATTCACTTAACAAATTTGGCAAGAAAAGTAAAATGGGACAAAATTCCACTTAACTAATTTCCAACTTAACAAAATTGTGGGCTCAATTGTGGTGGTAAGTCAAGGACTACCTTGTATACATTTTGTGATACTTTGCACATAGGCTATGGTGTTTAGTTACCAGTGGAATTCCAAGTGTAGAGATAGTCCTTGACTTACATTTAGTGACCCTTCAAAGTTACAATGGCACTGAAAAAAGTGACCTATGGCTGTTTTTAACAGTTACAACCTTTGCAGTATTCCCATAGTCATGTTAACAAAATTCAGATGCTTGGCAATTGACTCATATTTATGACCATTGCCATATGATAACCTTTTGTGACCTTCTGATAGCAAAGTCAATCAGGAAGCCAGATTCACTTAACAACCAGGTTACTAACTTGTCAACTGCAATGATTCACTTAACAACTTTGTACAGAAATGTCATAAAATGGGATAAAACTCAATAAATGTCTCACTTAACAACAGAAATTTTGGACTCAATTATGGATGTAAGTCGAGGACTACCTGGATTCTAATGGGCACTTGAGAAACAGGAGGAAGAGCCATAATTAAGACATATTAAAAAAATGAATTGGGGCAGAAATGTAATTTAATTAAGAGGGTCAGACATAACCCTAATCATGAAGATAAAGGGGGAACATTCAGGTTTGCAAAATTCTGTTACTGTAACTTTGTAAGAAAGTAGTATTGTATTAGCATTCATAACTCTGGTGTCCTAGTTTGGAAGATTGACAACATCTATTGCATTTTGTAAACTTAGGTAGATACTAATTCTAGACATGCTGAAGACTATAAGAAAAACTGCTGTTCCATCATATTCCATGGGTTCAAGAAACAGCAATATATAGAACTGTAAATGCTACAATAAACTTGAATTTTAATAGCAGAGATTAATAAATGTAGATTGAGCACCTGCACTTTTATCTGAGCATGTTCTGACCAAGGCTTCCTGAGACACCAACAAACACACATTAAATCCAAAACCCTTTTATTTTAGTTCAACGGCTGTGAATTATCGTCATTCACAACCTGTAATGAGTCTCAACCAATTATAAACAGCCCCATGGAAGTCTGCCAAAGTTCTTTGGGAGAAGTCTGATAAGAACACACCTTTATCTTATTTGATGTGCTGCCAACGACTAAAGTGCTAATTAGTCTTTTAAAACCAAACAGCACAAATTCCCCACAGAGCTTTCAGGTTCCAAACTGACCAGAGCGAACAACGTTGCTTCCTGCAAAGATTCCTGTTCCTTTGCACTTCCTTTATACCTTATGGGAGGGGCAATCACCTCCAAGCCTTACTCCCGAGTCGCCCCTTTTGTCTTAACTGCTCTTGCCTTCTGGCAGCTCTGCGCGCATGAACACTGGGAACAGGCTCCCCTTGTTCCTCGACCTCGCTGCGGTCAGATTCTGGAGGCTCCGGAGTCGGCACATAACTCCCAGATGGCCCTGACCCCACCTCTGAATCGGATGCAGGACTCCCCAGACTCCCGGACTTGCCCCTGTTCTTCCCCACTGTCTGATTCTGCTGCTATCCCCGCAGACTGACAGCAGACCCCAACAAGGTCTACAAACGGTGATCACATGACTCCCAAGACAAGGTAACTGTCATAAATACACGCCAGTTGCCAATTGCCTGAATTTTGATAATGTGACTATGGGGCTGCTACAGGGGGTCATGGGTGTGAAAAGCAGTCATAAGTCACTTCTTTCAATGCCGATGTAACTTTGAGTGGTCATGAGAGATGAATGGTTATAAGTCAAGGATTATCCATATTTCTTTCTTCCAAAAATATGTCTTTGGAGATTCTCAACCATCCACATCATGGTTGTCCCAAAGGTTCCTTTCCAAGAGGCAACTGGATTTCCTGGTTTGTCTTTGATGTCATTTGGCTTCTCACCCAAGCGGATCATTTAAAAAATAAAGCAACAGATTGTCTCACCCACCCATCATCTGTTACACACAAACACTGCTACCTTTAAACGTAATAAAACAGCTTCTTAATTATTCTCCACAACTTTGTCTAATGCACGACTACGATAACGGTAGCTGTGCAAAACTTTACAGGTATTGCTACAGCCACAGAGTGCTTTATTTCAAAACTGAAGCTAATGTTCCTACCCGAGACTGGCACTTCTGACAGGGACTGTCCTCTTGCTTAGTTTTATGAAGATTGCAAGGTAATGTGATAAGACAGCAAAGCCAAGCTTGTTCAGTCAGAGCTAATACTCTGCAATTTTGTCACACCGTGCAAGCACGTTTGCAGGGATGAGTGCACAAAGATGAAGACAAGATTAGGGACAGATTGTAGTGGAGAGAGAATCTATATGGTTGGTAAGAATTGACAAGAAGTTGATGGCCCTCATAGATTAGAATGGCCCCAAGCCAGTTGGCTTTTCCTACAGCTTTAAAAGCCTGACTGGATACATGGACCTGGGACTCGGAATGTGTTAAAGTCCCTGTTACCTTGGCTTTTGTATTAGCTTGTTTAACAATCTTGGCTGCTCTATGTTTTTAATTTTTGGATGTTTTTATTTTTTAAAATTATTTTATAGCAGGTCCCCAACCCCTGGGCCAAGGTCCATTTGGAACCAGGTCGCCAAAGCAGTGGGTGAGCATGGTCACGCAGGAAGCTCCATTTGTGTGAGTGGTGGGCACATATACGTATATGGAACTGGCCAAGCACACACACACGCTGCTTGCACAGAGCCATCTCCTATCCTTCACCCACCCCGTGGTCCACAAAACCAGAAAGGTTGGAGACCCCTGTTTGATAGTGTTAGAATTAGACAAAGCCCAGGGTCACTTGGCTGAGATTGGCGGCTATAGGACTTGAATAAATAAAAAATAATAACCAATGCAAGAAGAGAAGTCATAGGGACAATAGCATTTCCAGGTAATGTTCCAATGAATTCCATTAGATCAGGGATCCCCAACCCCCCCCCGGGCTGCGGCCAGGGGTGGAATTCTACTGGTTCTGCCCAGTTTGGCTGAACCGGTAGCTCCCAAGATCATCTGGGAGTGTTATGTTAGCTCAGGAATTCTGGGAGTCTTAAACTTGCCAAGTTTGGGGACCCTTGGTTTGCAATCCTGTGTGGAGTCTTGTAAATAGCAAAAAAATAGCCACTAGATGGCAGCACAGCTCTTTACCTTGCTTTTATAGTATGTATATAGTTTTTATTTAATGATCTGCAAGGGCAATAGAAGACTAAGATTTTATTGGTTATTCAGTCTCTGCCTTCAGCGTAGCCATGAAACACCTTCATTTTATGAGTCTAAAGCTTTTCTCTCTTCCATAGAAAATTCATGTACAATAGGATAAGAGTGGAATCTGGATACTCTGTTAGAAATTTTAGCTTTAAATGCAGGCATGAAGTTTCGATAGGAGAATGGAGGGGGAAGAAAAATAAGAAATCTCAGGGCTAATTTTGTTCTTTTACATGAGCAGTGCTGGGCCCGGGATTGGAAGACAAGGCCCTTTCAATTTGCTTACTGATTCTGCAGGAGATAGGACATTGAAGTGGAGAATTCTTTCTACCTGACCCTTGCCCCTTTGAGGCCCCGATGCCATGAGAATAGGGGCATTGTTCACCCCATTTGCTGGCATGGGGCTGTCCGGCCTCTGGAAACTGCCCTGAGTAATAAATAGGTCAACTCAGCCTGAAGCTTTGGTGTTTCTGACACTCAAAATACAGTATGGTCCAATATGTCGAGTAATCTAGGGTGCTTGGGCCATCTTGATAAGAGATGCATGAGGTTGAGGAGGCTTCCAAAGTTCACAGGGCGACCTAGAAAAACCAAGTGTTCATATACCTGTCCTGAAAGGGCTTTTTCAAGAGACAACTGGACTTCCTTGTTTTTTCTTGGAAGACGTTTCGCTTCTCCAGCTCTGATTGGATGGTGGGGAATGGAAATGTTTATATCTGAGGACACAGATTAAACCCCCAGGATAAGTGGCCCTCTAAAAGAATACAAGTGACCAGGTGTCTGCAAGGAATATAAATCCCTCCCTTCCCCACCATCCAGTCAGAGCTGAAGAAGCTTCTGGGATGAGAAGCGAAACATCTTCAAAGAAAAACCAAAAAGTCCAGTTGCCTCTTGAAAAAGCACCTTTGGGACAATCATGACCTGGATGACTGAGAATCTCTAGACGTTTAATCCATATACCTATAGAAAGCAAACTATAGAAGTTATGTCTCAGCTTTGAAAGGAACAGTCCTATCCCAAATTTTGAGGGTTTACTTTTCTAGTGCCCTGCACTTTTCCCCTCACTAATGTTTTTATGGCAATAGTCTCAGAGTAATCTGGAATGTTTAAAAACCCTTTATAATTGGGAAGTGTTCTTGCAACCTTGATGAAATTAAAATGAGCCTTAAATTTCAGTGGGATGATGCATTTAGTTAAAATTAACAGTCTGCTAAAAATAATAGAGAAAAATGTATAGACGGGAAACTGAATTAATTGCACTCCTGATTTAGGATGGTCCAAATTTTCCAATTAATTGTATGAATTAAATTGTTTTTGCCATAATTCTTCCATAGCAACCTGCTCTCATATAATGACTCAATATATGTACCTAGCTAACTCTTTTTCCTGTCATGGCTGATCTGTTCAGATGCTTCTATTCTATAATGTATTAATTTTAAGTAGTTAGGATGGATTTAGGCTAGCCCCAAGATCATAGTATCATCATTATTAGTTACCATCAATAACATTTGTACCACTTTCAGTGCTTCATGATCAAGAAAGGTGAGGACAGACGGCAAGCGTTAAGATATTAATGGATGAAACTTGCAATTTGTTTGCGAGTTTCAAGGTGCAACTCTCTAGCTTTAATGATAAAAATAATTCCAGCTGCAAACTCAACCTAACTGCAAATAATAAGTTATTGTGACCAACAGTATTTGTCAAGACTGGCAACTTTAAGATGTGTGAACTTCAGCTCCCAGAATTCCCTAGCCAGCATTGGCTGGGAAATTCTGGGAACTGAAGTCCACACATATTAACAGGTGCTAACATTGAGAAATATTGGTGAATAGTATAGTGAATTACTTTCACAGCTTCACTTGCTATTGTTGGCTGCTGTTGCTAAGTCTCACCCTCCTTGACTGCAGCCTGCCTTTTTTCATCTGTCCTCGATTCTCAATTTTTTTCTCATTTGGGTCAGCAGCTACATTCTCTTTTAACTTCCCTTTCTTGACTCTGCCGCTTTCCCAATGCTATTTTTTGTAACCAATGTTCCCCTAACCCTTTTCATTTAGCATCCTGTTACCTGCCCCCTCTATGAACTGAATGTTATTTTGCAACTCTTCAGTTTCATAGCATATACATCAGGGGTTCCTTGACTGATAAGTTACTGTAGAAAGTTGCTCTCCCAGACTAGAATGATTGTATTGGACTGGAGGTTTTCTAGGATCTTGGAAAAAAGGAAGGGTTTCCCCCCCACAATCACCTGTCATTGGATGCTTTTCAGCTAGAGTTTCCATGGAATTACCCTCATAATCTTTGCTGTCATCTGTACTGGCATAACTTGGAATGGCTGTGATGGATCCATGCACATCCTACTATGCCTAAGTGTGATGACCCAGAGTGTAATACAAATGTAACAAAAACCAAAATGTAAATAAACTTCCTTTAATGCCTTCAACTTGGCTTCACTGTTCAATTGTTCACAGTTGGAGATTAAACTCTTTCCAAAATAACATTCCAAAAGAAAGAAATACAGTCCAAACTCAGAGAGCAGATAATGAAGCAACAAAAAACCAAAAACAAACTGTACTGAAGAAAGTTCCATGACAGACCAGGATAATTAATTACAAACTTCAAGAAGATATCCAGGTACAGTCTGTTGGAAGAATGCCAACCAAGATAAACTTCATTCAGGAATAAAACACTAATTTGTTTCCAGCGTTTCCTAGCATGCAGGTCTGAACTCTTATGCAGTTCACACACCTGCATCCCATGAAGAGGATCAAGGCCCTCTCCTCCTGACTAGACCACGTCTTTCCCTTATCCTCTCCTCCCTACGTGCCCTAGGATGGATAGGGGATGGGCCTGGGTCCTCCTCTGCCTGCTCAGCCGGCCTCTGCCCTTCCCCAGCCTCTTCCACAACCTCTGGAGCCACACTTCCACTCTCTGTTGGCTGTTCCTCCTCTACCTCAGTCTCCACTAGGGGCATGACACTAAGTTTATTCACTCTTGGTTTCTAGAATTAATCAAAATTGGGTTCACAGAGCACATCAAGTCAAAAACCATGGTGTATAACCCACAGTAGACTTACACAATACGCTGAGCCAAGCCAAACCACTTAATGGTTCAGTGCAATGCATGAACCAGGCTTAGGAGCACGGTATTTGGAAATGTAACTGAATAGATTCCAAGGAGAGCCAGAGACATCCTAGACACTGAAACCTATTTTCTTTGCAAATGGAGGAGATTAATCCCAAGCAGCTGTTAAAGTAGGAGCACCACAAAGGTCCCACTGGAAAAGCTCACCCCAACTATGTTCACTTGGTTGGGAAATACATTTTGTTCGTTAACAACTTCCAGGCTGTGAAAACCCAATGGCATCAGACTGGTTTTACTATCACAGAAGGAGAGAGTTTTCCAGACCTTGACCTCTAGTTGTTGCTTACACTTACGTGCTCCATTTAAAAACAAAACCCCACAAACTCGTAAACACTTGGGACAGTTTTGATATTTTGAAAACATCCCACTGTTTGGCCACTAGATTCGCTTCCAAAGGGAGGGGTTTTTTGAGATAATCATTGTGGAGCCAAAATATTTGTTTGTTCATCTTTTGGCAGCGGCAGGTGCTGTGCAGAACGCTTTAGAAACTACTGCAATTATGGACCACGGCTTATATAATATCAGATAAAACCCATATTGGTTCCAAAAAAGCAGGAGTATTTGCCAGATGCTTTTTTTTTTAAAGGAAGTTTAAACTGAAGAACATGAATCATGGCAGTGTGCTTTCTCAGTTGCATCACCATTTAATTATACATAATTTCCATGAAATTGTTTTGGGAGGGCTTTCCGAAAGCCAAGAAAACTTTGAAGACTCTTCTGTCATGGCTTCCAACTAAGATGGCTCTGCTGTGAATCCTCAATAAGTTACAGTATAGTTGGGAGCCCATCAACCCTACACTTTTTTTTAAGGACCTCAGCAAGCTCTCCACCTAGTTGTGCTGTCTGTGGATCAAGTCCTATTTTTACTAATGTCAAAGAGAATTTCAGCTATGCCAAGAGTGGTGTTGACTTTGCTTTTCTCAGTGAGAAGGCAAGATTCTCACATCAGAAATCTCCCACCCAAAATTAATCTATCCAAACAAATCTTCAAAGACAGCAGAGACTCCTTGGGCTGTAATTTCACCAAAGAAATATCTGTTTGAACTTTTCATTTACACTTTGTGTTTGCCTTGCCTGCTATCTCAGCTTGGAACATATGAGTGTCAATGATATGATATGATATTGCTAGATCCTGGACTTAAAATCATATCTAGTAATGGTCTTATAACCTATCCTACTTTTTTCTTCTTCTTCTTCTTCTTCTTCTTCTTCTTCTTCTTCTTCTTCTTCTTCTTCTTCTTCTTCTTCTTCTTCTTCTTCTTCTTCTTCTTCTTCTTCTTCTTCTTCTCCTCCTCCTCCTCCTCCTCCTCCTCCTCCTCCTCCTCCTCCTCCTCCTCCTCCTCCTCCTCCTCCTCCCTTCCCCTCTTCCTCTTCTCTTCTTCCTCCTCCTCCTCCTCTGCAGCATGTTTCCAACTAATTGGGCTCACAATACTTGCTGATCTCATCGATCCATCTTGTTTTAGGTCTCTTTTGTGGATGCTTTTTTATCCAGTGGAATCCATTCTATGACTGCCTTGGTCCATTTGCCATCTGTTCTTCTTGCCGTGACAGCCTATATCCATTTCAATTCTTTTACTCTCTTGATGACATCATATACTTTTCATTTGTTCTCTTAATCCATGTGCAGATCTTTCTGTCTTGTCTTGTACTCTACTTTAGATGGCCATATCTGTGACTTCAGTGATAAGGAAGGTAAGCCTCCCTTTTTCCTTAGGAAAACATAGGATGCCTTCCCTCAAAAGTAATACAATGAGCCATCTGTAACCGTGTTCACATCCTTTTCCTGAGGACAAAGTGCCTTTAAAACTAAAGTGGAAGAATGGTATGCATTGTCTTTTCTGAAAGGATAACAAGGCTACGTGGCATAATGCTATGGACAGTGCCTTCACCCTCTTCCACTTTCTGGAGGTCTGTTGGGATGGGGGAACAGGGCCATTGGGCCTGAAATTCAACCTTGAAATCCAACCTGCACTGCTGTACTGCCTCAAGTATTATGGTGCCTCTTTCATGGAAACCTAGATGCCTGTGCCAAAGCTTGGCTGATGGGGGATCAGGAATAAACTGATTGATTGCATCCTGGTGGTGAGAATGGAAATGTAGAGTGTGAAGGAAAGAGGAAAATCATCTGCTTTTCCAGTGATGTTTTATATGAGTTATAATTCCAAGCAGACAAGCTTGTCATTTCTCACTCTGCATCTGTATCTTTAATCTTACCTTTGTTGTGATTGTTTCTAATGGAGAGTGATTCTCCAGGTCCCTTAAGAGGGTTGTCTATCTTGGAGAATTCTCCAGGTGCATCTAGGCTTAGTGGAATAGGGCTTGGCTGTCTGAAGCTTTTTTTCTCTCATGAAAGAGAGAAGACTCTGCCAAAAATACCATTATTACAATTTCAGAACATCTCATTTTTCCCCTTGTCCTTTTAAAATCATTTTTTTTTAATTTAAAAAAGAAAACACAGCAAAATTGCCAGTGAATGAAGAACATGTAATGTGTTTATGACTAGAGTGCAGAAGAGTCCAAACAGATGGAAAACTGATTCCTGGCTGTTGCAGGTGATGTGGCCGAGAAGAAACTTGTTGAAATATAGTTAGAGACAAAATTGCTATGAATTGTTCCAATTTCACTTGTTCTGGCTCCTGAGCCCGTCTGTCTCTGCCTGTGGAATCTTCTGCTCTGACTTTGTAGATGTTGGCTTAATTGTGTCTTATTTCATTTCTCAACAGCAGCACTTCATGGCAAAAGGTCCTTTCGTAGCAAACTGTGGCTCCTATTTTTATATTATATATCTGGACAGCCAATTTTGGAACCCCCAAGTATTGCAGGGTAGAGTATTATTCTACAGGATTTGGGTGAGGAAAAAAAAGTGGCAACAGCTGTCATAAAGACATGATTCTCACAACTCTTATCTAGGTCATTTGAAATGTGAAAAGAATTGGGGTCCAAATTGCCAAAAATCCTGTTCTGTTGCCCACAACAGTGGTGGTATACTACTGGTTTGGATCGGTTTGGCCGAACTGGTAGTAAAAAAAAAAAGGCTATCAGCTGAAAGGATAAAAGAAGAAAAAAGTGCATGGGTGGGTGGGAGGTTGCTCCTAGCTTTTCATTCCTTCATCCTCTCAGCTGATTGGTGTGTTAGGGGCGCATGTGTGTGCATGTGTTAGTGGTGCACATGCACACGATCAATCACCCACCACACCGGTAGTGGCACAGGTAGAATCCCACTACTGTGCCACAAGGCTATAGAATTAAAGTTTAGTTTAGTTTAGTTTACTTTATTGTCATTGCACCTCATACAACGAAATCAAACACCATCTTCAGTGAACATCATGACCATGACCATGAAAATAAACACAAACACACATCCTTCACCCTTCATACATTGAACCGGAAACCCCCGACAGTGCAACAACATTGCACTATACAGCAGAATTCAAAAAAGCTACTGCCCTGGGATAGAAGCTGTTTTTCAGCCTATTTGTCCTTTTTAAAAAAATTATTCTGTACCATCTGCCAGATGGTAATAGTTCAAAATAAGGGTGCCCAGGATGAGATGGATCCTTGAGAATATTTTGAACTTTCTTAAGGCAGTAGAGGCTATAAAGCTCTGAGGGGAGAGGACAACCAATGATCTTGTGGGCAACGACGTTAACCCTCTGGAGTGCTGTCCTATCTGCCATTGTGCAATTGGCAAACCATACAGAGGTGCAGTAAGTTAAGATACTCTCTATGGTGTAGCGGTAGAAGGTCACCAGCAGTTTCTCATTCAGTTGTTTTCTGAGAAGTCTCAGGTAGTATAATCTCTGCTGGACCCTTTTGACCAGGACTGCAAAGTGCCAGCAAAATGAAATCAAAGATAAAATGGAAAGAAGCTAAAGCTAAGGGATGAGTTTGTGTGGTGCTATTGTCCCCCAGATGTCATCTAAACTAGGAATGTCTGAATGGGACCATAAGATTCAGAGTGGCATTTAGATTAATCAGAAATAGGATTCTACTTTCAAGGACAAGTTAATGGTGGCTTGTATCCTGTAGGGGAGGACAATAAACAATATCCTTGAGTTGAGAGGGAGCATTAGAAGAAATTTCACTAGCTTATTTAGTTTAGATTTTTCCCCTAGGAGCTCAAGACCATACAGAATGCTTTGTATTCTCTTTTTCCCAACAATGATTTTGTAGTTTGGTTGGATTGAGAGCATGTGGCTGGACCAAAAATCACCCAATGGCCAAGGACAGTCTTAAACCTGAGTCTCGCTTATCCTAATCTAATGTTTTAAGTTTTGGTTCAGAAACCTTGTTTTCTGGTAAAGAGTAGTGTAGCATAGAGTAGAATAGGTAGGGTAGGATAGAGTGGGATGGGGTAGAGATAATAATGGATAGAACAGGACAGAGTAGAATAGAAAACTTTATTGGTCTAGTGTGATTGAACACACCAGGAATTTGTCTCTGGTACATAAGTTCTCAGTGTACATAAGCTCTCAGTGTACATACAAACAACAAAGTAACAGAATCATAATTATACAATACCAATAGGAGAAGGTCAGAAGTGGTATTCAGCAGGTTCTGACCAGTTCTGGAGAACTGGTAGCAGAAATTTTGAGAGGTTTGGAGAATCGGCAAATACCACCTCTGACTGGCCCTGCTCCCATCTATTCTCTGCCTCCCATGTCCCAGCTGATCGATTGGGTCTTTTTTTGTTGCCCTGCCAAGGAGAACGGAGCTGGAAAGCAGGTTAGTGGGGTGGGGAGGGAATGGAGATTTTGCAGTAACTTTCCCCCAGGAGTGGGGAGGGAATGGGGATTTTACAGTATCCTTCCCCTGCCACGCCCACCAAGCCACACCATACCCCCCCAAGCCACACCCTGGTAGTAAAAAATTTTGAATCCCACCATGGGAGAAGGTAGTAGAAAAGATGAGGACAATAGCAATACTTCACTGGTAAATGTCTTTAGACATAAGACAGTACTGTGGTAATTAGGAATTCAGCAGAGTGATGGCACAAGAGAAAATACTGTCTTTGTGTCTAGAATACTCTTCATAACAGCTATTTTCAGTCATTTTGAAGATTGACAACATGCTCTCAGCATTTCAAAGAGCTGCTCCAAAATTTTTCTCTACCGGCAGTCTTGGAGATTCAGAAATGAAGAAAGCCCAAGAGATATGCTAAGTGTGTGTGTGTGTGTGTGTGTGTGTTGATTAATATCACCTTGAGCTAAACATTTATTTTGGATTTTCTGGACAAACCATACAATTGCATATCTCCAAGTTAGTAAAGCTCTGATGAAGAAGGAATGCAGAGCTAGGTATAATGATGCATCCTCTGCTTTCTGAGATGTACCATACCACGATAGGTAGAATTGTGGGATTCCACAACTGAACACTTTTCCATCAGCAATGCCTCCGTAAGGAAAGGTTTCCTATCTTGACGGATTCTTTCTGGCAAACCGAGTGCAATTTAATATATTGTTGAGCGCTCTTAAACTCTTGGACAACACATTCCATTGTGTTCAGTATTATTTACTGGCAGGTAAACCTAGACATTAGTCTTCCCCAGCCTGGTGCTTTCCAGAAAATAGGCTCTGCAGTTTCCAGAATTCTCAGCCAGGTTTGTAAAAACTAATACATAACTCTGGAGCCCTGCTGAATGCAAGATCTTCCTGCCAAGACATTCCAGGTGGCAGGAAAGCTGATGAAATCCTTGATCCGGCAGGACTGATGAAAATAATCTATTCTGGTGCATGGTTTCCTTTTTTTGATTTAGGATGCTGAGTGATAATGCTTTCAGAGTAGCCACTCAAATCTTGATTGACAATTCTACATACTGCCAACAAAGGAGAATTTTTCTAGCTCAAGGTTAAAATGAGGAGACTTCTCAACTGAATTGGACAACTTACTATAGCCAATTCGCCACAGCCAACTCACCACAGGACAATTCACTGTGGGACAATTTAACAATTCTATTTAATTATTTCAAACATTTTAATTCATATTTCATTCTGCCTCTTATCTTTTCTTCAATGATTCTATTCCACCATTTCTTTGATATTACTGTAATTCTTGTCCCACAGTAAGTTGGCCATGGCAAATTGGCCGTGGCAAATTGTCATAGATCCATCCTCAAGAACTCCTCAATTCTACAGACTGTGTTTCCTCTGAAAGAGTATAACTCTGAATTTAAGACAATTTTCCAAAAAGATAGGGGGAAAAAAAGCCCAGGATTATTTGCTTAGTTAATTAGGAGTTTCCAGATCAACTGATTCCTTTCTGTAATAAATGTGTGCCATGTAATAAAATTGCAAACACGTATACAGCATTATCTATCTATCTATCTATCTATCTATCTATCTATCTATCTATCTATCTATCTATCTATCTATCTATCATCTATCTATCTATCCAATATATCTATCTACAGTATCTCTCTCTATCTAATCTATCCATCCATCCATCCATCCATCCATCCATCCATCCATCCATCCATCCATCCATCCATCCATCCATCTATCTATCTATCTATCTATCTATCTATCTATCTATCTATCTATCTATCTATCTATCTATCTATCTAACCTATCCATCCATCCGTCTGTCTGTCTATCTGTCTGCCCGTCCGTCCGTCCGTCCATCCATCTGTCCATCCATCCATGGAATTCTGGGAGCTGAAGTGCACAAAGCTTGAAGTTGCCAAGGTTAAGAAACACTGCTGTAACCAAATCCACAGCTATCTGTCTCTTTCACTCATTGGCTTGGTTTCCAAGCTACTTTTATTCTTTGCAGTGAAAGTCATGTTGTGTCTATACTGAATTATGCAGGACATTCTTGATGGTTCATAGCTGTAAGCTGTAAGCTTACAACTAGTCGCTTAGGGATAGCTGTAAGCTTACAACTAGTCGCTTAGCAACCATTTGAAGTTACAATTGGCTCCCCCATCCCCAAGCAACTTATGACCTGGTTCTGGAGTTCTAATGTGTCCCCCAGGGTCACCTGACTAAATTTTGGGACTTGGCAACTGACTCACCCTTATGGCTGAATTTAGCATTCCACAGACAGATGACTGATTTATCATGGTTTTTTGCTGGTTTTCAGTCCTTTTGGCTGGTTTCTGGCACACTTATTTACTTGATTTACTTAGCCAGAGCATTTGCTTAATGACCAATGAAAAATGTTCCAACTGCCACGAGAAGGACCATCATAAAAAACTAATAGAATTGGATTTGATCATTTAGGTATTTCAATTTATGACTATCATGACTTATGGTGGAAATTCCTGAATCCGTTATGGTTGTAAGTTGAGGACTACCTGTGATCAAAGAGGGATACACTTGTCTCAAAATACAAAGTGCAGGTTAGATTCTCCCAGCTTAGAATACATTTTATTTTAAATTTAGAAACAGCATATGTCTTTCTCTCTGAGCCCTCTGTGTATCGGGAAGGCGATCCTTGAGGAATATGGCTACCACAATCTCTTTTTTTAAAATTGGATTTAATCCTTCATTTTTTTCATTTAAAACAACACACAGTTTTGTGAGACACAATTTTGTTTTATATATTTCTGTGCTCCCCCTTCCAGATATGCTGTCCCCAGAATTCTGGAAGTTGAAGTCAGTGGTGGGTTTCAGCCAGTTCGCAGCAGTTCAGGAGAACCGGTTGTTAACTTTCTGAGCAGTTTGGTGAACTGTTTTTTGGAAGAAATCATTAGGGCAGAGAACCGGTTGTTAAATTATTTGAATGCCACCATTGGTTGAAATCCGCAACTCTTAAAAGTTGCCAACTTCAGAGACCCCTGCCTTACAGGGGTGTGAAATTACTCTGACATTGCTAGCCAGTATTTATAAATTTCATGCACGGTTGTCATGTGCTCTGGATCTAAGGTTATTACCTGAATTCTGTTAAGTACTGAGCGTAGGCGCGAAGAATGGAGATGAGCCGGTGAAATAGTGAACTTCAAAACTCTTTATTAACATGGTGTGACAGCTCAGCTCAATGGCTGCAACAGCCCTCCTTATATAGGCAACTTATTAAATATTCAACCAATGAAAACCTGGGAGCGCTAGCTCCGTTAACCAATGGGAGAGGCTTGTTAATGGCCAATCAGATTCACCTGAACGGACCAATCTGATGTCGCCATTAACGGCCAATCAGAAGTGCAGGGCCAGAACCCTGCACTTGACTTCAAGCTCTTGATAACTTTATTAACACATTTATTCATTCACAACACCCCTTCCCCCCGGGTTCCGTTTACGGGGTGCGGTTACGTAGTCCTTGAGGTAGGCCGGTTGTTTTGTTAGTCTATTTGATTTTCGTATTGCACCTGGTATTTGGCTGCAATCTTGTTGAGGTAGGACGTTATCTGGCGAAAGGGGTGTCTCTAATTCTGAGTTCGAATTCTCGTCACCAACATCTTCGGTATCACCATGAGGTGAGCTCACTCCCATCCCCGATTCCTCTTCACATGTTTCCGTTTCGCCGTCGTTTCTATCATTAAGACTTTCTGCTATTCCAAGTTCATCTTCCTCCGTATCTCCTCCCCACTCAGTTTGGATATCAGGGGACTCGGAGATTCCTGACTGTAGCCTTGATCGTAGCTGATCAATGTGGCACTTCCATTGTCTATTATCGCGACACTCCACGAGGTACGATCTGGGGCCGGTTACTCGAACCACAGTCGCCTCAACCCACAATGGATCGTCCGACAAGTTCTTAGCGAATACTAAGTCGCCTACCTGGAAGGTACAGCATCGCCCGCTGGATCCGTGTGGTTTCTCAGGTTCGTACGATGGGTGTAGTCAGTCGAAGTGGGAACGGAGCTTCCGCCCCATTAGCAATTCAGCAGGAGTTTTGTTGGTGACGCTGTGCGGAGTGATATGCTGCAAAAGGAGTATCCGGTTTATTTTTTCTTCGATATTGTCATAGTCCATTTTGTGTAGTGTTTTCTTGACGAATTGTACCATGCACTCGGCCCTTCCGTTGGCCGCAGGATGCGCCAGCGAAGTCAGCGCATGGCGAATACCGCGGTCCGCCAGGTACTGCTCAAAGGACAACGTGGTAAATTGGGGTCCGTTGTCGAATACCAGAACGTTTGGTAATCCATGTGTTGTAAATAGTCTGTCTAGTTTCTTGATGACCGCTTCGGTTGTTGTATTCCTCATTTCATAGATTTTGAGCCAGTTCGAGTAGGCATCTACTATTAACAAGAATGTGTGGCCTTTGGTAGGTCCTGCAAAATCCAGATGAATACGGGACCAGGGTCCCCGCGGTGTTTCCCATTCGGTTGGGGTTGCTTTCGGTGGGGCGTTGCTTACTTCCTGGCATTTGTGACAAGCTTTGACCCACGTCTTGATTTGCTTGTCGATGCCCGGCCACCATGCGTAGCTACGTGCGAGGGCTTTCAAGAGAACGATGCCGGGGTGGCCATCGTGCAAGGTTCTTAGTACCGCTCGTTGTAGCCGCTCTGGGACAACGACTCTATCTCCCCAGATAATGCAGCCCTTCTGTGAAAACAATTCTGTTTGTCGGCTCTTGAATGGGGCATAGTCATCAGGTATCTGGTTCAATGGCCATCCGCGCTCGACCCAACTGAGAACTCGTGCTAAGGTGGGGTCGCGTTTCGTTTCCATCGCGATATCTCGGGATGTTAATGGCGGTGTTTGAAGTGTCTCGATCTGCAACGTTGTCACTGTAGGCGCGGGGTCATCAATGGTCTCTGGAAGCAGTGCTCGGCTCAATGCGTCGGTGTGGGGAATGGCCTTCCCCGGGCGGTGTTGCAGCTGATAATTATAGGCAGCCAAGAATTCTGACCAGTGAGTCATTCTGGGAGATAATATATAGGGAGTTGGCTTATCTCCCGCTATTATTCCCAGCAAAGGTTTGTGGTCAGTCACTATAGTAAAGGCTTGGCCGTACACATACTCATGAAATCTCTTGACAGCAGACACAATGGCAAGGGCTTCTTTATCAATCTGACTGTAATTGCATTCTGCTTTTGAAAGCGTCTTCGAGAAATAGGCAACAGGGGCTTCGCTACCGTTTGGCAAAACGTGGCTCAAAATGGCGCCTACTCCGAAAGGCGATGTATCACACATGATCGTTAACGGCAAAGTCTCATTGTACTGCATTAGTACAGCGTCAGAAGTCAATAATTTTTTTACATTTCAAAATGCCTGCTCTTCTCTATGTCCCCATACCCAGATTGCTTTCTTGTCCAATAAACGATGTAAGGGTTTGGCTACGGTTGCTATGTTCGGCAAGAAAATGTTATAAAAATTGATAAGGCCTAGAAACGCCTGGAGGTCGGATTTATTTCGGGGTTTTGGGGCGTTCTTGATTGCCCTCAATTTGCTATCGGTAGTGTGAATGCCATTACTGTCAATCAAATATCCTAAAAATTCGACACGATCAGTGCATAGTTTACATTTGTTTTTCTTAACCTTAAGCCCTGCGTCTTTGAATCTCTGGAGAACCAACTTCAGGCGTTCTCGTAAAATTTTGGGGGTAGGTGCAGCGATTAACACATCATCAAAGTATGGAACAACGCCTTTTATTCCTTGTAATAGTCTTTCCATCAAACTTTGAAAGATTCCCGGGGTTACGCTCACTCCGAATTGGAGTCGGGTACATTTAAAGGCACCTCGGTGCGTAACGATTGTCTGTGCCTCTGCTGTTTTTTTGTCTACTGGTAGTTGTTGGTATGCCTGGGCTAAGTCTAGTTTAGCGAAGACTTTTCCGCCCCCCAGGGAATGGAGGAGGTGCTGCACCACCGGTACCGGATATGCGTTTTGTTGAAGGGCGTGGTTCAGGGTGGCTCGGTAGTACCCACAAATTCTGATTGAACCATCCGGCTTAATGGGTGTAATGATTGGGGTCTCCCAGGGAGAGTGATTGGTTGGTTCTAACACACCCTGGGCTATCAATTTATCAAGCTGCTCGTCAATCTTTGGTTTAAGGGCAAATGGCACTCGACGAGGCTTAAGGCGGATGGGAGCTATTTTTGGATTGAGGTTAAATGATATCGGGGTCCCCTTGTACTCGCCTAGTTTTTCTGCAAAGACGTCCTTGAATTCTTGGACGAGGTCCTCTTCCCAGTTACTGCTATCGATTCGGTGAATGCCTGCCACCTCAATTCCGAGCAGAGCGAACCATTGGAGGCCCAGCAGACTAGGCCGGTCCTTGTCGATCACAGTCAGGGGTAGGAATGCTGTACAGTTCTTGAACGATACCTGAACTCAACTGGATTCTACGACTGGAATCTGATTCCCTTGATAGTCTTTGAGTATGAGTCTTTGGAATCGGAGATCTTGTCGCCGGATGGTAGGGATGAGTTGCTTGAGGGTCTTCCATGAAACCATCGAGAGAGACAATCCTAAGTCGACTTCCATCAGGCAGGGTTGGTTTTCGATAGCCACTTTCACTCAGATCTTCTTGGCATCCAAAGAGGAGGCGTGACCGATCATGATAGTTTGGTAAGCCTCTTCTCGCTTCGTGAGGCGGTTTATGGTTTTGTTTCTGTAGGAGTGGTTGTTCCATTGGTGGTTCACTGGTTCTCGCCTTACAGGACGGCTTCCTGTCGGTTGGCGATAGTTAGCCCCCCTCAAGGGCTGGCTGGGTCCTATTTGGCTTCTACAGACCTGTCCGATATGGCCTCGTTTCCCGCACACATGGCAGAGCGCGTCGAGGAATTTGCATTCTGATCGGGGGTGGCTTGCCCCACAACCAGCGCATTGATATTGAGATTTCTGGCATTGGTCCCGTTCAGACCTCAGTCGATGGACCTCTTCTTCGTTGCTGTCTGACGACAAAGAGAGGTCCTCGTGGTGGGCCGTTATAAGCTGCCCTTCTGACTGAGGTGAAATTTTGCAGGTTGGTTGGTGAACCGGGGCACGGTTGTGGTGCATTCGGGCAGCCGACTTCCTGGTTGCTTCTGCTGCAGTAGCCTCAGCGATAGCATCGGCAAGGCTGATGTCGCCTTTCGCCATCAACTTGCTTTGGATGTGTGGTGCATCCAATCCCAGAACTATTCTGTCTCTTAAGGCTTCTTCGAGATCGGCAAACCCACATAGTCCTCCCAGATTCCGCAGATCCGCTATGAAATCTGCAAAACTTTCGCCCTTCTGTTGACTTCTTTGATAAAATTCATGCCTTCTGACGAGCATTGGAACGATTGGCGCATAGTGGGCTCTCAGTAGAGGTTCGAAGACGTCCCAGTCCATAGACTTCACTTCTGCCGGTTTCGCTAGTGTCTTGGCCATCTTGAATACGGTCGGCCCGCAATGTGTTAGGAATACCGCCCGTTTCTTTCCAGTAGTGGCATCCTTCAAATTGTTGGTTTCTAAGAACATTTGGAAATGATCCATATAAGAGTCCCAGTCTTCTTGTGCTGGGTCGAATGGAGCGGGTGATATGATGCCGCCGGACATGGTTCTGCCATTGTGCGTTCAGCCACGTGCTCGGTTATCACTCTTCTTGTTCAGTCAGCTCCGACGTCTCCACATCCCACCCTCGTCGCCAGTGTTAAGTACTGAGCATGGGCGCGAAGAATGGAGACGAGCCGGTGAAATAGTGAACTTCAAAACTCTTTATTAATATGGTATGACAGCTCAGCTCAATGGCTGCAACAGCCCTCCTTATATAGGCAACTTATTAAATATTCAACCAATGAAAACCCGGGAGCGCTAGCTCCGTTAACCAATGGGAGAGGCTCGTTAATGGCCAATCAGATTCACCTGAACGGACCAATCTGATGTCACCATTAACGGCCAATCAGAAGTGCAGGGCCAGAACCCTGCACTTGACTTCAAGCTCTTGATAACTTTATTAACACATTTATTCATTCACAACAAATTCCTTCCCTTTTCCTAAGACCAACTGTTGTGCCCATTGGAATCTGATTCTGAGGAGGAGCCTGAACAGCTGACAGGGAGTGGGAGTGTGGCTTGGTTGGCTGGGGAAGAAACTGGGGAAGGGTACAATCCGGCTGGGCAGAGCAGGGGAGAGGTAGAGCAAGGCAGAGGGAATTCAGAGGAAGACCCAGGCCCACCGTCTTTTCATCCTAGGGCACGAAGAGTGGAATGGAGAAGGGAGCAACGTGAGTTGTGTGGCTTATGGAGGAGGAAAGGGGCCTGATTTCCTTCATTAGCTGCAGCTGGGAACACAGTGTTTAAAATGGGAAGTAAGTTGTTGGGAGCAAATCGTGAATTTATCTGGTATCGTCGTGGCTTATCTGTGTTCCTGGCGCCTTCCCAATTGTGTGAGTGTTGCCATGCTTTCAAGTCTGAAAGTCTTTCTCCTACCCTGTCAAGTTAATTACTGCAGCTTTGCTTGTTTGGAGTTTTAGTTACAGTCTGTATGTACCTTGTTTTCAGACTGAATTTCCTCCACTTAAAGACTGTTCCTGGGAGAGTTTTTCTCCAGCTGAAGGTAACCTGGACATTGGGGGCAAAGTTGGAGATAATAAAGGGACTTTTCTTGCTTATTTGATTGTGTTGCCTTTGTGCTATGCCCCGGGTCATTACACCAACCTGCTTACACACAGATAAATGTCTTGGAAGTTTGTTGGACATCCCCTGCCATAATGGCTGGATGGAAGAAAAGGGAAGGGAACAAACATGAAGCTCCGATGACTCCAGAAAGCCATTTTTTACTTGTCATTTTTATTCCTAACTAATCCTTGCACATATTGAATTCAGCCTTGTCAACTTTGTCTAAAGGCACATAATATGAATACTTTTCTTTTGCACACTAACCTCTGGGAAAACATTTGGATGAAGTTATTAATCCCTCTGGTGCCCAAAATGTCAAGGAGATGTCTTCAAAACAGCATGCAAATAGCCCTTGGAATGGAGAGAAGGAGATGATTTTGGTCCAAATAACAACGGAAACCGGACATGCACCTAAGTAAACAGGCAACCATGCCAATGAATATACTTATTTTATGGGGCAGGGAGGGGGGAGTTGAGGAAGAGGGGAGGTTAGCTCTATCAAGGCTTGGAGGATGCATTCTTTTTTGGGGCTCATGAACCAAAGGCTTAACTTTGCTGGATTCAGACATTAAACTTGGCCCCTTCTCTGTGTACCCATAACAACAACTGCAACGGAATGGCTGTGATGACACAGATCAAATTGTTTCAGCCCATAGGGAGAACAAGGGAAACAGCAGAGGGAAAAAGAGCTGTCAGCCTCTTCTGATAATTTTCAGTTCGTCCAGAAGGCATTATGCTTTTCCATCACTCCAAAAATCAGCAGACACAGCTGCAACTACAAGCATGAACAAGGTTTTCGGGGAATTTACCTTGGAAAAAAAGTTTTCTCCTCAGAGATTCAGGCCGAAATGTGGGTCAGATTGGTGCCAGTTGACCAGAGCTACTTTCCTTACCTTTATTGAATAGGCTACAGCTGGCTGTATTCACTGAAGATACCATGTCTTAAATCAGGGGTGGGTTTCTACCGGTTCTGTCCACCTCTGTAGAACCGGTTGCTCCGAAGAGCAGCAAATATAGAACCTGTTGTGAATGAATAAATGTTAAATAAAGTTATCTTGAGCTTGAAGTCAAGTGCAGGGTTCTGGCCCTGCACTTCTGATTGGCTGTGAATGGCAAGATCGGATTGGTCCGTTCAGGAGAATCTGATTGGCCATTAACAGGCCGTTCTCATTGGTTAACGGAGCTAGCGCTCCCAGATTGCTATTGGTTGAATAGTTAATAAGTTGCCTATATAAGGAAGGTTATAGCAGCCATCCAGTTTGAGCTGTCACACCATGTAAATAAAGAGTTTGAAGTTCACTGTTTCTACCGGCTCGTCTCCATTATTCGCACCCATGCTCCAGACTTAACAGAACTGGTTCTATGTCTGCTGCTGTTTTGGCCCATCTGCCCTCCCGGGCTCTTACCTGGCCTTTGTTTCCTGCATTTTCAACTACAGCTGCTTTGTGTGACACAGCTGCAGTTGAAAAAGCAGGAAACAAGGGCTTTTCCAACCGCTGCGCACTTGCACTGCTCAGCTGTCTGGACAGTTCAGCAGGTTGTAAATTGCACTGGCACGACGGCATGAGCGTGCAATGCAAAGCGACAGAAACGGTAGTTATACCAGTCGGATCCCATTCATGCCTTAAATCATGGTTTACAGGCCACAATGCCTGATTTCCTGCAATGCATTCAGCTGAAATCCAATCAGTGTACCTCATGGCTTAGCCTAATACTTGAATCAGTCTTGTACCCAGGGATGGGATCCGACTGGTATAACTACCAGTTCTGTTGCTTTGCGTTGTGCGCGCATGCTCAAGTCACGCAAGTGCAATTTACAGCCTGCTGAGCTGCCCGGACAGCTGAGCAGCGCTTCATGCAAGTGCGCAGTGGTTGGAAAAGCCCTTTTTTCCTGCTTTTTCAGGAAAAGCAGCTGCGGCTGAAAAAGCAGGAAATAAAGGACAGGTAACAGCCTGGGAGGGCGGGTGGGCCAAAACAGCAGCAAACACGAACCGGTTTTGTGTCTGCTCCTCTTCAGAGCTGTCGGTTCTGTAGAGCCAGACAGAACCGGTAGAATCCCACCCCTGCTTGTACCTGACTGCAATAAAGTATAAGAGATAGAATGCATCAGAGGTGGTATTCAGCAGGTTCTGACCAGTTCTGGAGAATTGGTAATGGAAATTTTGAGTAATTCGGAGAACTGGCAAATACCACCTCTGACTGGCCCCACCACCATCTATTCTCTGCCTCCCAAGTATCAGCTGATTGGCTGGGTTTTCTTTTATTGCCCTGCACAGGAGAATGGAGCTGGAAAGCAGGTTCAAGTAGGTTACAGTGTAGTGTAGTGTAATGTAGTGTAGGTTACAGTATCCTTCCCCTGCAATTGGATGGGAATGGAGATTTTACAGTATCCTTCCCCTGCCACGCCCACCAAACCAAATCTACAGAACCAGTAGTAAAAACGTTTGAATCCCACCACTGGAATGCATCCTAAATAACGTGACTTTCTTTTTTGCAATTTAATTCATAAACAGTCTAAGCCAGGGATGTCAAATTCAATTTCATTGAGAGCTGCATCGGAACTGTGGTCGACTTTGGGGATCTGGGTGGCCATGGCCGACTGGATGGTCATGTCCCGCTTGACGCCACTTTCCAAACTGCTGGCATGTTTCTTCTTCGTATTGTGTAGACCGGGCTAAAGCCAGTGGTGGGATTCAAAAAAAAAAATACTACTGGTTCTGTGGGCATGGCTTGGTGGGCATGGCTCAGTGGGCGTGGCAGGGGAAGGATACTGTAAAATCCCCATTCCCTCCCCACTCCTGGGGGAAGGTTACTGCAAAATCTCTATTCCCTCCCCACCCCATTAACCTGCTTTCCAGCTCCATTCTCCTGTGCAGGGCAACAAAAGGAGAAACAGCCAATCATCTGGGACTCAGGAGGCAGAGGATAGATGGGGGCGGGGCCAGTCAGAATTGAAATCCAAACTGCTCGATATTTCCACTACTGGTTCTCCAGAACTGGTCAGAACCTGCTGAATACCACCTCTGAAAGATACTCTTTTCCTCGTTAGTAGAAAATGTCATTTCTCTGATCAGGTTGGTCATGAAGGTACCATAAGCTCTTTTTTTTTTTTTTTGATAAAAGTTTTATTGATTTTAACGACAGACAAAAACATATAAAACATAAAACATAACATAAAAAAAAAATCATTCTTCATAAATTTACAGTGTATCGGTTGGTTTACCACTCCCTTTTGTGCATCCATTTCATACTCATTGAAATAATTATATTCCATCATAACTCACATTATCAATCATCAGTAAAATATCCTAATATCATTATTGAACAATCATTTGAGTATAATTTTACTAATTCATACTTAAGCGAGATAACTATAATTGAGTTAAATTATTTTGTAACAAATCATAGAATCATACCAAATCTATCTTAATAAAGTATTCTAAAAAATTATCAAAACCAAGAAAAATTATATATTCGTTATTTCCTAAATTTCTAAATATTCTATAATTATATTGTATTATCTAACCATTGATAAAAGAGATCCCAAACTTCATAAAATTGTTTATCTTCTTGTTCTCTAATTTCAAATGACCATAAGCTCTTCTTAACTCTGACCATTGAGCTCAAAAAGCTAAGCAAGGCCAGAACCAGTTAGGACAGGGGTCCCATAACCCCTGGTCCATGGATCAGTACCAGGCCGCAGTATGCCAGAAACTGGGCTGCACAAACAAGCAAAACCCCATCTGCAGGATGCAAGCAGCATGCGAAACCCTGTCCCCTCTGGTCCGTGGAAAAACTTCTCTTCCTGGTACCCACCCCTGGTGCTCAAAAGTTTGGGGCGTTGCTGGGTTAGGACTTGAATGGGAGTAAGTTACTCTTTGAGTCAGTAGTGTCAAACTCACATCATCACGGTAGCATCATGTGACATATCGGGACTTCCCCCCTCTTTATTAAGCTGCACGTGGGTGTGGCCAGCACATGACGTATCCAGCCTGCAGGTCGGGAGTTTGACACCCCTGCCTTCAGTGCTAGGCTCAACTATTGAAGGCAATTGCGATAGCAATAGCACTTAGTCTTATATATTGGATGTCAATGTTGAAAGCAACTTGGGAGGACGTTTAAAAAGGGTTAGCTAAAGTGGCACAAACCCAGGGGTGGGATTCTACCAGTTCACACCTATTCGCTAGAACGGGTTGTTAACATTCTAAGCAGTTCAAAGAACCGGTTGTTAGAAGAAATGACTGGCCTAATCCTATAAGGAAGGCAGGAAGGAAACATTCCGGTGTTGCTTACAGAAACTGCCTCTCCGTTAACCCTTTTTACATTTTTGGCAGGACTAGACTTCCTATCTCAGGAACATCTCTGGAATTTTTTCCCCTCCTTTGCTGGTACTTTGCTTGTGTGGAATGGACCATTCAAAGTTACAATGGCACTGAAAGAAGTGACTTATGGCCATTTTTCACACTTACGACTGTTGCATCATCCTCACAATCATGAGAGGCCAGGCAAGGAGATGAGTGCCTCGATGTGAGTGATGTTGAGTTGGCCACACCCAGCCAATAACATGACCACCACCTAAGCCACACCCACAGAACCAGTTATTAAAAATTTGAATCCCACCCCTGTACAAACCTATAAGAAACAGACAAACACTGGGCTCCACAACAGCTATTCTAGTTCGGGGAGAAGGTTTACCTCTCCAACAAAATATCTGAGATTAAAACTCCCTAGCAAGAAACTGAGGCCAAAGTTTATGAACCTTGACATCTCTTCACAGTACTTTACAGCCTTCTCTAAGCGGTTTACAGAGGCAGCCTATTGCCCCCTGGGTCCTCATTTTACCATCCTCAGAATGATGGAAGGCTTGAGCCTGGTAGGAACTGAACTGCTGAGTTTCAGGCAGCCAAAGTAGCTTGCAGTACTTCACTCTAACCACTGTGCCACCATGGCTCAATGCAGAAGAAGACAACAAATCAGTTCTAGATTGTTGCCAAGAAACAATACCGTATGGATATGTCCATCTAGTCGCCGATAGTCAAGCTCAACTGCACCCAGCAGTGTTGATTAGGGAGCTACAATATCTGAATCCAGCAAAGAGACAGACCTCTGGCAGAGCAGGTTGAGGGAGTTCACATCCCTTGGAGGCCATTTTTAAAATACTCTATTATGCTAAGAGGCTCTCCCTTTCCGGAATACGTGCAAGGAAGCACGATCTAGGTCTGCAGCTGTAATCTGCCTCAGAGTCTCTCCCACTCAGCCATTATCACTCCCTGCATGTCATTATGAAACACCTGTGTATTAAACCCTTCCTGGTGAACCTATTTTGCAGATCTTTATTTCCAGAATTATATTCCCCCGTTGGCTATTCTGGACTCAGCTGCTACCGAGTCTAAATTCTGATATCCTCACAAGCCTTTTAAGTCCGAGTGCAGCTTTGCTGAGCATACATGGAAAATGTGGACACTTCCTTTGTAAACTGATCGTTTCACTGCAGAAGTCAAATATTGGTGTGTTTGCCACGATTCACATGCCCCTCATTTTAAAGACAATCTTTCCACACAAATTCAGTGGCCTGTAAAACTGCCTTTTCTCCATTGGGGAGGCATCTAATTTGACTTCAAATTGGCCCTACTAGCTGGCCTTGAAGGGACCTAGTCTACCCAATTACTGGATGGAGCATACTGCTTTGCCTTTCAGCCCCAATCCAGTTTCGCGACAAATTATTTTTGTGTTGAATTTATATTTACCGACAAAAAATAAATAAAGGGAGACTAGTACAGGTCTATTTCAAGCAATTTAGCTCTTGTCAGCCAGCCATACCCTTCTGGGATTTGAACCCTTACATATTAGGCAGAGGTGGAATTCAGCTGGAGAACCGGTAGCAGAAATTTTGAGTAGTTCGGAGAACTGGCCAATCCCACCTCTGACTGGCCCCACTCACATCTATTCTCTGCCTCCCGAGTCCCAGCTGATTGGTTCGGTCTTCTTTGGTTGCCCTGCACAGGAGAACGGAGCTGGAAAGCAGGTTAGTGAGGTGGGGAGGGAATGGGGATTTTGCAGTATCCTTCCCCTGCCACGCCCACCAAGCCATGCCCATACAACCAGTAGTACCTTCTTTTTAATCTATTAGGTAGATGCATTAACCTCTAAGCCAGGGGTGTCCAACCTTGGCAACTTTAAGACTTGTGGACTTCAACTCCCAGAATTCAGCAAAGCTGGCTGAGGAATTCTGGGAGTTGATGTCCACAAGTCTTAAAGTTGCCAAGGTTGGACACCCCTGCTCTAAGCCATGGTCTCTCCTTGCTTTGTCAGCTATACCAGGGGAGAGATTCCCTTGAAGGGAATGTTCTAACGAACTTCAGCTGTCTATTTTCTGCCTAACCAACTTCCCGTCATAGCAGAGGATTGGAGTGAGTCAATTCCCTTGGCTTTTCAAGCTGCTTCCAACTTGGGTATCATTGATGGGGCACTGCTAATAGCTTCCATATATGAATTTCTTTATGAACAGTGTGGCATCTTCTGACTGAATTATATTAATGGACAGGAGAACATGGCTTTGGTTTTTGAGAAATTTCTACTGCCAGAGATCAGCATTTTTCTCCCCTGTAATCCATGTAACTCATGTTCTCCGTTCCTCCCTGCATGTCCTAGGATGAAGAGGGGGTGGCCCTGGTTCTTCCTCTGAATGCCCAGCTGGACTGTGCCCTTCCCCAGTTTCTCCCACTGCCACTGGAGCCACACTCCCACTCTCTGTCAGCTGCTCGGCCTCCTCCTAGGAATCAGATTCCAACAGGGGCATGACCAATGAACTGATGATGTTCAAATGCAAAAGGCATCCTCTGGTCATTCTGGAAGTTGTTGTACCATGGTACCTGGAAGGCACTATGACCGAGAAGATTGACAACAATTATCAGTCTATATGTGCAACTACAAATTGGGTCAGGTCATGTCCTAGGGCAGGGGTCTCCAACCTTGGCTCCTGGAAGCCTGGCGGACTTCAACTCCCAGAGTTCCACAGCCAGCAAAGCTGGCTGTGGAATTCTGGGAGTTGAAGTCCGCCAGGCTTCCAGGAGCCAAGGTTGGAGACCCCTGCCCTAGGGGAAATCTTGCAACAGCCCAAACTGATAGAAAGGCCTGCTGTTAAAAGAAGTCATGCTATCAATTCTGATTAAGAACATACACAAAACCTTGCTATGGGCAGTCAGTCAAAATATGAGATCTGGCAATAATGAACGGCATTCTCTGTTCTTCTGATGGTACGCTTGTTATCCAATTTGCTATAGTGGAGATTAAAATCCCACATGAATCATATCTTCCTTCTTGCACAATCTCTTATCTGGATACACATTTCCTGCTCTGCTTGAATTCTCAGAAGGTCTCTAACAATTCAGTCTGGAGAGGATATGCTGCAGCAGTAATTTATAGCAATTGTGGATGCCAAGTTGAAGAATCATTTTATTCTTGGTTAAGTAAGTGCAGTGAGGAGTCCTTGGTGCTCTCTGAGCTTGCTTGTTTTCTTGCAGATGTTTCATTATCCAACCTGGGTAACATGATGCTAGTAAGTGCTGGTAAGTGCAATAAAACACATAACAAATGGGGGGAGGCCTCCAAATAATTCTGGAAGAACTAATGACAGTTCTTCACATATACATAAAAACTGCACAGAGAAAGGTTGGTTTGAAGACCATGTGATGACCTGGGGCATGGCATAAAGGCAACACAGTCAAATAAGCAAGAAGAGTTCCTTTATTATCTCCAACTTTGCCCCCAATATCCAGGTTACCTTCGGCTGGAGAAAAACTCTCCCAGGAACAGCCTTTAACTGGAAAAAATTCAGTCCAAAATAAGGTACATACAGACTGTAACTAAAAATCCAAATAAACAAAGCTGCAGTAATTAATTTGACAGGGCAGGAGAAAGACTTTCAGACTTGAAAGCACGGCAACACTCACACAGTCGGGAAGGTGCCAGGAACACAGATAAGCCATGAAAATACCAGATAAATTCACAATTTGCTCCCAACAACTTACTGTGCGCAACTTCCCTTTGTAAACCCTGTATTCCCAGTGGCAGCTAATGAAGGGAATCAGGGCCCTTTCTTCCCCCATAAGCCATACAACCCACGTTGCTCCCTTCTCTGTCCTCCCTGCATGCCCTAGGATGAAGAGGGGGTGGGCCTGGATCTTCCTCTGAATTCCCTCTGCCTTGCTCTACCTTTCCCCTGCTCTGCCCAGCCGGACTTTGCCCTTCCACAGTTTCTTCCACAACCAATGGAGCTACACCCCTACTCCCTGTCAGCTGTTCGGCCTCTCCCTCTGAATCAGATTCCAACAAGGGCATGACAGACCATGTGTAAAACTCTAAAGTCAGTGGTATAATTAAAAAAAAAACAATGGCAGTGAATATAATTCTTTGGGGACACAATCATAATCAAAGCATCCCATTATTAATTCCTACTTCCATCTTCTGGAGGACTCTTAATGCAAAATATGCAAAAATAAGATTGGATTTCACATTAATTTTTGCTCCAAGAGATGTATTCGGGCTTATTTTCCAGTTAGGCCTTATTTTGGGGAAATATGGTAATAAATGTGCCCATCTGGCTGACAATCTTAATTGGGACTTATTTTGGGGGGTAGGGCTTATATTACGAGCATCCTGAAAAAATCATGCTAGGGCTTACTTTCTGGTTGGGTCTCATTTTCAGGGAAATAGGGGTTGTTGATATAGAATATGGTGGTTCTCTTTCATATTCCTCATGAGGAATACATGTATGTGTTGGGGAAATTATGATTTGGTATACAGGTCATATCGCACCATTGTTGTTTAGCTCTAAACAACAGTTCACAATTGATGGAGTTCATATAACATGCTAAGCCATCATTGATGATTGAAAAGCTGCAGGGGCTAGGTTTCCATTACAGTGAAAGCTAGTTTTAATGGACTAATTAAAGGGAGGGGGCTATATTATTTCGAGAAATCTTAAATTGGAGAGCAGGATTTTTGAGGATTTACATATTACACTGAAGACAGGAATTGATGTAAATGACAATAGTTGCATTGTTTGCATAATGATATTTTTATGTAATGAAGTAAATTGCTGGAGAAAAACTTGGCTGTTGCATATGAAGCCTGTTGTAACTGAGATGGGAAAAATAAGGTTTCCTCATATTAATAACCAAAACAAACAAATTTGTTTGATATGAAAGCTCCATCATTCTCTTTCTGAGAGAAACCACCAAGCTTTACTGAAAAGTGTCAGGCACGAAAAATCAAGATCAACTGGAATTTAGTTCCAGTTAAACTGATTTATTACTCATATCTATACACAAGAATCTAATTAACTAATGGTCAGCACTAAATTGGTGCTAGATGAGAGTTAATAGAATTCAGGAGGAGATTGGGGGTTGGACTTGAATTGCTTGTGGAAATGCAATGACTCCAGGTGGATTCCTCTCTTGACACCTCTGTCCAGAAAAACAATCCATTTTTTTTCCTGATTAACTTTTCCTGATTAAACATTCTGCTTTCATTGTTCAATCCTGTGACTATATTCCTGGGGTGATATTTTTGTATTCCTGTTGAATTTTCTATAGTAGCAATTTAAGATATTAGGGATATATCACTTTAGAAATGACTGAACTATGCTGGTATGGACAGCTTCCCAATGAAGCATATCGAATTCATATTATCAATTCATAATCTAACAGCAGACTGTATTTTTAGAAAACAAATATCCAAAAAGTTTTATTCATTAAATGTATATGCTGCCCATCTCACTGTCAAGCAACTCCATAAACTAAACTAAAATTAAAAATATTGGGGGGAGGGAAGAATTAAAAAGCTGTCTAAAAGATGGCCACATGTACAGTCGTTTTGGTACCACTGTGATTTTCAGCAGGCTCCACTAGTCTTATAAAGGTCTGGTGTGAAATATTTCAGTTCTCTTGGAGGACTTAACAATATTTATTTAGCACCGTTCATATTCTTATTTTTCCCATCATGTATGTGGTACTCTTTATGCAGCTTAATCACTTGAGGCTTATGTGGCAGAGGGTTAAGAATATCTTTGGCTGGTTTTACAATAATGACTCCTTTGAGATAGTGACACTTCCACATAATATTTAAGAACCTGCTGATAATGTTGCCTATTGACTGGGTGATTGTAAGGGTCTTTATTTGGGGTTTCCCTTTAAAATTTTAGCCAGGGAAGAATGTGTTACCACCAAGAGTACATCAGCTCTTGAGGTACTGCATTTGCTGTTTATTTCCTCCACCCTCACTTTTGGTTTTTAGTCTTAAATCTTAATAATATAGAACAAGGGAGTATCCAACCTTGGCAATTTTAAGACTTGTGGATTTCAACTTTCAGAATTCCCCAGCTGGTCATGCCAATCGGGAAATTTGGGGAGTTGTGTCGTGTCCGCAAAAGGATGCCAGGAGTCGGTGACTAAGTTTCAAGCTCTTTATTTAACAGTTGTGAACCGAACCGGCGAAAAGGAAAAAGCCCGCGGCTTTTATCCTTTTCGCTGCGGCGGCCGCGGCCAATGGCAGCGATTCAAGTCTCCCGCTCTTGGAGTGAGCCAATCACGGGAGACTTCAATCGGGCCAGTCAGCGCGGCTCGCCTGGCCAATCAGAAATCCCCGCGCTTTAGCCAATCAAAGCGCGGGGATTTCAAGTATGCAAATTAAGGACAGAACACCCCTCCCCTCTTGGTATAGTCCATCACGTTGCGTAGTCACGTAGGTAGGCGGGGCTCCGTCTAGTCCTACTTGACCTGCGCAACTCAGTTTCAAGCTGGATTTCGGCCGGAGCGGTCATGTTTTTGGCTGCTCCCTCTTCTTTGCGAACCGGCTGGATGATCGGGCCGGTTCTTTCTCCGTGGCTCCCACCTGGGCCTACCGGGTTGGTTGAGCTACGGGTTTCGCCGCTCCCGCTTGGTTTCTCCGAGTCAGTTGAGCTGGCCAGGTGGTTCTTCTCCGGCGGGGGATCGCGATGGCTGCGTTCCGGTAAGTACTGTTGGTTTATTTTTTCTTGCGTTTGTTTATTCGGGTATTCCCTCCCCCCTTGGTTCGTGTTTTGGGGGTTGAGGTCTGTTGCTGTTCGTGACCTGAGCTGGTCAATGTGTCGTTTCCAGGCTCGCCCATCGGTGGTTTGGAGCCGGTACGACCGTGGACCTGTGATTTGAGTGATGACGGCTGGGATCCATAGGGGGTCTCCCGTCAGATTTTTCGCGTACACTAAGTCACCTGGGGCAAAGGTCCGGTATTTTGTACTTGAGTCTGGGGGTCGCTCCGGGTTATATGTTGGGTGTAACCTGTCGAGCGGGGACCTCAGCTTCCTACCCATCAGTAACTCGGCTGGGCTTTTGTTGGTAGTGGTGTTCGGGGTGATGTGTTGTATGAAGAGGAGTTTATTTATTTTGTCATTGATCTCCCCGTGGTCCATTTTCCGGAGGGTTTTTTTGGTAAATTGTACCATCCGTTCCGCCCTACCGTTCGCCGCCGGATGCGCCGGTGCTGTTAATGCGTGGCGGATGCCCCTCTCCGCCAGGAACCTCTCGAAGTCGAGGGAAGTAAACTGGGGCCCGTTGTCTGAGACGACGACGTCTGGGAGGCCGTGTGTGGAAAAGAGTTTGCAAAGTTCTTTGATAACGGCCTCCGTGGTAGTGGATTTCATGTCGCTTACCTCCAACCAGTTGGAGTAAGCGTCAACTGTGATCAGAAAGGTATGCCCATTCGAGGGACCGGCAAAGTCTAAATGGATTCTGGACCAGGGTCCCCTTGGTGTTTCCCAGTCCAGGATGGGTGCTGCGGGTGGGCTGGGTCTGGTCTCCTGGCATCGTTGGCATTTGGCTACCCATGCCTCTATCTGCTTGTCCATCCCTGGCCACCAAGCGTAACTCCTGGCCAGGGCTTTAGTTCTGACGATGCCAGGATGCCCTTCGTGCAGCATCTCTAAGACCCTCCCTTACAACCTGTCCGGGATGACCACCCTGTCACCCCACAAAATACATCCCTTGAGTAGTGAGAGTTCAGTCTGGCGGTTTCTGAATGTCTTAACGGATTCGTCACTGTCCCTTTCAGGCCAACCTTCTTCCACCCAATGTAAAATGCGCGCCAGACGCCTGTCCTTGATAGTTTCCCTGGCAATGTCTGACGCGGTAATGGGCAGGTTGGGCAAATTTTCGATGTTAAGGGTGTTTGTCGTTGGTGCTGGGTCAGGATCAGAGTCTGGTAAAGGCGAGCGGCTTAAAGCGTCCGCGTGCGAAATTTTCTTACCTGGCTTGTGTAACAGTTCGTAGCTGTAGGCTGCCAGGAACTCGGACCACCTTGTCATCCGGGGTGATAAAATGTTCGGGGTGGCTCGGTTTCCTGCAAGGATGCCCAGCAACGGCTTATGATCTGTCACAATGGTAAACGGGCGGCCATAAAGGTATTCGTGGAATCGCTTAACGGCGGCAACTATAGCCAAAGCTTCCTTGTCCAGCTGGCTATAGTTCCGCTCCGGTTTAGTTAGAGTCCTGGAAAAGAAAGCGATGGGTGCTTCTCTTTTGTCGGGGAGAGTATGGCTGAGGACAGTGCCGACGCCGAAAGGTGATGCGTCGCAAGTGACAACCAAGGGCAAGGTTTCGCTGAATTGAATCAGGACGGCGTCGGAGGTGAGGAGGTCTTTGGTTTTTTGGAAGGCGGCTTGCTCTCGTCTCCCCCAAGTCCAGGTTGCTGCCTTATCCAGGAGCCTATGCAAAGGCTCCGCCGCCGTAGCCTTTTGGGGTAGGAAAACATTATAAAAATTCAGCAATCCTAAGAAAGCCTGTAGTTCCGTTTTAGACCTTGAGGTGGGGGCTTCTTTGATGGCTTTCACTTTTTTAATTGTAGGGTGAATGCCATGCCGGTCTAGAAGGTAGCCCAAGAATTCCACTCGCTCTGTGCATAGTTGGCATTTTTCTCGTTTTACTTTAAGTCCCGTTACTTTAAATTTGGTTAAGACCTCTCTGAGTCGGTTTTCTAATTCGGCTTCGTTTGGCGCCGCCACTAATACGTCATCAAAATAGGGCACCACCCCCTTGATGCCCTGCAGTAAACGTTCCATCAGGCTCTGAAAGATGCCTGGTGCCACGCTGACTCCGAATTGGAGCCGGTTACACTTGAAGGCCCCCCGATGGGTAACGATGGTCTGGGCTTCTGCTGTTTTTTCGTCGACCGGCAACTGCTGATATGCCTGGGCGAGATCGAGCTTGGCAAAGACCTTGCCCCCTCCCAGTGAGTGCAGTAGGTGTTGCACGATTGGGACGGGGTAGGCGCTTTGTTGCAACGCGCCATTTAGGGTGGCCTTATAGTCCCCACAAATTCTCACGGACCCGTCTGGCTTGACTGGGGTCACTATAGGGGTCTCCCATCGGGCATGGTCTATCGGCTGTAACACCCCCTGTTTGACGAGCTTGTCGATCTGCTCGTCAATTTTAGGTTTTAGGGCGAATGGTACCCTCCTAGGTTTTAGTCGCTTGGGGGGAACCCTAGGGTCTAGGTCAAATGAGATAAGGGGCCCCTGGTACTTGCCCAGGCTTCCGTCGAAGACCTCCCGGAACTCCTGGGCTAGCCGCTGTTCCCAGCCGTTGTCGACGACGTGGTTGACTCCTGTCAGCGTGATGTCAAGCGGGGCGAACCATTGTAGGCCCAGCAGGCTTGGGCGGTCGCGATCGACGATTGTGAGTGGGAGTTGTTCGGTGCGGCCCTTGTAAGTTACATTAAAGTTCTTGGTGCCCACTACCGGGACGCGGTTTCCCTGGTAGTCTTTTATAATGATTTTTTGGGCATTAATGTTCCTCTTATGGAGGGTGGGCACTAGCCGTTTTATCTCGTGCCATGCAATCATGGAGAGGTAGGACCCGGAGTCCACCTCCATCTTGCATGGTTGGCCTTCAATATGGACTTCTACGTGTACCTTTCTGGCGTCGTCGGAGATGGCGTGGCCGATGGTTACCGTCTGGTGGGTATCTTCCTTGCGCCGACTGTCGCCGCCTCTTGAAGATCGTTGGATTCGGTCCCACCGACCGTCCGATTGGCGATCTCTGGTCCTGGGCGGGGGGCTTTCCTTCTTTCGGTCGTGTTGTTCCCATCTGGGCGGGCTGCGGGTCTTCTTTTGGCGGCAAACTCGAGCGATGTGTCCCCGTCTTTCACAATGCCTACAGATAGAGTCAAAAAATCGGCATTCTGATCTGGGGTGGTCGCCGCCGCACCCGGCACAGTTGGTCCTCGACCTACGACCTCTTCGGTTCTGTTGGTCGCCGCGTCCCGTCTGCACGCGATGTATGTCCTCCTCGTCTTCTGACGTGCTGGATGTAGACTGGAATTCTCCATAGTGCGCAGTTGATTCACTTTTAGGGTCGGCCGACCTTGCCGGGTTGTTGTTTCCGCCCTTCGCGTCTGATTTTCGCATGCTGTCAGCGGAAGTGCGGGTTGCTTCTGCGGCTGCGGCTGCGGTGAGGGCGTCTGCTAGGCTGATGTCGCCCTTGGCCATAAGCCGGCTCTGGAGTGTAGGGTCCCATAGGCCGAGTACGAATCGGTCTCTTAGGAGGCTGTTCAGACCTTCAAACTCGCAGAGTCCTCCTAGGCGCCGCAGCTCGGCGACGAAATCGCTCAGTTTTTCGCCTGGTTTCTGATCTCGGCGGTAAAATTCGTTGCGCCGGATCAGGATGGGGACCTTGGGGGCGTAATGGCGCCGCAGGATAGGTTCGAGGACGTCCCAGTCCATGGCGGTTGCGTCTGCCGGCTTGGCCAATGCCTTGGCCATCTGGAAGACCTCGGTTCCGCAATGGGTGAGGAAGACGGTGCATTTTAGCGGGCCCGGGGCGTCCTTCATTCCGGTGCACTCGATGTACATGCGGAAACGGTCTGAGAACGATTCCCAGTCCTCAGTGGCGGGGTTGAAGGGGGCGGGCGGTGCGATTTTCGCCATCTCTGTGCTGGAACTGGCTCTTGTTGGACACGGGGTTCGGTTCAGGGTCGGAATCCCATCCTCGTCGCCAGTGTCGTGTCCGCAAAAGGATGCCAGGAGTCGGTGACTAAGTTTCAAGCTCTTTATTTAACAGTTGTGAACCGAACCGGCGAAAAGGAAAAAGCCCGCGGCTTTTATCCTTTTCGCTGCGGCGGCCGCGGCCAATGGCAGCGATTCAAGTCTCCCGCTCTTGGAGTGAGCCAATCACGGGAGACTTCAATCGGGCCAATCAGCGCGGCTCGCCTGGCCAATCAGAAATCCCCGCGCTTTAGCCAATCAAAGCGCGGGGATTTCAAGTATGCAAATTAAGGACAGAACAAGTTGGATTTCACAAGTCTTCAAGTTACCAAGGTTGGACACTCCTGATGTGGAATCAAACATCTGTAGAGTTGTTTTTCTAATTTATTAAAAGAAAACTCTTGTCATAAAAATGTGGCTGGTACCGTTTGCAGCATTTTTTGTTGCTTGTCCTCATATTTTACATTGTTGCATTTTTAAATTGTATTTCTACCTTCCCTATTTTAATTACATGAGGGGGTCTCAGTTTTTCTTATTTATTCATCCAATTTATATCTAATACCAATGAAGAGTTGCTGTAACAGTCACCTCACTGTTACAGCAACTTTTCATTGGCATTTTCATCATGTTTGTATTTTACTAAGTTATCCACAAGATGAAAGGTAATTTTTACAGAGTTTTTAATGAGTTAAATGTTTAATAATACCTGGAATGAAGTGGTTCCTTGAAAAGGATTCCCAGGTATTCACTCATAAATCTATTCATTCATATTTCTGCATTTAGTTGAAGTTACCTTCCGGGAGGAGGCTTCGTGGTATCTGAAGAAGAACATCTAGATTCACTATAGTTTTGTTCCCTATAGCATCAACATGATAGCATCAACACACAGCATCAACCATGTAGCACAAACATACAGCATCAGCATGAATATGTACGGCTGTAAACATGTATGTACATAGCATGTGTATATGTGTGTTATGTATGTGCATGGGTGGCTATATACTTTCTTTTGAGAGTAAGCAACATAATTTTGTTTTTAATGTATGCCAGTGTACTGATAGTAAAAAATGACAATAAAGGTCATCTTATCATCTTATCTTTATCTAATATCAGGATGTTCTTGTAGATGTAACAAAGTATGACATGATTTTGGGTGGCCAAGGGTCATAGGCTGAAAATAAGGTAGGTGGTGACATGAGTAAGACTATATGATGCATAAGAATGGGACAGGAGTTTTCCACTTCGAGAGAGATTCTCTGGTGTGTTTTTTTAACCACATTAAGCCAATTTAGAGGGTTGTGGGTTTTTTTTTAATCAGTGTAAGCATGCTCTTCAGTGAAGCTGGTCTTCTGGTAACTCCATGGACACTAAATATATTGTAGCTTCTTGGCACAAATACAAATGCAGCTTGTTATTTTTATTTAAACATCTATTTGCAACCACAGGCTTTAGCAAAATACATGTAAACTTAGAGTTAGTTTACCTTTAGTTTTGCTGGCAGCACCTTGAAGATGGGGCACACAATGAAAAATCCAGAGCCATTTTCAAAAACTGTGGTGTGAAATATGTTTTTTGGGAACACACGTCAATGAAAATTACCCGAGGCTGATGGGCCAGTTTCCAAAGGGTAATCAACGCATTGTGACAATGTAGCTTGGGACATACCCACCACTTCAAAACCTTAGAGATACAAGGACTGAAGAGAAGGCTGCTTCTGCCTCACCTTACCTCACCTCATCTTCTTAATTAATCTCTAAAGAGCTTTGAACTTGTACTAAGGCCTCCTGATGAGACCAACCTTTCAAAGAATAATTGCTGGTTTAGGTTTTATGAATATTTTACAGTGGGACATTTATTAAGACAGCAGAGGCAAAAGCAGAAACATCCTTTGCTGTGTTGGAAGAAATATCCATCTGGATTCAGTTCCAAGTAGGGAGAAAGACAGTGGAAACATGGAGGCTGATTGGAAAGACGGTTTAATGGTGAAGCAGAACCACCAAGCATATGTGATTCTGGATAGCTGAGTGGAGAGTGAGTGTTATTTATGCCCTCTCTTGGGCTTTGAACGTGAGCTTCCTGTTCCTGTGGCAAGGGCATGTATTCTATTGGCTGTAGTCAGATTCCCATATGGATTCATGTTTGTCTGAATCAAATTTGGTTGAACCTTGGGCTGATGTAATGAAGGGGCTTTGTTGTGCAGTTTCTATTGTGACTGAATGGCTTTGTCCTGAAGAATAATCCCATCATTCTGGAGCTGAAGGTCTTTTGTTTTGTAGATATAGGCTGACATCAAAATGTCTGCTGGCAGGCGTCTGAGGCTGAGTTTCTATGTCCCTTAGGATTTCTATTTCTCTTTTAGGGGAAATATTCTGCCTTTTTAATATTTCCTAAAATATTTAATTCTTCTAGGAGAGGGATGAGTGCTAACTTTCTACAACTGCTATGTCATTTGTCAATGTCATTAAAAAAAAGATAATGTTTAATTCAATGTTCAGAGCAGATCTTAATTTAACATCCACAGTGCAATTCTAGATAAGATCTAGATCAGGAGTCTTCAAACTTGGCAGCTTTAAGACTTGTGGACTTCAATTCCTAAAATTCCTCCTCCAGTCATGTTAGCTCAGGAATTCTGGGAGTTGAAGTCCACAACTCTTAAACTTGCCAAGTTTGAAGATCCTTGATCTAGATAATTATTCTGGCTTACTCATTATTACCATCTGGGATCTCTAATTAAGAAGAGATTCAGATCAATGTTCCCAGTATTATATGGGAACTTTTTGTATTTAATATTTGTTTTATGTTATCAAGTTGATAATTAGAGGCACCTTGCACTCTGTTGCAATTAGCTTAATTATCCCCTATACAATAAATCCCAATTGATTAGCTTCAAAAGACAGTCCGGAAGCTAAAATCAAGTTTAATGAATCAGTGAGTGAACAAATCCAGAAAGTAGCTAATTTCCTATGAAAGATTGGAAGTAGTTTTTAGTTCATTTCTAATCAATCAATCTATTCAGGCTCTTTCAAACCAAAGCCTCTCTCATAACTGCTGCCTATTACAGTATTAAACTATGATCTGTTGTATTTTCAGCTGCACAACATTTCCATACAAACCTCTTGTGAGATTCACACAATTTGCCTTAAGTGGAGAAAGAGGATTCACTCACAATTGACTCAGAACTTTTTGGAGCTAGTCTGTCCTCTTTCTGACCTTAAATTTACCAGATTCACACAATGTCTTGGATTTAGCAATGGCCCTGTTAAACACGTTGAGTAAATGCCTTCCCTTACCAAAGAGTAACATGAACTTAGGAGCTCAGTGTTCAAAACCCATTTTTTGTGTTTTAAAATAACGATTCTGCAAGTCAAGCTTGACCCCTAGGGTTTTCACAAACACACACAAGTAGTTTCCTTGGCAATAGTATGGAATCAGTTTGCTCTTGCCTCCTATTATGGGATCGTTTTACTCCATCAAAAATACTTTACACACCAGGCAATAACAAACAAAGAGGGTTTTCTTTTGGATAATTATTACTTTATGTGTCATTGGGGCATTATTTGGCAATATCAGCTATTCACAAATATACAAGACAAGCAGGCAAGGAAAAAGCTGATAAATAGCTCCAAAATATAACTATTTCCTGTCTAGTATCAAGCCAACCAGGCACAGAGGTTGCCAGCAGGATCAGATTCCAACGAAAGGTGGAGGATTACCCAGAGGTCCCGTTCACCCACTGTGCTAGCCTTCCATTATTTTAATTATGATTTGTTCAACAAATGGCCTATTTATAAACTGTAGGATAAACTGCATGTCAACTCATAAAATATTTCTATGGTCTTTTAGAATTGCCAACAGAAAGGGAGTGGGGAGTAGTGCGGAAGCTTGCATTCCATAAATGTTTTCAAAGAAAGTGACTAGGTGATGGAAGTGTCTGCCATGCAAAATTCTAACTGGAGAACATAATTGGCTTGAGACTCATGATAGCTACCCTGTCATTGCAGTTGCAATACACCAAGATTAAGCAAATCACATTACTTATTGTGTGTGCGCTGCCCAGAGTCCCTTGTTTTGTGACGAGGATGGCTATATAAATTCTTCAAATAAATACATATTTTATTGTACTATGTGTCTCCAGGAATAGTCTCAAGAGCAGCATCCAATCAGCAGCTAGAGCTTCAGCCAAACAGTGTATTTTCCTTTCTGTTCTGTTCAAGAATGTTCAACCTTTTCCTTGAGGTAGCAGAAAGATTTATTGCCATTTACCATTTTACCGTTTTCATGTTTATGGTTTTCAGTGTTTGTAAGCCATCTTCTAGAGCAGGGGTATCCAACCTTGATAACGCAAAGCTGGCTGGGGAATTCTGGGAGTTGAAGTCCTCCAGGCTTAATGTTACCAAGGTTGGACACCCCTGTTCTTGAGCCATCTCTAGATAAGATGGGCAGAACACAAATCAAATAACAAAGAAATAAACACTTTTAAAAAATATCTACACCAGCATAGTTGCTCTGTTGACTGTCCTTGTTGTAAAAGATTGTGGGGAGACTGGGAAAATAATGGAAGATGGATGAAGGGGGCTGAATTCATTGATAACTTGTCTCATACAGGTGTCCTTGAGATATGACAGTAATGGAGCATGCCCATTATGGTCACAAGTTGTGAGGTTCGTTAAGTGAGGCACCCACATGATCACCCTGCTTAAAACACCCAGTCCCTTCTTTCCCCTTTGCGGTCATTAAGCAAAGCATGAGGTCTCTCAGGAGTGGGGAAGACCATGGGAAGCCTAGCATAGCCCCAGCCCCATACTGTGGCACCTCCACAACTCACAATATGGCCTGTTCCATGTCTCCCATGGCATCCCCCACCCCAGAGGTACCCATGCTGAGTTTCCAACCCCACGAGTTCCTATTGATCTTAGTCCTGCTTTCCCTCCCCACTGGGTGTCCATAGGGTTTGATCCTGTTTCCAGTGGTGGCATTCAATTTTTTTTTACTACCGGTTCTATGGGCGTGGCTTGGTGGGTGTGGCATGGCATGGTTTGATGGGCGTGGCTTGGTGGGCATGGCAGGGGAAGGATACTGTAAAATCTCCATTCCCTCCCCACTCCAGGGGAAAGTTACTGCAAAATCTCATTCCCTCCCCACCCCACTAACCTGCTTTCCAGCTCCATTCTCCTGTGCAGGGCAACCAAAGAAGACCCAGCTGATCGACTGGGACTCAATGGGAGGCAGAAAATAGATAGGGGAGGGGTCAGTCAGAGGTGGAATTTGCCGGTTTTCCAAACTACTCAAAATTTCCGCTACTGATTCTCCAGAACTGGTCAGAACTTGCTGAATACCACCTCTGCCTATTTCCCACCCCACTATCTGATAACCTCCTCACCACCACCTGTCACAGTTTAGTCACTTATTCAGTATATGTCCTTCTGGAAGCAGCTACTCTACACAGTGGATGCTGTGTGGCGCTGTCCCAGAAGTGGGTGACATTGTGGGAGAGGCTGAAACGAACGGTGGCTACTTTAAAATAGCACCTGCTTCTGGGATGGTACCACAAGGCCTATCTAGGATGGTCATGCAGCAGAACAGCCTGCTGTCCTTCATGAATGTGATTTGTAGAGCTGGTACCAAGGAAGCTGGATAGAAGCTGGATAGAGAGTTTGTACTCATTCAAACAGACTTTGCCTTCATGAATGCAGGATAAATGAGGGCGGGAAATCCCTCTTGCGGTTTCCCAGGTTCTCTGTTTATCTCAAGACGATCCTTAATAAGAGTTTCCTAAAATCTGTGTAATTCCTGAGTTTTTGATCCTGTGCAACAGTGTGGGACTGCCTTCACACTTCTGCCTGGGCCCAACTTTGTGTCTTGGACTGCAATTGAAAGCTTAGGGAGCAAGGGCCGTTGTCAAGAGCTCTTGTGCATTTTCAGGTGCATTTTCAGAGTTGTGTGGAAGACACAGATCCTTCCAAAATCGCAAAGAATGAGGGGATCCAGTCAAGTAAGACTACCAGGGTCGCTTCAGCAAAGCTGCAGCAGAGGAATGGTACCTATCAGTACTGGACAGTAGCTCCCAATCACATTGCAACCACATGAAAGACAGGACCACAATGAAAAGAATTTGCAGTTCTTTTCACAAACCCAACATTCATATCTTGATGGAACAGCCACAGGATCTTCATGGCTTCCTGCTTACAACCAGGATCATGAAGGAGGGGTTCACAAAATACTGAATCAGGCCATTTAATAGCAGGCATGGATCCCTGTCTTCTGGCCAAAACTATTAAAATAAGCATCTTTCAACACTCATGGAATAGATAGCAAATAACTTTTGTGGAGGAAGATATGATATCGAAATTATTGATGGTTATGGAAGTCTACCATGGTGTTTACATTCCTGGGCTCCCCTCATTAAAGTAATAGATAAGGTATACAGGTAGTCCTTGACTTACAACCACACTTGAGCCCAACATTTCTATTGCTAAGTGAGACATTTAAGCAGGGTCCTTCAACAATTAAGGAATAAGGATCAACTTGGGAGTAAGAGCACAGGTGGATGGTGGATGGCCCCTCCCATAGGGAATAAAGAGGAGCCAAAAGGGAATGGTGTTTGCAGGAGACAATTAGTTCAATTCATTAAGGTGAAGATCTGGTCCTGATTTCATGCCAAGCAATTTCTGCTACAGTGTGGTATTTGGAAGATATCAGCCTGGCAACTCCCCAAGCCTGATAAACGTGTGTAGTTGTGAAATCTCATGAAAGACTCCTTTGCCAAGACTTTGCTGGAGAGGAATTCACTTTAACCTAAATAAAAGGGGTTTTACTAGGATGAGGAATCTGCTTCATGATCTTGGGAAGCCTAGGTCACAACAGTTTATTCTTTAAGTTCTGAAACAAAGAGTGCTGTAGCTCAGGAGAGATTAGCCTAGATATTTACATTTATCATATTTAGTTCCTATCTTCCTGCTGGAACGGCAGGATGCATTTCCATAATAAAATTCTGTATCCAGTCCTGGAAGAATCTCCTATTGGCCAAATAGCATGCAAAAGGCTGCCAGTGCAAATGTACCCTGGAGCCAAGCCCTAATGATTTAAAAACTACCTGTGTCTGCAGTAATGATACCTTTACGCTCTCTGGGTTTTAGATGCGGGTGGCACCAAGACAGATGGCCCTGCGGTTGTCTCCTAATGAGCAGAGGAAATGCTAGAAATGTGGAATCTTGCTCCCATAAAACATTCTGCCCAGTTTTATAAATCCAGGAAATTTGTCTACTTCAAGTAGGTTTTGGAAGAGCCCCAGGGCTTTGAATGCCAAAAGCAAACCCAGAGTTCAGCCTGATTAGAGATTGTTTTCTGTCACTTCCTCTGCTTTGAGTTTTTTTGCTTTTGATCTAGCTTTGAAATCCATTTCTGACTTTGCCGCAAGGAAGGAAGTAAAGCCATTTATTTGCTCGGCAGTAGCTACTTCTCCTGAACCAAAAAAAAAGTTGCCTGCTTTCTTTTTTCTTTTTCTCTTTCAATTAAAGTCTGTCTTTCTGAGTTAAGGCCTATTCTATTTTGAAAGAGAATTATCTGCAGCTCAGGGTTGAAATCAGAGCTGACCTGTTCTGGAGAACCGGTAGCAGAAATTTTGAGTAGTTTGGAGAACCGGCAAATCCCACCTCTGACTGGAGATTTTACAGTGTCCTTCTCCTGCCACCAAGCCACGCTCACAAAACCAGTAGTAAAAAAGTTTGAATCCCACCACTGATTGAAATGAGGGATCTTTGGTGCTCTCTGATTACCAAACATCGTCAGCAGGGAAAAAAAACCCAGTAACTAAGAAACTTGAAGACTGTATTGCTTTAAAAATTAAGAAAAATACCATACTTTTGTCTTTGCTAGTGTACTTTTTATAAGGAGGGGTGTGTGATCTCTCCTTAGCTGTTCATCCTAGAATCATCATTCTTGTGAAGCCAAAATTCTTTCTCCAACATTACCATCACCCTAATCAGAGACTGGACTTTCCTTCCTTTGCCTGTTGTTGTTATTTTGACCAATCCTAACCTCTGTCTGTCTGGTAGCGAATTTGGGAACTGAAGTGCAACATAGCTGGAGAGCCACAGGTTGGGAAAGGCACAGGGGGTGGGCTGCTGGGAGTTAGGGAGAGCCCCTAGCTATAGATTCTTTGCAGAACCCCCAAATCCCACTCCTGGCTGGCCCTGCCCACCGCATCCCTCCCTCCCAGGAGTCCCCACGTGGCCCGTTTTGGATGTGGGTAATTGAAGGGCATGCACGGAGGCTTGGGGAGGGTGAAAAATGGGCCTCCCGGAAGTTCGAGAAGGCTGGAAATGGGCCTGTTTCTGGTTTCCAGAGAGCCTCCAGAGCCCGGGGTGGCTCTTTTTGCCCTCCTGGAGGCTTGAGGAAAGCCTCCGGAGCCTGGGGAGGGCAAAAACGCCCCCCCTGCCATGGTGCAGGAGGCCGACTAAGCCACGCCCACCATGGCCACGCCCACCCAGCAACCAGGCAGAGTACCCTTTGCTAAAATTTTTGAAGCGCACCCTGGGAAGGCAACTGGAACAGAGGTGGTATTCAGCAGGTTCTGACCAGTTCTGGAGAACCGGTTGCGGAAATTTTGAATAATTCGGAGAACAGGCAAATCCCACCTCTGACTGGAGATTTTACAGTCTCCTTCCCCTGCCACGCCCTCCAAGCCACGCCCACAGAACTGGTAGTAGTAAAAAAAAAAAAATGAATCCCACCACTGAACTGAAAGCTCTATTTCTGTGTGTCATCATAACAAAAATGGTCATGTACTGTATATAAACTAGGTTCTAAGCATTTAAATTTCCAGAGCTGGTATGAGAGACATAGAAATAGATTTCAGATAGTCCTCAAGTTACAACCATTTGTTCAGTGAAAGTCCAAAGTTACAACAGCACTGAAAAAAGTTACAGCTGGTTCTCTCACAACCACTGCAGCCTCCCCATGGATAGATGATCAAAATTCAGGTGCTTGGGAATTGACATGTATTTATTATTGTTGCAGCATCCCAGGGTCATGTAATTATCGTTCATGACTTTCCCAGCCAGTTTCTGATAAGGAAAGTCAACAGGGGTAGAATAGTTTTTCTTAATGACCATGTGATTCATTTAAGGGAGTGATTTGCTTAACAGTCACAGCGATAAAGGTTGTAAAATCAGGCATGACTCACTTAGCAACCACTTTGGTTAACAACAGAAATTCTGGTCCAAATTGTGGTTTTAAATCAACTTGTGATATCATTTCTCCATCTATCTTAATTTTGGAATAAATAATATACCAATGTGAATATGCATTGAGTTACCTGGAAGTCGTTTTATCAGAAACAGCAACCTTCCTCTTCCTCCTTCATCATCCTCATCACCAGCACCACCACCTCCACCATTTTAATTTAACGACTCCATAATCCCTTGCAGAGTGGGTCTAGGTAACTGAAAGGAGCAAGCAGAGTGTTTTAATGGCTGGATGCCCTTCCTGTCACCAATGCGGAGTTTTGTTCAGCAGGTATATTCTCAGTGTGCCCAGAGAGAGAAATATCTTCCTCTACTCAAGATCGAACTCACAGCCTCCTGATTATGAGACGAGAGCTCCACCTCCAGACCACTGCACCACTCCTAACAACTATGATACACATGCTCTCTCTATATATTGATTTATATCAGCTTTGGATACAAGAATTAACCAAATATATTAAAATAGTTTTTTTAAAAGATAATTCTTTGAATCAATTGACAAATGATTCCTGTGGTTGTTTGGGGTTAACATTATTTGGCAGCGTATCTGCCTACTCTTAATTGTATATTTAATTGTATATTTAAACAGGCATTGCAAACACCATGGATGCTATCTACCACATAATGAAGTGAGCCCTGAAGTTATGTGAACTCAACCACAGCTATTATGGTTATTTTTTTAATGAGACCCCTTATTTATTAGCAGTTGCATTATTTTGCTTCTCACTTTTCAATACTTAATGTAATAAGATAATCACAAATTCATCTTTTTTTCGTAGCGTGTTTCCAAATTATCTTGAAAGGCAGCCCTCGTATTCTTTATCACCACTTCAAGTAAAGGAAATATATAGATATAGATATACAGAATAGTATGTGCACCAGTTGAGTTCTTTTACTTAAAACTATTGATTCTGGGGCTTCCCTGCTGAGTTCCTCACATAAATTCTAAGTAAGATGCTAATCCCAAGTCTCCTCACGTTTCTTTGTTTTTGGATACATTTGCTAAACAGTCCTTGGACATCCCACTGTTAAAGAGAGAAGGACGTGAATGTTAGGAATGTGTCGAATTTTTCAGACATTCTGTTGTGGTTCACTGGCAGCAGGTGCAGATGGCTGAGGTCTCTTCAGAGAAGGAGGACTCAGATGAGGAGCCTGCATGTGATGCAGAGATGGGGCCAGGACCATCAGGGAGTGGAATGCTGCCTTTGGAGATTGTAGAGGCTGGCAGCCGTGATGAAGAGGCCCCCAAGGAACCTGTGCCCAGTCTGCGTACGCACACAGCTCCTCAAAGGAAAGAGCAGCTGCAGCAGCATGGGTGACTCAGAAGTAAGGCTGCAAGGGAATGGCCCCTCCCTTAAGAGATAAAAGCCAGCCGAGAAACCGGAGTTCTTTGCAGGAAGCAAAGAAGTTTTTGCACTCAAGCCTTGTGGATGTTCGGACTCTCTTAGTTTGTGTTTGGAGACTCTTTGTGTTTGAACTATTTATTGGCAACTTTATCTCGTGCTCTTGGTAACCTTGCACAACCTCGGAAAGCTCGTTCTTATCAGAGACAATTAGTTTGAAACAGCCTTTTAACTGGGAAGGAACGGAATTCGTAAAGAATCATTAAAAGGTTTTGCTGTTACCTCTGTTTCATGTTTGTTTCCTTGAACAAGGTTTGGGTCAGAACACATTCATATGCTCGTGTTCTACCTACTCAGTCCAGCAGCATAGTCTGACAGAATAACAGTTGAAAGGAGGTCTTGGAGGTCTTCTAATCCAAGCCCCTACTCAAACCATTTGTTACCCAATTCTTTCTTAAAAACTTCCAGTGTTGGAGTATTTACAACTTCTGCAGGCAAGCCATTCCACTGATTAATTGTTCTATCAGGAAATTTCTCCTTAGTTCTAAGTTGCTTCTCTCCTTGATTAGTTTTTATCCACTGCTTCTTGTCTTGCCTTCAGGTACTTTGGAGAATAACTTGACTCCCTCTTCTTTGTGGCAGCCCCTGAGATATTAGAAGACTGCTATCATCTCTCTCCTGGTCCTTCTCTTCACTAGACTAGCCATGCCCAGTTCCTTCCTCTAACCTTAAACCAGTTATTTGGTAGTATGTGCAAAAGCAGCACCCATACTGGGCTCATGATATTCAGCAGTGGAAGTGAAAGTCAAAACACAGTTTCCATCCATTGCTTCTTGTCCTGCCTTTAGGTGCTTTGGAGAATATTTATTTTTTATTTTATTTATTTGGTTTGTCAATTGCTTACAAGATAATAGGTATAAGTAAAAACATAGTTATGAATACATGGATACATATAAGAAAAAATAAAAGAAACAATAGGACAGGGACGATAGGCATGTTTGTGCGCTTATGCACACCCCCTACAGACCTCTTAGGAAAGGGGTGAGGTCAATAGTAGACAGTCTAAGGTTAAGGTTTCTGGGGAAGAAACCACAGAGTCAGGTAGGGTATTCCAGACATTGACCACTCTGTTGCTGAAGTCGTATTTCCTGCAATCAAGTTTGGTGCTGTTTACCTTGAGTTTGTATCTATTGTGTGCTCTTGTGTTGTTATGGTTGAAGCTGAAGTATCCATTGACAGGTAGAACACTGCAATGTATGATTTTACATACTATACTTAGATTGGACCGAAGGCGGCATAGTTCTAGGTTTTCCAGGTCTCGAATTTCTTGACTCCCTCTTCTTTGTGGCAGTCCCTCAAATATTGAACACTGTTATCATGTCTCCCCTGGTCCTTCTCTTCACTAGACTAGATCTACCCAATTCATGCAACCATTCTTCATTTGTTTTAGTCTCCAGGCCTTTAATCATTCTTGTGGCTCTTTTCTGCACTTCCTTTTCCTTTTTTATTTATCTGCCTGGGTATATAGGCTGTGCTATAATAAATATTTGTCATGTTTCTACTGTATCTACCACATGGGATGATGGTTTCCCAAAATATTTATTTTTGTTATGTTGGCTAAAGGACAGATGATGATGGCCCTCCTCAAATTACATAATTTTAAAGGGGATTGGACCAATTCTTGGAGGGTTGTTGGGCTTATGATTTTCCTGAAAGTATTTGCTTCCCCATTATGAGACCAAGTATGTGTAAATTATTCTTTCCTACAATTTGGCCAAGCTGATTGGGAATTCTTGGGATTATTTTGTGGGGCTGGGGGTGATATTGTGTTTTTTTTTTTATTGACCACTGAGCAACTTCAGTGATTCACATAACTACTGACAAAAAGATTGTAAAATTGGGCATGAACTCAACAACTGCCTTGCTTGACGGTGGAAATTTTGGTCCCAGTTGTGGTTCTAAATTGAGGAGCATCACTCCAGAGTTCGAAACCCAATATTAGAATATTACAATTGCTTGTGAAGCAGCTAGATGGCTCCACTAGCTATAATACTTTCATGCTAAAGTTTATTTTAAAACAGCATCACTTGGAAAGTTTGACTGTTTTTGTGAGCTATCCTTTTTGCTCAAGGCTTTACTTTTAATTGAAATGTAACCCATAAATCTGAGTTATTATGTTAAATACCAAAGAAATTTCTTTTTTTCTGGCTCACCCCTGATGTAAGATGAATACCAATCAAAAAAGGAAAAATGAAAAGTGGATTTTTAAAAAATCAAGCATATTTAGTGATGTTTTCTATTTGATGCTGCTTTATTAGACTATGAAAAAAATGTGAAAAGGATGAGCTTTGGTATGTAATTTAGAATATTTTAGTGATACTCTTTAGGAAATGTTTTGTCCAATGATATTTCAAACATGAACACAAAAGCTCTGGGCCTGGCTGTCATTTTTAAGACAATATATGATGGTGCAGTGGTTAGAATGCAGTATTGCAGGCTAATTCTACCGACTGCTAGCAGTTTGATCCTGACCGGCTCAAGGTTGACTCAGCCTTCCATTCTTCAGTAAAAAGAGGACCCAGATTGTTGGGAGCAATATGTTGACTCTGTAAACCATTTAGAGAGGGCTGGAAAGCACTCTGAAGCCATATAGAAGTTTAAGTGCTATTGCTGTATGATTATGCAATAAATTTTGAGCAATAGATGTTTGCTTTGATTGATTCACAATAAATAAAAGTTGATTCTGAGGTAGGGCCACTAAAGATTCAACTAAAGGATATGGCCTTCTTTTCACCCTGATGTTCTCTGTTTGGCAGGCATAGTCTTAAAATTAAATATTTGCTTTTTTTTTTTTAAATAGACTGTTTAAATGATGACAGTAGTCATTGAAACTTTTGTGTACTGTGAACTTGTAAATATTCTACTTCTTTCTTCTCCACATCCATCCCTAACAGCCTAGATTTATATTATTTCATTTACTTCCCAATTCCAGCAATTGGTTTCAATCCAGCCCCTTCAAATCTATAATCACTATAGACCGTAGATTACACGATTCCTTAAATGTTTCTACACTATGTAAGGAAATGTAACATTTGACTAAACAAAACTGCCCATCCTTTCGTTTAGTTGTCTTTATAATCAGTGTGCTACCTAGCAGTGCTTAAAACCCATCGGATGATGACTTGCGTGTTCAGCTAGTCTTAATGTGTATTTAATATGTATTCAAATTGTTAGTTAAGATTACATTGTAATCCATTTAGCTAGCCATATACTGAGGATTACTGTTTCTATCCCATCTTCCATATGCTGTAATAAAGATTTGATTTGATATAATTAGATGGAGAAATTATGCAAAATAAACACAGTCTTGCAGTCTGGGGAATTTTGGCAGGGAACAACCAGCAGTTTTTCTTGAGATGTAATTTGTTAGGGTTTCCCCTCCACCCCACATATAATCCTCCAAACATAAAGCTCAAACTACCCATTAAGCTTCCTAGCCAGGTTTCCCAGCATTAAACCCTTTTAAAACCTGCAGTTAATAAAAAAGACATCTCCCTTTTGCTTTCAAAGGGACATCTGAACAGGAAATGTTCAAAAGTTCAGTAAGAAGAACCCACATGTCAGGTGTGCATGAGGCATGTGAGGGGATATTTTCCATTTTTAAAATTCCCTTCATTTTCCTCTCTTCTGAGTTTATAACCAATGGACCAGAACATTCCTTCCGGAACATCTTAGCAGCCAAAAAACAATGGACAAAACTGGAAAGTTAGAAAGATGGTTATTCAGCTCTGCCTATCTCTCAAGAGAATTCAAAAGAAAACTTTTCAATAGCTTGCATATAGCAGAGTGCTGGAGTTCAAACAAGAAACTGGACTTTCCAGGGGTCAAGCTTCATTTGCTTTCTTCTTATGTTTCCAGTAGGGGGTTCTTGTTATTTTCCAGTGTAACTACACTGCTTCAGAGAGAGACAGGGAGGGGGAGGGAGAGAGAAAGTGAGAGAGAGACAGCGACAGAGATAGAAAGAGGGAGAGGGAAAGAGAGAGAGAGAGAGAAAGAGGGGGAGAGAGGGAAAGACAAAAGAGAGAGAGAAAGAGAGGGGGAGAGAGAAAGAGAGAGGGGGAGAGAGAGGGAGAGACAGAGAAAGACAGAGAGAGAGACAGAAAGAGAGAGAGAGGGAAAAAGAGGGAGAGACAGAGAAAGAAAGAAAGAAAGAAAGAAAGAAAGAAAGAAAGAAAGAAAGAAAGAAAGAAAGAAAGAAAGAAAGAGGGTGAGAGACAGAGAGTGAAAGAGGGAGGGAGGGAGAGAGGGAGGAAGAGAGAGTGAAAGAGGGAGAGACAGAGAGAAAGACAGAGACAGAAAGAGAGAGATGGAGACAGAGTGAGAAAGACAGAAAGAGAGACAAAAAGAAAGAGAGAGACAGAGAAACAGAGACAGAAATAGAGCTAGTGAGTGAGCAAGAGAAAGACACAGAGAGGGGGGAGGAAGGGAGGGAGGGAGAGTAAAAAACTCAACATACATAGTCCCCAACTTACTACTACAGTTGGGATCAAGGTAGTTGTTAAGTGAATCATGCCTGATTTTGTAACCTTTTTTTTTAAACTACAGTTGTTAAGCCAATTTTGCAGTTGTAATGTGAATTATTAAGCAATCCATTTTCCGCCATTGCTTGCTAGAAGCCAGCTGGGAATATCACAAAGGGAGATCACCCAGCCGCTGGGAGGCTGCGATGATCATAGATAAATGCCTGTTACCAAGCACCAAAGTTTGATCACCTTACCATGGGGTTGCTACAAGAATTGTAAATGTGAGCAATGTCTGTAAGTCTCTTTTTTCAGTGCCATTGTAAACATTTGAACAAAAGTTTGTAAGACAAGGAATACCTGTATTTGCTCACCTGGAGATTGATGTACAACTCTTTCCACCATAAGGCGCTTCTTTAGTCCTTAGGTCTGTTCAGTGTTCACTGACCAGTTCAGTGACTATTGAAATTAATGTGTTTTAGTTTTCACTTCCGCAACTGAACATCATGAGCCCAGAATGAATGCCCTTTTTTCACATACTACCAAATAACTGGGTTAAGGTTAGGTTAGGAACTGGCCATGGCTAGTCTAATGAAGAGAAGGACCAGGGAAGACATGACAGCTGTCTTCCAATATTTGAGGGGCTGCCACAGGGAGGAAGGGGTCAAGCTATTTTCTAAAGCACCTGAAGACCAGACAAGGAATAATGGATGGAAACTGAACAAGGAGAGATTCAACCTGGAAATATGGAGAAACTTTCTGACAGTGAGAACAATCAACCAATGGAACAGAAGTTGCCTTTGGAAGTTGTGGGAGCGTCATCACTTGAGACTTTCAAGAAGAGATTGGACTCCCATCTGTCAGAAATGGTGTAGGGCAGGTATGTCCAAAGTTTCACCTGGGGGCCAATTGAGACCCGTTTTCAAATTTCGAGCGGCCCACAGCCTCTTCTTCCCGCCAGCTCAGCCTGTCACTCATTCCCACCGGCCAGCATTTTTCCCTTCACTGCACAGCAGTTTGGCCCCACACATTTTTACCTCACCAAATCTGGCCCTCTTTGCAAAAAGTTTGGACACCCCTGATGTGGGATCTCCTGCTTGGGCAGGGGGTTGGACTAGATGACCTACAAGGTCCCTTCCAACTCTGTTATTCTGTTACAAAAAACTCTGTCTTTAGTATACTATCCAGCAGCTCCATTTCCTTCTTTTGAGATTATTGACTTAATTTGGCATTGGACCACCCCTTCTTTTTTAAGGACGGAACCTCAAAAATATGACTTACCCGATGAATGACCTGGCATTACATCTTATACTACAGAATTGTGTTTAGGTTTGCTAACTTTTTAAAACCACATCTGTGTCTTAACAGTATCTAGACCTACAAAATTAATAGATACTATTATTACCTTAGTGCTTGGCTTCAGGGTATGTTCCAAAGAACATGAAAACCTAAGGGTACATTCCTGGAAACATCACCGAGAGGGACTTTCAATATAGGTAATCCTTAACTTAAAACCATTCATTTATCACTGTTTGAAGTTACAATGGCACTGAAAAAAGTGACATGACTTTTTTCACATTTATAACTGTTGCAGCATCCCCATAGTCAACCTGGCCAAAATTCAAATGCTTGGCAACTGACATGTACTTATGACTGTTTCGATGTCCCAGGGTTACGTGATCACCTTTTGTGACCTTCTGACAAGCAAGGTCAATGGAGAAACCAGATTCACTTAACAACTGTGTTAGCAACTTAAAAACTGCAGTGATTCAGTTCACAACTATGTTGTGAGATGGGAGAAAACTCACTTAACATCTGTCTTGCTTAGCAACAGAAATTTTGGGCTCAGCTGTGAACTTAAGTCAAGGACGACCCGTACATCTTTCACAAATTGTCTGTGATCCTCAAAACTGGAATGCCAAGGGGCTTTTTTAAAAAAAAGTCATATTGGGGACGTAATTACATAGCCTATGTTCTATTTTCCTCTCCTCTTATCCTACAAAACATTTTATTTTGCAAATGCATGACAATCTGATGTCACACTGTTCATGCATTGATATGTTTGTAAAAATAAAAAAAAATAAAAAACTTAAAAAAAACATTTTATTTTGCAAAAAAAGTGCTTTTTGTGGGACTTCTAGATCACATAAAGACTGGTGTGGATGTACAACACAACAACCTGAAATTTTAATTTAAAAAGGGGTTTTTTGGACAAAAACAAGGAGCATGTGCTTTTGCACACCACTTTTGTGTGCAAAATAATTAAACATTAGAATGTTAGCTTGTCTTCTGTGAAGAACAAAGACTAATGGACATGGCTGCATAAATCTTGACTAAGTTCATTTCACTAAGTTTGTTTCATAACCAACAGGGACCCTGTTCATTATAACCTTGTCATGATGTCTTCTAAAGTGAAGTCTACTTAAAAGTACACATTGCTAATAATTCCCCTTTCTCTTTTATTGGCAAATGCAGTTAAAACTGCAGAACAGAAGTAAATACTGTCTTTGTGTTTTCAACACAAAAGACAGATTTTTCCATTTTTAAAAACATGGCTACAAATCCTGCACTGTTTTTGAGCTTTCCTCCAAGTTGTTGATTCTTTCTTTTGTAATAGGGATTAATGAGACTGTTTTATTTCCCTGCTGCTGACCACCAAGTCAGTTTGACATCAGACGCAAAAGATTTTTACAAACACTTCTCCTAACACCTGACAGTAAAATCAAAATACTAAATTAAATAAATAATATTGTAGGGTTTTTTTTTTATTATTACACTCCTAATTAGTTATCTGATGTGGTCATTTCAGTCTTCCTAATGATAAAGATGATCTTGCTTGCTTGTCTAGAATGTTGATATTCTAAAGCAGTGGCTGGGTTTACACACATAAATCCTAAACCTGGATTAACACTTATTATTATTTTTAAAAAGTAAACATCACATAATATATTAAGTGTGGGTTCCTACAGCATGCTGAATTACAAAGAACTGAATCATATTTAATGCACAAAAAACAGAAAGTTAGGAGAACATAGTTACTGGATTTCCAAGTCAGAGTTAATGACTCTGGATCTCTGTCGAGGATTTGAATCATTGTTGAGAACCTAACAGGAACAGCCATGCAATATATGTAACCCTCAACTTGGAACCATTCATTTAGGGGCTGTTTGGAATTACAATGGCACTGAAAAAAGTGACTTACAACCATTCCTTACACTTACAACCATCAAAGCATCCCCATAGTCACAAGGTCAAAATGTGGGCATTTGCATGTATTTTACAGCAGTATATCATGTATTGTATTTGATCTTCATTATTCAATATTTATTAACTTATCATCCTTATTTAATGACCCCATAATCCCTTGCAGGGTGAAGTCTGGGCAACAAAATGGAGCTAAGTGTTTACTGGCTGGATGCCCTTCCTGTTGCCAGTGCAGAGTTTTTCCCCCAGCAGATATATTTTCAGTGTGCCCAGAGAGAGAAATATCTGCCCTACCTCAGATTGAACTCACAGCCTCCTGATTGTGAGGTGAGAGCTGCACCTCTAGGCCATTGTACCATTCTCAATATTTATTATGTTATCTCTAAAACTCAAAAATATCTTGATGGCGCATAATCTTCTCTCTCCCCCTCTCTCCCTCTTGCACTGTCTCTCCTTTTCTGTCATACATAACTCATACTACTGAAGTATTTCTATGGCTGAGTGGCCCTAACTGGTACCATATCTTAGTGGTTGCGCTAGAGATACAGGATTTGTGTTGCTATTCATGCTATGTAGAACCAGTGATTCAAGTTCACACTGTACTCACAAATTTAGAAGTTTACTATGAGTGTGACACATTCCCTACCTTTCTGTTTGGCTGGGAGTTATAAACTCAAGATATACTTTCTTGGAAAGGAACGCTTCGGAATTTAAGAATGATATGCACTGGATTTTCAGACCTTAAGAGCAAATATAGCGAGGTATCAAAAGACCGCTGCACAAAATTATTAGCCTGGTAATGCCATCTTTCGATCTGACTTTGGAAATTAGGCTCATTTTGTACTATGTGTTGTGATTATGTGAAGGTTGATACATAACAAGAAGCCTGAAAACGACCCTTATATAAATTAGATCTGCCGATCATGAATCGGACAAAAATCAACTCAGGTTTGTTACTTCTTTCAAAGAAATAATGGGCCCAGTCCAGGGTTTACAGGGGTTCAAGAGAGCCCCTAGCAGTTCAGAGAACCCCCATACTCCACTCCTGTTTGGCCCTACCCACCCCACCCCTCCCAGGAGACCCCATGTGGCCCGTTTTGGATGCAGGTAAGTGCAGGGTGTGCGTGGAGGCTCTGGGAGGATTGAAAAACGGGCCTTCCAGAAGTTCGGGAAGGCCGGAAATGGGCCCATTTCTGGCTTCCAGAGAGCCTCCAGAGCCCAGGGAGGCCATTTTCACCCTCCTGGAGGCTCAAGGAAAGCCTCCGGAGCATAGGGAGAGCAAAAACGTCCCCCCTCCTGCTGTGGTGCAGAAGACCAACTAGGCCACGCCCACCCAATAACTGGGCAGAGAATCCATTGCTAAAATTTTTGAAGCCCACCCCTGGCCCACTCTGACAACTCAGCTATATTTCAGGCAGGCCTGGTTTAATGATGGCAATTGGAACTTACCTATCGCTAAGCGTGATCACATCACTTAGTAGCGGCAATCCTGGCACTCTTTGTTGTTGTTGTTGTTAAGTGAGGATCACAGATTGTTAAGCAAGTCGCAGGTGTTGTGAATTAATAAAAGTGCTTGAATAAAGTTTGTTGAAACCTTAAAGCAAAGTGCAGGGTTCTGGCCCTGCACTTCTGATTGGCCGATAATAGCGATATCGGATTGGTCCGTTCAGGAGAATCTGATTGGCTATTAATGAGCCCTTCTCATTGGTTAAAAGGAGCTAACGTTCCTGAGTTTTCATTGGCTAAATACCCAAGAGCTTGCCTAAATAAAGGGGGCTTTTGTGGCCGTTCAGAGAGCTGTTGCACCATGTTAAATAAAGAGTTGAAGTTCACTGTTCGTCGGCTCATCTCTGCTTCTTGCGCCACGCACAGAACATAACACAGGCGATGAGGATGGGATGTGGAGACGTCAGAGCTGACTGAATACTACAGAGCGATAACAGAGCACATGGCTGAAACGCACCAACGGCGGAACCATGTCCGGCAGCCTCATACCACCTGCTCCATTCGACCCGGCACAAGAGGACTGGGATTCATATATGGATCGCTTCCAGATGTTTCTGGAGACCAACAATTTGAAGGATGCCACTATTGGAAAGAAACGGGCGGTATTCCTAACTCATTGCGGGCCGACCATATTCAAGATGGCCAAAGCACTAGCGAAACCGGCAGAAGTGAAGTCCATGGACTGGGACGTCCTCGAACCCCTGCTAAGGGCCCACTATGCACCAACCGTACCAACGCTCATGAGAAGGCATGAATTTTACCAGAGAGATCAGTGGAAGGGTGAAAGTGTTGCAGATTTCATAGCGGATCTCCGGAATCTAGGAGGCCTATGCAGATTTGCCAACCTTGAAGAAGCCCTGAGAGACTGAATAGTTCTGGGATTAGATTCACCAGGCATGCAGAGTAAGATGATGGCGAAAGGCGACATTAGCCTTACAGATGCCATCACTGACTCTACTGCAGCAGAAGCAACCAGAAAGTCGGCTGCCCAAATGCGCCGCATCCACGCTCCACTTCGCCAACTCGCCAGCGAAGTTTCACCTCACTTAGAAGAACTGGCAATGACAGCCCACCACGAGGACCTCGAATCGTCATCAGAAAGCGATGAAGAAGAGGCCAACCAGCTCCGGTCTGAACAAGACCAATGCCAGAAATCACAGTACCAATGTGCTGGTTGTGGGGCAAACCACCCCCGATCAGACTGCAAATTCCTCGATGTGCTCTGCCATGTGTACGGGAAAAGAGGCCACATCGGATGGGTCTGTACAAGCAAGCTAGGACCCAGCCAAACCCTGAGGGGGGCTAACTATCGCCAATCTACAGGAAGCCATCCTGCAAAGCGAGAACCCTTAAACCACCAATGGAACAACCATTCCTACAGAAAAAAATCCCTAAACCACTCAACGAAGCGAGAAGAGGCACACCAAACTATTACAATTGGTCACGCCTCATCACTGGATGCCAAGAAAATCCGGGTGAAGGTGGCTATCGAAAACCAGTCTTGTATGATGGAAGTCGATTCAGGATCGTCCCTCTCGATGGTTTCCTGGAAGACCCACAAGCAACTCATCCCTACCGTCTGGCGACAAGACCTCCGCTTCCAAAGAATCATACTCAAAGATTATCAAGGAAATCGAATTCCAGTCGTGGGATCCAGCCAAGTCCGTGTCTCATTTAAAAATCGCACTGCATCTCTACCCTTGACTGTAGTCGACAGGGATCGGCCTAGCTTGTTAGGCCTCCAATGGTTCACTCCACTTGGAATTGAAGTAGCCGGCATTCACTGAACCAGCAGCAATGACTGGGAAGAGGCTCTCGTCCAAGAATTCCAGGACGTCGTTGCAGACAAACTAGGCGAGTACAAGGGGACCCCGATATTATTTAACCTCAACCCCGAAATAGCTCCCATCCGCCTTAAGCCTCGTCAAGTTCCATTCGCCCTTAAACCAAAGATTGACGAACAGCTTGATAAATTAATAGCCCAGGGGGTGTTAGAACCAACCGATCATTCTCCCTGGGAAACCCCAATCGTGACACCCATCAAGCCGGATGGATCGTTAAGAATTTGTGGGGACTACCGAGCCACCCTGAATCATACCCTGCAGCAAAACGCTTACCTGGTACCGGTGGTGCAACACCTTCTCCATTCCCTGGGGGGCGGAAAAGTCTTCGCTAAACTAGATCTAGCCCAGGCATACCAACAACTGCCTGTAGACAGAAAAACGGCAGAGGCCCAAATGATTGTTACGCACCGAGGTGCATTTAAATGTAACCGACTCCAATTCGGAGTAAGCGTGGCCCCGGGAATCTTTCAAAGTTTGATGGAAAGACTATTACAAGGGATAAAAGGCGTTGTCCCCTATTTTGATGACGTTTTAATTGCTGCTCCGACTCAAGAAATACTAAGGGAGCGCCTGGGGTTGGTTCTTCAGAGATTTAAAGACTCGGGTCTCAAAGTTAAGAAAAACAAGTGTCAACTATGTACTGATTGAGTAGAATTTTTAGGATATTTAATAGATAAACAGGGCATTCACCCCACCGATAGCAAACTTAGGGCAATAAAAACGCCCCAAAACCCCGCAATAAGGCGGATCTCCAAGCTTTCCTAGGCCTTATCAATTTTTATAACGTCTTCCTGCCTCACAAGGCAACCGTAGCCGAACCCCTACATCGTTTATTAGATAAAAAAGCAACCTGGGTTTGGGGGCACCAAGAGGAACAGGTGTTTCAATAAGTAAAAAACTTATTGACCTCCGACGCTGTTTTGATGCAGTATAATGAGACTTTGCCTTTAATGGTTACTTGTGATGCATCACCCTTCGGAGTGGGCGCCATTTTGAGCCACTTTTTACCAAACGGAAGTGAAGCCCCTGTTGCCTACTTTTCAAAAACGCAATCAAAAGCAGAACGCAATTACAGTCAAATCGATAAGGAAGCTCTTGCTATTGTATCTGCTGTTAAACGATTTCATGAATATATTTATGGGCGAGCTTTCACGATAATTGACCACAAACCCTTACTGGGAATAATAACGGGAGATAAACCAACCCCTTATATATTATCTCCCAGAATGACCCGCTGGTCAGAATTCTTGGCTGCCTATAATTATAAGTTGCAACACCACCCGGGGAAAGCCATTCCCCACACTGACGCATTAAGCCGTGCACCGCTTCCAGAAACCGTTGACGACCCTGCTCCGACCGTCACAACACTGCAGATTGAGACACTCCAAAAACCGCCGCTGACAGCTCACGGTATCGCGATTGAAACAAAACGTGATCCCGTTTTAGTACGTGTCCTCAGCTGGGTAGAACGTGGATGGCCGTTGGACCAAATCCCTGACAACTACGCTCCCTTCAAAAGTCGACAGACGGAACTGTTTTCCCAGAAAGGCTGCATCATTTGGGGCAATAGAGTTGATGTCCCAAAGCGGTTACAGCGAGTGGTACTGAGAACCTTGCACGATGGCCACCCCAGCATTGTGCGCATGAAAGCACTTGCACGAAGCTATGCGTGGTGGCCGGGCATAGACAAGCAGATCGAAGCCTGGGTAAAGACTTGTCCCAAATGCCAGGAAGTCAGCAACGCCCCACCGAAAGCGACCCCAACAGAATGGGAAACACCCACGGGACCATGGTCCCGTATTCATCTGGACTTTGCGGGACCTACGAATGGACACACATTTTTATTAACAGTGGATGCCTACTCGAACTGGCTCGAAATCCATGAGATGAAAAATACAACAACTGAATCAGCCATCAGGAAATTGGACAGATCATTTGCAACACATTCCGGACATTCTGGTATCCGACAATGGGCCCCAGTTTACCGCGCTTTCTTTTGAACAGTATCTGGCGGACCACGGTACTCACCATGCGCTAACTTCACCGGCGCATCCTGCGACTAATGGGAGGGCCAAGCGCATGGTACAATTTGTCAAAAGAGCTCTACATAAAATGGACTATGGCGATATCGAAGACAAGATTAACCGGATACTCCTTTTGCAGCACATCACTCCACACAGCGTCACCAACAAAACTCCCGCTGAGTTATTGATGGGATGGAAACTCCGCTCCCACCTCGACCGACTACACCCATCGTACGAATCTGAAAAACCACACGGATCCAGCGGGAAATGCCGTAATTTCCAGGTAGGCGACTTGGTTTTTGCGAGAAACTTTTATGGCGACCCATTGTGGGTCGAGGCAACTGTAATCCAAGTAACCGGACCCAGATCGTTCCGAGTGAAATGTTGCGACGATAGAATATGGAAGCGCTATATCGATCAGTTGCGTTCAAGGCTGCAGTCTAGGGTCTGCGATTCCAGTGATTTCCAAACTGAGGGGGAAGGAGACACTGAGGAGGCTGAGTTTGGAACGGCAGAAAGCACAAGCGGAAGAAATGACCGCTCAGAAGAAGAATCGGGGACAGGGGTTAACTCGCCTCAAAGGGATATCGAGGACATTAGTGGTAACGGAAGTTTAGATACAGAATCAGAGGCACCCTGCTCACCAGATAACATCCTACCCCAACAAGACTCTGGACAAATACCCGGAGGACAGCGTAAATCAAACAGACAATCAAAACAACCTGCCTACCGCAAAGACTACGTTACCGCATGCCTTAAACGGAACCCGGGGGGAAGGGGTGTTGTGAATTAATAAAAGTGTTTGAATAAAGTTTGTTGAAACCTTAAAGCAAAGTGCAGGGTTCTGGCCCTGCACTTCTGATTGGCCGATAATAGCGATATCGGATTGGTCCGTTTAGGAGAATCTGATTGGCTATTAACGAGCCCTTCTCATTGGTTAAAAGGAGCTAACGTTCCTGTGTTTTCATTGGCTAAATACCCAAGAGCTTGCCTATATAAAGGGGGCTTTTGTGGCCGTTCAGAGAGCTGTTGCACCATGTTAAATAAAGAGTTGAAGTTCACTGTTTGTCAGCTCGTCTCCGCTTTTTGCGCCATTCACAGAACATAACAGCAGGCAAGTAAGTGGCTGCTTTGGGTGGGGTGGGAGTTTGCAGGCGGTTGGTGTGTATCAGTGTGGCAGTGTGTCTTGTGCCAGGCTGGAGAGGGTGTGCCGCATTAAAAGCCAGGAAACACAATGTTGCCAATCAAGACAAAAAAAAGCTACAAAACAGACAGAAGATATTAGAAACACCAATCAAGCAGAACACAGCAAACTCCAAGACCAATAAACACGGACCAAAACTCCCAACCAATCAGGATGAAGAAAAAACATTCTGGCAAAGCAGTAGGCTAGCTCCAAATTTAAAACTGAAACGGCTGTGAAAGTCTGACTCACAGACGAACACAATACAGAAGCCTGATGATGGCAGATGAGATTCTGCCGAAACGTTGCTTCAACTTTAAAAGCACAACTATAATGATGTGGGAAAATACCCGAACAAAGCTGAATACCATATATATATATATATACATCCTATCCAATCTTTCAATACACACTACTTCCATATCTTCATAACTATTATATACATTGTTTAAATTTTTTATTCTTATGTCTATTGTCAATCCAGATATACCATGTTTCCCATATTGCATTGTATTCCATGTCAGCTTTCCCTTTTGATTCCATAGTTAATTTGTCCATTTCCAAACACTCAAAGTTTTTTTAAATTATCAAACCTTTGGGAGGTATGGCACTTTTTTTCTAGTATTGTGTGTAGGAAATTCTAGCTGCTGTTATTACATGTAATATAAGATATTTTATCTTCCTGTTATAGTTTCTTTTAATTATTCCTAACAGGAATAGTTCCAGGACAAAATCAATTTTATTTAGGAACATTGCAGTTTTATTTAAACCTTGGATAAACTCGAAGAGATTGTTTTAGTTCTTAAATGAAACAAATAGAATTGAGTCCAGGCCTACTTTGCAGGGTTTTGAGAAAGGCTTTGGAAATCAAAGAAAGCCTCCTGTAATTTACCGGCCTCCAGTTGTGCTGGATCACACAAGCCCCAGAATTCTCAGCTAGCAGAGTTCAGATTGGGAATTGTGGGTGTCCAATGTTTCTAAAAGATCTCCTATTAGGGAAAACAAAAAAGAACATCAGGCTGAACAAGTGCACTGAAAGAAAATTGAACTTCCTTGCTGTGATTTTCAGTACTTTTCTAAATTGTTTACTTCTTATTTTGTACCTACAGCAACAAGGGAGGGGGGAGCTTTCCAGCTTTTTTCTTTTAAAATTGGCTTTGGAATCTGTTTGTTTATTTCAGCTTCCCACCAGGAAGCAATCACGATAAACTCTGTGACTCTGTTCTGGACAGATTCTTTCCATATTGTGTTTATTGCCTTGAACTGATAATGTTGGGAACATGGGGATCTATTCTTGTTTTGGCCTATGAGGCAAGTAGAGCCATAATACCTTTTCTTGTAATGTGAGTGCTTTTTCCCCTTAGAAGAACAGCTTCCTGTTGTTTGGTCCCTTTCCTCGACCCTACTCAAGGTCACTCATGCCCTAATCACCTCCCGTCTTGACTATTGCAATGCACTCTACGTGGGGCTGCCCTTGAAAAGCAGCCTGAATGGTTCTATGCAGTCCTGTGTAGCAGTGGTGGGATTCAAAAATGTTTACTACCGGTTCTGTGGGCATGGCTTGGTGGGAATGGCTATGTGGTCATGTGATGGGGTAAAAAGACAGAAACTCACTTTCTGGAGCAGGGGGTTGGACTAGATGACCTCCAGGTATCTTCCAGTCCTGGATTGCTGTGATGTTTCAAAGCATCCTGTGAAGCTGTGTCTAGTCTAGTGGCAAGGTTTGTGGTCCTTCCTTCCTCTTCTTTTCCTCTCCTTCTCTCCCTCTCCCTCCTCTCTCTTCCTTTTCCCTTTCTCTTTCTCTTTCTTTCTCCCCTCCCTCCCTTTCTTGCTCCCCTTGTTCCCTCTTTCTTTCTCTTTCTTTTTTTCTTTTGCAGCACTCCTTTGCGCCCTGTTTTTGGCCTAGTGGGCCTCAGAGAAGCGCTGAAAAAAGATACATTTTGAAGGGGGGGGAATCAGCTGTGCCGCATGATTTAGATTAGCTAGAAATCAAGAAATCCGACGATTTATACCAGCTGAACTGGGCTGAGCGGGTAGAACACCACCACTACTGTGTACACCTCAGCGTGCACAACTGTTACCTCTCGTGCAGGATTTGCATTAGTTGCTGATTTGCTTTTGGGTGCAATTCAAGAAGCTGGGTATCATGTTTAAAGCCCTATATGGCTTGGGACCAAGAAGGACTATCTCTTGCTGGTCTCATCCACCTGACCCACTACAGCAGGAAGGCAAGGAATGTGGCAGGTCTCGTCCCCTAAGAAGGTCCATCTGGCAGGACCCAGAAGAAAGGGCCTTTTCCTGGTGGTTCGCTCCATTTGGAACATCATCCCTGCAGAAATTAGACTGGCTGCTGCTTTGACAGTCTTTCATAAGGCCCGGAAGTCTTAGTTTTGTCAGCTCTCCTGGGGAACCCAGAGTGTGATGGAGCCCATCAAATGGCTTGTTTAACTTAACCATGTATTGGTGCCGGTGGGAGGTATTGTTTTTTTCTTTTTCTCTATTTATTCTTTTTTCCATACTGTGTTTTTTATTGTTTGTAAGCTGCCTAGAGTCACTGTGATTAAATAAATAAATAAAAATACAAAGAACAAGATGCCTCTCAATGTAAACCATTTCATCACTGGGAACCAGAGGTGGTGTTCAGTCAGTACTGACCAGTTCTGGAGAACCAGCAGTGGAAATTTTGAGTAGTTCGAAGAACTGGCAAATGCCACCTCTGACTGGCCCCGCCCCCATCTATTCGCTGCCTCCTGAGTCCCAGCTGATCACCTGGGTCTTCTTTTGCTGCTGTGCACAGGAGAACGGAGCTGGAAAGCAGGTTAGTGGGGTGGGGAGGGAATGGGATTTTGCAGTATCCTTCCCTTGCCATGCCCCCAAGCCACACACCCCCAAGCTGTGCCACACCCATCAAGCCACACCAGGCCCACCAAGCCATGCCCCCAGAACCAGTGGAATTTTTTTTTTTAAATACCACCACTGCTGGGAACTGCTCCATGATGCTGATGTTAGAGCAGTGGCCCCCAACCTTTTTTGTGCCACGGCCCGGTACCGGCATCACAAAATGATCCACGGCCTGATACCGGCATCAGATAAACCAATCCCTTATATATTATCTCCCAGAATACCCGCTGGTCAGAATTCTTGGCTGCCTATAATTATAAGTTGCAACACCGCCCGGAGAAAGCCATTCCCCACACTGACGCATTAAGCCGTGCACCGCTTCCAGAAACCATTGACGACCCTGCTCCGACCGTCACAACACTGCAGATCGAGACACTTCAAAAACCGCCGCTGACAGCTCACGGTATCGCGATTGAAACAAAACGTGATCCCATTTTAGTACGTGTCCTCAGCTGGGTAGAACGTGGATGGCCATTGGACCAAATCCCTGACAACTACGCTCCCTTCAAAAGTCGACAGACGGAACTGTTTTCCCAGAAAGGCTGCATCATTTGGGGCAATAGAGTCGTTGTCCCAGAGCGGTTACAGCGAGTGACAAGGCAAGGCGAGCTGAGCAACCGGCCAGCCAGCCGTCCCCTGCTTCTCCCCACCACCTTCAACTCCTCCTTTGTATCTTTGTCGATGGGCTTTGAGACGGCTTTGGGACGGTCGCTCGGCTCGCCTTGCCTTGGGTGCTGAAGGAATCCTCGTGCCTTCGTTTCGTTCGAAGCCGCCCCCCCCTTCAATGAAACTAAGGCGCGAGGATTCCTTCAGGACCCAAATGCCGCTTTCCAACCAGAAAAGCTCACCCGGAAGCACTTTCTCATCGAAACAAGATGGCGGCGCCCAGCAAACCGACGGCCTGGTAGAAAATGTTCCACGGACTGTTACCGGTCTGGGGCCTGGTGGTTGGGGACCCCTGTGTTAGAGGATGGGGTGTTTGGGTGAGAAAGTGAAATGGCATTATGGATTGTTCAGGTTCAAGTGAAGAGGCCCCTGTGGGAGCCTAGTTCAACATTTGCAGATTTCAGGCAACTCCACTTAGAATTTTTGGCTGTCAAAAAAAAAAAAAAAAGTAAAGACAGGACCAGTGATACTGTGCAGAGTTCATGCAAACTTTCAAACACTCTTGAATTCCTGTGCTTGCATGAAGGATTTTGAAGCCAACTATTCACTACCCACAGATTGCCGGATGTCCTGGTCTCCAATAATGGCCCCCAATTCACTGTCCTGGCATTCGAACAGTACCTAGCAGACCGGGGCATCCGCCATGCCTTAACATCGCCAGCTCACCCTGTGGCCAATGGTAAGGCTGAGCAAATGGTTCAATTTGCAAAGAAGACTTTACACAAAATGGACCATGGTGACATTGACGACAAAATAACCCAGATGCTTCTCCTCCAACATATTACCCCAAGCAGCACCACAAACAGAACCCCAGCTGAACTCCTGATGGGCCGGAAATTTCACTTGCATCTTAATCGCCTCCACCCTGCTTACACGCCTGAACAACCCCTGGGATCCAGCAGCAAGTGTCGATCATTCCAGGAAGGTGACCCTGTCTTTGCAAAAAACTTCCCGGGCGACCCATTGTGGGTCCCCGCTACTATAACGCAACTTACGGGACCCCGATCCTATTGTCTACAGACTGCAGATGGTAAAATGCGGAAGCGTCACATAGACCAACTTTGTTCCAGACTAGCACCTACTCCCATCTCATCCCCTGAATCTCCAACTGGGGGGGGGAAGGGACATCGAGGGGGCTGAAAAAGAAATAACAGATGATTTAACAATCAAAACCCAGCAGTCTACACAACCAACCATGGGATACTCACCGTCAGAAGGAGAACCGAGCCAGGCAGTGGCCTCTCTGCGTGACAGCACTGCGATGGAAACAGATCCAGGGAACCCGGAGGACAGCATTGGTGAGAGCAGAGAGAACAGCCCAGAGCCATTCGATGAAACAGCGGGACCGTTTTTGCCACCCAGCTCAGCAAACAGCCCACTGGAACCAGAGCCAGGACAGAAACCAGTGGAACAGTGCAGATCAAGCAGACAGGTGAAGCGACCTGCCTATTTACAAGAATACGTCACCCCACCCCTCAGACGGAACCTAGGGGGGAGGGGTGTTATGGACTAAGCCAACGCATCAGTAACAACCCTAATAGCTTTACTTTTACAGCAGGCTCATAATCCTGCACTTCTCATTGGCCCGCGAATAGCTAATTGTGATTGGTCGTTTCTGGCCAGTCCGATTGGCTGTTAGCGGGTCTCTCTGATTGGACGCTTGTTAGAGCAGTAAACTCAAATCATTGGTTGTTTTGACAGCAGCCAGCTCTATAAAAGAGCTGCTGCTGTCCAAGTATTTGCTCTGTTCTGAAGTCACAATAAAGAGTTGAAGTCACAGTTCGATGTCTCATCTCCGTTCCTTACGCCCATGCTCAGGACTTAACAGTAATACTATCCTTTGATTGGTCCGTCTGACGGCGGGAAAATTCACGAAGCCGTCATTGGCAGCTGCTATAAAAGAGGCTGCCGCGGCTCCGGTTTGTTGAGTTTTGCAAGAGACTAATAAAAGAGCTGAAAGTCACACTGGTCTCGAGTCGATCTTTCCTGCGACATAACAGTTCTGCCATTGCACCTGGAGAACATAGAGTGGGATGGAACCCGTTAAATAGCTCGTGTGATGTGTTGTCACTGGGGCAGGTGGTGGTGGTTATTTTATTAAATTATTTTATTAATTTATTATATGATTCTCTCTTTCATTAGTTTTATTGTTTTATATATGGGGTTTTTATATTCTTGTAAGCTGCCTTGAGTTGCCATTTGCAAATAGGCGGCATTATACATTTCCCAAAATAAATAAATAAATAAATAAATAAATACCTATCTATGATATTTTCAAGAATCATCTCCAACACCAAAGTTTAAAAGCTTCAGTATTCTTTCTCTGCTGCTTCAAAGTTCAGCTGCTGTTTCCACAGAGTGTCAGTTGATAGCTGATAAAATATAGGGATTGTATTTTTCTTTTCCTCTTTGCACTGCTGTTTATCATCAAGGATTGACAGATGTTATTTGTTAGGGGATTTCAGCAAAGTTGTTTTCTACACTTGTGATTATCAGCTCTGGATGCATATGGGAATCTACCAGGTACCGAACCAATTAACTATTTTATAATGTATAACTATTCCTTAAATCTATTGGTGTTAATCTTCAGCTGGCTCTTCCAAAGTTAACACAATAAATTATTCTGAATTCTGTTGGCCACAAAAATAGTTTTTAAAAAATATTTGTGTCATTTTTGTATGAATTGGACGCTGCTGCTGCTATTATTATTGTTATCCTTGGGACGGTGACATTATTTGGTGGGTTTTTTCTTTTGAGAGTGGGCATCGTCCGTTCATTTTAATACGTGCCATTGTGTATACAGGAAAATGACAATAAAGGTTATCTTATCTTATAAAGCTTATCTTACCTTATCTTAGTTTAACAATACTGCAGACGAGTCTCCTTCTATGGGCTTAGGAAAAAGAAATCCCTGTGGCATTATTTTTCATTTTCAGTTGCGAATGTCAATTCACTCTTTTAAAAGCATTCCTTCTGAATCAGTCCAACTTGTCACCTACATTTTAATTGGCTGGCATCGCAATATGTAGTTTAAATGAATTGAAAAACCACAACTGCTAATCGTTTAAATTAAATTTACTAACTTTTCTCATGAATGACGGTAAAATATCCCCACAAGCTGGGTGGGAAATAGTTTAATGGCAATTCTGGAACAACCTCAGGAAGATTGGCTCATTTTTCAGTGTTCATTAGTGGCTGCTGGTAAAGGCCCAAGGTTGTTTTTTTTTTCCCCCTTTTAAAACCCTCTGTCAAGACCCACCCAGAAGGAACAGGGCAGCTGTTGCCACTGTGGTACATTTTAGGAAGAGATCTCTCGCGCAGATGTAACTCTCTGTGGCTTTAGATGTGTTCCTTGTGGAGAAGAGATTTTTAACGGCTGCCATGAATCACTATGAGGAAACAGCTGCAAAACACCTGATCTAACAGGCGGCCTTTCAAAGAAAGCATATTGCACCGCCTGGATGGCATAAGGGATGATTGTGCAAAGCTGCTAGCCAGGCCTTCTGTTTCTGAAGCTGGTGATTTCGCTACACATGTTTTTACTACTCTACCTCTAGCCAGGGGTGGGCTTCAAAAATTTCAGCAACTGGTTCTCTGCCTGGTTGCTGGGTGAGCATGGCCTAGTCAGCGTGGCCTAGTCGGCCTTTTGCATCACAGCGGCGGGGGGGGGGGTTTGCCTTCCCCAGGCTCCAGAGGTTTTCCTTGAGCCTCTGGGAGGGCAAAAATGGCTTCCCGCAGGCTCCGGAGGCCCTCTGGAAACTAGAAATGGGTCAGTTTCCAGAGTTGCGGAGCCTCCAGGAGGCCTGTTTTTGCCCTCCCTGAGCCTCCATGCGGGCCCGGCACTTACCTTGCATCCAAAACAGACCATGTGGAGTCTTGGGAGGGTTGGGGCATGGTGGGTGGGGCCAGCTACGGTGGGATTTGGTGATTCTGGCCATAACATTAGCTATGGGTTTGCCTGAACCCGGGCAAACCCATAGCAGCCCACCCCTGCCTTTAGCCAAGAGAGGTTGTTATGTGCAGTTTCTAAACAAGAGTTTATTGAGTGGGTAGAAAACCTCAACTCTTTTTAAGAAGGTGGGGAGAAAAAAGCAAAAGAATTGTTATCTGCTAAAATACTTGCTGGCGATTTGGTGGAATTGTCATTGCTGGCTCCCAGTTGCTCTTAAAAGTTGAAAAATGTAGGAATGTAGGTATAAATACCATGATGTCATTATAGATAGTCCTCAACATATGACTGTAATGGGACCTGCCCATTAAGTTCATATGTATGATGGGTGTAACTGGTAGTAAACATTGATTTTATGATGGTTTTTTTGCAGAAGATTACGTTAATCGTTGCAGTCGTTACATTAATCCGTGGCTGTTAAGCAAATGTAACAGTTGTTAAGTGAACCAATTATTTGCCATGGGGGCAGTTTTGTTAAAAACTAGAAATGCTGGCATTTTGGAAAACTATTGTAAATCATGAACATGTAAGTTCGGAATGCTGCTAAGACCTGTAAATGTGGCTCTTGTTTTGACCCAGGCTTCGTCAATCGTAATTAATCACAAACTTGTTTTAAAAGCAAAACCTATTTTATCGTACCGCAGGGAATTGTTTTCATTCCCAGCCAGAACTAATCTTAAACATTCCCCCAAATAAGCACACACCTTTCAGTTCTGTGGAATGCTGCCAAAAACAGAAATATCAAATTAACTATAAAAGAAACCAACTGAAATAGAAGAAAAAACCAACCAAAGTACACAGACCTGAGGTGGTATTCAGCAGGTTTGGACCAGTTCTGGAGAACCGGTAGCGGAAATTTTGAGTAGTTCAGAAAACCAATAAATCCCACTTCTGACTGGAGACTTTACAGTCTCCTTCCCCTGCCACGCCCACCAAGCCACGCTCACACCGTAGTAAAAAAAAATTTGAATCCCACAAATGACACTGACCTTGAAGGATGATTCAGAAGGGATCAAGCTACTTTGCTTCCTGCAAAGGTTTTGTCATTTAGGCCTGACTTTTATCCCTTACGGGAGGGGCAATCACCTCCCAGCCTTACTCCCGAGTCGCCCCTTTTGTTTCAGCTGCTCTTGCCTTCTAGCAACTTTATGCACATGCACACTGGGTCCTCTGCTTCGTTGCTGCCAGACTCCAAAGGCTCCAAAGGCAGCACCCCACTCCCACATGGTCCTGGCCCCATCCCTGCATCGGAAGCAGGACCCTTGTCCGAGTCCTCTCCAGACTCTTGACTGGTTCCCTTTCTTCCCCACTGTCCAATTCTGCTGCCGTCTGCACCAGCTGCTGGTGAACCACAACAGCTGTGTTGCCAAGCATCCAAAGTTCAGTCATGTGACTTCAGAGGGAGTCTGACTACCAGATCTATAAAGCCAAGTCATAAGTTTCTTCTTTGAACAGTTGTAAGTCGAAGACTATTTGTGTACCAACTAACATCAGGATCGAGCCAAACCATGGTATTCCTTGTGAAGTGAAAGCTGGATTTTGAAGAAGTAGGATAAGAAAAGTAATGACACTTGTCATTTGGTGTTGTAGAAGACTCCCATGGACAGACAAGAAAACAAACAAATAGATCATCAAATAAATCAACTGAGCATTTTCATTTGAGGCACAAATGACCAAACTCAAATTGTTCTGTACCTTCATTTGCATTCTTGAAACCCCGCGCTTTGATTGGCCAAAGCGCGGGGTGATCCGATTGGTTTAGCAAGTCGTGCTGATTGGCCCGCTGAGAATCTCCCGCGATTTGTGGAAACGAATCACGGAAAATTCAAAGCGGTGCCATTGGCCGCAGCCGCCGCGGCTTGAGAATAAAAAGCCGCTGTTTTTTCCTCGGGACCAGACCGGTTCCAGGAACCAATAAAAGAGCTGAAAACCAAGTCACTGACTCCGGGTCTCTTTACCGCAACGGACACGATACTGGTGACGAGGATGGGATCCCGAGGCTGAACCCCATCGAGCACGTGTCCGAAGGAAGCAAGACCGACGAGATGGCCAGCATCGCTCCGCCCGCGCCCTTTAATCCCGCTAGCGAGGACTGGGAATCATACATGGACAGATTCCTCATGTTCCTTGAATGCAGCAACATGAAGGATGCCACCGGGCCGAAGAAACGGGCCGTCTTCCTGACACACTGCGGGCCCGCAGTGTTCAAGATGGCAAAGCCCTAGCAAAACCCGCTGACGTCAAAGAGATGGACTGGGCTGACCTCGAACCATTGCTCCTCAACCACTAGGCCCCCGCCGTGCTCACCCTCATGAGGCGGCACGATTTCTACCGGAGGGACCAGAGACCTGGGGAAAGCATCAGCGATTTTGTAGCGGAGCTGCAGAACCTAGGGGGCATGTGCGGTTTCAATGACATGGACGAGGCCCTACGGGACCGCGTCGTGCTCGGACTTTGGGACCCAGTCCTACAGAGTCGGCTGATGGCCAAAGGCGACATTACCCTCGCCGATGCCATCGCTGAAGCCATTGCAGCCGAGGCAACCCGGAAATCGGTGAACCGCATGCGGAGGCTGGACGCCAGAGACTGCACTGTGACCACTGACCCAGTACGGGCGACCGAGGCCCAAGAGGAAGCAAGTCACCGTGAGACCACCACCCATCATGGCGAATTCCACTCCGCCTCCGACACCATGGACGACGAGGAGGAAATCCACTGGCTGCAGGCGGGACGTGACCAGCGAAATCGGCAGGGTCCTAAGTCGGGGACCGCATGTGCTAGGTGCGGAGGCAACCACCCTCAATCCGAGTGCCGTTTCTTCGATGCAGTCTGCTGGCACTGCGACAAAAAGGGTCACATCGCCTGCGTCTGCCGATTGAGGAAGGCCTACAGCCCCAGACGGCGGGACCACAGCGAGCGGAGACGGGACAGCACACCCCCCACACACCAAAGATCGCCAAGCCGACAGCTGATGGGACCAGAGCGGCCGGAACTGACGAGGTGGCAAAAACCGGCAGAAGGAGGAAACCCACCAGACGGTCATCATCGGCCACGCATCAACCACCGACGTCCAAAAAGTCTACGTGGAGGTAGGCATTGAAGGCGAGCCATGCAAAATGGAGGTGGACTCTGGGTCCTACCTCTCCATGGTCGCCTGGCAAGAGATCAAACGCTTGGTGCCTACCATCCACAAGAAGGGATTGAACCAGAGACTAATCATCAAAGACTACCAAGGAAACCGCATCCCGGTAGTCAGAACCGGACAATTCAAAGTGACATTCAAGGCCGCACTGCAAGGCTTCCCCTGACGATCGTGGACTGAGACCAACCCAGCCTCTTGGGGCTGCAATGGTTCGCATCGCTCGGCATCGAAGTCACGGGCATCAACCACATCGCCGAGACCGAGTGGGAACAGCAACTGGCACGGGACTTCCAGGAAGTGTTCGACGGCACCCTAGGCAAGTACCGAGGGCCCCCCATCTCCTTCAACCTAGACCCTAACATCCCCCTGAGACGCCTAAAACCAAGGCAGGTACCTTTTGCACTCAGGCCAAAAATTGACGAGCAAATTGACAAGCTTGTCAAACAAGGGGTCTTACAACCAATTGACCACGCCCAGTGGGAGACCCCAATAGTCAAGCCCGATGGGTCGGTGAGAATCTGCAGGGACTATAAGGCCACCCTAAATTGCGCCTTACAACAAAGCGCCTACCCCGTCCCAGCAGTGCAGCACCTTCTACACTCACTGGGGGGAGGCAAGGTTTTTGTGAAACTCGACCTGATGCAAGCATACCAACAGCTGCCGGTCGACGCAGAAACCGCGGAGGCACAAATCATAGTCACCCACCGGGGAGCTTTCCAATGTAACCGACTCCAGTTTGGAGTCAGCGTACCGCCTGGAATATTCCAGAGCCTCATGGAGAGACTCTTGCAAGGCATTAAGGGGGTGGTGCCCTACTTCGACGACATGCTGGTGTCGGCAACCAACCAGCTAGAACTAGAGGGTCGCCTAAGGGAGGTGCTAACAAAATTCAAGGAAACTGGGCTAAAAGTGAAGAGAGAAAAATGCCAGCTTTACACAGAGCGGGTCGAGTTCCTGGGGTACCTCCTAGACTGGCCTGGCATCCACCCAACACAAACAAAATCAGAGCCATTAAGGAGGCCCCCACACCCAGGACTAAAACTGCAGGCATTTCTGGGACTGCTTAATTTTTACAATGTTTTCCTGCCCCAAAAGGCGACCGCGGCGGAGCCTTGCATAAGCTCTTGGACAAGGCGGCCACCTGGACTTGGGGGAAACGCGAGGAAGCCACTTTCAGGAAAATCAAGAACCTGCTCACCTTGGATGCTGTCCTCATCCAATACAATGGGACCCTACCACTCGCCGTCACATGCAACGCCTCACCCTTTGGCATCGGCGCCGTCCTCAGCCACACACTCCCCAATGGAAGAGAAGTACCCATCGCTTTCTTCTCGAGAACACTCACCAAACCAGAGAGGAACTATAGCCAGCTGGACAAGGAGGCCCTAGCCATCGTCGCAGCAGTGAAGAGGTTCCACTAGTACCTCTACGGCCGCACATTCACAATCATCACAGACCACAAGCCGTTGCTGGGCATCCTGGCAGGGAACTGGGCCACCCCGAACATCTTATCCCCCAGAATGACAAGGTGGTCCTAATTCTTTGCCACCTACAGCTACCGGCTCACACACCGACCCGGTAAGACTATCACACATGCAGATGCTTTGAGCCGCTTGCCATTACCCGACCTAGACACTGACCCAGCACCCATGACGAGCACCCTCAGCATAGAGACTCTGCCCGATCTACCCATAACTGCATCAGACATTGCCCGAGAAACCAATAAAGACAAACGTCTGGCGCAGGTGTTACATTGGGTAGAGAAAGGGTGGCCGGAAAAGGACAACGACAAAGCACTCAAAACATTCCGGAACCGGCAAACGGAACTCTTACTACAAAAAGGGTGTGTACTATGGGAGGATAGGGTTGTTATCCCGGAAAAACTGCAAGGGAAAGTATTGGATTTGTTACACGAGGGGCACCCGGGCATAGTTAGAACGAAAGCCCTGGCCAGAAGTTACGCTTGGTGGCCAGGGATGGATAAGCAAATCGAGGTCTGGGTGAGAAGGTGTCAATGCTGTCAAGAAACCAGACCGAGCCCTCCCGCGGCACCGATCCAGGAACCCCCAGGGGACCTTGGTCTAGGGTCCACATAGACTTTGCCGGGCCCACCAAGAGACATACATTCCCAGTAACCATAGATGCTTACTCCAACTGGTTGGAGGTAAGCAACATGAAAACCACCACCACGGAGGCCGTGACCAAGGAAACTAGCAAGCTATTCGCAACCCACGGCCTTCCAGATGTCATCGTGTCGGACAACGGGCCCCAATTCACCTGGCTAGAATTTGAAAAATTCCGAGCGGAACGGGGCATTCGACACGCACTGACAGCTCCAGCACATCCGGCGGCGAACGGAAGGGCGGAACGGATGGTTCAATTCATGAAAAAAACCATCCAGAAAATCAAACATGGGAAAATCCAAGAAAAAATAAATAAAATGCTTTTTATACAACAAATAACCCCAAACACGACAACAAACAAAAGCCCGGCAGAGCTGCTAATGGGGAGAAAATTAAGGTCCCCACTCGACAGACTGCACCCCACATACAACCCGGAACCCCCCCCAAACTCCTCCAGCAAGCACCGGTCCTTTGCGCCAGGTGACGCCGTCTACGCAAAGAACCTAACCGGAGACCCACTATGGGTACCAGCGACCATAACCCAACTGACAGGCCCCCACTCATACCAGCTGCAAACAACCGACGGACGAGCGTGGAAACGCCACATCGACCAAATAAAATCGAGAACGGTCATAAGAAACACAACCGACACGCAACCAGAAACAGAAAAACCCATTAATACAAACCAAGAGGGGAGGGAATACCCCGAGAACCAAAACCTAAGAGAAAGAAACCAGCCATACTCACCAGCAAGCAGCCAGCCCGAAACGTCACCAGGGAGAAGCAGCCAGGCCAGCTCGACCAGCCGGAAAGACCAGGCGGGAGCGGCGAAAACCGCAGCTCAACCAGCCCGGGTAGACCGGGAGGGAGCTGCGACAAGCGGCCCGGCAGGGCCTTCCAGGCGGTTCCATCGACGAGGCCAAGAGAAACAGAGAACCCGACCGAACCGGCCGGGAGCCAACCAACTACTGACCTGCGCAGGTCCAGTAGGCAAGTACGGAGCCCCGCCTACTTACGGGACTACATCACGTAGGACCAAACCAAGAGGGGAGGGGTGTTCTGTACGGTCATTTGCATTCTTGAAACCCCGCGCTTTGATTGGCTAAAGCGCGGGGTGATCTGATTGGTCTAGCAAGCTGCGCTGATTGGCCCGCTGAGAATCTCCCGCGATTGGTGGAAACGAATCACGGGAAATTCAAAGCGGTGCCATTGGCTGCAGCCGCCACGGCTTGAGAATAAAAAGCCGCTGTTTTTTCCTCGGGACCAGACCGGTTCCGGGGACCAATAAAAGAACTGAAAACCAAGTCACTGACTCCGGGTCTCTTTACCGCGACGGACACGACACAAATGATCCTACTTGGGACATATTCTAAGACAATCCAGTTCTCTGGAGAAGGCTCCAATGGTGACGAAGGTGGAAGGAAAGAGAAGAAGATGACTAGCAACAAGGTAGAAGGACAATGTTCCAGTTACATTGGCAATGGATTGAAAGAATCAGGTTAGGAACAAAACATCATGGAGAACATCTATGTTAGGACTCAACAGTGAATTGATAGCCCATAATCAATCAGTCAACCAATCCAATGTGTGAAGCTATGTTAGGTAATTCAGCGAAATTAGGAGAGTTTTAGGACAGGGAACAACAACTTCTATCACTGAAAGAGTCTGGCAATTGTAAAATGATTAGGATGGGATTCAAAGGCTCTGTTTTACAAGTAGAAGGCAGATAAAGAGAAGAATCAAGAGTAGTTTTCCTGATTATCTTTTCTTTTCAACTATTAACAGTGAAATTATCCTGATTTGTTGTATGGGAGGATGAAAAAACAGATTTTTAGGTTTTTATGGAATTGAGAAAACTGTATATGAAAACTTCATCACTTAACCCAGAGCCCCAAAATCAAAATCATTATCACAGATAGTGGCTTTTGACTCATCACCCTACTGGAAGAATTACATTGATAAAAAAGAGCAAGAATTTGCTTAATCCGTGCCTAAACAGTTGGATATAAAAATACAAAAGACTTCACTGGAGATCAAAAGTCTATGGCAATATCATATGCACAATCTTTTGTCTGCTTAAGTAGGAAAGATTGATGGGCAACATCAAGGCTACTTACTTTGAAAACAAACTTTTCTTCTTTGTCTGTGATTATACTTCTTTTTTATTTGACTATAATAAAGTTTGTTGTTGAGACATAGATTGGTCTGTGTTTCAAAGAGAGGAATTCCCTTTGTAAGTAGCCACCCAATATTCACTTCCTCCATCATCCATAAATGATATGTTATTCTTAGGCTGGTTGTGACAAATGAGAGTACAGTATTCTTTTAGCAGATGTGTGAAAGTAACCAGAATGTTTACATGGCCACAAGAAAACTTTTACCACTAAAAATATTTGATCATGCTGTTTGAGCTAAAATGACCACCCAGATGTTATTGCAGATCCATGTAAAATCAGAGACAGCTAGCACCATGTCATAAAATTGGCCAAATTTGAATTTTACTAAACCACAAATGCGTTCCATTTCAAACAAGCAAAACCCAGCCTATTTTAAATTGACTTAACTGGTCTAATATTCAGCATTCAAAGAGAACCAGGCCTTTCGTTTTGTATCTTTAGGGGCACCTTCATAAAAATCTCCAACACAAAGTCCTAGTCTTTTTAAAAATGTATGTTTTTTCTATCCTGTTCATTTATTAAATTTATATGCCATTGTTGGAAGAAATATCCATCTGGTTCAGTTCCAAGCTGGGAGAAAGACACTGGAAACATGGAGAATGATTCTAAAGACGGTTTAATGGTGAAGCAGAACCACCAAGCATATGTGATTCTGGATAGCTGACCACATGGTGTTAAGAATGAGGGTTATTTATACTTTTTCTTGGGCCTTAGACCTACATACCTGTACCCCTGAAAATCTACGAAAACAAATATAGATATAGATATACCGTGTTTCTCACAAAATAAGGCCAGCCTTATTTTTTTGGGACCCCCGAAAAAATGGCTAGGCCGTCTTTTTGGGGGTGACTTAATTCCCCCCCTTGCATCCTTGGGTGGGCAGGCAGCAACAGCTTGGATGTTGACCTCGGCATTGGTGGGGCAATTCGTATCGGGACACCTTCCATCACCGTAGCTTTCCCTTCTCCCTTGCTGCCATGGCGTTTAGAGCAACGCCGTGGTGTTTGGCGCAGCCACGTGCGGCCAGCCAGGGCTCCTCCCTGCAACCGGAGCCTGGCGGAGACATTCAGCTTCACGCGTTCCTGTCTCCGCCTTTCCTTTGCCTTCGAAGGTAAAGCCAATTATTTGAAAAATGATGCCCTATTACAACAAAGCCTCCCATGCCCAAGAGGGCAGCCCAACCCCACGTGGGGAGGCGAATCTCTCGTGGCCGCAGCGCAGGATCGGCCCACCTCGAGAGAAGTGCCCAGCCGCCATCCCTGCCTAGTGTCGGTTAGAGTGCGAAGAGCTTCACCTGGGGCACCCAGTGCAGCTGACAGCAGGCCCTCCTTCCTGGCAGCAGAGCTCTCACCAAGGCAGTGAGCACCTCTCTGCTGGACCCTCCACTCATCCCCCCAGGGCTGCTCCAGAGCTGTGCGGGCTGGGCAGAGCCAGGAAAGTGAGCCACGGGTGCGCGCCTGTCTGCCAAGCAAAAGAGCTGGGCTGACCTGAGCTTGGCTTCCTTCCCAAGTCCCTCCAGTGCGAACACGAAGGTGCCACTGGGAGACACTGCCCGAGGCAGTGATAGCGCCCACCCGTCCGTGGACAGGGAGTGAGGTGATGGCAGCACTGCTCCCCTGGCTGTCGGAGAGAACCTGAAGCCTCCATCCTTTCCACTCCTCACCCAGCCTGTCCCCATCCCCACACATCTCCAAATGCGCCGGCAGCTCCAAACGCTGCAGCGGAACATGTATCAGGCAGAGGTGCTGACTCGGCAGGGCTCAGCTCGGAGGAGGATGCGGCGCAGGCCATTGCCTTGCCTCCCTGTCCATGGATGGGTGGGCACTATCACTGCCTTGGGCGGCCTCTCCTGGTGGCCCCTTCGGGTTTGGGCTGGAGGGATTTGGGAAGGAAGCCAAGCTTGGGCGACCCGGCTCTTTTTCTTGGCAGGTGGGTGTGCACCCGCAGCTCGCTTTCCCGGCTCTGCCCAGCCCGCACAGGTCCGGTGCGGCCCCAGAAGATTCGCTTCCTCACGTGAGGTTGGGATGCCCTCTCAGGCAGGGGAGGCTTTGTTGTAGTAGGGTGTCGTTTTTAAAAGAATTGGCTTTATCTTCAAAGGCAAAGAGAAGGCGGCGACAGAAGCGCCTGAAGCCAAGTGTCTCCACAGGGCTCTGGTTGCAGGGAGGAGCCCTGTTTGGCCGCACATGGCTGTGCCAAATGCCGCGGTGTTGCTCTAAACACTGCGGCAGCAAGGGAGAAGGGAAAGCAATGGTGGCGGAAGGTCTCCTGATACGAAGTGTCCCACCAACGCAGGCAGCACCATATCTGGGTATGCAACAAAAGTACTTCCTAATGGCAAGCCCCCCTGACATTCCCCCCCTTTCACATGTTTAAAATAGGCCTTAATTTGGGGGGAGGGGCTTAATTTGATTTTATGCCAATAAAACATGCTGGGCCTTCCTATTGGTGGAGGCCATATTGTTGGAGAAACACGGTAGATATATAGATATAGATATAGATATAGATATAGATATAGATATAGATATAGATATAGATATAGATATAGATATAGATATAGATATAGATATAGATATAGATATAGATATAGAAATATGCAGGTCTTGGCATGTTCAAGTCTTTTCCCATGTAAGATTAAGAGTATCTTGGCGACATTTTGATGAGGTCCCACTCACCATCTTCAGGCTGGTGCTTTCAGCTTCGTGCTTGTGTGAGCAAAGTGTGATCCGTTTCTCTATAAATACTGGTGGGGAGGTTCGCTGTGTTGTTATTTCTTGATTGGTTGATGGAGTTGATGTTTGCAGACTGATTGGCTCAATCTTACATGCCAAGACCTGAACATGCCAAGACCTGCATACCTGTACCTGTGAAATCTACAAATATGTGTGTGTGTGTGTGTGTGTGTGTGTGTGTGAAGCTATTTTTCTTAGACAAATATTCCACATTTTCTTACCCCTAAAAATTCAGAAAAAAAGAAAAGTCAAAAATAAAAGAAACTGGTTATGGCACCCGCTGGAAACAATAGGAAACTCTTGAGTTCTAATTCTCCCTTACTTCTGAAAGTCAGCTGCATGACTTTGAACTAGTCCCTCTTTCTCAGCCCACTCACTTCACAGGCTTTTTGATGTAGGGAAAATAAGAGGTGGGAGTATTATGTGTGGGGCTAGGCAGAGCGGTGGTGCAGTGGTGGTGGGATTCAAAAAATGTTACTACCAGTTCTGCGGGCGTGACTTGGTGGGTGTTACTTGGTGGGCATGGCAGGGGAAGGATACTGCAAAATCTCCATTTCCTCCCCACTCCTGGGGGAAGGTTACTGCAAAATCTCCATTCACTCACCACCCCACTAACCTGCTTTCCAGCTTCATTCTCCTGTGCAGGGCAACAAAAGAAGACCCAGCCAATGGGAGACAGAGAATAGATGGGGGTGGGGCCAGTCAGAGGTGGTATTTTCCGGTTCTCCGAATTACTCAAAGTTTCCACTACCAGTTCTCCAGAACTGATCAGAACCTGCTTAATACCACCTCTGTGGTGGTGGTGACAGTAGGATGTGTGAAAATGGGATGCACCAACTCCCCGCTGGTCACTCTGCCCACTGGCAAAGTCCCTGAATGATCAAACACCAAACCTACTGTCAAACAGCCTGCAGCGGTGGCGGTAGCAGTGTGAGAATGTGACACGCCCAGACACCACTACTTTCCCACCATCAGCACCACCTGCTACTTCCACCCCCCTCCCCCAAACAGCTTGAATACTGCCATTATGGCTAAATGGCATGTGGCAGTGGAGGGGCAAGTAAAAATGGTAAGCCCCTGGCTGTCACCACCACTCTGGCTCTGCCCACTCACTTGCTCGCTCGCTTGCCAGCCCACCAATCCAGTTCTCCTGTCAGCTGCCCATAGCGAGTTGTCCCGGCAGCAAATTGGCTGTGTTGAGTTGTCCTGTGATAATTTGGCAATGATGAGTTGGCAGAGGCAACTTGGTGGTGGAGAGCTGGCCATGCCAGGTTGCCCTAGATCCCATTTCAGACAAATGGTTATCCAATTTCTTCTTTAAAAACCTCCAGGTGTTTTTTTTTGTTTTTGTTTTGCTGAGAGCAGTTTCTGTTTACTTCCATGGGATTTTCACAAGAACATTTTGCCATGGACTTTTTCAGCATAATCACTGTCTACAGCCTCATATTCTGTTATTCTTGTAAATAGAATCTTGTGGCAAAAATCTTTCTAACCCAATTAAGAAGACATAAAATGACATCAATAGAGAAATGAATAGAGCATTATTAATGTTTGTCGGGGGAGGTTAATAAAAAGGCAAAGATTTTAACACTTGTTTGGGGCTGAATAAATATATCAGCCACCGTGCAAGCAAGCTAAAACTATTCTATGTCTTTATAAACTTTAAAATTCTGAAATAAGATTTTTATGTGCCTTTTTTATTGAAATATTCCCTCTAACGAAGATGAAAGAAGATATTACTCTTGGCATTTCCTGAAATTAAGCCTGTAATATACTTGAATCACTTTTTCTTTTTCCCTTAGTTTGATATACCTATACAAAGTTTTTATAGTGACCATTCAAAGTTACAATGGCACTGAAAAAAGTGACTTATGATCTTTTTTCACAGTTGTGACCTTTGTAGTGTCCCCATAGTCACGTGATCAAAATTCAGATGCTTGGCAACTGGTTCATGTTTATGATGGTGGCAGAGAAACTGTGAGAGGGACCTTGGAGTCTTAGTGGACAACCAGCTAAATAGGAGCCAGCAGTGTGCAGCAGCAGCCAAAAAAGCTAATGCAGTCCTAAGTTGTATTAACAGAGGGATACAATCAAGATCAAGTGAGGTACTAATACCACAAGCCTTAGTAAGACCACACCTAGAGTACTGCATCCAGTTTTGGTCACCATGCTATAAAAAAGATGTTGAGACTCTAGAAAGAGGTCAGAGAAGAGCAACCAGGATGTTTAGGGGACTGGAGACTAAAACATAAGAAGAATGATTACAGGAACTGGGTCTGGCTAGTCTAGTGAAGAGAAGGACCAGGGGAGACATAATAGCAATCTTCCAATATTTGAGGGGATGCCACAGAGAGGAAGAGGTCAAGCTAATTTCCAAAGCACCTGTAGGCCAGGCAAGAAATAATGGATGGAAACTGATCAAGGAGAGATTTAACCTGGAAATAAGGAGAAACTTTCTGATAGTGAGAACAATCAACCAATGGAACAGTTTGCCCTCGGAAGTTGTGGGAGCATCATCACTTGAGACTTGCAAGAAGAGATTGGACTGCCGTTTGTCAGAAATGGTGTAGGGTCTCCTGCTTGGGGGGGGGGGTTAGACTAGATGACCTACACGATCCCTTCCAATTCTGATGATCTGTTATCTGTCCTAAGGTCATGTGATCCCCTTTTCCGACCTTCTGACAAGCCAAGTCAATGGGGAAGCCAGATTCACTTAACAATCAAGTTACTAGCTTTCCGCTGCAGTGATTCGCTTAACAACCATGGCAAGAAAGGTTATAAAATATGGCAAAACAAATGTCTCACTTAACAACATAAATTTTGGGCTCAATTGTGGTCATAAGTCAAGAACTAGCTGTAATTCATTCTCATGTCCATTAGCACCTGAAGTATTAGTGGCTAGCTATCCATAAAGTGCCTGAGCCAAGAGGTCACCTTTTTTTGATGGCCATTGTGCTAACATTTGGATAACTAAGCTCCAAAGCTCTGTCTGCCAAATTTATGCCTCCCTTTTGCTGGTATCAAGATTAATATTAACATAGTGATTCACTCCACCAGGTTGTAAATAGATAGTTAAAGTGAACTTGTGTTCAGAATCAAAACCCTTACCTTTATGACAAAAATGTTTTGTGGAATGACGTGTTTTATTGACTCTCTGTGAGAAGTAACGAACTGGTCAACTCCAAGAATTAGATTTGTTAACCTTCAAATTCAATTATTGTTGTGTCCGGCATGGCAAGGAGACCAGGACTCAGTGACTTGGTTCAGCTCTTTTATTGGTCCCGAGGGGAAAAACTGTGGCTCAGGTTCCGGGGGAAAAACTGCGGCTTTTTATTCCCAAGCCGTGGCGGCCGCGGCCAATGGCACCGCTTTGAATCTCCCACGATTAGTTTCCACCAATTGCGGGAGATCCGCAGCGGGCCAATCAGAACGGCTCGCTCGACCAATCGGATCCCTGCGCGCTTTGACCAATCACAGCGCGGCGTTTACAAGAATGTAAATGACCATACAGAACACCCCTCCCCTCTTGGTTCGGTCCTACGTGACATAGTCCCGTAAGTAGGCAGGGCTCCGTACTTGCCTACTGGACCTGCACAGGTTAGTTGTTGTTTGGCTCCCGGCCGGTTTGGTCGGGTTCTCTGTTGCTCTCGGCCTCGTCGATGGAACCGCCTGGAAGGTGTCACCGGGCCTCTTGTCGCAGCTCCCTCCCGGTCTACCCAGGCTGGTTGAGCTGCGGTTTCCACCGCTCCCTCCTAGTCTTTCTGGGCTGGTTGAGCTGGCCTGGCTGCTTCTTCCCGGTGAGGCTTCGAGCTGGCTGTCAGTCGGTAAGTGTTGCTGGTTTCTTTCTATTGGGTTCTGTTTCCCGGGGTATTTCCTCTCCTCTTGGCTTGTATTTAGGGGGTTGTCTGTGTTTGGTTGCGTGTTGGTTGTGTTTCCTGTGATTGTTCTCAATCTTAGTTGATCGATGTGGCATTTCCAGGCTCATCCGTCGATTGTTTGCAGCCGGTACGAGCGGGGGCCTGTCAGTTGGGTTATGGTTGCTGGTACCCACAATGGGTCTCCAGTTAGGTTCTTTGCATAGACGGCGTCACCTGGTGCAAAGGACCGGTGCTTTCTAGAGGAGTTTGGGGGTTTCTCCGGGATGTATGTGGGGTGCAGCCTGTCGAGTGGGGACCTTATTTTCCTCCCCATTAGTAGCTCTTCCGGGCTTTTGTTCATTGTTGTGTTCAGGGTTATATGTTGTATGAAGAGTATTTTATTTATTTTTTCTTGGATTCTCCCGTGTTCAATTTTTTGGATGGTTTTTTTCGCAAATTGAACCATCCGTTCCACCCTTCCGTTCGCCGCCGGATGTGCCGGAGCTGTCAATGCATGTCGTATGCCCCGTTCCGCTAGGAATTTTTCAAATTCTAGCGAGGTGAATTGGGGCCCGTTATCCGACACGATGACATCTGGAAGGCCGTGGGTTGCGAATAGCTTGCTAGTTTCCTTGGTCACGGCCTCCGTGGTGGTGGTTTTCATGTTGCTTACCTCCAACCAGTTGGAGTAAGCATCTACCGTTATAAGGAATGTATGTCCCTTAGTGGGCCCGGCAAAATCTTTGTGGATCCTGGACCATGGTCCCCTGGGGGTTTCCCATTCCAGGATCGGTGCTGTGGGAGGGCTCGGTCTGGTTTCTTGGCAGCGTTCACATCTTGCCACCCAGGCCTCGATTTGCTTGTCCATCCCTGGCCACCAAGCGTAACTTCTGGCCACGGCTTTCGTTCTAACTATGTCCGGGTACCCCTTGTGTAACAACCCCAATACCTTCCCTTGTAGTTTTTCCGGAATAACAACCCTATCCCCCCAAAGTACACACCCTTTTTGTAGCAAGAGTTCTGTTTGCCGGTTCTGGAATGCCTTGAATGCTTCGTCATTGTCTTTTTCTGGCCACCCTTTTTCTACCCAATGCAACACCCGCACCAGATGTTTGTCTTTATTGGTTTCTTGGGCAATGTCTGACGCGATTATGGATAGATCGGGCAGAGTCTCTATGCTGAGGGTGCTCATCATGGGTGCTGGGTCGGTGTCTAGGTCGGGTAACGGCGAGCAGCTCAAGGCATCTGCGTGGGTGATAGTCTTACCGGGTTGGTGTGTGAGCCGGTAGCTGTAGGTGGCAAGGAATTTGGACCACCTTGTCATTCTGGGAGATAGGATGTTCGGGGTGGCCCGGTTCCCTGCCAGGATACCCAGCAGCGGCTTGTGGTCTGTGATAATGGTGAACGTGCGGCCGTAGAGGTACTCGTGGAACCTCTTCACTGCTGCGACGATGGCCAGGGCCTCCTTGTCCAGCTGGCTATAGTTCCTCTCTGGTTTGGTGAGTGTCCTCGAGAAGAAAGTGATGGGTGCTTCTCTTCCATCTGGGAGTGTGTGACTGAGGACAGCGCTGACGCCGAAGGGTGAGGCGTCGCATGTGATGGCAAGTGGTAGGGTCTCATTGTATTGGATGAGGACGGCATCCGAGGTGAGCAGGTCCTTGGTTTTCCTGAAGGCGGCTTCCTCACATTTCCCCCAAGTCCAGGTGGCCGCCTTGTCCAAAAGCCTATGCAAAGGCTCCGCCACGGTCGCCTTTTGGGGCAGGAAAACATTGTAAAAATTAAGCAGTCCCAGAAATGCCTGCAGTTCTGTTTTATTCCTGGGTGTGGGGGCCTCCTTAATGGCTCTGATTTTGTTTGCGGTTGGGTGGATGCCATGCCAGTCTAGGAGGTATCCTAGGAACTCGAGCCGCTCTGTGCAAAGCTGGCATTTCTCTCTCTTCACTTTTAGACTTGTTTCCTTGAATTTCCTTAGCACCTCCCTTAGGCGACCCTCTAGTTCTAGCTGGTTGGTTGCCAACACCAGCACGTCGTCGAAGTAGGGCACCACCCCCTTAATTCCTTGCAAAACCTCTCTATGAGGCTCTGGAAAATTCCAGGCGCCACGCTGACTCCAAACTGGAGTCGGTTACAGCGAAATGCTCCCCGGTGGGTGACTATGGTTTGCGCCTCAGTGGTTTCTGCGTCGACTGGCAGCTGTTGGTATGCTTGCGCCAGGTTGAGCTTCGCAAAAACCTTGCGTCCCCCAGTGAGTGTAGAAGGTGCTGCACTATTGGGACAGGGTAGGCGCTTTGTTGTAAGGCGGAATTTAGGGTGGCCTTATAGTCCCTCCAGATTCTTACTGACCCATCGGGCTTGACTGGGGTGACTATTGGGGTCTCCCACTGGGCATGGTTGATTGGTTGTAGGACCCCTTGTTTGATGAGCTTGTCAATTTGCTCGTCTATTTTTGGCCTGAGTGGAAAAGGTAACCGCCTTGGTTTTAGGCGTCTCGGGGGGATGTTAGGGTCTAGGCTGAAGGAGATGGGGGGCCCTCGGTACTTGCTTAGGGTGCTGTCGAATACTTCCTGGAAGTCCCGTGCCAGTTGCTGTTCCCAATCAGTCTCGGCGGTGTGGTTGATGCCCGTGACCTCGATGGTGAGCGATGCGAACCATTGTAGTCCCAAAAGGCTGGGTCGGTCTCGGTCCATGATCATCAGATGAAGCTTTGCAGTGCGGCCCTTGAATGTTACCTTGAATTGTCTGGTTCCGACTACCGAGATGCGGTTTCCCTTGTAGTCCTTGATTATTAGTCTCTGGTTCTCCAATCCCTTCTTGTGAATGTTAGGCACCAAGCGTTTGATTTCTTGCCAGGCGACCATGGAGAAGTAGGACCCAGAGTCCACCTCCATTTTGCATGGCTCACCTTTGATGCCTACCTCCACATAGACCTTTCAGGTGTCGGTAGTTGATGCGTGACCGATGATGACTATCTGGTGGGTTTCCTCCTTCCGCCGGGTTTTGCCACCTCGTTGGTTCCGTCTGCTTCGGTCCCATCGGCTGTCGGCTTGACGATCTCTGGCTCTGGGGGGGGGTGCTATCACGTCTCCACTCGCTGTGGTCCCGCCGTCTGGGGCTGTAGGCCTTCCTCAATCGGCAGACTCGGGCGATGTGACCCTTTTTGTCGCAGTGCCAGCAGACTGCATCGAAGAAACTGCAGTCTGCTCAAGGGTGGTCACCTCCGCACCCGGTACATGTAGTTCCCGACTTACGACCCCGCCGATTTCACTGGTCAGGTCCCGTCTGGAGCCGGTGGATCTCCTCCTCCTCGTCTGTGGTGTTGGAGGTGGAGTAGAATTCGCCATGATGGGTGGTGGTCTCGTGGTGACTTGCTTCCGGTTGGGCCTCGGTTGCCTGTCCTGGGTTGGCGGTCACGGTGCGGTCTCCGGCGTCTGGTCTCCGCATGCGGTTCACCGATTTCCGGGTTGCCTCGGCTGCGGTGGCTTCAGCGATGGCGTCGGTGAGGGTGATGTCTCCTTTGGCCATCAGTCAGCTCTGTAGGACTGGGTCTCAGAGTCTGAGTATGACGCGGTCCCGTAAGGCCTCGTCCATGTCCGAGAACCCGCACATGCCCCCTAGGCTTCGTAGCTCAGCCACAAAATCACTGATGCTCTCACCCGCTCTCTGGTCCCTCCGGTAGAAATCGTGCCGCCTGATGAGGGTGGGCACAGCAGGGGCACAGTGGTTCCAGAGCAATGGTTCGAGGTCGGCCCAGTCCATCTCCTTGATGTCCATGGGTTTTGCTAGAGCTTTTGCCATCTTGAACACTGCGGGCCCACAGTGTGTCAGGAAGATGGCTCTTTTCTTCAGCCCGGCAGCATCCTTCATGTTGCTACATTTGAGGAACATGAGGAATCTGTCTGTGTATGATTCCCAGTCCTCAGTAGCGGGATTGAAGGGCACGGGCAGTGCGATGCTGGCCATCTCGTCGGTTTCGCTTCCTCCGGACACGTGTTGGTGGGGGATTAGCCTCGGTATTCCACCTTCGTCGCCAGTGTTGTGTCCGGCGTGGCAAGGAAACCAGTGACTTGGTTCAGCTCTTTTATTGGTCTCGAGAACGGCTCGGGTTCCGGGGGAAAAACTGCGGCTTTTTATTCCCAAGCTGCGGCAGCCACGGCCAATGGCACCACTTTGAATCTCCCATGATTAGTTTCCACCAATCGCGGGAGATCCGCAGCGGGCCAATCAGAGCGGCTCGCTCGACCAATCGGATCCCTGCGCGCTTTGACCAATCACAGCGCGGCGTTTACAAGAATGTAAATGACCGTACAGAACAATTATTAATTAAGGAAAAAGTATATGTAAGAGTTTCAGATTTTGCTTCTGTAGAAGGTTAACACCCACCGCTCTCCTAGAAGAATGAAATATTTTGAGAAATTTTGAAAAGGCAGAATATTGTATTTCTGTGGATGCGAAATGGAGAAACATGCTCTTGGAAAGCAGCCCCCACCTTCTTTAATAGTCCCCAGGAGATATTTTGTGCCCATAAAGAAAGGCTGGGCCAAAACAAAAGACCTTCAGCTCTACAGTAAAGGGATTAAAAAATGACCCTTCAGGACATAATAGGATTAACCCACTAAAACGCAGAGCTCACTCCATTGCACAATCTGCTAAGGACATTGCATCACTCCCAGCAAACTTCAACCAAACTTAGCTCAGACAAACTCTTAGGATTTGTACATGGCCCCATGGGAGTTTGACAACAGCCAATAGAAAATATGTTCTTGCACAGGAACAGGAAGCTCAAGTGCAAAGCCCAAGAGAAGGTATAAAAGCCACCCACTCTCAACTCCATGTGATCAGCTGCCCAGAACCACCCATGTGGTTTTGCTTCATCATTAAACCATCTTTCCAATCAGCCTCCATGTTTCCAGTGTCTTTCTCCCAGCTTGGAACTGAACCAGATGGATATTTCTTCCAAAAGTTCTTTGGTCATGCTGTTGGCTCTGCAGCTTTGCTGCATGGTTCTGTAGCTATTAGTTCACCATGATTTGTATATGAGATGAAAATGCAAGAATACTGTCACCATCAAAGTGAGATTAATTTCTTCTTCTAATGAGTGGATCAGGAGAGGCTGATTGTGTTAAACACAGATTTAGACGGAGTCCACATTTTTTCCCTTCAGTTGCTTTATCACTTTCATTAATGCATGTGGTTTCCTGTTAAAAATTAAAATTATTAAAATAATTATTGTTAAAAAATTTTCTGGAGAGAAGAGATCTTGTTGATTACATTTCTGGATTTGTGAGCTAGGTTTCTTGTTCATACAAACCAGCCCCAAGTTCAATTCAGTTGTTAAATTAGTAACACCATTGTTTACTTTTTTTATTTGTTTGTTTATCTGACTTGTACAAGATAACAAGTATAAATATGAACATAAACAAGAATGAGGGAAGTAAATACAGATAAATGGGGACAGGAAGACAGGGATGGTAGACAGCTGGTGTGCTGATACATACCCGCTTTAAGGACCTCTTAGGAATGGGGTGAGGTTCATGGTAGACAGTTTGAGATTGAAGCTGTGAGGATTTGAGGCTATAACAGTGTCTGGTAGGGCATTCCAGGCATTGACCAGTCTGTTGCTGAAGTCATATTTTCTGCAATTGTGTTTGGAGCGGTTTACTTTGCATTTCTATCGGTTGTTTGCCCGTGTGTTATTGTGATTGAAGCTGAAGAAGTTGTTGACAGGCAAGATGTTACAGCACACAATTTTGTGAACTATGCTTAGATCAGACTGCAGTTCCAGATTTTCCAGGCCCAGAATTTCAAGCCTGGAGGCATAGGGAATTCTATTGTGAGTGGAAGACTAGAGTACTTTTCTTGAGAAATACCTCTGAATCCTCTCAACTGTGTTAATGTCTGATATGCCGTGCGGGTTCGAGGCGGACAAAATGAATCTGGCTTCCCCATTGACTTTGTTAGAGGGTTGCAAAAAAAGGTGAACACATGACCCTAGGACATTGCAATCATCATAAATATCAGTCAATTGGTCAATGTCTGGATTTTTTAAATATAGTTTTTTTTTTAATCAATGTGTAATATGACATGCAAAGAGAATACAAAAGTAAACATTAGGGAAGGAAAAAGGGAAGTGGATAGTGGGGGAAAGCAAGGGAAAAAGAAACAAAAAAGGTGTTGGCTTCCGACTTTTTTGGTGCAGTGAAATAAGGCCTCAACTTATTACTTTTTCATAATAATATAAACTAGCCAGCTAAAAGTCTGAATTTTGATCATGGGACCCTGCAGATGCTGCAATTGATTGTAAGTGTGAAAAAGTGTCACAAGTCACTTTTTTCAGTGCCGTTGTAACCAGGGATGGGGTTCAAAATTTTTAGCAAAGGGTTCTCTGCTCAATTGCTGGGGGGATATGGTCATTGTTGTGAATTTATAAAATTTTAATAAAGCGTGAGCTTGGAGTAAAGTGCAGGGTTCTGGCCCTGCACTTCTGATTGGCTGTTAAACGGCCGGATCGGATTGGCCCGCTCCGGGGAATCCGATTGGCCCTTAAACAGAGAGTTCCTATTGGTTATGAGAGCTAGCGCTCCTCGTTGGTTATTGGTTAATAGTTACGGGGTTTGCCTATATAAGGCGGGTTAAAACTGTTATAGATTTAGAAGTCACTATGTAAATAAAGAGCTGAAGTTCACTGTTCAGAGGCTTGTCTCCATTCTTTCTCGCCCATGCTCCAAACATAACAGTCATGGTTAGTGTGGCCTAGCCAGCCTCCTACACCATGGTGGGAGGGGCCATTTTTACCCTCCCCAAGCTCTGGAGGCTTTCCTTGAGCCTCTGGGAGGGCTCCGGGAGAGCTCCGGAGGCTCTCTGGAAGCCGGAAGTAGGCCCATTTCTGGCCTTCCTGGATTTCTGGAAGGCCCGTTTTTCGCCCTCCCCAAGCCTCTGTGCATGTTTGCACTTACCTGCATCCAAAATGGGCCACATGGGGATTCCTGGGAGGGGAGGGGAGGGGCAGGGCCAGCCAGGAGTGGGATTTGGGGGTTCTCCAAACTACACAGAATCTTAGCTAGGGGCTCTTCTGAACCCCTGCAAACCCCCAGCAGCCCACCCCTGGTTGTAACTTCAAGCAGTCACTAAATGAACTGTTGTAAATCAAGGACTACCTGTACAAGCTTACCGGGGAGCTGGCATCCCGCTCACATCTTTCAGTGTGTCCAAAGTACACCTGTAATTGTCAATCTATGAGCTACATTGCCCCATTCTTTAACCTTGACCTTGGCTCATGCTGGTGCTTGCCTTAGCTTCAACCAATCTCCCAAACTAGAAAGCATTCCTTCAACCTCTCCTATATGTCAGCATAAATCTAAGTTCTGGGTATGTTGCATAAAAAGAAGTTGGATACACAAACAATAACACACAGCACAGTGAGATAGAACCTGCCTTTGAGTTTTATATGGATATTATGCCGGTAATATCATCACATCGCATTGGGGCTGGGGGCGGGCAGGATGAGGAGGAATGGAATGTCCTTTGCAACCAAGACTGGAAATATAAGCCAAAAGGATTTAAATATCAAGACAGTTTCCCAATGAAAAAAATAATTTTAGGTTGTCAGGCTTCAAACTACAAAAGGCCCATTGATCACTGATCTCCCTCCAAGGACACAGAGAAGTTGCACAGTTGTTTCTCTAGTATGGAGAACAGCTTTCTTGGACTTCCATCTCTAATATTTTTTTTACTTACTCTAAAAGCAACACACACACACATGTAGATGAACAATGCATAATGCACAAAGAAGGAACATTTCCATATTGTGTACTTGTTCTTCCTAAGACAATTCAACCCTGATCAAACCCTGAGCATCTGCATAGACAACCCTGCTCAAAATAGGTTGAATCTTCACTTCTGGGTGAATTTTCCTATTTACCAATAGTCCCCTGACGTCTCAATTTCATTTCTGCTTGTTTTCTCTCATCCAGTGCATTACTGACTTTAGACAACATTCAGCTTTTGTGGAGTAAGGAGCAGGAGAATTGGGTACTATCCACATAATTACGGCACCTCACTCCAAAGCTCTGGATGGTCTTGATGAATGTGAGTGAGTAGGGGATACAAGATGAACACCTGGGACATAATAGGACAATGGTCTAGGTATCCAACTACCCTACCACTCAGAGGGGACTGGTAGGGGACCAAAATGATAAGTGTAAGCATTGCTTGAAGCCTTTCTATCCATTACAATGATGAATGAATATTCAAACAGGGAGGGCTCTGATCTGCTGCTGCACCACCATTTTGGCTTCCTTGGTTCTTCTACTGTGTATCTATTGCATATCTGTAGGAGATGAGCAGGCTGAGCTGGAAGGTGGAGTTAAACATGTCATCATTTTGGAATCATTGCATTGCCATGAGAGACCCAAGTCCAGCCCCCAATGAATTATGTTGACCCTTATCTAGCAATAAATTAGTTTTGACCTCTAGTTGACAAGAATCTTGTGTATAGGTAGCAAGAGTAAACTCTTCTGTGTTTTGAACTCAGTGAATGCTCCTGGTTAATTGCATCTGACAATATCTGCAAGGACTGCCTTCTGGACTCAATGTGCTAGTAAGGATTAATCAGTGTCTTCAAGGCCCAGAGATTTCAGGTAGTCTAAAGAAAGATCTTTGTTGATAGTATTGAAATTTTCAGAGGGTTAGAATAATGAACAGGAAATTGAAAATACTTTTTAGAAGACAAAAAATGCAATACAGCTACTTCCCAGGGCTATTTGGAAGACTATCCTCTTCTCATGAAATAGGCAATGAAAACTGAGATTATAATGACCACGATGGTTGGTGGGCAGGTAAGAAGGACACACTATAATGAGAATCCAGGGACATTATCAAACCCTAGACCCCATCTTCAAGCAGAAGTTCAAACCATGCAGAATGGGCTGGAATTTCTCTAAATCCTGGATCAGTACTCAATAATATCTCTACCTTGTCTGATTAAGCTAAAATATTTTGACCTACATTTAGTCTTCCATTGATTTCCAGCAATTTTATAGAATACTCATAGTCTTCCAGAGTCTGATGGGAAGCTAGGGATCGTATCGGCCAAACTTTCCAGAATCCTCCTTTGTCCTAAATCAATGCTCCTCAGTCACCAAATTAAGGCCACCAGAATGTTTTATTGGGAATAAATTATTTTGTGAGTCTTTTTGGACAAGATAGCTCTGAATTGTACCACCTTAGGAAGCGGGACAGGGAATGAAATAGCTGCCATGACTGGCTCAGGAATTCTGGAAGTTGAAGTCCAGAGGTCATAAAAGGGACATAGTTGCCCATCCTTGCATTAGGGTCTCTCTCCATCTGGAAGCATGATAGTGTTACCACAAACAAAGGTACATTCAGTCTTTTTTGAACTCCACAAGTCAAATTCTCTTATTTTTCAGATTGGATTATTGTTCTGTTAAAATAAAAACAAACAGTTCACTCCTGGTTGTGTTTTATCTTCTGTATGTGCTTCTCAAAAACTGTGGAGGTTTTGTTACTGCAGACCATTTGAAAACATAATATTTGAAATGTGGGCTGCAGCTTAATTTCAGAACAGAAAGTGGTTGGTATTATAAAGCTTAATGTTTATAGGTGTTATGAACTAATAAAACGCTTAAATAAAGTTTTATCAAACCTTTAGAAAAAGCAGGGTTCTAATCCTGCGCTGCTGATTGGCCGATAATAGCGATATCGGATTGGTCCGTTCAGGAGAATCTGATTGGCTGTTAACGAGCCACTCTCATTGGTTCAAGGGGTTAACACTCCATGTTTCTCATTGGTTACTAGATCAGCAGCCTGCCCTATAAAAGGGCTGCTGCTGCCCTAGGGTTTTGCTCTGTTCAGAATGTTTAAAAAAGAGTTGAAGTTCACTGTTCACTGCCTTGTCTCCGTTCCTTGCGCCCATGCGCAGAACTTAACACTGGCGACAAGGATGGGATGCGGAGACGTCAGAGCTGACTGAACACTACAGAGCACCAAACAGAGCACGTGGCTGAAGGCACATCGACAGCGGAAACCATGTCCAGCAGTGCCATACCACCCGCTCCATTTGACCCGGCACAAGAAGACTGGGACTCGTACATGGACCGGTTCCAGATGTTTCTGGAGACCAACAACTTGAAGGATGCCACTACGGGAAAAAAGCGAGCAGTATTCCTGACCCACTGCAGACCTGCCGTTTTTAAGATGGCCAAGGCACTGGCGAAACTGGCTGAGGTGAAAACCATGGACTGGGACGTCTTCGAGCCCCTCCTATCGCCCACTATGCACCAACGCTTGTCTGAAGACATGAATTTTACCAGAGAGACCAGCGGAAGGGAGAGAGCGTTGCAGATTATCTCCGGAACCTGGGAGGCCTCTGTGGGTTCGCCGACTTCGAAGAGGCTCTGAGAGACCGAATAGTTCTGGGATTAGATACACCACATGTGCAGAGTAAGCTGATGGCGAAAGGTGACATCAGCCTTGAAGATGCCATCGCTGACACTACTGCAGCAGAAGCAACCAGGAAGTCGGCTGCTCGAATGCGCCGCACCAACGCACCGCTCTGCCAACTCGCCAGCGAAACCTCACCTTGCCTAGAGAGACACACAATGGCAACCCACCACGAGGACCTCGAATCGTCATCAGAAAGTGATGAGGAAGAAGTCAACCGGCTCTGGTCTGAATGCCACTAGCAGAATCAAAGACTACAGCACCAATGCGCAGGTTGTGGGGAAACCACCCGCGATCAGACTGCAAATTCCTCGACATGCTCTGCCACTTTTGTGGGAAAAGAGGCCACATCGGAAAGGTCTGTAGAAGCAAGCAAGGATCCAGCCCACTTCAGAGGGGAACCAACTACCGCCAAACCACAGGAAATCATCCTGTGAGTCGGGAACATTTGAACCACCAATGGAACAACCACTCCTACAGAAATAAACCACTGGCCAATTCAACAAAACGAGAAGAGGCACACCAAACCATTACAATTGGTCACGCCTCATCACTAGATGCAAAGAAGATCCGAGTGAAGGTCGCCATCGAAAACCAGCCCTGCGTGATGGAAGTCGATTCAGGATCGTCCCTCTCGATGGTTTCCTGGAAGACCCTTAAACAATTAATCCCTGCCATCCAGCAGCAAGACCTCAGAACCCAAAGAATCATACTCAAGGATTATCAAGGGAACCGAATTCTGGTCGTCGGATCCAGCCTAGTCCAGGTCTCATTCAAAAATCGTACTGCATCTTTACCATTGACCGTCATCGACCGTGATCGGCCTAGCTTGTTAGGCCTTCAATGGTTCGCCCCACTCGGGATCGAGGTAGCTGGCATTCACCAAACCAGAAGCGACGACTGGGAGGAAGCCCTCATCCAGGAATTCCAGGACGTCTTTGCAGACAAACTAGGTGAGTACAAGGGGACCCCGATATCATTTAACCTTAACCCTGAAGTAGCCCCCATCCACCTTAAGCCTCGTCGGGTACCTTTTGCCCTTAAACCAAAGATTGACGAGCAGCTTGATAAATTAATAGCCCAGGGTGTTTTAGAACCAACCGACTATGCTCCTTGGGAAACCCCAATCGTAACACCCATCAAACCGGATGGATCATTAAGGATTTTGGGGACTACCGGGCCACTCTGAATCACACCCTTCAACAGAACGCTTACCCGGTGCCAGTGGTACAACACCTTCTCCATTCCCTGGGGGGCAGAAAAGTCTTCGCTAAATTGGATTTAGCACAGGCGTACTAACAACTGCCTGTAGATAAAAAAAACAGCAGAGGCACAAACGATCGTTATGCACCGAGCCACCTTTAAGTGCAACCGACTCCAATTCGGATTTAGCGTAGCCGCAGGGATTTTTCAGAGTTTGATGGAGAGACTCTTGCAAGGGATAAAAGGGGTCGTACCATACTTTGATGACATTTTAATTGCTGCCCTGAATAGAGAAATACTAGAAAAGCATCTTAAATTAGTTCTCCAGAAATTTAAAGACTCCGGCCTTAAGGTTAAAAAAAATAAAGGTCAACTGTGTACAGATAAAGTAGAGTTCCTGGGGTACCTAATCGATAAACAAGGCATTCACCCTACCAATAGCAAACTAAAAGCAATCAAAAACTCCCCAAGACCCAGAAATAAGACTGATCTCCAAGCTTTTCTGAGGCTCATTAATTTTTACAATATCTTCCTGCCCCACAAAGCGACCGTAGCTGAGCCCCTACATAGACTTCTCGACAAAAAAGCAACCTGGGTCTGGGGGCACCGAGAGGAGCACGCGTTCCGACAAGTAAAAAACTTATTAACCTCAGATGCTGTTTTAATGCAGTATAACAAGACTTTGCCTTTAACAATTACATATGTCGCGTCACCATTTGGAGTAGGAGCCATTTTGAGCCATGTGTTACCAAACGGTAGTGAGGCCCCTATTGCCTATTTTTCAAGGACCCTATCAAAGGCTGAACGTAACTATAGTCAAATCGATAAAGAGGCTCTTGCTGTTATATCTGCTGTGAAACGGTTTCATGAATATGTATATGGACGAGTTTTTACTATTGTTACCGACCACAAACCTTTGCTGGGGATTATAGCAGGAGACAAGCCAACCCCCTATATATTATCACCGAGAATGACTCGCTGGTCGGAGTTTTTGGCTGCATACAACTATAGACTGCAACACCGCCCGGGGAAAGCCATTCCCCATGCTGATGCAATGAGCCGTGCACCACTTCCGGAAACCGTCGACGACCCAGCTCCAACCCTTACGACACTCCAGATTGAAATGCTACATTCACTGCTTCTAACAGCCAAAGACATTGCGATCGAAACAAAATGAGATCCTGTCTTAGTGCGAGTTCTTAGCTGGGTTGAACAGGGATGGCCAGTAGAACAAACCCCTGACGACTTCACCCCCTTCAGGAACCGCAAACAGAATTTTTTTCACAAAAAGGCTGCATCCTATGGGGGGATAGAGTCATCGTCCCAGAGCGGTTACAACGAGCAGTATTAAAAACACTGCATGAAGGTCACCTCGGCATCGTGCGTATGAAAGCGCTCGCACGAAGCTATGCGTGGTAGCTAGGCATCGACAAACAGATCGAAGCCTGGGTAAAGACTTGTTATAAGTGCCAAAAAGTTAGTAATGCCTCACTTAAGCAACTCCAACAGAATGGGAAACACCCCGGGGACCGTGGTCCTGCATCCATGTTGACTTTGCGGGACCTACTAAGGGACATACGTTCCTCCTAACAGTGGATGCCTATTCCAACTGGCTCGAGATCCACGAAATGAAGAGTACTACAACCGAGTCCGTCATCCGGAATTTGAACAGGCTATTCACGATGCATGGGCTGCCAGACGTTCTGGACTCCGACAACGGACCCCAGTTTACCGCTCTACACTTTGAACAATACTTAGTGGACCGGGGTATTCGCCATGCGCTAACTTCGCCAGTGTACCCTGCGGCTAACGGAAGAGCCGAGCGCATGGTACAATTTGTTAAAAAAACCCTTTACAAAATGGACTATGGGGACATTGAAGATAAAATAAACAGAATACTCCTTCTCCAACAAATCACTCCACACAGCGTCACCAACAAGACTCCAGCTGAACTATTGATGGGACGCAAACTCCGTTCCCACCTCGACCAGCTTCACCCGTCGTATGAGCTAGAGAAACCCTGTGGATCTAGTGGAAAATGCCGCGAGTTCAAGATAGACGACTTAGTTTTCGCCAGAAGCCTTTCCGGCGAACCGTTGTGGGTTGAGGCAACCGTAAGCCACCGGACCCAGGTCGTACCGTGTGAAAACCTGCGACGGAAAAATATGGAAACGCCACATAGATCAGCTTCGCTCTAGGCTACAACCCAGTTTCCACGACTCCGGTGACTCCCAAACTGAGGGGGGAGGGGATGTCGAAGAAACCGAATTTGAGATGGTGGAAAGCAGGAGCGAAGAAAGTCAGCAAGCGGGCGTGACAAATGAAGAAGAATCAGGGAGGGGAGTGTCCTCGCCACAGAGGAATACCTCAACAGAAGCAAGCCCGCAAAGATCAGAGGACAACAACGATAACATTAGCGGCACCGAGTCGTCCAATGAGGATACGGAACCACCGGTACCTGATATGCCCAAAAATGTCCCGCTGAAACCAGATTACAGACAGGAACCGGTGGGACAGCGCAAATCTAATAGACAGTCAAAACAACCTTCATACCTCAGGGATTATGTCACCGCACCCCTTAAACGGAACCCGGGAAGGGGTGTTATGAACTAATAAAACGCTTAAATAAAGTTTTATCAAACCTTTAGAAAAAGCAGGGTTCTAATCCTGCACTGCTGATTGGCCGATAATAGCGATATCGGATTGGTCTGTTCAGAAGAATCTTATTGGCTGTTAACGAGCCACTCTCATTGGTTCAAGGGGTTAACACTCCATGTTTTTCATTGGTTACTAGATCAGCAGCCTGCCCTATAAAAGGGCTGCTGCTGCCCTTGGGTTTTGCTCTGTTCAGAATGTTTAATAAAGAGTTGAAGTTCACTGTTTACTGCCTCGTCTCCATTCCTTGCGCCCATGCACAGAACTTAACAATAGGAAAGAATGTTTTTCCTTTTTGGCTCTTCCGCCTCCACCTTTATATTTAGTGGATGTTCAAAGAGAACTAGAACTCATTTGGTTATTTTTTGCATAGTGGGACAGGAGTTTTAATATGTTCCTGTAGAATTATAATATGTTCTTGTAGAATTATAACTAATATTAGGCTGAACCCTGTTTTTAAGAAAGGACATTGCAGATTATGGAAACTTAAAGCCGAAAGCACCAGCCTGAGGATGGCGAGTGGGACCTCGCCGAAATGTCACCAAGATACTCTTAATCTTACACGGGAAAAGACCCGAACACACCTAGACATATGTATATATATATATATATATATATATATTCTTAAGTTTTCACGGGTACTTACATGTATGGCATTCAGCTTAGTTCAGGTGTTTTCCCACATCATAATAGTTGTGCTTTTAAAGTTGTAGCAACGTTTCAGCAGAATCTCATCTGCCATCATCAGGCTTCTGTATAGTATGAGATTCTGCTGAAACGTTGCTACAACTTTAAAAGCACAACTATTATGATGTGGGAAAATACCCGAACTAAGCTGAATGCCATACATGTAAGTACCCGCGAAAACTTAAGAAAACACACACACACACATATATATATACACATGTATATTTGTAATTTTTCACGGGTACAGGTATGTAGGTCTGTGTGCTCGGGTCTATAAAATTATAACTAATATTAGGCTGAACCTGTTTTTAAGACAGGACATTGCAGATTATGGAATGGGCAACACAGGAGCTAATTTGGCATAGTGGCTAAGGCCCTGGGCTAGCAACTGGGAGGCTGTGAATTCTAGTCAGAGGTGGTATTCATCAGGTTCTGACCAGTTCTGGAGAACCGATAGCAGAAATTTTTGGTAGCTCAGAGAACCGGCAAATACCGCCTCTAAGTGTCCCTGTCCCCATCTGTTCTCTGCTTCCCAAGTCCCAGCTGATCGGCTAGGTCTTCTTTTGTTGCCCTGCACAGGAGAACGGAGCTGGAAAGCAGGTTAGTGGAGTGGGGAGGGAATGGGGATCTTGCAGTATCCTTCCCCTGCCATGCCCACCAAGCCACGCCATGTCACGCCTACCAAGGCACACCCACAGAACTGGTAGTAAATGATTTTGAATCCCGCCACTGATTCTAGCCCTGTCTTAGGTATGAAACCAGTCAGTGACTCTGGACTAGACCAGGGGTGTTAAACTGGTGGCCCCTGGGCTGGATGTGTCACGTACAGGCCACGCCCACCCCAGCTCTACAAATGGGAAAAATGTCGTGAAACACCACATGACAGCAACGTGACATCGTGAGTTTGACACCCGTGGACTAGGCCTTCTCTTTTAGTCCCAGGTAGGAGACACTGGCAAGCCATTTTCACAAATGTTGCCACAAAAAAACTAACGGGTATTGTGCAGGCCAGTTGTTAACCCTGGTAGCTTTAAGATGTCTGGACTTCAACTCCCAAATATGCTGGCTAAGGAATTCTGGGAGCTGAAGTCCACATATATTAAAATAGCCAAGGCTGACAAAAACTGGTCCAGGTAGACACCAGGAGGCAAGATGGATTCAAAAGCATGTGTGCATGAAGAAATGGCAACGTCAACTGGATTAACTCTGAAAAATTTAAACTGGATTATAATGGTGAATACTAAGCAGGGAGACAACTAGAATATGCCAGGGATATAAAAGGTCCTTGATGCTCTCTGAGGTTGGTTGTTTTTCTTGCAGACATTTCATTACCAAACTAGATAACTTCATCAGTGCACTGCAACAGAGTACTGATGATGTAATCTAGGTTGGTAATAAAATGTCTGCAAGAAAAACAACCAACCTCAGAGAGCATTAAAGATCCCACAGTTCAACTCTAAGCTAGGAATATTCTCCTCTATCATTTTCGCAAGATAGTTGTCTACTCTGGGAATGTAAAAGAACATCCTGGAAACAGACAATGCCAAGCCCATTTATTGCCAAGAAAGCAAGATGAACGTGATCATGTTGTCATCTAGAGTTAATCCTAATTTGAGGGAGATTTTATTATAATTACGAGTAAACTTTGTGCAACTTGATGATACAAACGGACTAAATGTACGATTCCAGAATTATGTAGGCAATTCTCAAATTCCATTCTTCTTCATTAATATTCATAGAATTATTAGGACCTCAAATGTATTGGGTGGTTTAATTTTTGTGAGGTTAACACTACTATTATTGATGTCTTGTACAAACTACAGTGATGAAAAAAAATGAGGAAAGGTCCATGTCATGACAAAACCCCTCCTTATTGGAATGTGTCCCCCTGTAAGATATGTGCATGTTCTAAGGCATGCATCGCAATTAATTTTTTTGAAAATTTGCAAAATCTGAATAGTCAATAGTTTTTTAATTAAAAAGGATGGGATGCATATAATTAATATACTGAGCCAGTTTTGCAGTTTTATTCCTGCTCTGTCTTTTGTGCTACAGCCCTGCATACAAATTCTTCAGTCTTATTGGCAATAAAACTGTATAAATGTGGGCAGAATTGTCTACAATTAGTTCCTGACTTACAACCATTTGTTCAGCAACTGTCTGAGGTTGTGACTTATGACCAGTCTTCACACTTGCACCCATTCACATCATCCCTGTAGTCACTGGATGAAAATTTGGCAACTGGCATTTATTTGCAACATTTGCATAATCCTGGGGTCACATAGTCCTCCTTTGCAACTTTTCTGACAAGCTTCCAAAAAGCAAAGTCAACAAGGGAACTGAATTTGCTTAGTGACTGTGTGATTTACTTAAAGACCGCAATGATTTGGTTAACAGCCGTGACAAAAAGGTTATAAAATTGGATATGACTCACTTAACCACTGCCTTGCTTAGCAACCGAAATCCTGGGCCCAAAGAGCTATTCTGAAGCGAGACAGTTGTCGTTGTTCTTCTGTTCTAAGAGCAGTAGCAAGAGAGATTAAAAATATATATATTGTTTTCTTCTTTTCCGGTTGACAGCATCAAACATACAAATGTCGCCTCCTTATTTGGCCTTTATGTCTGTTTTTCTTTCCTTAATGCGATGTCTCCATGCAGTTTTGCCGTCACTGAGGAAATGAATGTGGGCTGCAGGACTTTTGAATCAACATGCAAAGATTTTGCTTGTCTTGCTAACAGCTGCTCTCCAGCACTGAAGGCCTGATCTATGTCACTGCTATCGTCACTGCAAATTGAAAAGGAAGATAAAGGTATCTCTGGGGGGAAAGGGTCTTCTGTAAAAATAATCCTTTCATTGAAATATAGTGGTCATCGTTGCCTGGAAATCCTGCAGAAAAGGGCCCATTAACTAAGATATTACATTTTAGTGGTATTTTAGTCATATTATAGTAATGAATTCATTAGTGAACCAGCGACTATGGAGAAATATAAGTTTTTCCCCCTTCTTTTCTTCTTACCTTGCATTTATGTTTTAATCAAAAAAGTCTTTAAATATTATTTTTTTAATTGTGTTTGTTAATATAAATAAATAGATGGCTTACATGGGGAAAAAAACATCATTGTGTTATTACATTTGTCCTACGGCAGTTAAATTATGCAACCATTGCCAATTGGGGTTTATTTAGATGAACGTTAACTTTGTACTGTTTTTGCAAAGTTTGCAAGACACAAGGGATAGGGTTTGAAAAATTTGCATGACGAATGGTATAAGAAGCTAGTTGTCCTTAGCAGCACTCTTTCTACATAAATAAATAAATAAAATGAAAATGAAAAAAAATGTGAATATAGATGGATAAGTGGACAGCAAAGATGCTTGAAAGTATTTTCCGTTTGAAGTTTAGCTGTAAAGAACACACATCATCTGGATTTACTAAAAGGGATGAATATCAAAGAGAATATGGAATGGACAGAATGAAACCATTTGTAGCTGTTTCCCCCCCCTCTTCTCTTATGATCTTAGGATGTTTTTCTTTGAATGATTTCTTCCTGGAATCTTTGCAAAATTTAGAAAGAGAAATTTTAAAATTAAATAGAAATGAAGGAACACCACCTGTTTGTAAGTCTGGCTCTTTTATGAGAATTTTGGCCTCTGAACAACTGACTGACTTAATTTTATTTGTTTTTGGAAAACAACTTAGGCACTGGATTCCTGACTATATTTGCACAATGTAAGAAGTGCTCATTAGATGACATTAGAGGGCTCTAAACCTCATTTATAATAATAAAACATGCAAGTAGCAGGAAACTGAACTTATCACAGAACACCTTCCAAGGCACATGAGCAAAAAGGGCCTGAGAAAGGCACATGGCTGTTTCATTGCTTTTCTAAACCTGCTCTTCATATTTTGACAAATTCTTTTATTTTAAACAGCTCTCTGGCCCAGCAACTACAATTGTGATCAGATAGATGGCCATACAGTATTTTTATAGGCCATGGGATGTTTCTTTTTGATTTTCAAACCATTCTCATGTGCCCTAGATTACAACATGTAAGTACAGGTAGTCCTCAATGTACAAGAATTTGCTTAGTGACCGTTCAAAGTTACACCATCACTGAAAAAAGAGACTTATGACAATTTTGCAGCATCCCCAGGATCACAGAATCAGAATTGACAAATTTTGGCAACTGACTCATATTTAGGACTGTTGCAATGTCCTGGGACCATGTGACAACAACCTTTTGTGACCTTATGTCAAACAAAATCAACGGGGGAAGTCAGATTCGTTTAGCAATTTGTGTTAGTTTTAGTTTAGTTTAGTTTACTTTACTTTATTGTGATTGCACCTCATACAATGAAATCAAACACCATCTTCAGTGAGCATTATGACCATGAAAATAAGCACAAACACACATCCTTCACATTCTATACAATTGAATTGAAAACCCCTGACATTGTATTAATATTGCACTATACAGTAGAATTCAATAGAGTTACTGCCCTGTTGTTAACGGCAGGGGAAGGATACTGTAAAATCTCCAGTCAGAGGTGGTATTTGCCAGTTCTCAAAATTTCTGCTACCGGTTCTCCAGAACTGGTCAGAACCAGCTGAATACCACCTCTGATCTTGACAGACTGGAATACTGGGATATCTAACAAAATGAAATTCATTGTAGAGAAAAGTAAAGTCCTACACTTAGGCAAGAAAAACCGAAAGTACAAATATAGACTGGGTGAAACCAGGCTTAATAGCAGTAACTGTGAGAGGGATCTTGGAGTCTTAGTGGACAACCAGCTAAATAGGAGCCAGCAGTGTGCAGCGGAAACCAAAAAAGCCAACACAATCTTAAGATGCATTAACAGAGTGTGGGAATAAACTTTGACTTCAGTATTGGGTAATGATTAGTCTAAGACCTTATACATACATGTCTGCCTAAGGGTCACTGAGATAAGCAAGGAAATTAAAAACAAACACCAGAAACAATTAAGCAGCTCAAACAATTGTAAACAGTTTTGTGTGCTATATCTAATTATTGTAATTCACAATGTGAATGCTTACTATGTACGAATTTCTCAATAAAAGGGGGCACTAGAATTTGCTCTAGGCTCCTATCCCGAGTACACCAGCCTTTGTGTCTCATTCTTTCCATGGGAGACCACCACAAGTGATGACCCCGATGTGATCCACTGCAGGTGGTACGTGTCCGGACCTCCGTGTTTCCTCGCCTGGAATAGGTAAAGTACGTACTTAACTATTGCTGGACAATAGGATTATTCTGGGAGCATGGGGGGAAAACTCTCTCAGCCACAGGAACGGCATGTTAGTGAGCTGCTGAAGTTAGCCAGGACAAACTACTTTATCTTTAAACCCTCCGGGGGGGGGAGCAAATAGTTCTTTCAAAAGATAATGTGAGAGAGCTGCTGCAAGAGATCTGGCGGCAATGTCCCTGGTATCCAGAGAAAGGCTCTTTAAAGTTAGACACATGGAGGAGAATTGGAAATATCCTTCATGAAGAGCCACGGGCAACAGCTGAAATTTTGATATTTTGGAAGATTGTTATGACTGCTTTAGAGACCCAGCAACAACCTCTTTTAAAAACTTTAGAACCTCTTCCTTATAAAGGAATTGTATTGCACCCGCCTTCTCCAAAACTGGAGTGTGCTTTATCATTTCCAACAACGCCTACTCCAGTGGATGATAAAATCCAATCAAAAATGGGAAAAGTTCAAGCCACGATGCATCAGGCTTTCAATGAGGGGAAGTTAGAGTCTGATGAGATTACCCAGATGAATTTGTTTCCAGTCAATAGGCAAGTGGATGCTCAAGGCAATCTGCAGACTGAATGGGTTCCGATTCTTTTAGCAGTTCTTAGGGAAATTAAAAAAGCAGTAAAAGATTATGGTATTCAAAGTCCTTTTGCAAAGGGGCTTCTGACAAGTTTGGCTACCTCACGCATGATTCCTAGTGACTGGAAAGATTTAATGAGAATGATATTGAGCTCTACTCAGTATGTGGTCTTTGACTCAGAATACCAAAGGGAGGCTGTCACTAGGGGAAGGAATTCGGGGGGGCTGTATACACCAGACCAAATCTATGGGGCAGGCTTGGTTGAATCCACTGCAGATCAAGCTGCTAATTTGCCTGATCACGTATTTCCAGTGGTTATGGCAGCTGTCCTTGGGGCGTTGTCCCGCATTCAGGATGTGGGAACCCCAGCACGGTCTTTTTCTCAAATTAAGCAAACAGCATCTGAGTCTTATAATGATTTTGTGGAAAGGCTACAATTGGCTATTACCAGGCAAATCTCTAATGAGGAAGCTGCAAAAGAACTTTTGCTGAAATTGGCAGTTGAAAATGCAAATGCTGACTGCAAGCGTATCTTGCAGCCCTTGGTGGCTAGAGGTGAGGTTACTCTGGCTGATCTGTTAAAAGAATGTGCAGTGGTGGGTTCTCAGGCTTACAACATGGAGACTTTGGCTATGGCATTGCAAAAAGGGACAATGCTATGGTTGTTTAGGGATGTGGTCTAACAGTTGGACTAAAAGTAACATAAATACATTGCATCTTGGAAGCCGAATCCAAGAAGTGGCGGGAATCTGCTGGACTCACAATGAGACAGTAGAGAATATGACTTACTTGGGAACATATCCATTTTGCAACAAAACAATTGTAATTGGCAATGGAAGTCGGGTTTATCCGGATGACATGAAAACTAAAAATCTCACTTACTTTGTACATAATATTTCTAAATTTGATATCATATCTTTGATCAATGAAAATGGGTGTCCAATTATCCCTGCCACATGTTGTCCCATCATGATAGAAAACCAGCTGCCCAAATGTGCAAATGGGAAATACGCACCACCGCCCACTTATTTGGCTATGTTAATGGAATCTTTTGTACGATTAATCTATGCTGAACCAAATAAGGTTGGTCATCTCCTGGGAGCAAATCTATGGTTGCTGTGTGGACGGATGGCCTATGATCGCATGCCAGCACGATGGAAAGGAGTCTGCACCTTTGGGAAAGTAATCCCATCTCATGTCATTTTAAAATCTTTGGGGACTGCTCATATCCGCAATGCGCATTCCGCAACGGAAGTAAACTCTGTTTTGAATCATGACTACTGGACACAGATATCAAGGGGAGTTATTCCTCCTTTAGGAGTCATGATGAACAATAGAGATTTGCATCGTTTAAACAATTGGACAGTTACTATGTTTAAAGACACCATTAAAACGCTAAAGCTGCTTGAAGAAGAACAAGGAAAAATCCTTGATTTTGTCCTGCAAACCAGATATGTGGTGGACACTATTTTGGCTGCGCAAGGGGGAGTTTGCGCTGTGATTCATACACATTGTTGCATGTATATCTCTGATTACATTACAGCTACTATACAGCATATGGAACAAACCCTGAGTGAGAATCCATTAAAATCGGAGGACGAGGGACTGGACGTGTGGTCTGCACTTTGGTCCTGGTTGCCAGATGGTTCATGGATTCGTCACCTAATTGTTGGAGTGATATTGCTTTTTATACTTTCTCTTTGTGTATGCTGTTGTATCCAATGTCTCCCTGGACTTTTAGGAATGTGTCGGGTGAAGCCAAGGAAGGAGAACTGTTGTTGCAGATGGCGAAAAGCTACCGAGGCATCCGCGATCATCAAAAAATTAAAACAGGGGAGATGTGGGAATAAACTTTGACTTCAGTATTGGGTAATGATTAGTCTAAGACCTTATACATACATGTCTGCCTAAGGGTCACTGAGATAAGCAAGGAAATTAAAAACAAACACCAGAAACAATTAAGCAGCTCAGACAATTGTAAACAGTTCTGTGTACTATATTTAATTATTGTAATCCACAATGTGAATGCTTACTATGTACAAATTTCTCAATAAAAGGGGGCACTAGAATTTGCTCTAGGCTCCCATCCTGAGTACACCAGCCTTTGTGTCTCATTCTTTCCATGGGAGACCACCACAACAAAGGGATACAATCAAGATCAAGTGAGGTACTAATACCACTCTATAAAGCCTTAGTAACATGACATCGAGAGTACTGCATCCAGGTTTGGTCACCACACTATAAAAAAGATGTTGAGACTCTAGAAAAAGTACAGAGAAGAGCAACCAGGATAGTTAGGGGACCAGAGACTAAAACATATGATGAACATTACAGGAACTGGGCTTGGCTAGTCTAGTGAAGACAAGGACCAGGGGAGATATGATAGCCTCCAATATTTGAGGGGTTGCCACAGGGAGGAGGGGGGGTCAACCTATTTTCCAAAGCACCTGTAGGCCAGACAAGGAACAATGGAAGGAAACTGAACAAGGAGAGATTCAACCTGGAAATAAGGAAAAACTTTCTGATAGTGAGAACAATCAACCAATGGAACAGCTTGCTCTTGGAAGTTGTGGGAGCTGCATCACTTGAGACTTTCAAGAAGAGGTTGAACTGCCATTTGTCAGAAATAGTGTATGGTTTCTGTTCTGTCCCCTCATAAGCATTCTTGAGATCCCCGCGCCTTGATTGGCCAAGGCGCGGGGCACTCTGATTGGTTAGGCGAGCCGCGCCGATTGGCTCGCTAGGAATCTCCCGCGATTGGTCGGTTCGAATCACGGGAGATTCAAAGCGGTGCCATTGGCCGCGGCCACCACGGCTAAAGGAATAAAAGCCGCGAACTTTTTCTATAACGCCAGTTCGGTTCCTACACCAATAAAAGAGCTTGATACGAAGTCACCGACTCCTGGCATCATTTCCGAAGACACAACACTGGCAACGAAGGTGGGATCCAGATCCTGAACCGAACCACGTGTCCGACGGAAGCCAGATGAATCTCCACAATGGCGAAAATCGCACCCCCCGCACCCTTCAACCCCGCCAGCAAGGACTGGGAATCGGACTCCGACAGATTCCGCATGTTCCTCGAGTGAAGCGACCTGAAGGACGCCACCGGCCCCATGAAGCGAGCCGTCTTCCTGACCCACTGCAGGACCGAGGTATTTAAGATGGCCAAGGCACTTGCCAAACCCGCCGACGTGACCGCGATGGACTGGGACGTCCTCGAGCCAATACTTTGGGGGCACTACGCTCCAGAGGTGCCCATCCTAATCCGACGCAACGAGTTCTACCGTCGGGACCAACGGTTGGGTGCCATTCGCACTTAAACCCAAGATAGACGAGCAAATTGACAAGCTCATCAAGCAAGGGGTCCTACAACCAATAGACCACGCCCGGTGGGAGACCCCCATAGTCACCCCGATCAAGCCCGATGGGTCGGTGAGGATCTATGGGGACTATAAGGCCACCCTAAATGGCGCGTTGCAACAAAGCGCCTACCCCATCCCAGTAGTGCAACACCTACTGCATTCACTGGGAGGGGGCAAGGTTTTCGCCAAACTCGACCTCGCCCAGGCATACCAACAGTTGCCAGTTGATGAGGAAACGGCAGAAGTGCAAACCATAGTCACCCACCGGGGAGCATTTAAATGCAACCGGCTCCAATTCGGAGTCAGCATGGCACCGGGAATATTCCAAAGCCTAATGGAAAGACTATTACAAGGCATCAAGGGGGTGGTACCTTACTTTGATGACATCTTAGTGTCGGCAACCAACCAAGCCGAACTAGAGGGTCACCTAAGGGAGGTCCTAACCAAATTCAAAGAGACCGGGCACAAGGTAAAGAGGGAGAAATGCCAATTATACACGGAACGGGTTGAATTCTTAGGATATCTCCTAGACCATCACGGCATTCACCCCACAAACCAAAAAATCAAGACCATCAAAGAAGCCCCCACACCCAAGTCGAAGACGGAGCTACAGGCATTCCTGGGGCTACTTAACTTTTACAATGTTTTCCTGCCCCAAAAGGTGACGGCGGCGGAGCCTTTGCATAGGCTCCTGGACAAGGCGGCGACCTGGACTTGGGGGAAACGCGAGCAAGCCGCCTTCCAGAGAACAAAGGACCTCCTCACTTCGGACGCCGTCCTTATACAGTACAACGAGACCCTACCTCTGGCTATCACATGCGACGCATCACCCTTCGGCGTCAGCGCTGTCCTCAGCCATACCCTCCCTGACGGAAAAGAAGCACCCATTGCGTTCTTTTCAAGGACCCTCACCAAACCGGAGCGGAACTATAGCCAGCTGGACAAAGAGGCTCTGGCTATCGTCGCCGCAGTAAAAAGATTCCACGAGTATCTCTACGGCTGGACATTCACCATCATAACTGACCACAAGCCGCTGCTGGGAATCATTGCAGGGAACCGGGCCACCCCGAACATTCTGTCTCCCCGAATGACAAGGTGGTCCGAGTTCCTGGCGGCCTACAACTACAGACTCATACACAGACTGGGTAAGACGATCTCCCATGCAGACGCCTTAAGCCACTCGCCGCTACCGGAACCTGACACCGACCCAGCACCCACAACGACCACCCTCAGTATAGAGACTCTACCCAACCTACCCATAACCGCGTCAGACATTGCCCGAGAGACTAATAAAGACAAACGTCTGGCGTGGGTGTTGCATTGGGTAGAGAAAGGGTGGCCGGAAAGGGACAACGACGAGTCCGTCAAGACATTCCAGAGCCAGCAAACGGAACTCTCATTATTAAAAGGGTGCATACTATGGGGGGATAGGGTGGTCATTCCAGAAAAACTACAAGGGAAGGTTCTGGAACTATTACACGAGGGGCACCCTGGCATCCTTAGGACTAAAGCCCTGGCCAGAAGTTACGCTTGGTGGCCAGGGATGGACAAACAGATTGAGACCTGGGTAGCAAGGTGCCAACGATGCCAGGAAACTAGGCCAAGCCCACCCACAGCACCCGTCCTAGAGTGGGAAACCCCAAGGGGACCTTGGTCTAGGATCCACATAGACTTCGCCAGGCCCACAAAAGGACACACCTTCCTAATAACAGTAGACGCTTACTCCAACTGGCTGGAGCTAAGCAACATGAGAACAACAACCACGGAAGCCGTGATCAAGGAACTTGGCAAACTCTTTGCAACGCACGGCCTCCCAGACGTCGTCGTTTCTGACAACGGGCCCCAATTCACCTCACTAGAATTTGAAAAATTCCTCGCAGAAAGGGGCATCCGACACGCGCTGACAGCACTGGCGCTTCCGGCGGCGAACGGTAGGGCGGAATGGATGGTGCAATTCACTAAGAAAACCATCCGGAAAATAGACCACGGGGAGATCCAGGATAAAATAAATAAATTACTCTTCACCCAACACATAACCCCAAATACCACAACGAATAAGAGCCCAGCCGAACTGTTAATGGGGAGGAAATTAAGGTCCCCACTCGACAGATTACACCCCACGTATAACCCAGAGAAGCCCCCAGACTCAACCAGCAAACACCGAACCTTCGCACCAGGCGACCCCGTGTACGCAAAGAACCTGACGGGAGACCCGTTATGGATACCGGCCGTCATCACACAAATAACAGGCCCACACTCATACCGGCTACAAACAACAGACGGACGAGCATGGAAACGCCATATCGACCAATTAAGATTGAGGGCAACCACCCAAGAGACCACCGATGCACAAGCAGGCAAAACCAACCCCCACAACACAAACCAAGGGGGGAGGGAATACCCAGGGGGCCAAAACCAAAGAAGAATAAACCAACTATACTTACCGGAAAGCAGCCAGCACGACCCCTCGCCAGGAAGAGACAGCCAGGTCAGCTCGACCGACCCGGGGAGACCGAGCGGGAGCGGCGAAACCCGCAGCTTAACCAACCCGGGAAGCCCAGGAGGGAGCTACGGAGAGCGGCCCGGCCTGACCGACCAGCCGGTTCCCACGACGGCATCCAAAGAAGCAGAGACCCCAACCGAACCGGCCGGGATCCAACCCACGACTGAGCTACGCAGGTCCAGTAGGCTAAGACGGAGCCCCGCCTACCTACGGGACTACGCGACGTAAGGACTAAACCAAGAGGGGAGGGGTGTTCTGTCCCCTCATTAGCATTCTTGAGATCCCCGCGCCTTGATTGGCCAAGGCGCGGGGCACTCTGATTGGTTAGGCGAGCCGCGCCGATTGGCTCGCTAGGAATCTCCCGCGATTGGTCGGTTCAAATCGCAGGAGATTCAAAGTAGTGCCATTGGCCGCGGCTGCCGCGGCTAAAGGAATAAAAGCCGCAAACTTTTTCTATAGCGCCAGTTCGGTTCCTACACCAATAAAAGAGCTTGATACGAAGTCACCGACTCCTGGCATCATTTCCGAAGACACAACAGTTTCTTGCTTGGGGGGGGTGGGGGTGGACTAGATGACCTACAAGGTCCCTTCAAACTCTGTTAATCTGAATCATCAGTAGGTTTGCTCAGAAATTTTTTCCTGTTTACTAATCTCTGTTGTGCTTTCATTTTCCTCACCAAAACAAAAACAAAAACCCCCATCACAATTAAGGATAGTGTCAAAAGTTAGTAATCTGATGCCTAAGATTCTTGTTAATCTCTTCAGTCCATTTTGGTGAAGACATTTCTAAATAGTAAAACATGACAACCGTCAAAACATCTCTCATAATGTTGTGAATCAATAAATACTTAATAAAGATTATTAAGAGCTTGAAGCAAAGTGCAGGGTTCTGGCCCTGCACTTCTGATTGGCCGATAATAGCGACATCAGATTGGTCTGTTCAGGAGAATCTGATTGGCTATTAACGAGCCTCTCCCATTGGTTAATGGAGCTAGCGCTCCCTGTGTTTTCATTGGTTAAATAAGTTAAGAGTTGCCTATATAAAGGGGCCCATTGTGGCCATTGAGCTGAGCTGTTTTCACATGTAAATAAAGAGTTTGAAGTTCAATTCACTGGCTCATCTCCATCCTTGCACCCATGCACAGAACTTAACACATAACATATCTGGAAAGAAAAGAAAATGGAGCATTGGTAAATATATTATTGATATGAAAATGTAGATCTTTTCCTCTGTTTTGACCACAGTATAAATCAGTCCAGAAAACACGGTAGGTCTTGGCCTCGAAATGAAGTTGGTTTTGATGGCTGAACACGTACTGGGTTTGAGGCTCATAAAAGCTGCTTGTGTGGTAAATTGTATCTTTGAATGTAGAACACTTGAGTTCTCTCTTGTCAATTCAGTGTTATGGCCACTGGCACAGAGACCTGGGGTTTCAGCAAAATTCAACCTACTCATTACTAAAATTGTTACAGTACATTCATTCCCTGTCTACTGTCTCAACCTGTTTGGGACCATATCTCTCCAAACCCTTTCCAAGTTTTTGGAAATCTGTTCTAGATCAGCTTATGCATGCCATTATCATCATAGCTTCCTCTTTCCATGCCTAATACAGAGATGACATTATTATTTATTTGTAAAATTTGTTGGCCACCCATCTTAACTCTGAGTTTAGTTTATTTTACACTATTGTCATTGCACCTTGTATAATGAAATTAAATATCATCTTCAGTGTACATTATGACTATGAAAACAAACACAAATACGCATCCTTCACATTCTATACATTGAATTGAAAACCCCTGATGTTGCATTAATATTGTACTATACAATAAAATTCAATAGAGCTACTGCCCTGGGATAGAAGCTGTTTTTCAGCCTATTTGTCCTTGTTTTTATTATTCTGTACCGTCTGCCAGACGATAATAGTTCAAAAAAAGGGTTCCCAGGATGAGATGGATTTTAGAGAATGTTTTGAACTTCCTTAAGGCAGAGGGAACTATAAAGCTCTTCCAAAGAGGGGAGAGGGCAACCAATGATCTTCTAGGCAATGACATTAATCGTCTGGAGTGCTGTCCTATCTGCCACTGTGCAATTGGCAAACCATACAGAAGTGAAGGAGCAGCTTACGGTCATAAAAATTTATTTATAGCTGTACATTAAAACATAAATAAATTAAAACCAAACAATTAAATCTAAAGACAGGTGTCCCAAAGATGTTTTTTCAAGAGGCAAGTGGACTTCCTGGTTTTTCTTTGAAGACATTTCGCTTCTCATCCGAGAAGCTTCTTCAGCTCTGGAGTCCAGTTGCCTCTTGAAAAAGCACCTTTGGGACAACCGTGACCTGGATGACTGAGAATCTCTTAATATCTAATAATAGGTGGGGAAAGTGGGGGTGGGTGGAGAGAGGTGGGATCTGTTGTTGATCAACCACCTTCACTGCACTGTTTTCTCACTGGGACCTCAGACCAACTGGCACAGCCATGTCTTTAGGTCCTTATGGAAAAATAGGAGGGTTGGGGATAACTTCACATGGGAGGAGCAAGATGTTCCAGAGAGCAGGAGCAACAGCAGAGAAGGGCCTCCTTCTGGACGCAAGCAGCCAGAATAATTGGGCTGTTGGGTCCCACAGCATGCATCCTCTGCTGACACAAGAAGGACAGGACAGCCCCAGTAGCATGAGATGATCCCTCAAAAAGAGACCATGATTGCAGAGGTGATTGTGTTACTAAATATAATGCAATATGATAATTCATCACATAATCAGACAGATGTTTAGATTGGGTTTGACATTTTAATCCTTCCCAAGGCAGATAGGCAGATGTTTGATGGTGTTAACCGTTTTATTGCAGGATGTAAGCTGTTCCAAGTTAAGCTGTGTTTTGCAAATGACTGATAGTTTTGTCAATGACAGTGGTATTGAGATGGTGCATTGTTATTATTTATTTATATGTTATTGTTTATATATGTGTTGTTATGTATTTATATGTTGCCCAACTCCTAATGCCTTAGGGAGACTTCATATAAAAATATTCAAAACAAGAGAAAAAACACAATAATAGGCAAAAATGAAGTGTAAACATGGGGAAGTCATTGGTCAATTAAGTCATCTAAATGCTTCAATTAGTTGCCAAGGCATCTGTAGAGGGGTGGAAAATCTCAAGATGACAGCCATGACCAGCTTCAAACACCTGCTAGTTTGTATTTTTTGGACAGCCTTCCCTCACAGCAGAATCTCATCTGCCATCATCAGGCTTCTGTATTGTGTTCATCAACCCATGCAGCACAGGTGAGTTGAGTCTCTGAGCAAGCAGCTGCATGTCGGGATCACCTTCCTTCCACTCGGCGCAGTCCCAGAGTGCACTGACCAAGGGACTGGTGGGTTGCAGCTGCTTCTGGATACTGTCGGTCCCCACGTGCTTGCCAGCTGTTGTGTGCATGCGGGGCAAGGGCAGGACGCCCAGACATGGTGATCACCCTGAAATTGTGTTTCCCTGAAAATAAGCCCTAGTGCTTATTTGGAGGCCCAAAATAAAATAAGACCGGGTCTCATTTTCAGGGTAACACGGATATAAGCATAGGAATATCCTCAAGGGTTATTTCGCTCAGGGCCATTAAACACCTTTGTTTATTATCAGCATCTCATATTCCAAAGAATTCTGCCTGTGAACTTTGGAGACTCAACCTGAATATTGCAGTGGTTAACTAAAACCACAGAGGCAACACTATGCCATGTACAGGGTAAATATGAATTCTTTCTTTGCACTTTTTTTCCTGATCTGTAAATAGAATTGAACAGATTCTTAGTAGATGCACTCAGCTCCAGTGCTTACTGCCAGGTTCATAGGTTTTATTCCAAGAATCATTTTCCCCAGCATAATTTCCAAAGACAAAACCACATTGTTGGCAAATGCAAATTTACAAAAGTTGCCACGTTACTCCCAGACATAAAGCATTCTTAGATCCGATCTGTTTAAATTGTTTTGGAAGTTGATTTCAATCATCTTGAAATCAACTCTGGGTTGGGTCATCCAGACAGTTAGGAAGACACCAGGAAGGCCAAAAAAACCCCAAACCCGTCTTCATTTTTGTGGTATTTAAATGCTATTTCACAGCCTTTTGTATGAGTCATCAATCTTAAGAATGGATGCAATTGATTGAATCATCCCAGTGGATTCCATTTTTTGGTCCAGTGGGCAAGTAATGAATTTCATTAGACACCCCAAAACAAAACAGCACTGTTTGTTGATCAATATCTTGAGGACAACAGTTAGCAATATGAGCCATGCTTGTGATGGTTGCAGCACTACCCATAACTATTCACAAAAATTTCTGCAGTGCAAGGACTCTAAGCTTGGCCCCCTCTTAACACTTCCCTCCAGTCTAGCTGGAGATTCCATCACATCATGCTTCAAAATGCAGCCTTAAGGCATTGATCATAACAATATCTCTGAATATCATTTGTGTGAGAAAATAAGAATGACTACAAGAAGATAAGAAAGGGATAAATACATATTTTGAGTTATGTGGGGTCAATATTTGGATGAGCCGTGGTGATGTAGTGGTTAGAAAGTCGTACTGCTGGCTACTTCTGCTGACTGTCGGGAGTTCGATTCTCACCAGGCTCAAGGTTGACTCAGCTCTCCATCCTTCCAAGGTGGGTAAAATGAGGACCCAAATTGTTAGGGGGCAATATGCTGACTCTGTAAACCGCTTAGAGAGGGCTGTAAAGCACTATGAAGTGGCATATAAGTCTAAGTGCTATTGCTATTACAAACATGAAAAAGGAAAAGTGCATTTTAAATGTTGTGCATGAAACAGAACCATTTAGATCTACATAAAGCTGAAAAATAAAGATTTAAGGATTCAACCACAAGTTTCCCATTTTTCATTGCAAAGGACATTTTTTTCATGACTATTTTACACAATGGGATTTATGCAAGATTAGAAGATTAAGGGACATATGCCTCTGGTCAGTAAACATTTGCTTCTGTTTTGAATGAATAAACCACTCTGATTCTGAAAGAATTTCACTGACCATTAGGTTTGATTTCCTCTAAATCTTAAAATAAATACTGCTATCATTACATTTGATAGCATTGATTATCTACCTGGGTCCTCTATGTATCTTAATCTGATCATTGTTAGATCACAAGTACATAGAATAGAATAGAATAGAATAGAATAGAATAGAATAGAATAGAATTCTTCATTGGCCAAGTGTGATTGGACACACAAGGAATTTGTCTTGGTGCAAATGCTCTCAGTGTACATAAAAGAAAAGATACACTCGTCAAGAGTCAACAATCATAAGGTACAACACTTAATAATAGTCATAGGGTACAATAAGCAATCAAATCATACTAGGAAACAGTCCATATAAATTGTAAGGATACAAGAGACAAAGTTACAGTTATACTGTCACAAGTGGGAGGGGATGGGTGATAAGGAGTGATGAGAAGATTAATAGTAATAATAATGCAGACTTTGTAAATAGTTGGATAGTGTTGAGGGAATTATTTGTTTAGCGGAGTGATGGCATTTGGGAAAAAACTGTCCTTGTGTCTAGTTGTTCTGATGTGCAGTGCTCAAGAGCATCATTTTGAGGGAAAGAATTGAAGCAGTTTATGTCTGTGATGTGAGGGTTCTGTAACAGAGGTGGGTTAGCAGGTTCTGACTGGTTCTGGAGAACCAGTAGCCAAAATTTTGAGCAGTTCAGAGAACCGGCAAATACCACCTCTGACTGGAGATTTTACAGTATCCTTCCCTTGCCATGCCCACCAAGCCATGCCCATAGAACCAGTAGTAAAAAAAAATTGAATTCCACCACTGGCCTGTAAATATTTTCACAGTCCTTTTTTCAACTTGTGCAGTATACAGGTCGTTGATTGAAGGCAGGTTGGTAGTAATTGTTTTTTCTGCAGTCCTAATTACTCTCTGAAGTCTGTGTCTGTCTTGTTGGGTTGCAGAACCAAACCAGACAGTTATAGAAATGCAGATGACAGACTCAATAATTCCTCTGTAGAACTGTTCTTTGATGATGTTTTTGATGTTAGGTGTCTATTTTAGGTCATGTGATATAGTAGAACCTAGAAATTTGAAAGTCTCTACTATTGATACTGTGCTGTCTAATGTTGTAAGAGGTAGTGGTATGGGAGGGTTTCTTCTAAAGTCTACTACCATTTCTACAGTTTTGAGTATATTCAGTTCCAGATTGTTCTGATTACACCATGAGGCAAGTTGTACAACCTCTTATCTATATGCGGATTCCTTGTTGTCTTGAATTAGACTGTTGTACCATGCAAGCTTCAGTATTTTAACAGATGGATTGTTTGAGATGCAGTCATTGATATATAAGGAGAAGAGAAGTGGAGAAAGTACACAGCCTTGGGGGGCCCCTGTGCTAATTGTATAGATATCAGATGTGATTCTGCCTAGCTTCACCTGCTGCTTCCTGTTTGTTAGGAAGCTTATGATCTACTTACAAATGTGTTCAGGTACTGCTAGCTGGATTAGTTTAGTTAGAAGAATGTCTGGAATGATGGTATTGAATGATGAACTCAAGTCTATAAAGAGGATCTTTGCGTAGGTATTTGGAGATTCAAAGTGTTGTAGTTTTTCACTTCTGTGAAAAGAAAGGATAGCAACAAACTATGAAGAACCAAGTATTCTTATTTGCAGAAGTGTATATTAAATCACTCTGTTGCATTTTGAAAGGAATTTGGATTCAGGCTATGATTTAGAAAGAATCTGGGTCTATATGTTTGTGTTAACCCGCACTTTGTCAACAATATCCAATTCCCACGTTTCTGCCACTCTATGTCTGATATAAATCAGCCCAGCAAGAACCTTGCCTCATAGAGTGCAATTGGGAGGAAGTGCATGTGTATGTGTTGGAAGAGGAACACGTTTCATCCATAGACATGTGGGCAGAGAACACCCACTTTGAAATTTGGAGACATAACATTTCCAAAAACAAATATTTCAAATACTTTAAAAACACAGTGTTTTTTTTTTTTTTTGTTGTTGTTGTTGTTGTTGTTTTTAGCAAAAGAGACCTGAACTCTTTCCAGAGTGCTGAGTCACTTGGCCATGTAGGGATTCTCCCGGTTGTATTTGGTTCAATCTGGGTTGGAATTAATGCTGACAGAAAAAGAGAGAAATATCTGTGGAGTCGTAAGCAATTCAGCTGCTGAGTTGTTGGTTTTTTTGTACCCCGGTTTCTTCTGACTAGCAGTAACTGTTCAGGATGCATGCCATTAGCAACCCTATTTGTAGATTATTTGCAAATGAGATGTGCTAGGATTGATTTTGCCAAATGAAAAGCCTGGACTCAATCAATTTAATCTTTGTACAAAATGTGATTTAATTTAGTGGCCCCTGATCCTGGCATCTGCACAGAATTGCAAATTCATTCCTCCCTCCCTCCCTCCCTTTCTTGCAGACATTTCATCACCAAACTAGGTAACATCATCAGGGAGTACTTGCCCTATCAAAGTTGGTGGGAGTGTTCTTGATGGTTCCTTGATTAAACTGTTGGTTATTGTTTGAATGTTTGTCTGAGCTGGTAGTTCCTTGATTTGTATTATTTACTGTTTGATTATTAGTCTAATATTAATCTTGATGTTAATCTCTGCTTATCTGAGTGTTGATTGCTGGCGATGAGGTGTTTTGGTCTGTTCACTTTCTAGTTTTCTGACTTTCTCTTTTTAATGGTTTGTAGATGTCATTTATCTTTATGTGCCTGTCAATGATGGATTTGTCCAAGGGCCAGGCTTTCAGGAATTCTCTAGTGTTTTTGGGTTTAGCTTGGTCTAGGATGCTCCCAATTTTTCAGTTGAAACGATAATTAAGCCTGTCCCTGTGTTGTGCATAAGGAGTTTTCATAATGTCTTCTGATTGCTAGTTGGTGTTCATGGTGAACTCAGCTAGTTTTTTCCCTGTTTGTCCTCCAAAATGGATGCTATAGTCCTTATATTGTATGTTGTAAATGACTCCTGCTTTTTCTTCTTGGATTATGGGGTCTTTTGGTTTACTTAAAATGTTTTGGAGTGATTTAGTGCTATGGGGATGCCATGTGATTGTGACAGACTGTTGGTTGTTTCTCATATGTTTCTGATGTACAGCAGTGTTAGTTGTACTGCAGTACATTGAGTTGTTTGGCACTTTTGGTAAAGTTGCATGAGTATCCATTTTAATGGAAGATGTTGTATAGATTACCTGTTTCCTTTTCTTGATGCTCAAGATTTCTGCAGTGAGTTCGTGTTGTCTAAATAGACTCATGAATCCTTTCTAATAATTTCCTCCTTAATGTTTTTTGTTGACTTATTTGCAAGTCTCATCTCCATCCAGAATAGAGTGCATGGTGGATATGTGTGTTTGTATATACATATATATGCTACATATATACCCAATTTATGGGCATTGGAAGGTCCCATAGAAAACTATAAAAGACATAATTAGAGTCAGGCAAGATGGTGGTTTAAATAATATCAGCTACCTGATCTTTTTCACTTCTAATGCAAATGCTGATGCTTATAGAATGCTGAACCAGTGATAAATCGATTGTATAAATGGCTAAAAGAGAAGCCTTAGTTAGTTAAGACAGAAAGCTCTGATCTTGGGACTTCCGGTTTGCAAGGCTTTGGCAGCTGCAGGGATTCGCGATTCTGCGTGATCCCTGCTGCGCTCGCTGCCAAGGTTCCCCCGATCCGTTTGGATTTGGGGGATATAGCTGCCCCGTAGAGGCAGCTGAAGATAGGGGGGATCTGGATAGGGGATTGGGGAGTGTCGCAGACCCCCTCCCCAGCCAGCAAAAAACCCTTTTCCCAAGGCGGAGGAGCGGCAGTCAGCAATGGTCGCCACAAAGAAACCTGCAATCAGACAAGATTGTGCAGGAGGAAGAAAGTTGGAAGAGTCGTGAAAGTGGTTTTTGACCGGGATAAAGCAAGAGAAAGTAACCTGGAATTTGAAAGTTGTTAAAGATAAATTGTTTCCAGAGAGAGTTACAAGCGGCGAATGGAATTCTAGAAGGGAAAGGTTTTTTTTTCTTTTTTCACTCTCCTTCCTAACGTGATAGCGGATGGAACTATAAGAGAAATCGGAAAATCTGCATTGGAGGTAATTAAATGCTTGAAGGGATAAGGATTTCTGAACATTTTATAAAAAAAATAAATCTTTTTTGCTGTGAGTGGGAAGGGAGAGGAAAAAAAATTGGAGAAGAATTTGAAAATAAGGAGAAGATTGCCTAGAATTCTAAAGAGTTATTAAACATTAATAAGACTTCTAAAAGATATATCTTAAATGGAACTTTGTGATTAAACTTTAACCCCGGAAAGAGAAAGTGTAGGAGGAGAAAGTATTTAAAAGAAACAGCTTGTTTGGATTGTTTGGTGACTTTGGAACTTCTGAGAATTATCTCTGATTAAAAGCACTTCGGTGGTTGTTTGGAAAAACTTTTTCTCTCTACAATGGCATCACTCGTGGATGGATTGAAACTTGTATACCATAAATATGAAAAAGAAAAGCAAGAAGGGAAGGATGCTCTTGGCACTCTTTTTCAATTTTTAGAAATGGCGGTTTGTACTTATGTAAAGCTGAATGCTCAACAGGATGACTGGGACAAAGAAGAAGCCATTTTTGATGAACAAGTGACTTTGGTTGGGGAAGGAAAGGGGAAAGAGAAAACGGAAAAGAAGACTTTAAGAGTTGGAAAAACAACCAAAAAAGAGAAGAATAAGGTGAAAAGGGGATACTATGTTAGAAAACAACAGAAAGGAAGAAAGCAGAATAAAAGGGAGGTGGAGAGACAAGGGGGTAAAGAGGACAAGGAGAAGAATAAGCAAGGGAGAAAGGAAGGGACGAGAAGCCTTAATGGTGGGGAGCAAGATACAAAGAAACAAAAGTCTTTTAGAGATAATGGGTAAACTTTATTGAAAAAGGAATTCTGGAAAGGTACATTAGATTGTATTTTTACATTTGTACTTAGAAATAACCTTAGAAAATTGGAAACAATATGCAATTTAAAATGTGATAAAATATTTAGTATAATTTAGTGAAATCTTTGTCAAGAAAAGGGGATTACTTTAATGAAACAATGATTTAAGATATGTGATGTGGAGGGGGGGGAAAATAATTATGGAAAGCATAAGTGTTCCCTTAAAGGCATGATATTTAACTGAAATGGGTAAAATGTTCAAGATATAAATGATTGTTAATATTAATGATTAGACTATGTTATCCTAGTAAAACTTTTTGTGAAATGAGAGATTTGAAGTAGGAGAAGGGGGAACATTCTAATGAAATAATGATCTATAATATGTGATGTGGGGGGGGGGGGATAAGTATGGAAAATAGGTGTTCCCATAAAAGTATGAAATTTAGTTGAAAAGTAATGTGTTAAGTGTTTAAGATATAAATGAATATTAATATTAATGAATAGATTTGTATTGGTATTGATAATATTGTATAATTTTAGAATGTACCAAACAGAATCCCAATGTAAGCTATGTATTCTATATTAAGTATTATAAATGTAGAGGAAAGAGACAAAGGCATCATACTCCAATTAGTGTACAGGAGAAGTTTTCTTTAAAGAAGAAAGATAAATGGGTAGCTGGAAATAGAACAGACAAAGAATAAATACTATGATTCGAATTGAGATGAGATAAATAAAATAAAATTAAGAAAATTTAAAAGAGAGGAGAAGCTATATAGAAAATTGAAAATGTTAATAAGATATGGAATGGTATACAAAATGAATCTGAATTTGAATTTGTGTCTGTACGAAGAGTTTTAATCCGGGACTAAGCAACTTTCAGAAAAGATGTTTTTTTATGTTTCTATGCTTTGTGTTTTTGTGTGTTTAGGTTTGATTGAGCTAATAAAACCTTGGAGGAATATTAGAAGAGGACAATTGAGAATAAAAAGATAGAAGAGAATAAAGCAAGCCAGAAATGAAAAATAAGTATAGTGAATAAAAACATATAAAATAGATAAATATAGAAAAGAAATATAATTGAATAAAAGTATAGGGAGAAATAATGAGGAATTTGAAAGGATATCTATGTGTTTATAAGGAGATGTGTCAATGATGTATAAAATGTTTTATTTGTTTAAAATTTACAAATAATTTTCAGAAAAGAGGTTTTATGTTCCTATGTTTTATGTTTTGTATGTCTTTAAAAATTAATAATTAATTTGTTCAAAAAAAAAAAGAAAAGAAAGCTCTGATCTTACTTTTCACAAGCAACTCTGGTTCCCTTGAGGGATTCACACACAGAAAAGATAACTCACATTTGTTTGGAGCCTGTCAAAGACATCAAAGAACGCCAACAAAGACAGAACATCAGAAAGAAAGAAAAACCCTCAAGTGTAGTTGAAGACAATGAAATATTGGCTACAGTCCTCAATACTGTGTGAAAAAGAATAGAAGTTTCAAGAAACTGAAATGCTACGAACTTTGATGAAATCTCAACCTGTAGCAGAAACCTAGGACCCCAAAATAATAAACTTTTGTGTTGTATGTTTTTTAAAACTGCAGGTATTATGAACCAGAGATTGCTGAGTAAAATACAGTGTATTATAGAGAAAGATGTTGATGTTGAAAGGATCTAAGGAAAACGTCCTGACTCTATTATCTGTAGATCGAATAGACCTCATTGCTGACTAGCAGACTCTGTTAGATTTATTAGGATACTATGAATAGTCATGAAAAAAACAAATAGACCATTGAACACACCAACCAAGAGTTTTCACCTAAGGCACAAATGGGCAGGCTAAAATTGTATTTTGGAGACATTATGTGAAGATCTAGCTCTTTTGAGAAGTTTATCATCCAGGGAAAAAAAAAACTCACAAAACTTCCTTATTTTGGCCATGTCATGTGGGGGAATTCACTGCAGAAAACAATTATGTTTAGAAGAGATCGCGGTAAAAGGAAACCAGGCCACCAAAGAACATGGTGGCTGGACTCTATTAAAACTGACATAAGACAGAGCTGTTGTGGTCCGGCAACAACCTGCGGAGCTAGCAGCAGAGTCGGACAGTGGGAAGGAACATGGGCCAGCCCGGGAGTCTGGGGAGGACTCAGACAAGGCATCTGTGTCCAACACAGAGATGGGGCCAGGGCCATCTGGGAACTATGTGCTGACTCCGAAGCCTTCAGAATTTGACAGTGAGGCAGAGGAACAGGGGGAGCCTGTTCCCAGTGCATGCTTGCGCAGAGCTGCCAGAAGGCAAGAACAGGTAAAACAAAAGGGGAGACTCGGAAGTAAGGCTTGGAGATGATTGGCTCCTCCCATAAGATATAAAGGAGGAGCAAAGGGACATGAGCCTTTGCAGGAAGCAACTTTGTTCATTCTGGTTGGTTTAAAATCTGAAGCTCTGTGTTGACTTTGTGCTCCATTTGGCCTTGTACAGTTAATTGGCAATTTAGTTGCTGGCAGCATTTCAAAGGAGATAAAGGTGGGTGCTTATTAGCCTTATCCTGAAAGACTGTGGCAGACTTCTGCTGGACTATTCATAAACTGTTTGGGACTCATTATCAGCTCTGAATGCACATAATTCAGTATATAAGAGCATAGAACAACTCAAAGAAGCAGCACAAGATCATAAGATATAGAGAGGCCCATAGAATCTTCAAGAGTCAGATGTGACTGAATGGATGTCATCATCATCATTGTCCATCACCATTCTGTCAACCGTCAACCCTGAACCTGGCTAAGGCCATCTTTGTGGCTTCAGGGTTGCTACAAGGCAGAAAACAAGAAGGGAGGAGGGAATAGTAAACTGGGGCTTTGTAGTCATAATAAAAAGTTTTCTTTTTTCTTTTTATTAATTTTTTATTTTATTTTTACAAACAAATCCATCCTCCATTTAATCAGTGTGTCAATTGGGACAAACATCTTGTCAATAATCATTACAATTGTAATTAACCCAAATTTCTTACTATATATCAGTAACTATATTCTTATTTTATGCTACTATACCTAATATATCTCATCTTTATCCATCTTTGTTTTGCAATCATTGATAAAATAAATCCCATATCATATAATGTTCTGTTTGTTCTTTTTATTTGATTGCCAAAATTAAATTTATCCATTTCTGCACACTCTCATATTTTCTTCATTATGTTTTCTTCTATCAGAATCTTTTTGCTTTCCAATTTTGAGCAAATACTATTCTAGCTGCAGTTATTACATGAATAATTAAATATGTGTTTTCTTTACTGTAAGTTTTGGGTATCATTCCCCAAGAGAAATATTTCAGGTTTTAAATCTATGTGTTGCTTTATCATCTTTTCCAACCATGTGTACAGGGGTGAGATTCTACTGGTTCAGACCGGTTCTATAGAACCGGTTGTTATGATTCTGCACAGTTCGGAAAACCGGCAAATCATGCCCCCGGCTGGCCCTACTCCTCTCCACCTGCCCCTCCCCTTTCTGCCAGTCAGTCCTTATCACACATGTGCAACATTGCACGCATGCCTGACATCGCTGACTGCATTCTTTCCCATCCAGTCACTACTTAAGGTATTTCTTCCCCCCACTTGTCTATCAGCTGTTCTGATGATCAGCTGTGCCCGGATTCCCTTGCTTAGTTACTGTTTCACCCAGGTGGCCCCCCTGAGGCCCCAAAATGGAATACTGGGGGGTGCTGCAGGCCCCCTGCTCCATTTTTTCCTTCCCTGAGCTGCAGGGAAGCCTTCTGGGAGCAAAAATGTCCCCCTAGGAGGCTTCCCTGAGGCCCAGAAGGCCCAAAAAATGGGGGGGATCCCTGCCCCCCCAAAGCCACACACCCCCAGCCACACCCACACAACTGGTTATTATAAATTTTGAATTCCACCCCTGCATGTGTATATTTTAGTCCAATATCTTTTAGCTTCTACACATGTCCACCACATATGGTAATATGTTCTGGGGGTCTGGTTTCCAGCATTTGGCTGATTTATCTTTAAACAACAAATTTTCTTGTGGGAACCAAGGTCATTCCAACAGGTGGCTGGGAGAGGAGGAGTGAAGTAACCAAGCAACTGGCCAGCACCCCTATTGGACAATGTGATTGATGACTTGAGGGAAGGGGGAAACTTTCATTTTTCAATTAGGTGAAAACCTCAGGAACTTTCAGTTGTGCCAATATGATGTATCCAATAAACTGTTATTTGAGGAATCTACCTGCCTCGGAGTTTTACTTTCAATAGGTGCATTACTTGGAATGCTGACACATCCAGGGAAAAAGAATGACCAATAAGAAGGTGGATGCACTCCATTACAATCACAATAGGAGACTTTAAAAAGACAGGATTGAATTTGAACAACTTGAAGAAAATCTACAGTATATCATTCCAAACAACATCTAAATGGCTCCCTCCCTCTCTCTCTCCTTCCCTCCCCTATTAATTATATTAGAAATACAAGTCTACACAATAATCCTTATTTAAACATCAGTGAATTGCTGTCCCTACAGACTTTCATAGTACTTGATATGCTAACATACTTTTCCCCTTAAAAAGAGTTTTAGTTAAATTTTTGAAAATTATGTTATTAATTGAAACAATCAAATATACGTTTAGTTCTGTTTACTATTGTAACGGATGTACTTCCTGTAGCAGTTTAGATGGACTCAGTCATATAAGGATTTGTATGGGCATGCTCACTGAAAACATTTATTTGCACATTATATTCTATTGATGTAATAATTTCTTTCTAAAGTTATTGCCAAATTGAAAAATGGTCCACATAATTTTTGAGAAAGCTGGCTTAAAATTAAAGTACTACAAGTCACAGTCTAAATAGCATTGCAAGAAAATATTCCAAGAAACGTCGACTAATTAAAATATATCAGAAGAAGAATCACAAAGGAACAAAATTATATTTTTTCATTGGACAAGCAAAATATGATTTTTGCTGTTGGACATATTTGAACATATTATAGCTAATTAAAAACTAGTCCTCCCTAAATTTGTTTTTAATTTTCAGTGTCTTCCAGTTATTATTCCAGTAAAAGGAATAAATGCTGGACTTGTGTAATGCAGAAAATGAATAGCTGAGTACAAGAAAAAACATTATTTACACAGATACTCACAAGAGGGTGATTTGGGTTTTCCCAAATAAAACACACATTATGATGTGTTAAAAAAAGCAATTCCAGTAATATGAAAATATGTTGCTTTTGATAGACCAATTTTTCTCTATTTGGGAGAGCTGCATCATCCTTTTGAGAGAGACTGAAAAACTTTAGAGAAATGGAAATCATTAAGAATTAGCTGCCGCCCTCCTCCTCCTCTTCCTCTTCCTCCTCCTCCAACACTGAGTTTCCAAAACTACTAGTACCTACAAGGAATGTAGGAAATCTAATTGATCATTTCTGAAAACCAATTATGCAAATACCTCAGATAAATTGAAATATCTTTTTAAAATATCTTAGGATGATAATGTTTTAAACTTAGATGGGAGGTAGTTATTAAGCTCACACTGAAGATAGTAGTATGGAGCACAATCCTAATCATCAATAGATATTAATAATTTGTTTCTCTCTATATAGATAGGTAGGTAGGTAGGTAGGCAGGCAGGTGGATGGCTGGCTGGCTGGCTGGCTGGCTGGATAGATAGATGATACAGATAGATAGATAGATAGATAGATAGATAGATAGATAGATAGATAGATAGATAGATAGATAGATAGATAGTGTTATGTATGTAAATAGTTGAATAAAGGCAAGCTTGAGGTAAAGTGCAGGGTTCTGGCCCTGCACTTCTGATTGGGTGTTAAGCGGCTAGATCGGATTGGTCGGGTTCTGAGAATCTGATTGGCCCTTAACGAAGGACTCTTATTGGTACTGGAGCTAGCATTTCACAAGCTCCTATTGGTTATTTAACATGAGCATTACCTATATAAGTAGAGTTGTTGTTATAGAAGTTAGAAGTCACTATGCAATAAAGAGTTGAAAATCACCAACTAAGACTGTCTCCATTCATTCTACCAATGCCTGAATATATTATACTGGCGACGAAGGTGGGATTTGGAGACATCTGATCTTAAGGAACTTGGAAGAAAAACAGAGCACGTGAAAAAACGGCGCCACCAACGGAAACCATGTCCGGCGGCATCGTTCCACCCGCTCCGTACGATCCATCCCAAGAGGATTGGGAATCCTACATGGATCGCTTTCAGATGTTCCTTGAAACAAACAACCTGAAGGACGCCACACCAGCCAAGAAGCGGGCGCTGTTCCTGACGTACTGCGGCCCGGCTGTCTTTAAAATGGCTAAAGCCCTCGCAAAGCCTCGAGAAGTGAAAGCAATAAGCTGGGACGACCTCGAACCTCTCCTGAGAGACCATTACGCGCCAACCGTATCCACACTCGTGAGACTCCACGAGTTCTATCAACGAAGCCAACGAAAAGGAGAAAGCGTGGCTGACTTTGTGGCAGACCTCCGACACTTGGGAGGCCTCTGCGGGTTCGCAGACTTAGATGAAGCATTGAGAGACCGCCTAATTCTGGGATTAGATGCACCAGGCGTGCAGAGCAAGCTGATGGAGAAGGGCGACATCGGCCTTGCTGACGCCATCGCCGAAGCCACTGCTGCTGAGGCGACCAAAAAGTCTGCAGCGCAACTAAGGCGAAGCCGAAACCCAACGACCCCACCGACTGGCGACCTTTTATCCAAGTCGGAAGAGCAGCTCGTTACGACGCACCACAAGGACCTCTCTTCATCGTCAGACAGTGACGAAGAAGGGGTCCATCGACTGCGTTCCGACCGGGACCCTCGTCCTAAAACCTCACGCCCTTGCGCTGGCTGTGGGGCAAACCATCCCAGGGCAGACTGCAAATTCCACGACGCACTCTGCCATGAGTGCGGGAAACGAGGCCACATTGGTCGAGTCTGTCGCAGTTTACCGGGACCAAGCCCGGCCTCAAAGGGAACCAACTTTCGCCAATCGGCAGGAAACCGTCCTGTAAGGCAAGACCCAGCAAACCACTCCTACAGATATCGAGCGTTGCAGAAAGAAGAGGCTCACCATACTATCACTATAGGTCATGCCTCGGCCCTGGACGCTAAGAAGATTCGAGTTACAGTAGCCATAGAGAACCAACCCTGCCACATGGAGGTTGACTCGGGATCGTCCCTCTCGATGGTGTCGTGGAAGACATTAAAGCAGCTCATTCCTACCATCCAACGCCAAGACCTTCGAATGCAACGCCTTATCCTTAAAGATTACCAAGGGAATCGGATCCCTGTGGTCGGGTCTTGTCGAGTCCGCGTCTCGTTTAAAAAGCATACGGCATACTTACCTCTAACGATCATCGATAGGGACAGGCCTAGTTTGTTGGGCCTCCAATGGTTTGCGCCACTCGGCATCGAACTAGCCAGCGTGAACTGAGTCGGTGATTGCAAGTGGGAGGAGGATCTTATGTCTGAATTCAGCGATGTCTTCGCAGATCATCTGGGCGAGTATAAGGGGACCCCAATCTCGTTCAGCCTCGACCCTAAGGTTGCCCCGATCCGTTTAAAGCCCCGTCGAGTTCCGTTCGCCCTTAAGGCCAAGATAGATGAACAACTTGACAAACTAATTAAACAAGGGGTACTGCAACCCATTGATCATTCCCCATGGGAAACTCCTATTGTAATCCCCATTAAACCAGATGGGTCAATCCGAATCTGTGGGGACTACCGGGCCACTCTAAACCACGCCCTCCAACAGAACGCGTATCCAGTGCCGGTGGTGCAGCACCTCCTTCATTCTCTGGGAGGTGGAAAGGTTTTCGCTAAGCTAGATTTAGCTCAAGCCTATCAACAATTGCC